>JAOXOE010000256.1:55187324-55227524 GCA_028565055.1 Phoeniculus purpureus
TTAATTGATGCTGCTGCAAGGTCAAAATCCAATTGAAGCATATCTGAAGGATATCTTTTGGTTTTATCCAGACATCAACTGATGCATAGCATTGTTTTTTCACTTCTCACATATCTCACCTTTGTCTTCAGGCTATCAGAGTTACCAGCTTTTTTTAAATAGCAATTACTTTGCTATAAAGTTCTGCATTAGATGTTCTGTTGTGTGGCAGAGTGGTTTATCCCATTAACAAGGTGCTACGTTTAGATATCGAACAGCTCGGTAGCTTTTGAAAACGTCAAGCCTATACAGCTTCAAGTGCCTTAAATCTTTCAAATCTGCAATCTAGATGACAATGAAGCAGCTAAAGAAATCAAACTGAAGTGTGAAGCTCCCAGCAAAAGTCTTCCAAGCAGAATGCACACACAGGGATGAACAGAGGAGAAGGCAGGTAAGAGCACCAAGACATAGGAAGAATTAGGTCAACTGCAGCCACCTTGCAATATGTAGATGTGGCACCGTGCTATTAGGGAAAGACTCAGGTTTTGGTTGCTGTGCCTGCACACAAGCCAAGCCAAACGAAGCAGTTTTGGTTCAGTTCTTCAAAGCTATTTCCTTCCTGCAACCATGTGTGAAAGGCTACAGAGGGCAAGGACTTTTTTCAAGGAGCTTCATTGCAATGATATTTGTAATGTTTTCAATGTTGAACAACGTAAAAAACTGTTTGGGTAGAAATTTCACACACAGTAAAACTGCCTGTGGTGTGACCAGTCTCATGAGTGTGAAATAATTCATTTTTTAAAGTATCTTCGAAATTCAAATAGTTTATTGTAAACGTTGTAAAAGCATTTTAAAATGTAGCAGTTATTTAACTAAACAACTTAGAATGAAGCACTTATCCGCACCCACAGACCAGAGGAAGATGTCCATTTCTGATACTTCTTTCAGTAACCATACGAAGGGAACACATGCAAGGGAAAATACAAGTGTGCACATTCAGAGTTGGTCCAGAATTGACATTAAGCTTGGAGGGGTTTTGGGTTTTGTTTTTCATTGAGGATTTTGGTTGGTTTGAGTTGATCTCAGAAGTCTTTTCCAGCCTCAATAATTCTGTGACTCTTATGATTCCTGCTTATGCCAAAGACTCACTAGAAGAAATCAGTAATCAGCTCTCGTGGCAGGTAGAGGTGTTTAGACGACTAGATGAAGGAAAACATTATCTCAGCTCAAGACTGTGAATAGATATTTCTGCAGAAACGTTGGACATGACCTTGTAACTTTGAATGTGGTTTTTACCTGTGGGTGCAGTTAGAAGCATCTTTTCTGGTATTTAAGCAGTATGTAACAGCAAGAAGTGATCAAAAGCACATCGTATGCAGTCCTATTGTACTGTATAGTACCTTATAGTACTATATAGTCCTATAGTCCTGTTGTACCATATATTAAATTGCTTCAGGAGTTTGTACTGAGAACCTCTCAGAAGAGCTCTATTTTCCTCAGTCTTCCCTGCCCTTTGCTACTGCTACACCAAGAGGCAAGTACTCTGCTAGAATTCTGTCGAGAGGGGAAAAAAAGAGGCTGCCTTTATTTTTAAATTAATCTCCAAAGTAATGGATCTCATGCCCATCCATGTAAGCCAGCAGTGTCACTGAGGCTTGTAACAGGGCTGACTGCTAAAATCCAAGTCCTAAGTGACAACAAGGAGCACACAGAGAAGGCTGGACATGGAAATCTGCACATAGCTACGTCAGCAAGCAAACACAACTAATGTTCAGTGACTCACCTGGCGACACCAGAGCTTTCGAAATATCTGTAAGTAAGCCAACACCATAAGACACAGCGGTGCCATGTATGTCACCAGAAAAAAGCACGTGTGGTACATTTTGGGGTAAACCTCAGCTGAAAAGACAAGACAAAGAGAATTTTTAAATATACATACATCTCAAAAGCACTTGAAGTCCAATCAATACAGCTATGCATGTGCTTTTCAAACAGAATCATAGGAAGTATTAGGTTGGAGAAGGCCTTCAAGATCAATAGGAGACAATGGAAGATACATCCAGTATTATTCTGTTCAGCACTGGTTTATTATTCACTTTTATATACATTCCCTTCCTATTGTAAATATGCTTGTATCTCAAGCATCGCTTACATCACACTCATATCACAGTACAATTTTAGGGATAAGTCTTGACGACTTTTATGTTATACAAAATCAGTGGAATGTCAAAAAAGTCATTATCTCCAATAGCTAACTAATAATCAAATCTACCTCAACTGTAATGTGTTGAACAGGTTGTGTAACTGTCTTTAGTTTTAATTCTGCAAAGGCTGCTACATATCCCTGAGTAAATTGCAGTCTGTCATCTGTAAACAGAGAAACACAGAATCACAGAACACTAGGGATTGGAAGGGACCTCAAAAGATCATCTAGTCCAATCCCTCTGCCAGAGCAGGATCACCTAAATGTAGGCTACAGCAGACAGGCTGCTGATGGAAGGAGAAACAGACACCTCATTAGAGTCAAAGACTTGACGGATGCCTCCCATAGCAAGGAGGAGTAACTCCAGTTGCACCCTCAAACTCAGAAACAAGCTATATCACACTCTGTGATGGGCTTGAAAGTGCCAGCTGGTTCAGCAATCAGAAGAACTTCAGAGAAATAGAAACTTTCTACAGCAAAATCCAGCCTGTGCTCCTTGCCAGCAAAGCTGATAGAGATCTTGCCATTGCCATTTGCTGGATTAGGGTTTAAAAAATTCAGATCCTAGTAATACAGAAAGGCTTAGGTTGGAAAGGAACTCAGAGGTCATTTAGTTTCAATGCCCATGCCATGGCCAGGGGCACCTCTCACCAGACCAGGTTGCCCACAGCCCCATCCAACCTGGCCTTGAACACTTTCAGGGATGAAGCACCCACAACCTTCCTGGATAACCTGTTCCAATGCCTCAGCACCCACACAGGGAGGAATTTCTTTCAAAGATCTAATCTAAATCTTGCCTCTTCTAGCATGAAACCATTCCCTGCTTGTCCTACGAGCAGCAAGTGGCTCCGTGCTTGCTTTAAGATCTTGTAGCAAACAAGACTACTAGGTCTTAACTAGTAGCTGCAGCTACAAGCTCTTGTCGATGTCCCTGGAGGAGGCATAGCATTTGGGGCATTTTATACCCGGCAATAACCTGTGTTTATATAATGACTGACGATCTCAAAGATCTTTTTGCATTGCAGCCTCACAGCTGTCCTGTCAGACAGGGCAATACTGGCATGCATGTTTCACAGGTGGAGAGATTAAGAAGCAACTAGAGCAACGTGACTTACTGGGATCACGGGAGGTCAGAGCTGAAAATACATTCTTTCTGCTCAGAAGAAGGTGCCACCTGCCTCATCAATGTTCTGCAGGCAGCCAGGCCCCTTTCTGGTAGAAGGAGGGTATGCATTTAAAAGGCCATCTGGAGTTTATGGCTTCCAATTTAGCATTCCAAGTAAAGGGAAACATGAAATGAGCCTAGTTATCTACAAAGAACTGACAGACCAGGTTCGAGGAAGATCCTAAGACTTGCCTTTGAAGTTTAACCACCTGGAATGTGCCAGCTGCTAAACATCAAAGGAAACCTGTCCCTCCTCCACCCAGAGCAAAGCCCTTTGTAGAACTTTTCCCTAAGAAGCATGACTCTGTTTAGCTTCTCAAGCCAAGAAAAGCTTTAAAGCTCTTTGACAATCACAGCGGCGAGAAGGAGGAAGGGCTGGTTTGGGATACCATTAATTTATCAGGTTAGTGAGTTGAATGAAAGTATCAATCAGTCCATGGTCTTGGTGATGCATCAGCTGCCTGACTGTGCTCATTGAGCCTCTTACTGCCAAGAAGGGCAGAAAAGTGTCTTTGCCTTCCATGGTCATTTAGCTGAAGTAGCCATCTCTGTAAGAAGAAATTAATGAGTCACTATTTTACTGAATAGAAAGACAGGGACGAAAAGTGAACTGGGGATTGGTCTGGGCTGAGGGTCAGTATTCCTACTCAGCACTAGCTATACTGTATGATTACTCCTCGTGATGAAGGATTAGTACCCTAAAAGAAGCTGAAGGGGTTATTAAAATTTTTTTAAATTTTTCTAAAACTTCCTTTCTGTTACCGTGGTCCAGCCCTAGACTGTTTTTCAGTGAAGCAAGGAGGTAGAAGGCTGAACCTACAGCTTTTGGATTTTTGCTATAATATTACTGTATTTGTGTAAATACACATATATATTCCTGTATACATATGCATACAAACAGAGACCAAACCAGTCTGAAAAGGAATTGATATGTCCAGCAAAACACCTCTGAGGTTTTTCAGTTACCTACGTGATGAAGCAGTGCAGCTAAAAGACAACATTCTTTTAGGATATTAAGATGGGATGTTAAGAAGTAGGTGCCCATAGTAGAGAAAATTCAATAACATGTTCCAAACTACGTTCCTATGTCAGAGTACTTATGGCTAGTTAATAATAAAATTTCTTTCTCTAACTTAACACATTACACTTCAATTATCACGATTACAGCAAGCATACATTTCATTTTAGCTCCATTATGATTGTTTCCCTGCACTAAGTGCCCCACGGGTTTTTTCCTTACATTCTGAATGCTTTGATAAACAGGATGTGTAAACCTTCATGTAATTAGATTTCCAGTTATTTGTTTTCCAGAATTAACATGATGTTGACTTTTAGTATTTTCTGAGCAGACTGAGAGGAAATGGAACACAAAGTCTTCCCCTCATTTCCATTCCACAATGTAGTTTTGGGAAAGAGTTTTCTCCACATTCCTTTTATCATTTGCAAATGGGTTAGCTAATGCACTCTGGCTAATGCTCATTTCACAGATAGGTCTAAGAAAATTTACTTGGCTGGCTTGGTCAGATGGTGAACTCATTTCAATATAAATTTACTTGCTTTTGGCACTTTGTCATCGAATTCAGCACAGAGCAATTACAGACTATTACAGAATTGTGGGCAACGCTGGTTCCTTCAGTGAGCCTGCGTAGGTCACATGTTGGATCCTTCTGCATTCCTATATAAAACACTGTTATTAGCCCGTACTCAGAATGAAAAGCTCTCAGCCTAGAATTGGCAATGCATTTTATATTCAGGAATGTCAGAAACAACAAAAATTTGAGCTGTGTTTTAGGAAGAACTCCAATTGCAGCCACTGGCAGCTGTCCAGCAGCATGCTCGAGATCTTATTAGTCAGGGTGGCCACTATTTGTTAATTTTTATGGAGCCCAAGTATCAGAGTACTGATCAAACCTTCCTTCCGGACACTCATCAGACTTGTATGGATTTCAGCAACTGGACATGAGGTTACAGAACTGGGAGGATGCAGTGCTGTCTCCTGCTTTGCTATCTCAGTGGTCCTGAGTTCCCAGAATTAGAATAGACTTCCAAAACACTTTAGGAAGTGTCAATGTGCACTGCCTTTTTGCAGTCCCAACCTTGAAACCTCACAGTTTAACATCTTTGGGACATACAGTGCACATGATGCTCTGCAAAGGTTTCATTGGCTGTGCCTCAATTTTAGGCAGCGTGAATTTATAAGCATTTATAGGTCGTTATGACTCATCCAAGTCATTAATGAATAGATTGAATAGGACTGGTCCCAGTACCAACCCTTGAGGGACTCTATTAGACACAGGCCTCCAACTAGACTCTGTCCCATTGACCACTACTCTCTGGCTTCTATCCTGCAACCAGTTCACCATCCACCTCACTACCCAATCGTTTAGACTACACTGCCTCAGTTTGGCTGAGGATGCTATGTGAGACTGTCAAATGCCTTACTGAAGTGAAGACAGACCACATCCACTGCTTTGCCATCATCTATCCACCTGGTTATGCCATCATAAAAGGCAATCAGGTTGGTCAAGCATGATCTCCCCTTTGGTGAAGACATGCTGACTGTCCCTAATGACCTTCTTGTCCTTGCTGTGCTTAGAGACTGCACCAAGGATAAGTTGTTGCATCACCTTTCCTGGGATGGAGGTGAGGCTGACTGGACTATTGTTACTTAGGTCCTCCTTCTCACCCTTTTTGAAGATTAGAGTGACATTTGCATTCTCCAGTCCCCAGCCACCTCTCCTGTTCCTCACAACTTAGCAAAGATGCTGCAATGACTTCAGTCATCTCCCTTAGCACTCATGGGTGCATCCCCCCAGGACTGATGGGTTTATGTACATCCAGTTTGCTCAATTGATCCCTAATCCAGTCCTCATCAACCAGGGAAAACTCCTCCTTTGTCCTGACTTCCTCTGGGGCCTCAGCTGTCTGGGGCTCATCAGGAGAACCTCCAATATATATACAGAGGCAAAGAAGGTGTTCAATATCTCTGCTTTCTCTGTATCCTCTGTCTTCAGGGTACCCACCTCATTCAGCAGGGGACCTACATTGCACCTAGCATTAATTTTACCTGCCGTGTGTTTGAAGAAGCCCTTTCTGTTGTCCTTGACCTCTCTTGCAAGGTTTAATTCCAAGGAGGCCTTGGTTTTCCTAGTTGTGTCCCTACATTCTCTGACTGGAGTCTTATAATCATCCCTAGCAGCCATCCCCTCCTTCCATGACCTATAGACTTTCTTCTTCAAGATGAAACTCACAGCTTTTTTCTTTGAAAACATTAGTTCTTTATTCCTTCTTCTGTCCTCAAGGTTCACCAAACTTTTAAAATTGCTGCTGTTATCCTTGTCTTTTTCCTCTTCTCTTTGGAGACCTAGCTCTGGTTTTCAGAAGAAAATCTGCATCCTCTATGCCTTGGCCCAACTCAGCGTTCTTAGACGTTTTTAATTGAATGTAACTAATCAATTTTAATTGAGTTGTAGCTAATGGCACTATTCTCCACAGTCTGAAAGGGACATTGAAATATATATATTATATTTTATCCTCATTATTAAAGTTAAATTTCATAAGTAATTCCATGACTTAAGGATCTGGCTTGTAGCTTAGTGCACAGAAAGATTCTTCTCTCAAGTCAATATGATAAGCTAGAACGCAGAGAGGTTATTCTTTGTGAGAATGTCATCCATAACAATGCAGGGTGCATCACCATTAGAAGAAAAATTCATTAAGAAAATAGCAGGATAAAAAATAGCATTGCCATCATTAGGTGGAATTAAAAGCATGTGATTTCAGAAAACTCAAAAGTATTTTATTGTAAAATTATTTTCATGCTCAATATATCTTTAGAAATAATTTTGGAGTGTTTGCACTTCATTTGTGAAGGCACACACAAAAAGACCCGAATCCTATGCACAAAAGTTTGCCTTTGTTTTACCACTTTCTACCTCTCCAAAGGGTCACCTAATAATCTGAAGATAAACAATACAGACCACACTTTATTTCTTTTGCATAACAAGTGCTTCGACTCAGACATATCTGTGGTCTGCATCAATTTCAGTGCAGCACTGAACAAGAGACACTCTAAAATACTTCTGAGGCTTCTAAGGATCTTAATCAAGAGCAGTACTTTCCTGTTGGGAACCAAAGAGGGGCCAATGCAGACTGAGAAGTTTTGAGATGCGTTCCCTGAAGAAACGCTCCCGTGTCCCTAATTCATTAACTACATAATTTTTATTTCCTCGGTTGATTAAAAGAATGTTTGCTGTAGATCCAACTTTGAAGTGATGAAGGCGTGGATAATTAGTTCTGCAGCCAAAAGGAGTGGATACACATCGTACTTGGAGTGAAGGTTGTAAAAGAAAATATTTACATAAATGCTGCAGCATCCAACAGCAGACTGGGATCAAAATTGTTCACAGATGAAGAAGGAAAACGAGAAGTCAAGAGCAGATGCGTCCTCTCCAATGAAACAGCAAGTATAACTTAACAGAGCCTTCCTCTAACCTCCAAACATTCAGCACATCCTTGCCTGCGTGGAGTGCCAGCTAGCGATGGCCATCTCTGTTCCTTTGTCTGGTCCCAGACAGCTAACCAGGAGGAAGGGGTGGGGGGAAGAACGGGGAATGCAATAGCCAATGTTTTCCTCTTAATTCCCTGGTGGCCCATTGGAGACCAGTTTGCGGGGGAAGAACTTCCAGAGCAGCACATAGAAAAGCCCTCAGCAGTGGAAAGTGCTTAAGCTTATTTATCATTATAATTAAAGACAGGTGATCCAGTTGTATGTTATCTTAATTGCTCACAGGACTGGAATCTTCTACAGAGACAGCTCTGGGGGAGAAACTAATTGTGTTTCAGCTGGACTCAAGGCTGCTAGACAGGCACCTTTAAGTTAGATGCTTTGACAAACTTGGCTTTATTTTCCTGTGGGTGGATAACAGCATTACTGATGGCCATTATACCCAGTGTCAAAGACACAGCCAGTAAATCACACATTCTAACAGCCTTGGAGCCACGCCAAGGCCCACCAGAGTTGAGCCTGACCCATTCGGGTGAGTGGTTAACACCACTTGCTGTGAACAGTGGAAAACGTAAGCCCTGACTCCCTGGCAAACCTTATGGCTTGTTGCAGACTATTTCAAATACAGAACGAGTTAGGTTCAGAGATGCTACAGAAAGGTAGAATTACACTTCTTGTATGGAATCATTTGTAGCTGATGGTATTGACAGGCATTCACATGATCTCATCTGTGACAAATTTGAAGTCGTCGACTGAACTCACTACCCTGTATCAGCAACGTTTCAGTAAATGCTGTCACGACATGCAATCTCACCAAAGACCTAGGAAATACCCACAAAGACTAGGCAAATATTAGCAGTTAACAAAAGTGAGGTATCAGGTGAAGAGAAGTTCTGTTCTAGCTACTTATTGCTTCGGGCTGAATACCAAAGTCTTTGTAAACCTGCACTATCCATCAATCATGGAATTGTATAACCATAAGCATTTAAGGGTGGGAACATTTCTACCCTCTGGGGAACATTAGCTCGGTCAAGATACAAGCCAGCCTCATTCATTTAGACTTGATTGCAAATGTACTTTGCACATCTACTCTTAACAACACAAAAGAGAACTTGATATCACAGTATCTGAAAAACAGTAGTTCTAGGAAAACTTCTGTAATCAAGGACACTTTGTCATATGTTTATACAGTTTTACTACACACTCGTATGTCCTGGTATTTTCATGGCTTGACAGCAGTAAAAGTGAAGTCTTTATGGTCAATGACACACTCACCTCCCCAGTGCTCATCGCACACTGTGAACAAGGTGGTTTTATTGGCTAATCCTGGGAACACTCTGCTGCACTCCATAACGATAGCCTGAGGGATCATTATGATGCAGGACACAACCCAGATAATTACAATGCTGCTCCTTGCTCGCTTGGCTGTGCTTTTAAACATCAGGGGGTGACAAATGGCATACCATCGATCCAAAGCAATGCAGCTGAGCGTTAGTACAGACACAGACACAGAAACTGTCTAAAGAAAAGGAAATATTATGTAAATGTAATTTTTTTCAGAACTTTGTTGTATTTATTTCCTAGAGTTTAAAAATTTGTTTCTGTTTTCAATGTCGTTAGCTCTTTATCCACATGGAAATTATTCCCAGGGGGGAAAAAAATGAAATTATTATGAATTATTCTTCTTTTAAAATCCTTTTTCACAAAATTACACCAGCCCACCAGACACACACATACTAGGATGCCACTCAAACTCAGATTCTACCCAAACTCAGACTCAGATTCCAACAGAGTTGATTTATTCAGCTTAGACGCTGAGAAATTTACGCTTCTTCAGATTCATTTATTTTTAACAACCTCTAAAACATTAGACAGCTAATTAGATCTTTTTTTGGCTCTGTAGAACGATTTTGTTTCTCTGCTGTCGACATCATACTTGGATACCACTACCATCATTTGACCTATTCAAATTTCACATAAACAATAGAAATTCAGGGTCTTATGAGAAAAAAGCCCAAAGAACAATCAGCTTACACCACATTAATTGATTTAACCTTCTTTTCCACACAGGAGACAACCTACTGCTTTGGTTTTACTCTTCACTCTGTACAGCAGGTGATCATTTTACTTTCTCTTTGGATTTTCTTAGTAGACTGGAGGCTTTGAAAAAAATCATTTTTCCCTTTGGTTTTATCGAGCAGAGGACAGACCTGCTGGAGAACTGTTGCTCTTGTCAACAAGCCTCCTCAGCCAGAAAGGTATCATTTGGGGATAAAAACAGTGCTGAAGCTCACTGCTAATCTCCTGCACGCATTCAGAGCTCTGCTTAGTGCTTCTGATTTATAGTGACTGGAAGGCCAAGCACTTGTCATTCTAGACACCCAGTCTGTTAACCCAACCAGCTGTTCTAAGAACAAGTGTCTGTCAAAAACATGATCTCATAACTAATTAAGCCCAAAGATAAACAAGGGTTAATGATTATCGCACAAGGTAGACTTCTCTCTATCCCTTCTGAATTATTACAGTAGATCACAAAAAAGTGAAGACAAATGTTCCAGAAAATACATTGCCCCAGTAAAACAGTCACATCGACAAAAGACAATATTTAATGGGCATAAAAATGTTTACAAGTGGAACAGTCTTTTAATCCTCAGCATGTACCCTGAGATACCCACTTCAGTAGCAGGGATAGATATAACTATTAGGAAGATGACACTGCTCTTTGTCTTTTTGCAGCATGGGTTAAGTCTGCACAAACACAGTAAAATAATACCTGTAAGTACGGGATCACTTTGCAGAGGGGCTGCCCAAAGAACCATGTTTCTGTGATGTCCACTACTAAGGTTGCTGGAAGACAAGTGATTGTGACCAGAATGTCAGCCAGAGAAAGGTTCACTATGAAATAGTTGGTAACTGTCCGCATGTGATGGTTCTTCCACACTGCAATGCAAACTGAACACGGAAAGCCGGGTTAGTGACATGAGAATGACTAAGGGACTGCTTCAACAGGAGAATGCTTGACTTAGCCAGATTAGGAAAATGTTTGTGCCCCTTGTTTAATACAGAATATTTGAATATGTAACTCAGTGCAGGAAGCACTAGTTTTCATTTCAAGTGGAGACAAGAAAGAATCGTTAGGACACAAAGAATCATTGTCTACTCACCACAGAATGGGAAATAATCTCTTATATAAAGCAGCCTATTTTCCTGCCAGTTGATCTTCATGAACTGTTCATACAACTTCTTTAATGTCTATTTTAATACACTGGGTTTAGTCTATGCAAACACACATCGATCTACATTTGCAAAAGGTTTACCTTTTTCTCACAGTAACGATGCTTAATTCAAACTGCTACCACACAATTGTTAAATAAGGTGCTAGTTAAAAATTCAGGGTTTGGCTACAGGTTCTTATGCTGTGATTTCAACAGTCTTGTGTTCTACCTGATCCAGAGAAGCACACTGTTTTCAGCAGCTATGCCCGTTCTTCCACAAGGGCTATGCTCATCCCTGTCTGGAGAAAGCACTGCACATAAATACGACGTCTGGTAAAACAAATCCATTCAGTTAACAAATGTGAGATCAGTATCGCTGGCAGCAGGTGGTATCAGAAATCAATTTATCAGATTTTGCAGATTGTGTTCAAAGCTTTCTATCAGTGTAAGCAATGAAAGTTCATTACACCCTTGAGAGCTGAGGAAATAATATCATCTTCATCTCCAGTGGAAGGAAAATGAAGTGCACAACAGGTACTGCTAAGGGCCGTGCGGTAAATCACACACAGAACTAGAAACTCGGGCTCCTAATTGCCAGCTCTGTGCTAAGCCTTTCATACTACACTGGCTTAACATGGATGAAGTTTGTATGAACTCCAGTACCTGCTGTTGCTCAGAGAAACATAAAATACCACGTCTCTTGCCTAGTCTCCTCCCTTAGGGGGTAGCAATATGCAGGAAAGCCAATGTACACACAGTACTTCTGAATTTCTATTAACTCTAATCTACAGGAGAAAGAGGCACTTGAAAGGTAGAAAAATAACTTACAAGCATAGAAATGCAAGATAATCTGTTTAGATTGCACTGTGTTCATGTATCTCCTCTTGACCTCAGCACCCTGTGTGGCAAATTTTTCTGCTCTGCATGGCACATACAACAGAAACACCCTGATCAGGTTTTTTGCCTGCTACCACAACAATTAAATATCCCAGAAACACATTCCACAAATGTAAGCAAAATACAAGTTTGTGTAAACAAACCTCTCTGAAGATAAAGTGTTTAAAACCAAGTCAGCTTTTCCCTGCTCTGGTTGCCCTCTGCTGGTTGCACAAGCACCGGTACTACCTTCTTCCAGAGCTGTGAGGATTTGCTAGAGTAGGTCAGAATGGTGTAGATGATGGAAGGCTATTTCAGGGCATTCCTTCCAGACTCGGAGTCTTTCTGAGACTGCTACAGCATGAGGTTGCTCAGTAGCCTTAGACAACAGATCATCAGTAAAGTTGCTGAAAAGTGTATTCAAAAAGTACCATTTTATAAGTGTGCAAAGTAGTTTGACTACGCCACTGAATAAAACTAGTTAAGTAGCAGAACACGATAATTTTGGACAGCCTCTCCTCTCACTCCTTTAAATGTGTGGTGTCAATTCAGGTGGTTCTGCAGAGAAGTGGGGGCACGGGGATCCTCCGTAAATGCTAAATGAATGCTCTGGACTGGGAAATGCTGTCTGCCTACCCAGAGTGAAACAGCGGAGAGCTGTGGCTTTCCACTCAGCTTGGAGAAGAGATGCTCTTGTGAGAAGCTAGTAAACATGCTGAACTTGGAATGCATTTCTCCAAAAAAAGTACTCCAAAATCATGGAACAGGAGATCAGGCCAGCATCATACTGCATATGGGACACACCACAGCTAGCAGAATGCCTGTTAACTGGCGTTAACTGGCCCAAACTGAGGTCTTCGGAATTCTGTTGAAAATCTATGAAATAGTAAAAATAGCTCTGCATGAAAATCTCACTTTGACATAAGGTGCAAATCTGACACACAACCTTTGATGATTTAAAAAGTGGGAAAAATTGTATTAACACAGAGAGTAACAGAATTAAAAAAGGAAAAGATAAATGTGAGAGGAAGGAAACAGAAATGTGCTCCTATTGTGCATGACTTTCTTGACTGCTAGAACTCAGCTGGAACCTAACGATCAGCCCAGAGGTTTTTATTTCTGCTGTATGTTTAATTTTCACTGTATGAAAGCTCTCAAAGTTTGGTTAATGACTTTGCTGCAAATGAAAGCTCGCAGGCCAGCTGCACAAAGCGCAGGTCTTTTTCTGATCGTAAGTAATCTGACTCCAACCACTCCTCCTTCTCTCCGTTGATGCTTTAATTTGCTGGACGCCCGAAAGAGGAGCAGAGCTCGCAGCAAAACGGTTGCTACTCCTACCTCTGCCACACGGTGTCAGTGAAGGCTCAGAAACTTCAGCCAGAGCATCTGGAAAAACTTGGGGACAATTTCCTCAAGCGATGCCAGTTCTGCAATGATGAAGCTTGTTTTCAGGACCTATCCTTCAAGCATTCATGATCTCCCGACCACCCAAAAAATCTCACAGTCCAGGTGCCAGGAAGGTTTAAACATATCTGAAAGGGGGCTATGAAAAGGTTGTACACAATATCGCATGAGAGGATGAGGAGTCATGGTTTGGAGCTAGAAAAGGGTAGATTTAGGCTGGACATGAGGAAACAGTTCTTTAATCTGAGGGAACAGGCTGCCTAGAGAGGTAATGGAGGCATCCAAGGTCAGGCTTGGTGGGGCTCTGAGTAATCTATTCTAGTTAGAGATATTGCTGCTTGTTGTAGAGAGGTTGAACTAGATGATGACCTTTGGATGTCCCTTCCAACATTATGTACTCTGTGATTCTATGATACTATGATAATAAATTGAAATCACAGCTAAAAATGTAAAGCAGGTGCAATTAGAAGTCCATGAAGAAAATCCATACACCTCATTATATGCCTGAAGGAACAAACCCTCTCAAGTATGACACTGTAAGATTGGTATTTTTTTATATACAATGTAGTGTCTGATGATTTAGTGGTGTGGGGCATTTCAATTAGAGGCTGTAACGATATCTACTCAATTAGCATAGCTCACTGTGTCTCAAGCTGAAGATGAAAACAATACAGCTGGTAGAAAACGCAGCTGTTTTCCTCCTGGAAGGCTTACACTCTCTTGAGTATATTAAACATTGCTCCACAGTCCTTCCACTGGTGGACTACTCCTTCAGCTGCCAGTCTGTTTTTCACACGTCAAGCCTAAATTAGTTCCCTGACACTCCTGAATTCTTCTCAACCTCTTGTTCAATGGGTCTTCTTCCAAGTATTGCTTCTCAGCCAAAATAGAAGCACAATTTCCATAACCAGCAATAGCTGACATTTCCTTACGGGAGAGAATGGCACTACCTCTTAGCTCAAATTTGGTAAACAATAAGTCCCAGATGGGATGTAAACAAAGATTTGCCATTTTCTTCCCCATTATAGTAGACTTCAATGGCTTTGTTTTGATTTGGTAATTCAGTAGCCCCATTGTTGAACTAAGACATAATAATATGACCATCCAGCAGTCATTTGGAAGTAATGCTGTGATTTATGAGCATTAGTCATCCACTCTCCAACGCATGGGTCTTCTAAACAAACTTCCCTCCTTCACTATATTTTGCAATCAAACTGTGATAAAAATTGTTCAATATAGTTGAGTTACACATTATTTATTCTTTGCTTTGTACTTCCACAAAAAAAATTGCATTTTTTCCCACTTGGCAATGAATTGCTTCTCTACATGCCTTTATGGCCGTGGTCTGTTTGGTGATGCCGTTACCTGCTGCAAATCAAGGTCTGGGTGGTGAGGTGTCAAAAACCACAATCACAGTGAAAGGCAGGCTGAGCAGATAAGCTCCTAAATTGGATTCGGAAGAGAGCTGGAGTCCCTGTGGTAGCATCGAATCGGTGCATAGTGTTGGAAGGAAAAATGCTGCTATTCAAACAATATTCATTAAGAATGATTCTTGATTGCAGACTCTTCTAGTTTCCCTTAAGAGGCTAAAAACTAAGTGTCTTATTTTATTTGTTTTAGGAAGACCTTCCATTAGTCTTTCAAGAATATATTGATCGAATTGATCAAGGGGTGAGAAGACCTTTAACTAAATTGCTGAGTGATTCAATTAGAGGGTTTTGAAACCAGTAGTGAGAACAAAAGATGTAAGTGATCTTTTCTGTGAAGAAGAAGAAGATATATAATTCCTAGCAAGTCTGTTTCTTACACACTGTTAAGCTCTAAACTCACACATTTCTTCAATTTTTACATAATGAATCCTAGAATCATAGAATCACAGCATGACTAAGGTTGGAAGGGACCTTACAGACCATAGAATCACTAGGGATTGGAAGGGACCTCGAAAGATCATCTAGTCCAGCCATCTACTCCAACCTCCCTGCTATGGGCAGGGATGCCTCTCATAATTTTATCTGAAAGAAAGAGTCTAATCTAAGAGAATGTTGTGCCTGGTCTGGTTGGGATATCATTAATGCTCTTTATGGTAGTTGGTATGAGGCTGTGTTTTGGATTTGTGCCAGAAACAGCATTGATAATAGAGACATGGTTTTGGTATTGCTGAACAGTGCTCACAAGGAGCCAAAAGCTCCTCTGCTTCGCAAACCGTTGTGCATTACCAGCCTACTTGCACAACAAACTGGGAGTGGACACAGCTTTGACAGCTGACCCCAGATGACCAAAGGGATATTCCATATCATATGATGTTTTGCTCAGCAATAAATATCTGGGGGAAGAAGGAGGAAGGGTGGACATTGGAAATGATGGTACTTTCATTCCCAAGTAAATGTTATATGTGATAGAGATGGATGAACACACGCCTGTCAATGAAAAGCAGAGAATGAATTCCTTGCTTTATTTTGTTTGCATGTGCATTTTTTGCCCTGCCTATTAAACTGTCTTTACCTCAACCCATGACTTTTCTCACTTTTACTGCTCTGATTGTCTCCTCCATCCCACTGGGGCCGGGGGCAGGGGGCATTGAGTGACTAGCTGGGTGCTGCTCAGTTGCCAGATGTGGTTAAGGCAAGACATAGGTTTATGTTGAAGAAGTAATATTGACACAAGACACGTTTATCCAATATTTATATAAAGGGAAATATTAAAAAAATTCCTAAAGCTGGTAATAGTGCCCTGCAGACAAAAACTGGCCTTGAGAGTGTCATGTGATGGCTGAAGAGATGGACAATATTTTGGGTTGCTCATACACAGGACTTACCAGCTCTTCAACAGAACACACTAGATGTGTCATGAAATGTGAATAACAACACGGAAGCGTGACCAAAGGAGCAGGTGTTTAAGATGTGCTGGTTGTGTATCGGCCATAAACAAGTATATACCTGTAGGTTCTATAATGTTTTTTCTGTAGAACTCCAGGAAAAATACTGAAACTGTAAAAACTACAGCTGTACAACATTGATTGTTTTGCTGAATAGCAGCTGAAATGGACTAATGGGAAACCATCTCCCACAAAAGACGGTGAGAGTCTACGTGAATGAAACAGATATACAGCAACTAGATTGTTTGCAGCAATATGTTTCTGAGATGTTTTCTAGCTACCAAGCACTTCTTTGTACTCAGGCTTTTAAATGGAATTGGGGATTGTGAGTTACTCATGTTCCCCAACCCACTTCTAATTTTTTTTACTGGCTTATTTTTATGGTGCTAGAGAAGAATACAAGAACTAAATTTGACTTGATGGAAGCTTATCTTTACAGATTAAAATTGGCAGTAATAGCACGACCATCTAATTGGCACAGGATTAATTTTCTAACTCAGTCACATTACATAATCTTAGGCAATTAACAATCTAATGAAAATGGGAGTTATTATCAGAAGATCAGCTATGCTACAAAAACAGACTGCACCAAATGTCAGCTTTGGAGCGAGTGGAAGGTACCACCACAGTTTTCCTGAGCTAACGGTACTCACACAGGCAGATTGGTTTTATACTTTCTCATCACACACACACACACATACAAATAATTACAAGTTTAAACTGGCAACCCTGGTCATCTCTGCAGAGCTGGCTGTACTAAAAAACCAGCTATTTCATGATTGCATTTGATATTATATTTGAGAGAGTTTGGGTGATTCAGTCTGAAGTGGAGAAGGCTCTGGGGAGGGAATGTATAGGAATCTTTTAATCCCTGAAAGAGGTCTGTCAAAAGTCTGAAGAAGACTGTTCACAAGGACAGGTAACAACAGGATTGGAGGATCGTGGTTTTAAGCTGGAAGAGGATTGATTTGGACATGAGGAAGAAGTTATTTAATCTGAGGGTGGTGGATCACTGGAACAGGCTGCCTAGAGAGGTGATGGAGTCCCTGTCCCTGGAGCTATTCAAGGTCAGGCTTGACAGGGCTCTGAGCAATCTGTTCTAGTTAAAGATGTCCTTGCTTATTGTAGGGGGGTTGGACTACATGGCCTTCAAATGTCCCTTCCAAACCAATACATTCTGTGATGCTATGATATACTTATTTTTCTATCCATAGCAACAACACAAAGTCTACAAAACCTTTACCCATGGCAGGACCATAGTTGCAGCTGTCACACTGCGTATGACACTACAGTAAGAAGGTTTCACACTCAAATATTATTCAATTTAAACTTGCATGCCTCATTAAAATTGAGGTGTGCTACACCGTTGAAATGCTGTGCAGTGCTGAAGCCATTTGCTTCAACATGCATCTGGCAGTTAGTTTAAAAAGGAGTTGCACTAGGAAAAACTTCCACATCCCTGTTTCTAACACAGATGAACACCTTCTCTTTAAGATTACACTAAGAAAATACAATCGACTACACTAGTGAAATGCCGCAGCCAATGTCTTGCACAGCGTTCAACCTCTGAACCTCTACCATGAATTCACATTGCCAGTATAATATTCTCCCAAGTGGGCTAAAACCACCACAGCCTTACTACTCTGAGAACCAGGAGTCAGCACACAGTTCCGTCAGGCTAAGTGCACCTGCAGGCCATGCAATCTCTGCCCTGGTGTTAGCTGCTTGTACTGCAGACTCAGGGCTCAGGGCAGCATGTAAGCTGGGATCAGGCTGCTGGCAACAGAACTTTTAGAGAAAGAGGTGAGAAACCTCTTTTGGTGTTCATCTCTTAACTCAGAACCTGCTTTTAAGCACAGCCTCTCACACTTAGATCAAGCAAAGACCATGTGGAAAGCTTACATGTTCTTTGCTGATTTGGATTGTAATCCTTACCCACTGACTTGACTTTCTAGCTTAACCTCAGACCTGCTTTATCACTACAGATGTGTCTGACAGCTCCTGGGAGGTGACTTATCCTGTCAGTCTTGCTGCTGCCCTTAGCTCCTGGCTGTCCTGAGGAACACCCTACTCTAGCTCTTGTGAGATGTACAGCAAATAAACCAACGGTAATGTCCAAAACAAAGAAAATCAGAGGTTACATGACACGCAACACGGGGAATAAAAATATTTTAAAACCAAAGAAGCATTCAAAAACCTCTTTTTTTTTTTGCAAAATGGAGAATTAAAGCAGGAAGTTTACAAAAGAGTTAATGTTATGTGGTAATTCCCCAGACACACTTCTATCCAAAGTGTTCTTCACTGACCTAAGGGAAGATATCTTGGTCTCTTTTCATCTCCTTATATGGCTTTACTGGTTTTAGTGGCTTTGGAGTTGTGCAGTTACTGAACAGCTCTGTTGAGTTATTTTCCTTCTTCCATAGGTAGATAATTCTTTCCAAGCATCACTCACAATGCATGAAATTAATATAGGGCAACATATCCTGCTGCCATCAAGTTTACCTAGATCTAAGTAGCAGAGCTGGTTTTCAGAACTATCACTTCAATAGCTTTGAGTACATACAATATTAAATGATTAAGTTCTGTGAGATGATTTTTAATGGGTTTTGACCTGAGACCGAGTGCTTTTCCAATTGTTCTGATTCCAGTCCTCCTGTATCACTGAGTGAGTTCACAGCAGAACCACTGCCCTTTGGCATGATGTTAGTAGTAGACAAACAGCTTATTGTTTCACTGTGACTGAAAAAAACATAATCCAAGGACATTATTTTTTAAATGCAAATATAAAAGCAGCCTCCAGATAGACACAACAGTCCCTTCTTTTAGAAGAACTCCAATGAGAGTCAACAGAATCTGTATTCAGGACACCAAGCCTTTCTTATAGCTCACCTTCCTTCAGTCTGGGGTATTGCTTTTTTTCATAGTTAGGGTCAATAGAACCACACTATTCATGCTGGGCAGAACTGCAGGAAGAGTGGTAAAGGAAAGTAGAGCTGCCCCTCCTCAGGACTTTATAATCAGAAAGCATCCACTTACACATCTGGGTATAAATGTCAAGAAAGAAAAGGGCATAATTTAAAATCATCTGCGTCTTTTAATGTTTCTCCACTTCTTGTGTTTCTCACAAGGATGTATGTGACCTTTCTTGCCAATATTCCCTATATTATGCTAACACTCATGCACTTCACACTTGAACTCCTACATAAACTGAGCTCATCCATTCTATATCTTAGCTAAAATAAATGTATAAATATTCTCTTCTCCTATGCTGTATCTTTTTAAAAATTACAAAGCTACTCTAGTTGTTATTCATCCAGCAGATAAAGGTGGCTGTCATGCTGATATTAGAGAAGTAAAGGACTTTCTGTGGCAGAATGTCCAAGTCATCCAGACAAGATTCAATGTAATTATTTAAAATGTGGCTACATGAGATAGCCTCAACTAGAGCAATCAGATAGGATTCATCAAGTTGATGGCAGCATTTAAAAGGATTCATACCTCATGCAATTCTATCAACACGTGCATGTATACCTAGACCTCATTATTCATCACAGATACCTTCCAACTGATAACAGCAGCATTTGAGACAGTTGCTATTGATAAGCATTGACTAGAATTCTGGTGCTATATCCATACACAAATCCTTTCTTCTCCCGCCCTATAAAACCAAACTACAGTAAGTAAAAGTCAAATGAATGCTGTTGACCTCTGTGAATTAGGCTATGAACACTTTGAGGGAAGGACTACAGCTGGGTTCTGTGCAGATCTCACTATAACTAGATGTTACTGTAAAACAGATAATAAACAATAAAGCTATCCAGAGACGCATAATTCTCTGACAGTTAAATTTTGTTTTGTTTGTGTGAGTAAGAAAGTTCCTCATAGATGTTGTGCATGGTCTCTTAGCTTTGGAAACAAGCAGTGCTGAGGACTTTCTAGCCAGGTATTGGCGGATTCTGCGTGTTCATGATCTCAACTCTTGCCAGCTCTGGGAAGGGCTGCCAGGAGGCTCAACAGCCAAGTTAGTGGGACACCAGAAGGCTTCTTGCTCTAATTTGAGTCTTTGATCAACCCAAGTGAGTTCTGCACTAGACTTTGATTTTGATGTTCCCTGAAACTATTTAATTAGAAAATTACTAGCCCATGTGAGTTAATAACTTCAATGAGGGCTATTCCAGTTCTTTAACAGTATAAATTGTGTTAAATGTATGGAGTTTAATGTTACTTATTAATGAGTTGTGGTCTTACTCCAGTTATTAACTGCAGCAACTGGTTAGTGTAGAATGATGATATCAGTAACCAGAGAAGTCTGTACATTCTAAAAAATATTTTCCCTCCTTTATTTCTTTTTAAACAGTGTTTTAAGCACAATGTTTCCCAACAGAAAAGAAGTAGTTATTTACAAGACAACATACATTCTCCATTAAGAAGTCCTATGTTTCATGCAAGCTGTGCAAAAAATTTGAATTTGTTTCATTGCCAATAGACCTTGAAACTCATTTAACAGTGTGTATCACCAGCACACTGTGCAGTGGTGAAGATACTTTCTGGCCTTGTTTGCAAAACAGAAGCTACTTACCCTTGACACCTATTCTGTTTCCAGTCATAAATAGTGACTGAGTGAAGAAAATAGGACAATTCACACTGATTTCAGTTTTTCTGAATGTTCATGAGTATGTCTTAGAAAACTCTTAAAATCTTTTTCTGCTCATTGGCTTGCACTGAAATATCTGGTGAGCAGCCAGCATAGGCACACATGAGAATCACTGATAAGAAGCTCTTCAATGTTATAATGAAACTTGCATTCCAGTGCAGACACTTGCTAACAGTTTTCATTTTAGCTGGCTTGTGCAGCAGGTCAGACAGTGCATAGCACCTTCACTAATTAGACCAAAAGCTACATAGCATTGCAAACCTTGTTACTTGACACTATAAGAATAATTCTTGCAGTGCAACTCTTTCAAGATTCCAGTAGATATCAATTCAAGCTTCTGATTCTACTCTTGATTGTTAATTAACTGTCAGAATGCTTCAGTCTTGTTTATTACTGGTACCTGAGGGATGTGTTGTGCCTTCCACTTGCACAGATGTTACTGCTGGGACATGATGAGTCTCAATCCCATATGTAAAACTTTAAAGAAAGAGGCAGAAGCATAATTTTACAAAAGGGCCATTTGAATAAGACACGGGCAAGACAGAATCTAGTGCCACACAAATCCAGCAGTACTGGTCCAACACAAACTCAGTAACAAACTGTATCATTAAGGATGATGATAAAAAAAGCACTACTTGCCACTAAAACTCTCTGTAGTATCACTAGCCACTAAAACTCTTTAGAAGCACTTCTAGTCTGCTTTGAGAAAGTCTGAGACTACAACACAGATAAACCTTGAATGCAGATTCTTCAACCAGAATATACTGTCTTCTCAAAGACTTCAACATGTACATGTCTCTGTATCAGGTGTTTTGCTACAGTATATCAGATTTTTAAGAACTTTCACAAAAATGTCTTTGGAAGCACAACCATTTCCCTCCTCAAAATCTTGTGATCTTGCAATCAGGACTGTATGATCTTTGTTGAATAAAGATGAGGCACTATCGAGCTAATGAGCTCTTGTAGATCCAACAAACTACTTGCCCTTAAACAGAAGCAGCAGTTTGGGTGGGTAAGAATCTGTGTCATGCACAAAGGCAGTTGAAAGAACAAACAGCTGGAACAGCAGCAGTCCAGTATAAAGAAAGAAAGGTGGCCAGTCAAATGCCAGTTTCTGTCCCAATCAAAAAGGTGATGTACACCAAGTGTCAGTGAGGATCAGCTCCACATCAGTACTGATAACATCTTCAGTTGAAAGCACACAGAGAGGAAATATTCTCCCCTTGTGGCTTCAGGGGAGAAATGCGTCACCAGGATGAGAACTCCTGTATCTTAAGATTTGACCTTGAATATAAGGAGAGGACATTTACAGAATGGGTGGAAGCAAACAGGGAAACACAAGTAAATCTCCTAAAATCATCTTTGCTCAAGATCATAATGAAGGACGCTTTTCTTCCTAATGCACAGCCTGCATCACACAGCCTATCAAACTGCCTGCCAAGGACTGAACAGACACGCTCAGGCTTCTGAATAAGCTCTAACATAACCTCTGTGGCTGAAAACTCACAGCTACTAGCTTCATTCACAAACACAAAAAAAGCATCATCTGTCCGTTGAAAGAAAAAGAGCCTTGCAAATTCTTGCCTTTGGTTGCAGTCTTATTTGCATCTTGCCTGGGAAAGCCTAGAGAGCTCGCAGATAGCAGCCTGACAAACAGAAACCCTTCAGAAAAACGTGAATGAAGACCCGTATGGCAGGGCTGGGCGTTAGCGAGCCGCTCCGTTCATGGAAATGACAGCGACGGATGTAAAACCAGGCCAATGGCCGTGACTCCAGCTCGGCGGGCTCTGAGGGTTCCCCTCATTCAGAAAAATGGAGCTCACGGAGAGGAACGTCCTCACCGCTCCCCGGGATGTCACCGCATGGGAACGAGGACCTTTCCCCGGCGGCTGCCCAGTTTGGGGACAAACTTCCAGCGGCTGGCGCGGGGGAGCAGCTCCGCTAGGGCTGGGGGTCAGAGGGGGAGAGAGGGAGGCAGGCTCCCGACGGCCAGAACTCGCTCACTACCCCACACCATTCAGTGACATGCTCCCACTTCCCGCAGCCTACCCGTTCCCCCACCATCGCCTCCTTCACATATGAATGGGAGCGGGAGGGGCGGCTCCGTTCGCCGCCCCGCCTTCCTCCCCTCAATGAGACACCTAAAGGGAGCCGCGCCCCTCCTCCCTAACCCCTCCCACTCCGCCGCCATCCCTGCCGGCTGCTGGGGCAGAGACCACCGGTCCCTCACGGCTCTGCTGCCCAAGTAGCGGGACGGGCCGAGAGGCGAAGCAGCCGTCGGCGCGGCCAGGGTTCAGCACCTCAGCGCGGCGGACAGCGGCGGGAACCGGAGGCAGGCTCCGGCCCCGGCCCCGAGTCCTCCCCGGTGAGCCCCGCCGCCTCGCTCCGCTTGTCCGGCCCTAGCCCCTCTCAAGCGCGGGATGCGGGCAGAGTGGGGTCGGTTTTCACAGTCCCACAGCAAAAGCCCCTTCCGCGCAGCCTGGGCTTCCCTCGGCTTCTGAGAACAGCCGCGTTTCCAGCTGAGGCAGCGAAACCCGCCGCGGGTCTCCAGCCTGGTGCAAACCCCACCTCGCGAAGGGAGAATGGGACGTTCTGGGGAGCGGGACTCACCCAGGATATTCCCCACGAGCGCCACAATGAAGACGACGATGTAGCCGGCAATCAGCACCCATTCGTACTCCTTGGGGTGCAAATACTCCTTCCATAGATATCGCAGGAACTCCTCATCTTCGTAGTCGGATGAAGGGGTTAAAAGGGCCTCCCGCGTTTCGTTTAGCTCCGACCCGGTCGTCCAATTCCTGCACAGAGGGGAACCATCCTCAGGTTGGATCCCGGACATCCCTGGTGGTTGGTCCGCGGGCTGGGATGAAAAAGCTCCGAGACTCTCAGAGCGCATCCGAGCTTTCTCCCGCCCGTCCATCGAGGCTTGTGGTTGCCAGTGCGAAAAGCGGGGTGTGGGGAGAAAAATGACGCGGGAACTTACGGGAGCCAATGCGGGAACAGGATAAGGATCCGCGTCGGTCCTCAATCCACCCTCAGCAGCCTTTTCATGGACGGGCAGGGACATGAAATCGCCCGCTGCGTGCTCTGCCCGTCCGGAGGAAGGCTCTTCGGGATGGATTTCATACACCGGGATCCAGACTGCACCTGCCTCTGGTTTAAAAGTCACGTCCGTTTCAGACGGCGCAGATTTTCGTCCCCAAAACCATGCACACGCACACCCTGCCAGCCCGCCCCAGCCCCGCAGATCGGCACACCCATCCTATCGCCAGCCCCTCATGGCTTCACCCCGACCCTGCTCCCCTTCGCCGATGTTGATTCTGTAAGATTTCCTACTGTCTCTCACAAAGACCTTTTCTACATTCGACACCACAAATATCGAAGATCTTCGTAGGTTTTGTCAGATTTGACGATCACCAAGGACTCACTGTATGTAGGTTTGAGTCTAGTGTGAAGGCTTCCTGCACTGAGCTCATTTCAAACATCCAGCTTGGGATGACAAGGCAGCAGCTCCCCCTTGGCTATCCTGAATTGAGCTGAGCTGGCAGAAAGTCATTCTGGAAAACGCAGAAGTACTAGTTAAACAACATGAATGGCTTATGGTCATCAGTTCTTGAATTATTATCATACTTTGCCTAATATACAGCTCCCAAAAGATAAGGGATAGATCTGGACTTGTCCCTCTCTAACTGAAAACATTATTCAGATAATGTACTCACTTCCTTGATGAATGATCAGAGTTTCATCTAAGTGGAAGCATGTTAAGCATTTCAATGCAGGGTCCATTGCAACGAAGGAGCTGTTATAGTGGGGCTCTACTTCCAGCACATGAGCAAAATAGAGAGACAGACATTCGTTAACACTATAGCACTTAGCTCTAGACAGTACTTTACACCCGTGATTGTTCTTTATCAGTGTGCAGTCTCCTCTACTGCATTTGGAGCTCAGTAAAGAATATCTATGCCTGGTAAACCTGCACCTATTTCTATAGACCTGATCTCTTTGCTTTAGTTCCCTGTAAAACAAGATTTAAAAATCCCTTTCCTATTCCGCAGGGAAACTAAGTGGACTTCTCAGGCTAAATATAGACAGTGAGGCATACTCAGATATACACGTAGGATCAACATCTATCTTAAATTAAAGAGGTAGACTTTGCAAGCATCATAAATACAGATTTATATGATGAAAACATCTAAGGTTGTATTAGTTTAAGAAGTTATTTAAACTGTCCTGAGAAAGAGCAGGTTTACTCACTACTCAAAGCGAGACATATTGAAGAAGCCTGCCATCATTTTCACTAGTGGTGAAAATACTTGGAGCATGGCCATTTGATCATCAGCTACAGACAACAACACTCATGCTCCAGCTTGTTTCACATATGAAAATATTGGTACATAATTCCAATATTTGCTTCTAAGTTTCTATAAAGTCTGAAGCAGGTAATGCCTTTTCTTGACACAGGTTTTTTTTTAATTCCTCCCTTTTCAATAGTAAGGAGTGGAACTGAAAATATAAATAAGAAGAAACGATGAGGTTCTTGAAAACTACATGTTAGGGATTGTTTTTTTCTCAATAAGATTACAAGATTGAGTGATGAAGGCATAAATAATTCTTTATGCAGATGTATAAACTGAATAAACTTGGTATTCCTAGAGTACCATGAGGCATTTGCTTTGGTTATTACAGCTCATGCTGATTAGGATGACAGGATAGTAAAAAAATCCATATGGCACATACTATAGTGTCACAGATCTCAGAATGAAATTATAGGCAAAGAATCATCACTAACCTGTGCCTTTCAGTTGTTAGTTCCATTCTACTCGTCATTCAGTGACCATGAAGACACTGGCAGGGGACCCAAACGTCAGGGATAATCAGCCAAATACACCTCATCACAAATCTGCAGTCAGAAACCTTCATATGGTTGTTGATGATACAGATAAGTGCACCTGTGAAAACAGAGTAAGGTACTGTAGACAGTGGACAAGGGAAGAGCAACAGACATTATCTACCTGGACTTCTGTAAGGCCTTTGGTACAATCCCCCACAACATCCTTTCTAAGTTGGAAATGTATGGATTTTGTCTGTTTTGTGGGTAAGAAACTGGTTGGGTGGTTGACTCCACCCAAACCAGTTGTTAAGTGGTTAACAGTTTGATTTCCAGATGGAGGCTGGTGTTAAGTGATGTCCCTCAGGGGTCCATGGGACCCGTGCTCCTCAACATCTTCATCAGTGACGTAGACAGTGCGATCGAGTGCACTCTCAGCAAGTATGCAGATTGCACAAAGCTGAGTGGATGTGTTGGAGAAGTGAGCCAATATGAACCTCATGAGGTTCAACAAGACCACGTGTAAAATCCTGCAGCCAGGTTGGGATAATCTTTGATATTAATACAGTCTGGGAGATGTGACTGAGAGCAGCCCAGTGGAGAAGGACTTGTGGGTACTGGTAGACGAAATGCTGGATATGAATTAACAATGCTCTCATGGCCCAGAAGGCAAATCACTTCCTTGGCTGCAGCAACAGAAGTGTGGCCAGCAAGTTGAGTGAGTTGATTCTCCTCTTTACCCCATTCTGGTAAGACCTCAATTGGAATATTGTGTCCAGCTCTGGAGTGCTCAACAAAAATGATCAGAGGATTGGAGTACCTCTCGTATGACAACAGGCTGAGAGAGTTGGGGTTGTTCAGTCTGGAGAAAAGGTAGCTCCAAGGTAACCTTATTGCAGCCTGTAAGTACTTAAAGGGAGCCTACAAGACGGACGAGGAAGGTCTTTTTAGCAAGGCCAGCTGAGACAGGAGGAGGGATGATGGTTTTAAACGAAAAAAGCAGAGAGTTTTTATATATGGAAGAGGTTTTCTACAATGAGGGTGGAGAAAGAGTTGAACTCGTTGCCCAGAGATGTGGTAGTGGTCCCATGCCTTGGGTCACTTAAGATCGAGCTAGATGAGGCTCTGAGCAACCTGCTCTAGTTGAAGAAGTCCCTGGTCAGAGCACAGAGGTTGGATTAGATGACATTTAAAGGTCTCTTCCAAGCCAATACATACTGTGAGTCTATAGAGAAATATGAATGAAACTTGACTAAGAGAAAATACTCATCACGCTCAAAACTGCTACAGGGAAGTACGTTCTTGATTGAGTTGTTTTAGCCGCACATTTTAAAATCAAGATCAGATGCCTTGCTGAAAAATAAGCACTAGCAGAAATGGAAATGAATTCAGAAAACTCACGTGACCTGTAATTTGCAAGAGGTCAGACTTCATGGTTATGGTAGTCCCCTCTGGCTTTCTGATTTGTGAAAGTGCATTAGCAAGAGATTAACCTGATGGATTTTAGTGTTAATTTGTCTTTTAATGATACTATTTACATCAAGACTAGTGCAACAGTTTAAATCTATTCTGTTTACCTGCAAGTGAAGAGCAAATGCCCAGATTCTGGTGTAATTCTGATTTTGTTAATTCTTTGTAGAACCATATTAAACAGATTTTGAGCCGAAACAAAGTTCTACACACTATATACTGGCTACCTAGCACTTCAAAGAGTAACATATTCAAGGTTATGTCTATTAACCTTCTTATCTCAGGAGAGTACTGTCTGGTACATTATTTAGCTAAAAGGTTCGTATACATTGATATCTCTTCTAATCCATAATTTTCCATCACTAATCCAAAAATACTGCAATGATATTACCAGGCTGAGAAGATATGCCTTGTTGCTTTCAGTGCCACTTATTGTATGATGTTACACCATGTGAATATAAATCAAACACAATTTTATGCTTTATTGCATCTGATAGCTCACAGGAGCTGACATTCAGAGAGAACAAGCCAACCTTACTTTAGCATCCAAGTTTATTGCTGCATCAAACACAGTTTCCCCCTTCAGAATAATCATGATATTCCATACTTGCATTCTTATTAATCACACACATAGGCAACATTTTTTCATATCTTAGACACCATCCCTTTCATTTTAAAATCTATTTGATTCACAGGATAAGTTCCATTTAATTGCACATTAAATTAGGATCCTTCTATTAAAGAAGAATGAATTCTGAAGTCTTTGCAGCCTTGAGTAAACAAAGTCAGCTGAACGGGCAGGTTTCTGCTCAGCCTTTGCTGAACATTTTAACAGGTGCTTTTTTCCCTTGGGAAGCAAATGGCTGCTGAAGAGAAGTAGAATGCTGTATTGGCAGGAGATGGGAAGGAATGTGTCCTTCCTTCCCACCTTCTTTTCATTTTTCACATTTAATAGCTTTTCTCTGTCCCCTTTTTCTCTCTTAAGTAATACACCATGTGACAGTTCAATAGGAAACTAGGATTACCTAAACTAGGGTTATCAAACATCCCTAAAGATACTCATTAAAATATCCTCTAGACATCGTTCTTGTGTTAAGAAATGCAAAAATACACTACTGTCAGTGAACCACTTTAACTGTCCTTTCAAGTTGTTCTTATATTTAGTATTTGTAAGCATTACATTTAGGCTGATGTGATGTTTAGTCCATAAAGTAACACACTCACAGACAAACTTTCTTGTAATCTCTGCAGTCAACACAGAGTTAACTGCCACATGGAAGTGTAGGGATGAGTACAGGGCCCTGAAGAACTTACTACAGTCAGACCTGCTTCCAGACCTGCTCAGGTATTTCTGCTTAAACATTTCAAAAAGGTAGTAAGTGTGGCCATAAGAAGAACCATAAGTGTTAGGAAATCAAAGAGGAGCCACGCAGCCAGTGCAGTAGCTGTATCCATGTCTTTATAAACTAAGTCCATAAAGGCCATGCTCGTTGCAAAAAGGACTTTAGGTGAACTACTGAACGAGTTGCGATAACGTCTAATTTTCTGAGTGTTTTACTTTGAAAAACAATTATATTGCTTGCACATTTTTCATTTACAGAATAAATATTCTGTGTTTATCTAGTCTGCCTTGCAAACAAGGCAGCCTTTTCTCAGGTCTCAGTTTAAGTTCAGCTGGATCTTAATTAGCCAGACCTTCAAAGAAAGGTATGAAGATCTCATGGTGAAGCATGAAAGAGCTTGGCAAAATGTTATCTGAAAAAGCATTATTCACTTCTTTTCCTTCCAAGTTTCCTGCCTCTTCAAATATCAAAGGCTCTTCAGATGTTCCCCACTGTTTCTTCAGTGGCTTCTTCTTCTGGATATCATATCTCTAAGCTTAAAAGCCATTCCTTGTGAAGAACAGCTGAGCTCTTAACGCTTTTAACATTGTCAATGCAAACAGGTTTATGTTTGACGAGCTTCGTGAAGATTCCTTATGTCATTATTCCTACATGTCACAGTAAGTTGCTTATAATGACTTCTACAAAACTGCTGTCACTCAAACCTATCTTCTACTTCCTCATCTGCAAATGAAGTTTACAAAACTTCCTTACTTCGAATATCTGTAAAAGTATAAAATCCAGATGCTAAGTGAAAGAGGTGAAGGAAGGGAATTTGAGCACCTACATTTTGCATCTACTTTGAATTGCATAAATCCTGGCACAGTTGCACTGACTGAAGTCTAAACAAAAATCTTCCCATTTCTTTACTTGTTTTCTCCCCTCATTTCTATAATGTGCTTAATAATTCACTTTTATATAGAATCACAGAATCACTCTGGCTGTAAAAGACCCCTGGGGTCATCGAGTCCAACTACCTACCCCCCTAAACCATACCCCTCAACACCTCATCCAACTCTGTACAAAATTCACCTTGTATAAAAATAACCACAAAAGGCTTCAGAATATCTACTCACATCTACAAATACATAAACAGAGTTGGTTTATAACCCGTGTAAAGTTGTGTATATTCTGCTATATATGTGGTAATAAACTGCACCTTAAAGCCAGTTAAATTCCTTTTCTCTTACTGTAAGTTATCTCCAGATATACTCTATGCTTTCTGTTGTCACAAAACTACAGAAGAGATGGATGACTATAGTTAATTTAGATTAACTATAATTAATAGTTAATTGTAGTTAATTTAAGCTTTCAGTTTAATTATAGTTAATTTAATTATAGTTAATTTAAACTTTCAGTTTAAATTACTTTTAAAAGTTTTCCAAAATAAATTACCAGTTTCAAATGAAAAGTTTAAAAGAAAGCAAGTTAATGTTCCTTCTTTTATAAAACCCTGTGTGCTTCTCTTCAGATGATGAAGAACACAAGTTTCGTCTTCTGCTGAAGCATCAACACAGAATTTGTGCAAGTATACACCTCCAAACTAGACATTCCAACTCAGATACAGATTAATCTCCCAAAAGATTGTACCTGCTTGGTGCATGCAGACAAGATAATCTCACAGACTTCTAGTACACACACATTCTTAAAGTCTGTACTTTAATCTTACTCAACTCTCATTCTACAGAGAGTACAAGAGGCTGGTATCAGTAATCTGGAAACTTTCTAAACTGTTCTTCAGTGATTCAAGGCATTTCCACAGAAGCAGGTTTCCTAATCTCAGGTCCATTAACGGAGCATAATAGTGTAGGCAGAGAGCACACAGGGTATCAAGCAATGCTCCAGAGAAAAGGACTGACACTGCCTCTTGTGCATCAGTCCGTCTCCTAGGAAACCAATATTTAATTCATTACTCAAACTATATTCCCTCACTTCACTAGAGGCAGGTTAGTCAGATCATGAGTTTCCTTTCTGTGAGGGGGGATAGACCCTACCCAGCAGCCAAACGCCTTCTTTTGCTATTGCTAGCACTGCAAGCAGCAGTACAGCACAGTGTTTAACACACCCTGGGATGTGTTGTACTATACGTTGTACTGTACTCTCTCCTGACATTGTTTTCTTTCAGTCTGTGGTACAAGATGCGTGTTTCCTTTCTTAAAAATACTGCCATCCCAATACCCAAACAGAAACAGCTTCTTTGCTCTTCTATATGCTTTTATCCTATTATATACTAAATTGTTACTCTAAGACTACCTCAGTGACCAGTTTCAGACCCTATATTTTAGGTTATCTCTGTGAATTTTTTTGGCTGGATGTTGATTCTTAAGCAGTTTTCAGAAAAATAATGAAACTATTCCCACTTAAGGAAGAACACTGAAGTTGAATGCTGGTAAAGTTTCTCTACTGAAGAAACTTGAATTCTCTATTGAGTTCTGTTTTATTGCAAGAAAATAATTAAAATAGAAAATATTTTATATAAATATAAAAGCTACAAATATGTTATGTATATACATACTAAAAACAAACAAGATTTCAAAATGGAATAAAATAGCAAAACCTGCAGTACTTAATTTTATAATAAATTGCTCTTTGAGTTGGCTCGTAGAAATAAAATAAATTCAGAATAAAAATTATAGTTACGTGTAGCACCATTTCAGTTGCTCACCTCCTTCATGTTTTCTGCTCCACAGTCTCTATTTAGAGTGGAAGCTGACTTTAGATATTCAAAATATCTACCATCTGCTTGTCTACATGCTTGTCTCCCAGGTGCCTATGCATGTGTTTGACTGATACGTGAAATAATTAACACATCTGTCATTTTAATTAAAGCAGGGACCTGCTCTCTGGTCCTGAGTTAACAAGCACAAGCTCACTACATCAATATTGTTTTGCACTTCGCTTTGGGTCTCCCCAACTACATCTCTGCTAACACTGGCTCCACCTCTGCCATAAAAAAAATGCTAAGCAATGCCTGGGAAAGGTTTGGAAATTAGAGCAGGAACCATTTCAAACACACAGGCTTCAGGACATCACACATTTTCCCATAAAAGGCTTTACCTGTGCTGACATGATCGTGCCACAGCAACTGGTGTCACCAGAGGAAGGTTCCTGATGTGTTTCTCCCCAAATCCTCGTCTTGCTCTTCTTGAAGACGGATGTGACATGTGCATTCTTGCAGCCAGCAGAAGTCTTTCCTGATTGTCATGACTCCTTAAAGATGACAGAGAAAAGCCAGCCAATCAAATGAGCCAGTTCCTCCTGCATCACTGGATTCACCCCAGTCCATCAGGCCAAATTTGCTGAGGAGTTCCTTACCTCTGTATCTTCCTCTGATATGACTAGTGCTCACCTTCCCATCCTCTGTTACTAGACCCAAGGAGCATGAGAGCAGACCTTACCAGTAAGGGCTAAAAGAAAAATGGTGCACTTTGGGTTTTAACGTGTCCTTCACCAACACTGTGTCCAGTTATGGAGTTCTTAGTAGAAGAAGGACATCAAAGTCTTGGTGCAAATCCAGAGGAGGCCATGAGGATGATCAGAGGGCTAGAGCACCTCTCCTATGAAGACAGGCAGAAGGAACTGGGGTTGTTCAGCCTGGAGAAAAGAGGGCTCAGAGGGGACCTTAAATCAGCCTTCCAATACAGGAGGGGGCTACAGGAAGGGGGCTAGCCTGCTCTTTGGGTTCCAAGTAAATCACAGAATGTCTTTGGTTGGAAAAGACCTTCAAGATCAAGTCTGAACTTAACCCAGCACTAGACAAACCACTGCTAAACTCAAACCATTTTGAGATTCTAAACTAAAAGAGGGCAGACTTAGATTTAGATCTGAGGAAGAAATTGTCACCTTGTGAGGGCGCTGAGGCACTGGATCAGGTTGCCCAGGGATGCTGTGAATGTCCTCTCCCTGGTCGGATGGGGTTCTGGGCAGCCTGGTCTGGTAAGATGTACCCCTGCCGAAGGCAGGAGGGTTGGAACTAGATGATCTCTGAGGTTCCTTCCAACCGAAACCATTCTGTGATTCTATGAAAGACGTTCCTAGTTTTTCTGAAATTTTTAAGCTACGTCAGGAATCAATTCTTCACAGTGAGAAGAACTTTAATTATTGACACATTATACACTCTTTTTGAATCATCAGAACTATATTGATGTCCTTATTTTTCATTTGGGTGCAGCTGGTTCTATAGAGTGACCTAGTTCTACCTACATACCCCAGTATTCACTATTTATTTCCTGCTGGAACACGTCTTACGTACTTAGGAAGGGTTTTCCTATGAAGAGGAGAAGTGCTTTTGATGCTTTCTGTGACCAGTGCTACCCACGTTACATTTGGACTCAGCTTTTAGTTAAATTAAATCAGGCAGTGAAGGTAGTAAATCATAGTCGTTATAAATCAGTAAAAGCCCACGGCAGTTAGCACAAACCACATTGTTCTTAGTCCAAAACAGGGGATTAAAAAAAACCCCCACAGTAGCCTAGAAAACAAACAGAGTTTAAAAAGTCTCGTTATCTTTGAAAATCTGTCTGTAGGAACAGACAAGAAGGAAAAATGTGGGAGGACAGTAGGAAAACAGCAATGTGCAAACCTTTCTAATAACCAAAAGAAAACCTTTCGTGCTGCTGGAAATCAAACTCCTGCCTCCTGATTGCAAATCTTGTACCTTACACGCTGGAGCTGTGCATCTCCTGTCTACAGGACTGTGACCAGTGTGGCAGCGTGGTCTGTAAAAAAAAAAAGGCATACACAGTCCTCAGCATCTTAACACATTCTTTTCACCTGAAAGCATATTCTTTCCTGGAAGCACTGGATCACAGCAGGGCTATGAATGTGTGCCCTGCTATTTCAGCTGTTAATCAGCCTTCCCTGTACTGGAACCGTATTGAGAGTTAGACACGAGGGAGACTGCTGGAAGAGCTTCAATTGACACTGCTCTTCATCAGCACGTACTAAGGCTTTTCCCAGGCTCGCTTTAGCTCTCTGGAACATGGAGAATCACCTAGCTATGTAAAGTCAGGTACCTGTGGGGGTGATACGTATGGTGTAACCCACCGTAAGTGCTGGTACAGAGAACCAGTGTGCTCCAAGGCAAGCAGCTAAGTACCATTGCCAAGAGCTCACAACTCCTCATGTAAGCATCCATCCGAGTAACTAAGTAGTATTTATCATGAAAGTGAGGATACACCTGTACTAACAAATTAGCATTCCAGACACAATCCTCTAGCAATTGTATTGATATTACTTAATTCTCTTACTCCTCAAATTAGGGCTCCTGTGTCTAAGCTGTATTTCCATTCACTGGTATAAGCCTAGGCTGGATGTATAAATGAGGCTGAACGTGCCAAACTCTTATCAGATAGTTGGATTTTGAAGTCATTCTGAAAAATTTCTCAAAGAATTATTAGTGTTTGAAGGAAAGGGTATGGCACAGCGTCACATGAATTCCTCCTTGGATGCGGGAACATGACTGGGCAGACAGAGCAGTTTAACTCAAGGATTTTTGCTACAGAGGTGTCAAGCTATGTTCTTGCACCAAGAGATAGCTTAGGGCCACTCTAAATTATTCCACTTGCTCGCAGCCTTAAGGCATGTTCAAAGCAGAGACTAGAATCACAGAAATGAGTCAGTGGGTACAGCTAAGCACAAAGGAGTTGCCCCTTTTCTTTCCGCAGCAGTGCACATAAAACGCTTCTTAAACATCAGAAAAACTTTCTAAATATCACTTGGTTTTTATCCTATCAAAGCATTCCAGAGTATTTTCTTAGGTGACACAAGGGATGGCATGAATTTTCTAGGGAGACACTCGAAAAAATTAGTATGGCAGTAACTTCAGTTCTGAGAAAGGAGTATTATAATTTGTCCTAGAACCCACACATTTCTTTAGATTTAAATTGCCCTCAGGAAATAAAGGACTGCTATCAAATTAGTTGAAGGATTCTGGTTTATATCTTACAAAGATGGGATCTAAACAATTCAGCCATGAGAGGTCTCACTTTATCAAGCACTGGCATAGATGGAGATGGTACTGATTCCAGCCATGTCCTTACTTCTGGACTAGAAAAATTTAGGTCATAAATTACTGGGGAATATCTTCAAGAAAAAGGAAAAAAAAAAGAGAAAGTTACAACAATAAAGAAAATATAACTAAATTTTAGAGTTATTTTAAACCATTAAAAAAGAGCTTTGTTCCCCTCTGATACTTCAATTCCAGAAAGACACCAGAGTTCTGTTAACAGTCACATTTTCAACATAAACCAGATAACTCTGGGCACTAGAAGGGTATATTGAGACCTACTTCTCCTCTTCTCAGCTTCCCTAAAGCAACAGCCCACAGTCTGAAAAATGAACACGGTTGCATGTTGCAAGTCAGAGGTTTACATGATCTGGAGTGAATAAAACGATAACATTCCTGTTTTTCTTTTAATTTCATGAATTATTATTTGTAGGAAAAGTATTCTGTTTTCCATTTTATTTTAAAATAAAAAAGTTATGATATAAGTTAAGATACAGGCTCAAAACAGCAAAAAAAGTTGAAATAATCAAAGACAGATCTCACCTAAAGGGTCTATGACAAAAATTATTCCAACTCTCATCAGTGCATGTGTCCACGTGCTGGAACTTGAATATCCACAATATAAAGTTGTTAAAATTGTTCTTGACCTGGCTTTTTATCAAATAATTCCTCTGCCAAACAATTTCTGGGAATAGTTCAGGAGGCAGCATACACAAAGGAATATTCCAAATAGAGTCTACGCATAAAGAGTCTTCCTGCCTAGGAGACAGTTTGGTTATAGGGATGTAGCCAAATGGGACAGTTCTCGTCAGGACTGGAAAAAGAAACAGAGCTTTGCAACTTGTTAACACGGATGGAACTCAACAATCTTTAGGCTGCATTACCAATATAGAATTATCTTTAAGCATCCTGTCTAGAAATCAGCCTTACCTTCCATTTGTACTGACATACAGAAAAAAATAGCTTGTGGTTCCCCTGTGCACATGTAAGCAGCATCTGATAATAGCATTTGAAGTAATTGGCAGTTAAGATGATGGACAGAAAGTATCACCTGATGCTTAGGATCTAACATCATAATTAAGCTGATGTTATTTAAGTATAACACAAATCCAATCTGTTACCTGCTATGGCCAGGACACAAGGCAAGTTTCCTCACAGTAGCTGGTGTGGCCTGTATTTTGGATTTATGCTGGAAATAGAATTGATAATACAGTTGATAATTGATAATAATATTTGGTATTGATAATCAGTGCTCACACATAGCCAAGACTTTCTCTGCTTCTCACACCACCCACCAGCGAGTAGGCTGGGGATGCACAAGAAATAAGAGGGAGGGGATACAGCTGGAATAGCTGACTCAAATGGACCAAGGAGGTATTCCATACCGTATGATGTCCTGCTCAGCAATAAATATCTGGGAGAAGAAGGAAGAGTGGACATTCTAAATGGTGGCATTTGCCTTCTCACTGAACCATTATGTGTAATGGAGCCCTGCATTCCTGGAATTGCCTGCTGATGGGAAGCAAGGGTTTCTGTTTTCTGTTGCTCGTGTGTTCAGCTTTTGCTCTACCTACTAAACTCTCTTTATCTCAACTCATGAGTTCTCTCACTTCTAGTCTTCCAATTCCCTCCCCATCCCATCACTGGTGGGGGGGAGGGTGGTTTTCAGTGGGTGGTGGTTAGCTGCCAGCTGGGGTTTAACCATGACACCTTGTAATTCTCCCACCTGTAGCAAAATTGGATTTCAAAAAGACAACTCCAGTAGTAGCACATCTGCTAGTATGTGCTAAATAATTTGCTTTCTCTGCTGACTGATAATAGCTTATTTTTACATAACTGATTTCCTAGACATCCTAGTGAGAGTTCTGCGATTTCTGTTACTCATCACTCTTGTTCTTTAATAGACAGGAATTCCCATGATTGTCTCCATTTGAGAAAAAATGAATGATAAAAATGATTCTTCTTCATCCCACACACCAAGTCTATTTCCCCCTGAGCACAAAAGAATATAATGATACTTTCCACAAATAAAATGCCAGCTCCTAGTGATTCTGGAGCCAGAGTATTTTATCCAATAGCACACTGGGTTTTGTTCCATGGTTTTGCAATTTAACACTGTCTGTATCTTTAACATGTGTTGCCTGCTCTGAGAAGCATTTCCAAAATTTGGCTACTTATTTTGTGAAACTAGACTGTCTTTTCTTTGGCTCAGGTTCGTCATGAACATAGTTAATAAATAAACACTGGTTTTAATACAGGAATTGCTACTTGGCTACAATAATCTGAAAGAGAGAAGTTACGCTTTGTGGCCAGTGGAGTAATGACACCATGGCACTACTGTGTTTGTGACACTAACACTCATAAAAACAAATCCATCTTACTTCAGCAGTTATCATATTTGGTATAAAAATCAGATTATATTTCTAATCAGAAGAGTTCTTCCAGACCAGCAAAATCAAATGCATTTAACAACATTCCTTAGTCATTGAAAGGTTCAAATGAACCCAACGTACAAAACTAAGAAGGAGGAGAGTTCTTGTTAAAGGGCCATCTTGATTTAATGAGACACATGTCCACATGGTACAAAATTATCACTGTAAAAAGAGGGCAATCCCTTTGGAAGATCCTGCTCCATCTCTCATGGGAATGGTAGAATGACATCCTTCCACATGACTTTTTGGAAGCTACTCTGAAAACAAATGCTTGTAGAGGATTTATGTCCCACTGACATGTACCAGCTGTCCACATGTGCCTGAAGCTACAGGTGAGAACTGAGGAGGTGTATCTATGAATGTTCTTGTCAGTATTTCCTTACTAGCTCTGTAGTTTAAAAAAGTGTCTGTTATTTTAGAAAACAAAGGAATGGAAGATCAACATCATACCCATGAGGTAAAAATGAAAACTCTTAACTTTGCTTAAAATAGACTTCTTTGTAGCAGGCTTTTCCCCCTATATTATCAGGAAAGCTTGGCTAGAGAGGAAAAGCAAATAGGGGTCCACTGAGCCTTCACAGTTCAGTGCTGGGACAATATCAGACATAAATCACTAAGGTTTAGAACGTCCTTAAACTATCATTTTTGGTAGGTACTTGCTTTGAATTATGCTGGGAAGCACATAATATGGCCAGCTATCATTAGATAAAAGGAGTTGGTATAGTAACTGCTTCAAAGTCTCTGTCAGACATCTAAGACTTGTCAAACAAGGCGGACATGAATGGTCTGAGGGAGCTCCTGCAGGGGTTAAATTTTGAACAGAGACATAGAAATGTGTTAACATCTGAAAACATTGGTACTATTCATGATTTTGCTCATCACTCTTTTTTTGTAGTTCTGAGGTTTTTTTGGCACGTATGCTGCTCAGATCACATCACTGTGATGCTTACTATTTTAAAACCAAACTCTGTATTTAACACTACAAGTGGCAGACTATATCCTTGCTGGATAAAGTAGAATGTTTAAATACATTTAAATTGTAAAGAACAATTCTAATATTGGAAATAAAAAAGGCTTAATAGCCCTAGGAACATCATATCAACATCTCCCCACCCCCCCAAAAAAAAAAGAGAACTAACCAAAAGGCATAAACAAAAAAAATCAGAACACTTTAGAAGCTGGGATATGACTACACAGAAATACAGGATAACAGGTTCTAAACCATTGTCCTGGAGGACACTAATCCTAGACAACATGTTTTTAAACTTTGAAATATTTTTTAGCTGTGTTAATTTAAAACACTCTTTTTTACTCCTCTGTTACTGAGATCATGTCTACCTTTAGCATGGTCATGCAACCTCCTTCCTCCACTGAACATTTGTCTGTGATCATTTTATGCTCATTGGCTTCTTGCTTCAGACTTCTCCAGCATCCACACTGGCCTCAGATGAGCCCTTCCTTTTTAAACCCTTGTGGAGACAGATTTAAATTAAAGATAAGCTCAGGACATAGATTTCTGGCCAAGAGCTTGGTGGGATTGTTGCTGGGTGGGCTCTGGTCTTGTTGAAGACCACAAGGTCTCCCATCTTCCTAGGGTGAAATCAGAGCGCTCAGCTCGCTCCCTGAAATGCCTGTACACCAAAGCACACAGCATGGAGGACAAGCAGGAGGAGTTAGAAACCTGTGTTCAGTACAGGCGTTTTAGGGCACGAGCTGAGCACTCCGATTTCACTCTAGGACAGAGAGATGCCAATATGTGGCTTTATAATTAATACCATAGCTTGTGACAGAGTTAAACACTGACTAAGTGTTCTGGACTCCGTTCTTTTGAAGTCTATAAAGACTAGCCATGTTGTCTGGCCAAAATATGGAATAAAGGACAAGAGTGTGTGGAAGGAGAGAGCATGCACTCCTCTAAGGGTGTATGGACATGGACCTTTTCAATGCAAAAAGGGCATACTAAGAAAAGAGGGACCCAACCACCTCCGTGGGCAACCCATTCCAGGCTCTCACCACTCTCACAGTGAAGAATCTCCTCCTCACACCCAGTCTAAATCTACCCAGCTCCAGCTTTGCTCCATTCCTCCCTAGTCCTGTTGGTACCTGATATCCTGAACAGCCCCAACTTTCTCAGTCTGTGTTCATAGCAGAGGTGCTCCAGCCCACTGATCATCCCCGTGGCCCTCCTCTGCACATGCTGCAGCATGTCCACATCCTTCTTGGAATAAGGGTTCCAGAACTGGACGCAGTACTCCAGGTGGGGTCTCACCAGAGCTGAGTAGAGGGGGAGAATCGCCTCCCTCAACCTGCTGGCCACACTTGAGAAAGGGAAAAGGGCAGCCAGTCTGGGCAGGGACAGAGCCCCTAGGGCACCAGGCTCATCTGCAGTGGTTGGGCAAGAAGTCGTGGGTCAGGGCTGCCAGAAGCGCTGGCCACTACTAACAACCCTTGAAAATAACCAGAGTCAAATTGTAAGACAATTTTTTGATTATTTAATCCTCTGTCACAGTATGAGAAATAACCTCTCTTTTGGAGGTAGTTTGAGAAATAAGTATCTTGAGAAATAAGTAACAGTATTAAGTTATTCTATAAATTATGTGTATTCAAAATTACTTTTGGAATAAAGTCCTTAAACTTTCCAGTTCACATAATTTTTATATTTAGAAATAATTATACAGCTTCATATATGTAAGTACAAAGAAAAAGCAATTATTTCTACAATAGATCTAATTACAGAAAGTTTTATGGAAAATGGAAATGTCAACCTTTAATTAAGATCACACTGGACTCAAATTTCAAAATGGATGTTTAATCAAAAATAAATATTCCTTCAATGCAGTGTGTAATGCAGAGTTATAGCAAGAAATTATCACCAAAACATTAAAGGGAAAGAGAAGTTCCTGCATTTTATAAGATTGATTCACTGTTGTTTCTGGTTTTTTTCAATATTTTTGCTGCAAAGAATTACTATATAGATTAAACGATCACATGGGAATGTGTTTTCTTTCTTGTTCAATTCTATTTTAATTTCAAAGAACTGTTTTCCAGTTGTCCAGACAGAACACACCAGAAAAAGCCTTCAATAATCGAGATCTTGGGATGGTTATAATCGAGATCTTGGGATGCTTATAATCGAGATCTTGGGATGCTTATAATCGAGATCTTGGGATGCTTATAATCGAGATCTTGGGATGCTTATAATC
>JAOXOE010000256.1:55231455-55274450 GCA_028565055.1 Phoeniculus purpureus
CTGTAGCGTTGCTGGGGGTTGTTGTGACCAAAGTGCATGACCTGGCACTTGGCCTTGTTAAACCTCATACAATTGAGGTCAGCCCATCGCTCCAGCCTCTCCAGACCCCGCTGCAGAGCCTCCCTACCCTCCAGCAGATCGACACTTGTGCATAATTTTGTGTCATCCGCAAGTTTACTGAGGGTGCACTCAATCCCCTCATCCAGGTCATTGATAAATATATTAAACAAGGCAGGTCCCAAAACTGAGCCCTGAGGGACACTGCTTGTAACTGGTTGCCAACTGGATTTCACGCTGTTCACCACCACCCTCTGGGCTCGGCCATCCAGCCCGTTTCTAACCCAGTGAAGAGTCCTCCTGTCTGTGCCACGAGCTGCCAACTTCTCCAGCAGAATGCTGTGGGAAACGGTGTCAAATGCCTTACAGAAGCCTAGGTAGACAACATCCACCGCTGTGTACAGCCACTGCATCCCTCCTCGTGAGAAAGCAGGGCGGGGATGTGGGCAGGACTATGGACATTAGCCCCTTTAATCTTCTTATCTAGCCAACCTCTCCCAGGAGAGGTCACTGGGGGCAGGGGTCCTCTTACAGCAACATGCATCTTTTTCTTCATGAAATCACAAATCTATACATCTGAAAATTCTGGTAATTTTCAAACTGCAACAAAGACCTAACAATTTTGGGTCTAGTGCTTTAATTCATTCCTTAGCCATTTTCCAAACAAAACTCATGGCATGCAGGATTGTTGATCTGCTTGAGGGCAGGAGGTCTCTACAGAGGGGTCTGGACAAGCTGGACTGATGAGCCAAGAACTGCTGTGTGAGATTTAGCAAGGTCGAATGCTGCATTTGGGGCACAACAACCCCATGCAATGCTCAGGCCTGGGGGAGACTAGTTGGAAAGCTGCCTGCTGATAAAGGACCTTGGACTTTTGTCTGACAGCTGGCTGTATATGAGCCAGCAGTGTGCCCTGGTGGCTGAGAAAGCCAACAGTATCCTGGCTTGTATAAGAAACAGTATGGCCAAAAGAAACAGAGAAGTAAATGTTCTTTCCCACTCAGCACTGGAAGACAGTGTTCAGTTCTGGGTCCCCCACTACAAGAAGAACATAGACATGTTGGACTGTCCAAAGAAGGGCAATGAAACTGGTGAGGAGTCTGTAGCACAGGTCTCATGAAGGATGGCTGGTAGAAGTGGGGTTGCTTAGCATGGAAAGGAAGCAGCTGAGCAAAGACCTTATCACTCTCTACCTGAAAGGAGGTCATAGTGAGATTTTGGCAATGCTGTGTGACTTTTCCACATCTAGAATCATGGAATTATTGTGGCTGGAAAGGATCTCTAGGATCATCAACTCCAACCCTGATCCCAACAGCTCACTAATATTGCCTCAAGGTCTCTAGCTGGTTGATTTTTAAACACCTCCAGGGACAGTGACTCCATCAGCTGCCTGGGCAGCCTGTGCCAATGCTCAACCACTCTCTCAGGAAAGAACCTCTTCCTAAGATCCAATCTAAACCTCTCCTGATGCAACTTGAGGCCATTTCCCCTCATCCTATCATTAGTAATTTGGGAGAAGAGACCAGCATCAGCCTAGCTACAACCTCCTTTTAGGTAGCTGTAGAGAGCAAGGTGGTCTCTTCTCAGCCTCCTCTTCTCTAAACTCAATAACCCCAAGTCCCTCAGCCACTCTCCTCAGGGCATATTTTCTAGATCTAAACTCATTTGAATGAACAGTAGCTCAGCTCATCTACTGTCAGCCAGTGATAGCAATCATTGCCAAAAGGAAAGTGACAGTAGCTTAGCTGCAACAGTTGTAGATTTCCCCTCTTCCCAATAGTGCTTGAGATCTGAATCTACTGTTAGTCCTGCACAGTGGGGTTTTTGTTGCATTTTTTTCTTTCATTTTGTTATTGTTGTTTTGATGGCGTTTTTTAATTGTATTTGATTTAAACAGAGAAGAGACTGAACAAGTTTTTAGCTCCTCTTATTACTGTGCTGTCATCAATGCCCTCTATGGCTTGTGATACCTGGCAAGGGTCAGGGTCCTCAAAATCAATACATGAATGTAATAGAGTTTCTTGACCTTCAAGTGTTCTAGTGTTAAAGATTTGACCTTTTGATTAAAGATCAGCTGGAAAGGAAAAGCCTAACTATGTCTGAAAACTTCTCTTATATAACAGTCTTTTTGAATGGACAATTTTGACTGTCAAAATAGAAGACTTTTGTGCCTTTTTACAGAATAATTGAAAGCATTTTAACACAAGAATAGAGTAGCAAGCTACACTGTTCCTCTCAGTTATACGGAGAACTAGTGTTACCTTATCCTGTACAATCACACATCTGGCTGGCTGCTTACAGCAGTGACCTCCTGTTAACTTGTGATTAACTAGCAGCCCAGACTTTTGGGAAAATATAGCAATCAAACTTTTTCTTTAATCATTTATTGAAATAACATTATATTCTAGGTCTGCTAGGCACTGCACTTCTGTTGAAGGTGCTTTCTAGTCCTACCTCCTTATCACAGAATCACAGAACATTAGGGATTGGAAGGGACGTCAAAAGATCATCTAGTGCAATCCCCTCAGCACAGCAGGATCACCTAGATAAAGTTGCACGGAAACATGTCCAAGTGGGTTCTAAATGTCTCCAGAGAAGGAGACTCCACAACCACCCTGAGCAGTCTGTTCCAGTGCTCTGTCACCCTCACTGGGAAGAAGTTCCTTCTCATATTGATGTAGAACCTCCTATGTTCCAGTTCACAGTCATTACCCCTTGTCCTATCATTGAATGACACTGAGCAAAGCCTGGCTCCACCCTCCTGACACTCGCCCTTTCCATTTACCAACATTAATGAGGTCACCCCTCAGTCTCCTTTTTTCCAAGCTCAAGCGACCCAGTTCCTTCAGCCTTTCCTCATAAGGGACATGTTCCACTCCCTTCAGCATCTTCATGGCTCTGTGCTGAGCAAACCACATTTCTGAGTATTGCATAATTTGCTTTACAAGGGTCTTTATCATCAGAAGAGATTAATTAGATGAAAGATTAAATTAATATAGTAAGTAATGTCCACACTGGTGAAAGAATAATTTGTCAAAGCAATACAATGGAATCACTTTCTGTCTGAGCGATTACACCTTGAATTCTCCCACAGTACTGCATGATTTGCACTTCAGCTCTGATTCTCAGAGTTGGATATAGCTCATCTATCTTGATTTACACAGTGAAGCTAACATCATCTTCAGTTTTGATCTGCCTGCATTGCCCTTTTCCAAGTTTGAATGAACCCCCAAACCTCAAAAGGAGGAAACCTCAGTAGAACTTGTGATATTTTCTTTACATAGCTGCTTACTAAATGCAGAAATCTGCATAACTCTGAGGCTCAGTTGTGACCCAGAATTATACCCCAACCCTTAGTTGACTCAGTTTGACTTTAGATAGTGCGATTAAATTGTCAAGCAAAGGCCTAGTGCTCATGAAATACGAGAAGGAAAGAGAAACTTAGGGAAAGTAAAATGAAGAGAGACGGACAAAGGATATTAATAATTGAGGATATAAATAATGTAACATTTGTCCAGAAAGAACCCTGCCATCCCTATTTTAATTTCAATAAGCTCTCATCTACAGTGAAATATTAGACAAAACCATACTCATTCTTTATACTAAATAGAAACTCCTATTATTTCAGATACTTTGAACTGAATAGATGCACCAACAGTGCTACTGCAGCACCCTATTATGGGCCACAGCAGAATCAAGGTTGAGGAACATGAAATAAGGGACCAGTTAGTCAGCTTCTGCTCTACAAGAGGCAGAATAATGTTGGTATGTGTGAGCTTGGCTATGCCTCATGCTTCAGGGCTACAAACTGGCCCTTTTCATAGCGGTTTTCTGGTTACATCAGGTTTGCAAGCAGGAAACATCCCCAGGTCTTCTACATGTTCCCGACTCAGACAGTTGTGGACAAAGCAAGACTCTGTGTCAGGCTGAATGGTTCAGGTGCAGAGGAAGCTTTATAGTTGCTGATCCTCAGGAAGCAGTGGTTGTCCTTCATGAAGGCCCACTAGTAATCCTGTTCTGCTTTAGAGATCTTGCCCCGTGTTGCTATAGCTTTGTACACATTCACAGAAGCCATGTTTCCACAGTAACTTTGAGGAGGTTATGTTGATTAACATACATTTTCATGCCAAACCCCATCCAAAAGAGAAGAACAGCAAGGAGCTCTTATAACTATGTACAAGTGGCAAATCAAGCATATGGAGAGCGGCAAAGAAGGGTGAAATGATTCAGGAGAACTAGCAGAAAAACCTTCATGCAAAGTTTAGCCTTTTTTGAAACACTGAAGGGTAAAAAATATGATGGTATTTTTTTGGGATGCACTCTGTAGCAATTCTGTCTACTGCAATTGGTTAAAACGATCTTACTCACATCTTTTTACTTTACTGATGGGCTGTTACTGTCTTAAAGTTGCATTCACAACATTTGTATTTGTCAGCGTGCCACAACAGAAAAACCCCATAACTCATAGAATGGCTAGGGTTGGAAGGGACCTCAAAGATCATCTAGTCCCAGTCTCTCTGCATAGGCAGGGATACCTTCACTAGATCAAGTTACTCAGGGTCCCAGACAACCTGGCCTTCAACACTGCCAGGGATGGGGCAGCCACAACTGTCTTAGGCAAGCTGTTCCAGCATCTCACCACGCTCACAGGAAAGAATTTTCTCCTAAGCTGTGCGCAGCAAGCTTCTCAAAGAAAACAGAGGGTTTCTGTGAGAATTCTGCCAGCTGTTCAAAAAAAGTATTTCATCTACCTTTTCATCTTGGTTGGGTGCTCTACAAGAGCTCCACAATGATATCTGCCTTGCTAGCCTTCCCACTGGTTCTCACCCATAAACTCTCAACTCTATTATCACCCCCCCATTATTACGATCAAGACAATCAAAATATTCCCTAACATACAGGGCCAGTCTACCATTACTAACTAACCTGACCAGACAAGACAACTACTGCTGTAAGCTAAAAATGCTTTTCAACTATCATAATCTTCTAAGATAAACGAAAAGGAAGACAAGAGTTTCCATTGCCAAACCATGACAAGGATAGTGACTTAATAAGATGCAGAGATTCACATGCTGAGTGTGTTCTTTTCTTTGGTGCAAAATTTGACTTGTGATTCTCTACACACTAAATAAGTTAGGATGCTTTTCAGTTTCATCATAGATTGATGAGAGGAAATTGAAAGACATTTTTCTTCCCAGTACACTGACTTTTTTTGTGAGCAATATCTAATGCAAACAGACAGAAACAGAGTTTTCTGGTCTATATTTTTCTTCTCAGTTCAATTCTGTAGAACAGACTTAAGATACAATGATTGGCATGACTCACTAGACTGAAAAGATTTGCCTCTTCCTGGTTTTCAAGATCTGTAACTTCACGAAACCTCTTCTGTGCAGATATTTTCCATATGCAGCTTGCTTCATACAACCCTCTAGAAAAGCTTCCTTTCTGAGTCCTAGTGCTCTACTTTTCTTTCAGAAAACAGCCAACAGCTTGCATATTTACTTGGGATCAGTCTTTAAATCAGTCTCAGTAAAACATGTAAATAATAGCGAGATCTGGCTATTTTCAATTATTTTTCAGTTGGTTTTGGTCTGACTAAAATGAGCTGTCTAGTAAAGTGATATTCTAGTGGGTTCACCTCTCCCCATGCTACATCTCTTATAAAATATTCAGAAACTTGCTTTGATGTTGAGAATTTATTGGTTTTGTACCATCTCACAGTCCTTGAAGAGAAAAAGGTGTGCACAGTACTGGGAATGAAGTTCTCATCTATTGCCTACATAACGTATTTGATTTATGACTCAGAAGAAAACATGCATAATGTAAGTCTACTGGACGGATAACCCTCACGAATTTGCAGACAAAAGATTAGTAATTTTGCTGCAATCAGGGTCTTAAACTCTAAGCTTACATTTGTGAGGATTTAACACCTCTGCAAAGCAAAGTGCCAAGAGTCATATCAAAGCATTAATATCAAGGACTGAGAGGTGAGAAAGCACAGGCTAATATTGGCTCAAGCTTCATTTTCAAATAAAATGTAGGAAATTTATGATATTTCCAGTCCACAGTGTAGGAAACGAGTATTTAATGATTAGGGTTTTTTAAATAAAAGCTATATCGTTTTTCGATATATTTTCCTTCAGGCACTGAAATGCATTATAATCAACTTTATTTACTGCTTGTTTACTCCAAAGTCCTTTTTTGGCAGGAGGACTCAGATAAACAACCAGGAAGGAATGAATGGTAGGGAAAAAGTGCTCCTACGTATAGTCAAATTTCAGTGTATGAAATGCCAAACATGTTATCAATGAGGAAGTTAATGTGAGACTATTCATTCCGCTTCACTTAAAACATATTTCAGAAGTAACATTGCCCAGATTGAATAAACACTGCTTTAGAAGGACTATGACTTGAGAGCCTCTGCAATCTGCGATGTACTCAGTTACAAACATCCACTACAACCTGCCTCAACGGGCACTCAAACAGATCCAAGTTCTGCTGGTTATAAGATGAACAAGAACATCTTTCAATGCACAGCTGCAAGATAACTTTTGGGAACGCCCTGTGGTTTAGGAAGGTCCCAAAGTAGCTCTCAACCTCCCCAAACTTGCTGGTTTGGCAATCTTGCTAAACCACCCATTAATGTAGAGCTACACAATGTTGTCTCAGTGCTTACACAGAAAAGACCCATTTCCCTTGTTACTTTGACAACCAGTTCTGGAACAAATCTCAAAGTTAGGCAACAGTCTTCTCATCACTTATTTCTCCATGTAAATTAAATGTGTGAATCTTGGTCTACATCTCAGCAGAAAAGGAGAGTTTTCACAGAATCACAGAATGTTTGGAATTGGAAGGAACCTTGAAAGATCATCCAATCCAATCTCCCTGCCACAGCAGGATCATGTAGATCCAGTCACACAGGAACATATCCAGGCGGGTTTTAAATGTCTCCAGAGAAGGAGGCTCCACAACCCCCCTGGGCAGCCCCTTCCAGGGGTCTGTCACCCTCACTGGGAAGAAGTTGCTTCTCATATTGGAACCTCCTATGTTCCAGCTTATACTTGTTGCCTCTTGTCCTATCATTGATAGAGCCTGGCTCCATCCTCCTGATGATACCTGCACTTTCCATATTTATCAGCATTAATGAGGTCACCGCTCAGATTTGCAGTGAAGATTTACACAGAAATAAGAATGCTTCTCTGTTTCAGAAATGTGGGTATTGCTCATGGACTTATTTATACTAGCATTGTAAGAGCACAGCATTGGAATTGTCAACACTTGAGTATATTTGCACTATTTGCAAATGCAAATAAGTAGCAGTTTGAAGAAACCTACAGATGCTCTTCTTTCAGACCATCAGTTTACATGCCAGCCTCTGTATTTTAAGACTAGAAAGTTCTATCAATGCTAAACTGTTGACACTTCCTAGAAACGGTGGCACATAGCTATTGACAGGATAGGAATAGCATAGAAAGTACCATTCACATCAGCCAGAGGTATCTTGTAGCAGATTGCTGTTCCTGTTTATTATTACAAATAAATCATGAAGTGCAGTATATGACAAAAGTGTTTTTTAAAAAAGGGAGATTTAAGAGCAGAAAACCAAATGGACACTCATACATGTCTGTGCCAAATAAAAGACAACACTAATTCTTCACTGGGTGAGAAAAGGAAGCCTGAAAAATACAATATATTCTAAATAATGTATCCGAGAGCCTATTTTAACATGGGAACCCTGCATTTTTGTATTTGATAAGGAAAATAGCAACTTTCTTTTGTTCCTTTACTTTACTGCTCTATTTATTTGGGCAGGGAGAAATTTAAAGAACTATAAGAAGGGCGGTGTAGAGTCTGGCACGTGGGCAAGAACAACCCCAGGTAACAGGATAGGTTGGGGAGTGACCTGTTGGAGAACAGAATAGGAGAAAGGGACCTGGGGGTCCTGGTGGCCAGCAGGATCACCATAGGCCCTTGTGGCCAGGAAGACCAACAGGATCCTGAGGTGGACTAGAGGGGAGTTCTCTCAATTAGCAGATCGAGTGAAGTTCTCCTTCTCCTCTACTCTGGTGAGACCACATCTAAGAGAGTGGCTGGGCACTGGAAAAGACTGCCCAGGAAGGTCATAGAGTACTCATCCTTGGAGGTGTTTAAAAACTGAGTAGCTAGAGCACTTGAGGCCATAGTCTAGGGATTAGAGAGATGTTGGGATGAGGGCTGGACTTGATCATCCTGGAGGTCCTTTCCAGCTATGATGATTCTATGATTCTATAAGGTAGTACAGCAAGGTGTTAGGATAAGGAGTTATCAATTGCTCTCAATCTTTGTCAACTGTAAGCATGGTATGAAATAGCTGGGACAGAACAAGAAGTGACTGCAGGGATTTGAACCCTCTCTGTAGCGGGCTGCTTTGGAACTCTTTTGAAACTGCTGGGAAGCATCACTGGTTGCAGCTACTCTGAGAATTGCACTGCACCTCTGCACTTCCAAAGCAGTACTGAGGGACCAGATACACATCCTTGCACTTTCTCCTGCAGGGGGTTATTTTTCTACATAAAAACGGTACAATGACAGCAAACTATTTCCTGATTTTGAGTGCTGGGAATTCTTGACCCTCCTGAAAAAGGCTTTTTAAAATACCTGTATAACAACAAAAGTTCTAAAGAGTAAGAGAACCTGAATCAGTGTCAGGTGTCTTCCTGGTTACGGAATCAGTTGGAAACCTGAAACTCATCTCTAAAGCTCCGTATCTGGATTTTCTATGTGGTTTGTATTTCTAAGGCAATGAAAACTATAATTTAGACTAACTATTCTTGACATTTTTAAATTATGAAAACAGTGAACTTCAGAAGCAATGTTACTTATGCATACACCATGTGGTGGTTTTAATGAGAATGAATATGTAATTGTACAGCACAATAACTTCATAATGTCTTCGTAATTGAAAGGTCTACTCCTCCGATTACTTGCACTTAAACTGAAAACCTAATTAGAAGCAATGTAATTGATTACATAAGATATGAGAAATTAAACCAAATAAAACAGATTAATGTTGGAAAGCCGATACATTAAAGCATTAAAATACTTCAAATTATACTGCTTTTAGAAAAAGAGTTGTTTCAGTAGTTAGTCTAAGATTTAAATTGATTGTATGGTGAAGTGGGTATTTAATGGGATTTTTTTTTGCATGGTGAAAACCCATCAATGTATCAACTTTTCTTATTTGAATCATGTGAAGTCAGGCTATAGCTTCAGAGAATCATTGAACCATCACAGCTGGAAAGGACCTCCAGTATCATCAGGTCCAGCCCTCATCACAATGACTCCCTAACCTCTAGACCATGGCTTCAAAGGGTCCACCTGCTTGATTTTTAAACACATCCAGGGACAGTGACTCCATGCTTAATGGACACATATTCACTGTCCAGACATGTCATTCAAAACAGAAGTATTTACTACTGCAGCACACACATGTCCAAGTAAGACTGACATGGTGAGTAGGTCTCCATCTGCCTTTGGAGTGTTCATCTGCCTTTCAAGGGTGGCTGTATGCTGAAGATGACATTTCTCTTCACTCTTGTAATGCAAAAAATCTACTGGTAATAGTCAGATGATCATCTGAAATGGATAGCTGAAGTGTTTTGGGAGGTAGGGTACATCAAAAGAGAGGAGGAGCAGTGCCATATTGCTCTCTACAGCTACCTCAAAGGAGGTTGTAGCAAGGCTGGTACTAGGCCTCTTCTCCCAAATTACTAATGATAGGATGAGGGGAAATGTTGCATCAGGGGAGGTTTAGATTGGATCTTAAGAAGTTCTTTCCTGAGAGACTTGTTGGGCACTGGAACAGGCTGCCCAGGGAGGTGATTGAGGCATTTAAAAACCATCCCTGAAGGTGCTTTTAAAAACTGAATAGCTACAGCACTTGAAGCCATGTTCTGGGGGTTAGGGAGTTGTTTGGCTGAGGGCTGGACTTGATGATCCTGGAGGTCCTTTCCAGCCACAATGATTCTGTGATTCTTTTACCTTGTTACAACACATTCTGAAACCTGATGATGTGCTGTTAACACCTAAAAATGTAGCATATATTTTTCTATGAATTTGATTTCCTTACGACATGCATTGTAAAATGTATCCATGTGGTAAACAGAAAAATGGAAGAAACCTTAAAATCAATCATTACACCTGAGCATTCACAATCACAGGGCAATTAAGATTGTCATATATTCCAAAGAAACCTGGTATTTTAACGTGAGTCTGTTTACCACAACATTATCTTTACATTATCTTTTGATGAAAGGACTTGAGTTTATCTATCATTACAAAGCAAGGCGCTTATACAATCTGCAGAGCATCCTTAGAAAAGGAAAATAATTTGAGCAGAAGTAACTATTATGCAAAAAAATAACAGAAGTTAATTTCAGGGAAATTGAAATGAAATGAGAGAGATTTCTTTAATATCTGTGGAAGTATCTCTTCCACATAAAACGTATTTAGTTGTCTTTGTCTTCCAAAGATACTCAAGAGTTTAATTTATGTTTCAAACCTGCATAAGTGGATAAAAATATCCTTTTATGTAGTTTTTAAGTTTTTTTAGAAGTATATCCAAAAAATCATGTTATCTTCTTGTTCAGTTTTGAAATTCTCAGGAGAAGACCTTTTATAACCTGACTTACATCATAATTTGCAACCTCTGAGAAATATTGGAGCCAAATAAGAACCTAGATAAATTTGCTGGTATATACCTTCAAATTGCATTCTCTGTAGCACAGTCAGTCATAGAATCACAGAATCATCATGGCTGGAAAGAACCTGCAGGATCATCGAGTCCAGCCCTCAGCCAAACTGCTCCCTAACACCTAGACTGCGGCCTCAGGTGCTCTAGCTACTCAGTTTTCAAACGCCTCCAGGTATGGTGACTCCACCACCTCTCTGGGCAGCATGTTCTAGTGCCCAACAGCTCTCTCAGGAAAGAAGTTCTTCCTAAGATCTAATCCAAACCTCCCCTGACACAACTTGAGGCTATTTCTTCTTGTCCTATGATTAGTAATTTGGGAGAAGAGACCAGCACCAACCTTGTTCCAATCTCCTTTTAGGTAGCTGCAGAGAGCAAGGTGGTCTCTTCTCAACCTCTTTAGACTAGAGAGCCCCACTTCCTTCAGCCAGTCTTCATAGGGTCTGTTTTCCAGCCCTCTCCCCAGCCTTGTTGCTATTCTCTGTCCCCGCTCCAGCCCCTCAATGTCCTTATACTGTGGTGCCCAAAACTGGACCCAGTACTCAAGGAGCAGTCTTGGGAGCATTGGACAAAGTAGCAAATGACAGACAGTGAAAGAATTGCAAACCAATGAAGCCTACTCACTTAGTGATGTTTCATCTCATGCTTGGCAGCACTATGAAGAATTCTGCATTCTGCCTGTGAGCACACACTGAAAACTTGTCATGAGGATACTATCAGCTCAACTAGTGTTACTGCTGGGAAAAATATCTGAGTAAATCTGAGAACCACAGAATGTTGAGGATTGGAACAAACCTCAAAAGATCATCCAGTCCAGTCCCCCCACCAGAGCAGGATCCCCTAGATCCAGTTGTACAGGAACATGTTCAGGCAGGTTTTAAATATTTCAAGAGAAGGAGACTGCACAATCTCCCCAGGCAGCCCCTTCCACTGCTCCATTACCCTCACTAGGAAAAAGTTCCTTCTCAGATTGATGGGGAACCTCCTGTGTTCCACCTTACACCCATTGCCCCTTGTCCTACCATTAGATGCCACTGAGCAGAGCCTGGCTCCACCCTCCTGACATCCATCCTTTCCATACTTATCAACATTAATAAGAACAGCATGTCTGTGTCTGACTCACTCTCTCCTCCAAGCTATAATATGAATCTGGACAAGTTAATCAGGAAGGAGTATCATATTTTTAAGCACTGATGCAACAGATGAATTTGCAGAACCCATGTAAAATTTGTATTTTCACTAAGAACCAACAGGCTCAACATGGCAGGTGTTGGTGAAGTCTGGGTCTGGTGTGGCAGGTGAGCAGCAAAACCGGGACTGAGAAGTAACATGCTCCCAGCATTAGTGCACTGCTCCATTTGGAGGGCAGGCATGGTCACAGGACAATGGCCAGGCAGTTCAATTTCTATTTAAGACTATTCTCAGTCATGGAGTTCAGCTGTATTTCACAACTGCTGACCACAGTCTGGTATAGATCACTCACTCACAAAGCTATATGTACGTGTGCATGCTACAAGAGATAAACATAGCCCTGATCAGAGTTGCTCCAAAGTGCTAGAGAACTAGAGAACTGGCAGTAATGGAAAAGAGAAAGGAAAACCATCCAAATAATACACTGTAAAACCCCCCAGGGAACGGGAGGCTTAATAGCATTAACAACTAATGTATGTGGTACATCCAGCGCTCAGCTCTAATTTGCTTGACTTGCAGTTGTGACTGCTAAACACCTCTGCAACCATACTGCTGACATTTCCTAATGTGTGGCTTCCCAGCTCTTGTTTACAGGGGTCTACTGCACTTTAAAAAGTAACTTTTTTGCTGTGTATAAATAAAGGAAAGCAAATGTCACAAACGCTTTGTGAAACTGTAATGAGGTCTGCGCTCTAAGTTAGACGCGCTGGATGTGCAAGCTAATTATCAGCTAGCTTTGCAGGCTGTGTATATGTTCACAAGTAATTGGAGCAACACAACAGGATCAGCAGATCAGAACAGATGGCACTGAGGCCTCTGGAATGATACCTGTATTACAGGAGTTTTAAGTCATTGAGTCACAGAATCAGAGAACTCTGCTGGTTGGAAGGGACCTTTAAAAGTCATCTAGTCCAACCTCCCTGCAGTTAGCCAGAAAATCTTCAGCTCTTGCTCACAGGCTGTCTTGCCCAAACATGAGTGTTTCCAGGAATGGGACATCTACCACCTCTCTGGGCAACCTTTTCCAGTGTTTTACCAACCCCATGGGAAAAAATTACTTCCTTAAATCTAGTTTAAGTGTACCCTCTTGTAGATTAAATCTTTTCCCCCTTATTTACAGCAACAGATGCTGCCAAAAGGATTGTCCATATCTTTCTTATAGGCTCCACTCAAGTACTGAAAGGTCAGAATTTAATCTTGATTTTATTTAGTCCTCTAGAAAACTAGAGTTAGGCAGTCTTTCCACTTAGCTTGAAGCAAAAACCCCTCGGGTGCATAATGTATGCTACGTGGTTATCACGACAAACTGTTTCACTCTGCACATTCCCTTACATTATCTGCAATACACAGGTACAGTCCTATGTTGCAGAAACCATCAAATCAAGCAGCAGCTTTAAAAAACCCAGGTATTCTGTATTTGACTTATTATCACATATTCCATTTCAGTGGTACAATTATAGATGGGCTCAGGAGTTACTGGACAAATAACACGTCTACAGACTATATTGACACAGATGCAATTTCCTCCGCAGAAAGCACCCAGACCGCAGATTATCAGAAAATCAAGGCAGCAGACAGGTCATTCCATGCTTGTCGCATTATCGGACCTTTTTTGTCAAGCACAGCACAAAGTCATTTTCTATTTCAAGCTGAGTACCCTGAATTCAGTTTAAATAGATCTTGGAGATTGAGAGTTCCCTAGCCGCTTGGTTTGCTTAATAAATGTATCTTGCAGGATGCCTTTCTCGTGGTGCTTAGCAAACGTCCATTAACATCCTCAAGGCCAAGCAAAACCCCATCCACCAAACACTGAGTTGAAGTGAGTTTCTCAGTATTGCTGCATACCTCCACACCCACAGAATCACAGAATGATTGAGGCTGGAAAAGACCTCTAAGATCATCCAGCCCAGCACAGGACCTAACACCTGGATGAACAGTGCCTTGACCACAGGCTGGGTGTTTTGGAGTTGCTGCTGTTTGATCACAAATCACACAACATTTTGTCTTCTGACAAGAACAAACCAGTTTTTCCCCAGGTGTTTTTAACCTCACAGTGGTCCTAGACACACGTAACCCCTGCATGTGCTACTTGAGCACTTTGGTTTGGAACAGAACTGGTATTTTTGAAGTGCCTGAGGTGCTTTTGCTCACATCACATCTCAGACAGCAGGCTCAGGCTCCACTGCACTGCAACAACTGAAAAGAGGCAACCCAGGGCTTTACCTAAGGTATTCCAGTATCTAAAACAAATAGGGTCCACAGAACCATTGCAGGCAAAATTACAGAATCGCCGAAGCTGGAAAAGCCCTCTGAGCTCTTCCAGCCCAGCCCAGAACGTGACATCAACACATTGGCCATACCAGGGCACTAAGGACTGCAGCCAGGCAGGGCACTAAGGACTTCAACATCTCCAGTGATGCACCACTGTCCCAAGCAATCCATTCCAGGATCTGATCACCCTTTTCCATGAGGAAGAGCTTCCTAACATCCAACTTAACCCTCCCCTGGCAGCTTAAGGCCCTGCCCTCTCATCCTGGCATTCATTGCCTGGAAGAAGAGCCTGAACCCCACCTGACTACAACCTCCCTTCAGGGAGCTGTTGAGGGGGAGAAGGTCCTCGAGTCTCCTCCAGACTAAACACCCCCAGTTCCCTCAGCCTCTCCCCATTGGACTTTCCCTGCAGTCCCTTCCCCAGCCTCATTGCCTCTCTGGACCTGCTCCAGCACTTCAATGTCTTTCTTGAAGTGAGGGGCCCATAACTGCCCCCAGTATGGAACAAACATCCTGAAATGCATACGATTTCAACATGAGGTCCTCTTTCACTCTACAGATCCACTCTTACTGGACTGCACTGTTTGGCAACGTAGCCAGAACCCTTATTTCATAACACCTGATGAGCTGCTTTGTTTCAGTCTGACTTTGTTAAAAGAAAAAAAAGATAAACTAACAAAGTTCGCAAGAAAAAACAGTGATAGGAAAACTAACGATCAACATTCTCCTGGCAATGCTAGAAATCCCAAATTTAAAAGGCACTGTTGACTGTCAGAGCCAGCAACAGCAAGTTACAGATGTCCTGTGATATGCCAAGGGAGCAAATAAAGCGTGTGCGAACAAGCTGGCTGCAGCTTGAGGAGATCAGTCACTATTTCTCCATGAGTGTTAGAAATTCTGCACTGCCTAGAATTCTGAGGTTCAATCCTTTAAATTTGCAAAGCTTGTGATTTATTCTGGTGCTTAGGGAGATAGCTGAAGCAAATTTGGGCTTAAGTGTGTAGATTTAGACTGATTAGGTGCTACTAAACACAGCACAGATGAATCATGGATGGTTCCAAACAGTCCCTCTTCTCACACACTTCCAAGTCTGTCTCTTCTCCCTGCTTTTTCTTTGTGTTCTCGGATCCCTGGGACTTATTCTTTATTCTCCTGCAGCTGAAACACGCCTGACATGGAGGCAAGAGACAGTAACAGCAGTACAGAGAAGCACAGACACTGACAACTGAAAGGAACGAAGAAGTGAGAACAAGTTAACCTGACTGCAATGTAAATTCCTCTGTGCTGGTACTAAACTCCTTTTGCTGTTTGGCGGAGTGCTGAATATGTTTCTCAAACAACAAATACAAGGCTGCTTTACAGTACTAGAGGATGCAGTATATTTGAGGCAGTGTATTACAGCTACGAGACATTAATTACGCTTTATCAGCCAGTTCAGCTAAGCCTTGAAGAATTGTTACTCCCAGATTTAATTCCTTAATATGTTTTTGCTAAGAACATTCAATCAAACAAAACCTCAAGCTTTATCTCCTTGTGACTTACCCATTTAGTCAAAGTAATGCAATGAACAGCAACATGATTTACCTGTTTTTAAGTACAAATGAAACATGCACTTGGGAGTTGAGGTCTTGGGTTTCATGACCAGGGTGTACACCTACTACAGATAGTATCTGCAGTGCTGATCACAGACCCAAAGAATGTTAGGGACTGGAAGGGAACTTGAAAGATCATTCAGCCGAATCCCCCTGCCACAGCAGGGTCCCCTAAATCAAGTTGCACAGGAATATGTCCAGCTGGGTTTTAAATGTCTCCAGAGAAGGAAACTCCACAACCCCCCTGGGCAGCCCATTCCAGTGTTCTGTCACCCTCACTGTGAAGAAGTTCCTTCTAATATTGATGGGGAACTTCCTGTGTTCTACCTCACACCCCTTGCCCTTTGTCTTATCACTGGATGACACTGAGCAGAGACTGGCTCCATCCTCGTGACATCTGCCCTTTCCATGTTTATCAACATTAATGAGGTCATCCCTGAATCTATTTTTACCAAGCTAAGGAGACTTAGCTCCTTCAGCCTTTCCTCATCACAGACATGTTCCACTCCACCATTGGTGTGGCTCTGTGCTGGACTCTCTCCAGCAGTTCTGTGTCTTTCTGGAACTGAGGCAACCAGAACTGGACACACTCTTCCAGATGTCATCTCACCAGAGCAGAGGAGAATCTCTCTTGATCTACTATCCTCTTCTAATCCATCCCAGGATGCCACTGGCCTTCTTAGCCACAAGGGCCTGTTGCTGATAGCAGCATTTCATTTAGTGGGTTTGTCTGCTCTTACTGTTTCAGCTTAGTCAGTGTTTCACACCTCAGGATCGTTAGTGGTCACACAGAGCTATTTGTCTTTGGGTTAAAATGTCTGTAAACTGTAAAAGAGTTTTAATGTCAACCTCTGTGACTGAATGTTGAGTAGTGCTGTCAGCACACAGGAGATAAGCTTGCCAAGAAGACTTGGACAGAGTAGAAAGTTGGGCAAAGAGGAATCTAATAAGGTTCAACAAGAGTAAGTGCAGAGTCCTTCACCTGGGAAAGAGTAATGAAAAACACCAGTACAGGTTGGGAGGTGATCTGCTGGAGATCACCTCTGTGGAGAGGGAACTTGGGGTTGTAGTGGACAATTTATCCACAGAACAGCACTGTGCTCTTGTGGCCAAGAAGGCCAATGGGAACCTGGGATGGGTCAAAAAAAGTGTGTCCTGCAGATCAAGGGAAGTTCCTGTCCATCTCTACCCTGCCCTAGTGAGGCTGCATCTGGAGTATTGTGTTGAGTTCCGGGCTCCTCTGTTCAAGTGTGACAGAGATCTGACAGAGAGAGTCCAATGAAGGGCCACAAGGATGATTAAGGGACTGAAGCACCTACCTTACGAGGAAAGACTGAGAGACCCAGGCCTTTTGAGTCTGGAGAGGTGAAGGTTATGAGGGGAGTTAATCACTGTCTATAAGTCCATGAGGGCTGCATGTCAAGAAGAAACAATCTCTTTTCACTTGCACCCTGTGATAGGAAAAGGAGCAATGGGTATCAGTTGGAGGAGCACAGGAAGTTCCACTTCAACATGAGGAAGAACTTCTTTACTGTAAGGGTCACTGGAACAGGCTGCCTAGGGCAGTTGTGAAGTCTCCTTCTCTGGAGACTTTCCAGATCCATCTGAATGCATGTCTGGTGACTTGCCTTCTGTTCTATGGTCTTGCTTGGGCAGGGGGGTTGGACCTGATGGCTCCTGGAGGTCCCTTCCAACCCCTAATGATCTGAGTATCAGTGTGTGTAATATGTTTTACATACAATGCTCAAAGGGGAACATTACTCACTTCATCCTAAAGTAAGCTGTGTTTTGGGGATGCTCTTTGAGAAGAATGTTATCTGGTTTGCAGTTTTCTAGTCATGTGGTCCAGTTTTTTTTCCTGCTTCTTTCCCCTTCCAGATTAATTTCAGGCTTATCATACATGAATGAAAGCCATATGCTTCCTGAAAAGAAACCAGTCGCTAACCTGAAAAAAGGGATTAAGTGAAAAACATTTAGATGTTTTAATCTGCTGCAAGAGAAGCAGGAGTAATGCATGGCAGCAGCAACTGCAGCTCGGGGATTTTTTCCACCACTCCAGAATACACATTAGAAACACATTTGCTCCCCGTTCTATATATAATCTTCGTTTCGTTTCTCTCTCTTAAAGATATTTACATAGAAATATTGTTAAAAAATGAATCCAGATGATGGCTGAAATAGCAGTCATATATCTTGGAGAACTTTGGAAAAAATCAAGTCTGTTTAGAAACAGTTTTGCCTTAACAGTGTATTCACTGCCAGGGATGTTAATGTTCAAGTAGAATCTTTATTTCTAACAATTTGTTTGTTTCTCCAGCTCCTTCTTTACCCGAACTTTTGGTAACAGTGCGATTATTTCTACAGCAACTGTTTTTAGTGTCACAAATAGAGGATTATGACTTCAGTATACAGAACAGCAGTGAGAAGATTAACTCTTAGAAACAGCCTAGAGGAAGGGTGTTCTTATTTAAATTTCCAAGTACTGAAGAACACAGGAAAATAACAAACAATCTATGAGCATGGAACGGTTTCTGAAGAAAAGGGCATGCACACACTTTTGTGAGAAGCTGGATCATTTTCAGCTGCTGTAATTCTATTATTCTGAAATCTGTGATGTGATTTAAGTTGTAAATTTAACATCTAATTTGCAGGGTATGTGTGTCTATGTAAGTGTAATGGGGAGGGGGGAATCTAAACACGGGTGACAAGCTCCATCTATGACATTCTGGCCTACCTGGGATATTTGCATGAGCTACAGTGGTGCTACAGGTGATGGTGCCCCTGTACTCTGCACTTGTGAGACTGCTCCTGGAGTACCAGGTCCAATTTTGGGCACCATCGTATCAGAAGGACATTAAGGTGCTGGAGCAGGACCAAAGAAGAGCAAAGAGGATGGGGAGAGAGCTGGAAAACAGACTCTGTGAACAGTGGCTGAGGGAACTAGGGCTCTTTAGTCTAGAGAAGATGAGGTTGAGAGGAGACCTTCTTGCTCTCTACAGCTACCTCAAAAGAGGTTGTAGCAAGGCTGGTGATGGTCTCTTCTCCCAAATTACTAATGACAGAATGATGGGAAATGGCCTCAAGTTGCATCAGGGGAGGTTTAGATTGGATCTTAGGAAGAAGTTCTTTCCTGAGAAAGTGGTTGGACATTGGAACAGGCTGGCCAGGCAGGTGGTGGAGTCCCCATCCCTGGAGGTGTTTAAAACCAACTAGCTAGAACTCTTGGGGCCATGGTGTAGGAGTTAGTGAGTTGTTGGGCTGAGAGCTGAACTTGGTGATCCTGGAGGTCCTTTCCAGTCATGATGATCTATGATTTCACCATGTAAGAGATGACACAGGGGAGATGTGACCTGCTGCATCTGCAGCTAAAGGACAAGCAGGATGCTGGAAGACATCTCAGTTAGTACTGGGTTCCTGATCTGAACCAACATATAAAGATCACGTTGTGCCACTCCCGTGCTGTAAGGATTCTCAGCGTGCATCGGAAAGACCTGAGCATCTACTTTTGTGCAGGCATACCGAAACCTGCAATAAGGTGTATGAATCCAAACTTTAAAGACAATCCAGATAAAGTTTTATTTCTGTGATGGAATTTTAGTTAAAAAAGAGAGGTGGGAAAAAAAATAGAGAAACCCACAACAAAATCAACAACATTATCAGGTACTGTAAAGAAGTTTGTTTGGCAGATACCTGGACAGAGATTAGTTCTGTCTGAGCATGACAATTGTCCACAAACAGAGGTTCAAATTTAGTTTAGGAAGCTACAAGAACACTGGAGACCAGTCTGTATCGATTTCCTAAGCTCAAGCCTATCTCACCAGAGAAATTAGAGCGCGGTTACTGCATTTACCAGATGGGTATCAGACAGCTAACATTTTTAACAGAGAAGTAAGAAATCAGATGAGAACAGAGCAATAACTGAGGAGGGAATATCTGACTTAATTAGATGTTGTTAAATCAACTGAATCTCAGGAACTTTGCTTTTTGAGTACACGAAACACCAGCTACAAGAATGTCATAAGCATTCACGGATATATTTCAGAATTTGGAAAGGACAAAGACATTTCAGAATATTTAAAAAGGTCAAACTCAACCTTCATCTCTAGAAAGTGGGAAACGAAATGATAGAGATTTATAAACTACTCAGCCTATGTTCAGTTTCTGAAGTGTCCTGGGCTGCATCAAAAGAAGCAGGAACACTTGGTCAACAAAGGGGATTCTCCCACTCTACTCTGCACTGGTGAGACCCCACTTGGAGTACTGGGTCCACTTCTGGAATCCCCAACATCAGAAGGACACAGAGCTCCTGGAAGGTGTCCAGAAGAGAGCAACTCAAATGATCATGGTGCTGGAGCACCTCCCCTATGAAGACAGGCTGAGCAAGCTGGGGTTGTTCAGCCTAGGTAAGAGGAGGCTCCCAGGTGACCTTCAAGCAGCTTTCCAATAGCTGAAGGGGGCTACAAGAAAGGTACAGGAGGGCTTTTGACATGGGTGGTAGCGAGACAACAAAGTGAAATTGTTACAGTCTTGAAGAGGGGAGATAAAAGTTGGACATGAGGAGCAAATTCTTTGCTGTGAGGGTGCTGAGATGTGGGAACAGGTTGCCCAAGGTACCTGTGGCTGCCCCATGCCTGGAAGTGTTGAAGGCCAGGCTGGATGAGGCCCCGAGTACCCTGATGTAGTGAAGGTGTCACTGACTCTGCAGGGGCTTGGAACTAGATGATATTTAAGGTCCCTTCCAACCCTGGCCACTCTGCGATTCTATGAAATAAAGAATTTTAGAATCTTAAGAGATAGCATGAAGATGAATAGCAGCCAATGTATATTTGTCAAGAGCAAATCCAATTCAATTTCCTTCTACGAATAAGGCCATATGAAAAACAGCAGCAGAAGATATAGTAACTTGAAAAGTACTTCTGACATTGCCTTACAAGACATTTTTATAAGCAAGCGGTGCTACAGACAGAACTATTCTAAGACACATGCAATACCGAGTTCAGAACTGCAGTCAGGGAGTAGCTATCAATAGTTCATTGTAGGACTGGAAGGATATATGATGATCCATAAATGCAGATCAAATAATACATCAATATTCTTCATGCCTCAATGACAACTTGAGTGACAGAATAGCGATTACAGCTCTTGAATTCACAGACAACAAAATAAACAAGGGTTTAGGAATCAGGACCAACAACCTGACAACGTATTTGGGGAAAAAACAGGATGGGGTTCACTATGGAAAAAAACCAAACCCACAATGTTCTCCATTGAGGCAGATTCTGCACAAATGCTAGATGGGAAACAAGGGTGGCAGCTTTAAAGGAAAAACTCTAAGGGATATGTTGAATTCTCAGCTGAAGTTTAACTGCCCATGCCAGGAGATTGGATAAGAGACTGTCATATGGAGGTGCAGAAAGAGAAATAATTTTTGCAAGCTACATGAAATAATTCTTTCAAATTAGAAAATCCTTCCTTCTGGAAGCTTCAGTTTCAAATTAAAATTGATCAGGTAGAGAGGTCCTTCATGGGAGCAATCAGATATCTAATAATTACTATCTACAGACTCACTGTTCACAGAATAAACATGACTGTGGTTGAACATAAGAATAGTCTCTAATATTAAGAAACAGATGTAAAGAGAAAGGAAATAATATACTTTACACCTTCTCTTTCTGTATTCTTCTCCAAGCTCTGCAGAGCTTTCTTGAACTTGAGCAGATTGACACCCCTACCCAGTTTAGTGTCACCTGCAAGCTTGCTGAGGGGGCAATCCCTCACCCAGATCACTGATAAAGATGTTAAATGAGACTTGTCCCAGTACTGAGTTTTGGGGAGCACCACTTGTAGCTGGGCACCCACTTAATTTCACTTCGTCCAACAACTGTGGGCTTGGTCATGCAGTCAGGTTTCTATACAGTGAAGAGTCCACCTGTCTAAGCCACAAGCCACCAGCTTCTCTAGGAGAAGGCTGTGGGAGACTGCGTCCAATGCTTCACTGAAGTCCAGCTAAACAGCATCCAATAGGTCGGTTACCTGGTCATAGAAGGAGATAAGGTTGGTCAGCAAGACCTGCCCTTCAAAAACCCCTGCTGACTGGCTCTAATGCCCTGGCTGTCCTGCTCTGTGAGCTCAGGATGAACCGCTGCAGAATCTGAACAGAATGACTCAGTCTACTATTAGCCAGAAAGTTTGAAAATTATTTGGCACTTAGTTCAGCAGCTGTTTATGAAATTGTAAAGGCAGTCTTCCTTGGGGCAAGTAAGAACTCCACCCAGTGCTTCTGCAAGTAGTCTAGGAAGGGAAGTGTAAGATTGCCAATGCAGTTCTCTGCATTTCAGTGTCATCAGCTGTTTAATGATCTGAGAGAAGATAATGGCATCAAATATTGACATCTGAACTGCTCCAGTAGATATTAGTTTTTTTCTGTATGCTATTTTGTTCCTTATCATTCACCCGCCTACACATTTTTATTATCGTTGGCTACTAGCATTTAAGACTAAAGAAAATGCAGCCAAGGAAAATCGCCCTTGGCTTGGCAACAGACACCTAAATTAATGTCAGAGATCAGAAGTGGAGGAATTGCAAGCTTTCTGAATACTCAGTGCGAAATTGTTTGAGGTGAGAAGAAAAGGTATGGGTCATGAACGAGGTTGTTAAGACATTCAGTAAATTTGAGGATAGAGAATCTATGTTAAATGACTGTTCCCAGCCTCTTTTCTCCAAAACTGTCACTGAGGACTAAAGGGTCAGATATCCAAGAGTAAGCATTAAGACGATGTATTCCAATTTTCAGGTTTCTAATTCAATGCACCGTCCAAAATGATCCTCTTAGGTTTCCTGTGTCATTCAGAGATCCCTGTAAACCTTGGATTATAGAGGTAACTGCACAGTATACCTAGAAATATAAAGCATGAGAAACATCTTTATGCAATTTCAATTACTAAAACACAGTTGTTGCTTTTCAGGGCCAAATCAAGGGGCTGTCCTGTTGTGTGTTTCTTTTTTGAGGATGTACTTAAGTAGGCTCCACTTACAGTCTCTGGATGTATTCGCTTAAAGAGAGAGAGAGAAAGAAAACAAACCACCTGTTGGTTTTGTTAGGGAGTAAAGCACATGGTTTCTTATGATTGTCCTTTGGGAATGCGATATGGTAGAGCAGAAATCCTCTCCCTGTATCAGAAATAATATGCAAAACAAAGACTTTGTATTCCCATTTGACTTGGGAAACTGCTAGAACAGATTTATTTCATTTGCACAGAATCCCAAATGGGACTTCAGCATTCCACTGCTGTTTGCAGATGCCTAAATTGAAAATTAGGCTACTCAAAACCTGGACGGCACTGTTGCCCAACACTGGCAGTACCTGACTTTCTCAGGTGTCTGAACGACAACAGGTGTGTTTGTAGCAGCACAGTCTCCTGTTCCGAGCATAGTCCAACTGAACACCAAGGCAAGCAGGCAGGTGGTTGCCACATACCTAACTGCTGCTGTTCCCATAACCCAAGTTTTCCTCCACTTACCTTCCTTAATGACTAAAGTGAGTATGCTCTTCAAAAGATCTTGGGGAAAAGTGAGAGCTGTGGTGTCTGCCATGCTTCTCTGTCAGTGTTTCACCACATAGACACTTCACTGCACACAAAGGTAACTAAGTTCAGCCCTCTGCTTCTGCCTGAGGGAACCTGATGTCAATTCCCTGGTACTCATCTCACCTACATTTGGCTGTATAAATATCATTACTTTTCAGTCTGAATTCAACAGCAGTCTATTCTTGATGACCATTTTGAGATGAGATCCTTTAACTTAGAGCAATTTGTATTTTTTTGCATCATGTAATTCCTGGTATTAAATAAATTCCTTGCTTCAGACTAAAATCTTTAATAGGTCTTTACCAGAATCACTGAAGCTGGAAAAGCCCTCTGAGCTCTTCCAGCACAGCCTATGGTCTAACATCACCCCATTGGCCAGACCAGGACACTAAGGGCCACAGCCAGTCTGTCCTTCAACACCTCCAGCGATGCTCCAGGCAGTCCATTCCAAGGTCTGATCACCCTTTCCATGAGAAAGAGCTTCCTAATATCCAACCTAACCCTCCTCTGGCAGCTTCAGGACCTGCCCCTCTCATTCTGTCCTTGGTTGCTTGGGAGAAAAGCCTCACTCCCACCTGATTACAACTCCCTGAAGGGAGGTTATCAAGAGGGAATGACCTGAAGTTTCAGGCAATCAATTCCAGGCAGAGTATTTAATGTCAAAGCTTGGTTCTCTGTCTTCTCTATTGAAACCACCCAAATTTTCTGTGGACTAGCTTAGCATACGTAACTCCTACACAAACAGCATGATTCTACTGTTTCGAATACCCACACGCAAGCACTTGAGCTGCATTTGCAACCATGCATTTTCAGTGCATAGCAAATCCTATGGGAAAAAGCTACTGATCTGAAAATATTTAGAGAAGTTTTAGAAAATTAGAGGTTCTGTGTAAACAAGTATAGATAGGCAAAAGTTTCTCAGGATAAAAGTATTGGTTTGTTTCTTTCATGGGCACACTCAAGAAAGTGCTGCAAAAATATACATGCACAGATCATTAGGGGTTGGAAGGGACCTCCAGGAGCCAGACCTCCAGGAGCCATCAGGTCCAATCCCCCTGCACGAGCAGGACTACAGAACCTAGGGCAGGTCAGACAGGAACACATCCAGACATATCTTGAAACTCACTAGAAAAGATTCCAAAACCTCCATGGGCAGCCCGTTCCAGTGCTCAATGACCCTTACAGTAAAGAAGTTCTTCCTCGTGTTGAGGTGAAACTTCCTGTGCTGATCCTACCACAGCATGCAAGCAAAAAGAGATTATCTCTCTCTTCTTGACAGCCAGCCCTCATGGATTTATAGGTAGTTCTTAACTCCCCTTGTAACCTTCACCTTTCCAGAATAAGAAGCCCCGGGTACCTCAGTCTTTCCTTATAAAGCAAGTGCTCCAGTCCCCTAATCATCCTCATAGCCCTATGTTGGAGACTCTCAATCATATCTCTGTCCCTCTTGAACTGGGGAGCCCAGAACTGGATACAATATTCCAGATGTGGTCTCACTGGGGCAGAGTAGAGGGGGAGGAGAACCTCCCTTGATTTGCTGGACACACTTTTCTTGATCCACTCCAGGATCCCATCAGCCTTCTTGGCCACAAGAGCATATTGCTGTTCCATGGAGAACTTGTCCACCAGAATTCCAAGATCCCTCTCCAAGGAGGTGCTCTCCAGTAGATCATCCTCCAACCTGTATTGATGTTTCTCATTACTCCTTCTCAGGTGAAGGACTCTGCACTGATTCTTATTGAATCTCATTGAGTTTCTCTTAGCCCATCCCTCAAGTCTGTCCAAGTCTCCTTGAATGGCTGCACAGCCATCAATAGCAAACATTGTCTTACACATAATTGTACTTTTCCAACGCTATTGGTGTGCCTATGGAATACCCCTTAAATTAACTTAAAAAGAAATATTGGCACTTAAGCCATGTACATTCATTTTGATGTTTCCTTTGCATAAAATGGTGCAAAAGAGTTGTTTAAGCCCGTTCTTTTTCACTATTCCAGCAGCACAATATAACCAGCTCATCTGAAATGGTAGTAAAGCAGTTCAAGATTGAACTATGCCTACAAAATCCCTCATAATCAATTAGTTCGTTAGTGGTTTATTTAGAAAGATAATGAAAGATGAACCTGTAGCAAAGCTGATGTCAGCAGAAAGGTTATAGCATGCTTGTGACATAAATTATGAGAGCTAAGTACCTTTACCCTTTACGACATTTGCTTAAGGTTGGGATTAGCAGCTTTTTGAACCCATGATAATTCCCTGTTTTCATAGAATGACCATGGCTGGAAGCACCTCAAGGATCATCAAGTTCATCTTTCAGCCCAAAAGCTCCCTAAGACCTAGACCATGGCCTCAAGTGCTCCAGCTACCCTTCTTTTAAGCAACACCAGGGATGGTGACTCCACCACCTCCCTGGGCAACCTGTTCCTGTGCCCAACCTCTCTCTCAGGAACGACCTTCTTTCTAAGAACCAACGTAACCCTTCCCTGAAGCAAATGGAGGTCATTTATCCTTGTCCTATCGTTACTAATTTGGGAGAATCAGGGAATCACAGAACATTAGGGATTGAAAGGGACCTCAAAAGATCATCTAGTCCAAACCCCCTGCCACAGCAGGATCACCCAGACCAAGTCACACAGGAACACATCCAGGAGGGTTTTAAATGTCTCCAGAGAAGGACACTTCACAACCCCCTGGGCAGCCTGTTCCAGTGTTCCATCACCCTCACTGGGAAGAAGTTCTTTCTTGTTTTGTTGTGGAATCTATGTCCCAGCTCACACCCATTGCCCCTTGTCCTATCACTAGATGACATTGAGAAGAGCCTGGCTCCATCCTGCTGACGCCCACCCTTGCACATATTTATAGACATTAGTGAGGTCACTCCTCAGTCTCCTCTTCTCCAAACTAAAGAGACCCAGCTCCCTCAGCCTTTCCTCATCAAGGAGGTGTTCCACTTCTTTCATCATCTTCGTTGCTCCATGCTGGAACTGAGGGGCCCAGAAGTGGACACAATACTCCAGATGTGGTCTCACTAGGGCAGAGTAGAGGGGGAGAAGGACCTGTCTGAATCTGCTAACCATCCCCTTTCTGATCCACCCCAGGATGTTGTTGGCCCTCTTGGCCACAAGAGCACACTGCTTGCTCATGGTCATCCTGCTGTCCACCAGGACCCCGGGGTCCCTTTCTCCTACACTGCTCTCCAACAGGTCAGTCCTCAACCTATACTAGTACCAGGAGTTGTAGTTGCACAGTCTGCTGGGGTGTCAGTCACTCCTTCCAGCTTTGTGTCATCAGCAAACTCGCTAACAGTGCACTTTAATCCCTCATCTAAGTCATTAATGACTAGAACGAACAGGACTGGTCCCAGTACGGACCCATGGAGGCCTGTATCTATTGGAGTCCCCCAACTAGACTCTGTCCCACTGAACACTACACTCTTGCTTCTGTCCTGGAGCCAGTTCACAATCTACCTCTCTACCCAATCATCCAGTCCACACTGCCTCAGTTCGGCTGTGAAGATGCTGTGGGAGACACTGTCAAATGCCTTACTGAAGTCATGATAGACCACATCCACCCCTCTGCTATCATCTAACCACCTGGTTATGCCCTCATAAAAGGCTATCAGGTTGGTCAAGCATGACTTTCCCTTAGTGAAGCCATTCTGACTGTCCCTAATGACCCTCCTGTCCTTGATGTGCCTGGAGACAGCATCTAGGACAAGTTGTTCCATCACCTTTCCTGGGATGGAGGTGAGGCTGACCAGTCAATAGTTACTTGGGTCCTCCTCCTTACCCTTTTTGAAGACTAGCTTGACACTTGCTATTCTCCAGTCACCAGGCACCTCTCCTGATACCTATGCCTTTAGAAAAGATGGAGAGTGGCTTAGCAATGACTTCCATCTCTCACATGTGGGTGCACCCCATCAGGGCCCATGGATTTATGTACATCCAGTTTGCTCAGCTTATCCCTAACCCAGTCCTCATCAACCAGGGAAAACTCCTCTCTTGTCTCAACCTCCTCTGGGGTCTCAGCAGTCTGGGGTTTGATGTCTATAGTTCTGGGGGCTGTACTGATAGAGGCAAAAGTGGTGTTCAGTATCTCTGCTTTCTCTGTATCCTCTGTCTTCTGGGCACCCACCTCATTCAGCAGGGGGCCTACATTGCCTCTAGGTTTAGTTTTACCTTCAATGTATAGCGCCTTATAATCATCCCAAGTGGCCATCCACTCCTCCCATGACCTATAAACTTTCTTCTTTTTGAGTTTGCCCAGCAGCTCCCTCTTTAACCACACAGGTCTTCTGTCTCTCTTTCATGACTTCCTACCTGTTGGAATGCTCTTATCTTGGGCTTCAAAACTTGTCTTTGAATGTTAACCAGCAATCCTGGGCCCCTTTACCTGCCAGTACTCTGTCCCATGGGATTTTCCCTAGAAATTGATTGAAAAGGCTGAAGTTGGAGAAGCACCAGACTCACTACCATCTCCTTTTAGGGAGCTGCAGAGCGGAAGAAGGTGCAGTTTGGGTTTTGCAGGGAATGCACAGCATTTTTGGGCTGCTGCAGGGAATGCACAGCAAGATTCTTCTGAGTCTTGCTCTGACTTCTCTGGTAGGACATTTGAAGAAGGGTAACAATTCTGTGATGGAAGAAATCTATAGATTTTTTTAGGATAAATGAGCACAGTGCCTAAAAAGTCCTATCTTAGCAAATGCCAAGTTTTGCAATGGTGGGAGAAATATCTTAGATCCAATGAGGAAATCATTTTACTTTTAAAATCTCATGGAATATAAAGGGGTAGGTATGAGAAGGATTGTTAATAAACAATAAGTTGGGCATATTTGGTGCCTTTTTAACCTTTATGCAGATGGATTTACACTTGAGACTCTTTGATTTCTTCCTCTGCATGCTGCTAACAGAAACATGACAGGTAGATTGCATTAAAAACCACCAACATCTGATAAATAAAACTAGTCTTGATGCCACAGGTGATTAACGCTCAACACTTTAATTTGAATCCCAATAGGATTCAAATTAAAGGCAATATCGGCTATGTCTTAAATGGAAAAATTTATTCTAACATTAGCTAGACCTTAATTATCACTCTTTCAAACACCAGACTTTTTCCAGTTTTACCTTTGCCATTTATGTAGAGAACAGTGATTACTGCTACCAAAGTGTTCATCAGCCTGAACACAGATTCTGTTCCAAGTGCTCTTCCTATGTGTCTGAACTTGAAGATGTGGTTACTTTTCAGAAAAATAAAGCAATCCCTAGTATATGATGAAGGCAGTGGAGCATCTCCCCGATAAGCTGAGGGAGCTGGGTTTCTAACTTGGAATAAAGGAGACTGAAGGGTGACCCCAATAATGTTTATAAATATGGAAAGGGCAGGTGTCAGGAGGATGCAGCCAGGCTCTGCTCAGTGAGATCCAATGATAGTACAAGGGGCAGTGGGGTGTGAGCTGGAACAATCAATATACCAAATCAATATGAGAAGGAACTTCTTCCCAGCAAGGGTGACAGAGCACCAGAACAGGCCACCTAGGGGGATTGTGGAGTCTCCTTCTCTGAAGACATTTAAAATCCAGCTGCATGTATTTCTGTGCGACTTCATCTAGTGGATCCTGCTGTGGTGGAAGGATTGCACTGGATGATCTTCCGAGATCCCTTCCAATCCCTAATATTCTGTGGCATATCTAAAATTTAAGCACCTACAATCTTGGATTAAAGTAGAAAACAAATGAGGAAGAAAAGGATGAAGTGTCAGTAACCTGCATTCACACCTGGATTATTTAAGTAATACATTTCAAATGAACAAACTACCCAGTAAAAGGAAGCAGTAACTAACAAAATGGTGATTTTTTGGACTGCCTGAGGATGAACACCTCCATAAGACAACACATCTTCCAGTTGCCTGTAACATGTAATTAATTACCTTACTTACATACATTCCACTTTTGGATGAAACAGTAAGCAAATATCTAAGCTTAAAGCTTCTTTTTCAAGAATAGCCTCATAAATACACCACTGATTTCTGGTTTCATGCTCAGAACTGCTTTAGGCTGGTTTACCACGATTACCTATCCCACAGACTACTAGACTGCCTTTCTTTTTCAGAAATGCATTTTCCTTTTGGCTCTCTGCCCAAATACTGTTAAGACATATTAGTTCCCTGGGCAGTTCTCATCCTTTTCCAGTTAAATAGAGTAAGAAGTGCTGATCCTAGTCTTTTTCTGATATGCTCCCTATATTACACTTGATTTTATGGCTTGTGTCTGATGCTCTCTGACCTAAGAACTTGCTGCTCATAAAGTGACGTAATTGCTCCTTTCACACAATTACTACAGAATCCAACAACCCTGCTACTTTTACTTGCACTTCACTGATCTGAACACTGGGTGCAAACATCATAAACTAGGATGATTGTGTAACAGCAAAAGAATATGCTTCTAGACACAAGGAAATGCATTGATATTTCTCCTGGTTTTCTTTTAAAGTCAAAAGAACTACTTAGAAGGACAGAGACATTCTCTTATACATGTTTATTTACGATCCTTGACAGTAATTCCCATCCTACGCTGGGCACTTGTAAGGCTTCCCCTCGGGTACTGGGAGGGAGGGTTGAGGGAGCTGAGTCTTTTAGCTTGGACTGAGGAGTGACCCCATTATAAATATGGAAAGGGTGAGTGTCAGGAAGATGGAGCCAGCCTCTGCTCAGTGGCATTCAGTGATAGGAAAAGAGGCAAAGGGTGTGAGCTGGAACATAGGAGGTTCCACATCAATATGAGAAGGAACTTCTTCCCAGTGAGGGTGACAGCATTGATTGGCTGCCCAGGGAGGTTATGGAGTCTCCTTCTCTGGAGATGTTTAAAACCTGCTTGGATGTGTTCCTGTGTGACTTGATCTAGGGGATCCTGCTGTGGCAGAGGGATTAGACTGGAAGATCTATCTAAATCCATTCTAATCCTTAATGTTCTGTGATTCTGTGAGAAATGCATCCTCCTGTAGGATGAATGTTGAAAAATACTGTCTTTGAAAGAAAGATTATTTTAATTGAAGTTGGCAAGGAAAAAATTGTTTCAAGGTAGTCACTAAGCACAGGTACCAGACTGTCTTTACATCTAGCAAATAAATTATTTAGAAAATAGGAAGTATCAAGGATATAGTTTTTCAGACTTCCACAAACATTGAATATGATAACACTGGAAAAGTTGTTAGTTTATGTAAAAAATTTTTCATGTTTTTTACTACAGTAACTGATGTTGTTACACAACTTCAAGAGAACAAAAGAAAACAATTACCCCAGGAAAAAGTTATTCCTGGAGTTCCGTAAGAATTTAAGTAGTGATTTCAGCACAAAGACAAGGAGTGCACCAATAAAAACTTAATTCATGACACAAGAGAAGGAGGATAAGCACACCCTATAGGGTTCCTGTGTGACTTGACCTAGGTGATCCTGCTCTGGTGGGGGAGTTGGACCAGACGATCTGTCTAGGTCCTTTCGAATCCCTAATGTTCTGTGATTCAATAATAAGATGAGAAATAACAACCCAAACAGTTAGGAAACAGTGCATTAAGTGGAGAGGGAATTGCAACAGTTATGGCAGAAGTACATTTACTTGTTGAAGGGAGGATAATGAATGCTACAACATGTGTTTGCTATGTGCCACACCAAGTATTTACATAAAAGATATTACTGCTACTCTTGAAGGAAGATTATTAAACCTTATCTAGAATACCTTATGCAAAATCCATTATTCACCAAAAATGACTGCAAACTGGATAAAATCTGAAGCGGTGCTACTGGCATGACAGAATCTTTAGAGCAGAACTTTTACCTTGGTTTATATTTCACTCTAAACTGAAAATATGAAAGCCTTGTGATTGTTATGGAACAAGTCCCCGTGGATCCATTTCCAAGCACATTAAGGACAAGGAGTGACTGCGAACAGGCACCAGAGATTTAACAAGGACAAACTGCACTTGACCAACCTGGTTGCTTTGCAAGAGGAGTTAAAAGCCTCTATGGAGGCTGAAGGTGGTGGGGAAAAAAAAGCACTGGAAGATATTTATTTTGGTTTTAGTGGAGCCTGTGATGAAGCCTCTAACAGCATTCTCATATCCCAATTGAGGAAAGATGAACGAGATGCATGAATTACATGGTGTATGACAAACTGGGCCAGGCAAATTAGAATGGAGGCTAGTGCTTCAAAATCTAGTGGGCAACAAATCTGGGTTACAACCAACTAGCTCAGTATTTGATTCTGAGGCTAATGAATCAACTGAATTATCAGTAATATGAGTGATGGCTCAGCACAGACCTCTAGCAATTTAACAAATGACACACAAGGGAGTATCACATACGCTTAAGTCAGAGATACTATACAGAAAGTCTTTGAGAGGTGGAGAAATAGCCCATCACAAACCTCATGAAACTCAGCAAAGACCCATACTGAACCTTGCATCCAGGATGGCGTGAGACATGCAACTGCAGCAATTCCGCAGGTGGCTTCAGGGTCCTGGGACAAGCCAGGACATAAGACATAACCTGTAGTATACGGAGTAGGATAAAAGTGAATGCTACAGTCCGGATGTGGTCTCATGGTTGCTGAGCAGAGCCCCTCAATCTCTTTCTTGAAGTGAGGGGCCCAGAACTGCCCCCAGTGCTCAAAGGGAAGCCTCACCAGTGCCCAGTACAGAGGGAGAATTACGTCCGTAGCCCTGCTGACCATACTATTGCTGATCCAAGCCAGGATGCCATTGGCTTTTTGTGCCACCTGGACACCCTGCTGGGTCCTATTCAGCCAGTTTTGAACCAGTACCACCAGGTCCCTCTCTGCCAGGCTGCTCTCCAGCCACTCATCCTCCAGTCTGTAGCTGTAGAGGGTTATTGTTGCCAAAATGCTGTTTGGATCCATGAGCATAGACCAAGTGTATGAGATTTGAGAAGGCCAAGTGCCGAGTCCTGCTTTTGCATGACAACCTCACACAACACTACAGACTTTGGGAAGAGTGGCTGGGAAGCTACCTGGCAGGAAAGGACCTGTGAGTGCCAGACAACAACAGGCTGAATGTGAGCCAGCAACGTGCCCAGGTGGCCAAGAAGGCAAATGGCATCCTAGCTTCATAGAATAATTGAACATGTAGGGCTAGAAGGGACCTTTATAAGGTCATCTACTCCAACCCTCCTGCAGTTAGCAGGGACCTCTTTAACTAGATCAGGCTGCTCAGAGCCCCGTGAAGCCAGATCTTGATGCATCAGTAATACTTGTATCAGAAATAGTGTAGCCAGAAGGAGTAAGGAAGCACCCAGCACTAATGAGGCCTCACCTAGAACATTGCTTTCAGTTTTGGGCACCTCAATACAAGGACAATGAGGTGCTGGAGTGGGTTCAAAGAAGGTCAACAAGGCTGGTGAAGGACTTGGAGATCAAGTCTTATGAGGGAACTGGGGTTGTTTACTCTGGAGAAAAGGAGGTTGAAGGGAGACTTTATTACTCTTTACAACTACCTGAAAGGAGATTGTCAAGAGATGTAGGAGGTCAGTCTCTTCTCCAAAGTCACTAGTGACAGAACAAGAGGAAACAACCTCAAATTGTGCCAGGGGAGGTTAGACAGAAGAAAAACTTCTCTGCAGGAGTGGAACATGCTGCCCACGGAAGCGATAGAGCCATTTTAAATACCCTGGAGATATTTAAAAGACGTGTAGACAAGGTCTAGTGGTCACCTGGCTTTACTGGGTTTCTGGTAGACTTCTTTGTTAGAGTTATCTTACAGTAAAAGCAATTATATTACTCTCTGATACTGTATGTTTGCTTCTTTTCCAGTAGAAAAGTCAAAATAACAGGTTTGTATTCCCCTCAATCTTTTAAGGTCACCTTTAAACAGCCACTTTGCATTGTCATCTCCCATTACTCTGAATCTGATGAAACTGAAGAACCAGGGTATACAACTGCTATTATTTTTTAAACCAGTAGTTTTTGCCTGCATGTAAATTTGAGTGAATTCCATCCAATTTCATCCATGACAGCAGTAAAATGAAACAAAATGGAGAGTTATTTATCCCTATGCTGGTCTTGTGCCTGATCTCCATTTTACCTGCAATTTTTGTTTCTTTTGTGCTCTAAGAAGCCACAGTAGTCGTTGCTCAACTGCATTTTAAGTTTCCACAATTTTGTGTTTTGTTCTGTAAGGTTTTTCAAAGCTGTGTAGAGGGAATACTCCACAGCCTAGCCCAACCAGAGTGCAAAAACATAACATCCCATTACAAACTTTATAAACATAAAGCTCATTTGCATTCAATTGCTTATTTCTTTGATCTTTTTCATCTGAAGGGCCTCTATCGGAAGCTGCTACCACCTGCTTTTCAGTCAGCCAAGATAGTTGAACTTACTGCCCATCACAGAATTTGAACGTAGCCACAGATGAGGCAGGAGCGCTGCATTCTTGCAGTACTACCCTATTAGCCAAATTATGCTCCTATTTGTAGCCTGGAAGTCCGATTTATTTGCAAAGGGAATTTGAGTCAGCTGCATCTCATCTTACTGACGATGGCCACGCCATCTCTCCTTGATCCCAGCAGAGTACTCTGTTCCACTACACGAACTCCCAGGGACACAGAAGGATAAAGATGCGTATCTGTTTTCCTACCACAGTCTGCATTCTTAATAAACAACTGCTTACAGTGACAACTCAGGTTTCCTAATATCCTCCTGTCCCCTGACTATATCTTCCCAATCCCAAGGTGATATTGGTACATTAGATATATGGCAACTGTTTTCTTGCAAAGTTAATATCACTGTCTTCAGCACTTTTGTAGAAATACTGTCTCTGAAATACTTGCACTTACTTATACACCTTATTAGGGTTGGAAGGGGCCTTCAAAGGCCACCAGGTCCAACCCTCCTGCTCAAGCAGGATACAAATTACTGAAAAGCAGAACTGCCTCAAAATTCTCCATCAACTCCACAAAACCACATCCAGCTGGGTCTGAAACTTCTCCAGAGAAGCAGACTCCACACCATCCCTGGGCAACCCCTTCCAACAGTTAATAACCCTGACTATAAAGACATTTTTTCCTCAGATTGAGGTGAAACTCCCTGCGTTCAAGCTGGCATCCATTACGTCTTCTCCTGTCTGACGCCACTGAAAAGAAAATTCCTTTCTGCTTGGCACCCAGCCCTCGTGGATTTATAGACAGGGATTAAATCCCCTCAGAGCCTTCTTTTGTCTAGACTAAAAAGTCCCAAAGTTCTCAATCTCTCTTCATAAGACAGTTGTTCCAGATCCCCAGTCATCCTTGTAGCTCCGCATTGAGCTTTATCGCTTGTTAATTCTCTATCCCTCTTGAACTGGGGAGACCAGAACTGGACACAGGATTTGAGGTGCAGCCTCACTAAATCAGAATAAAGGCATAGAAGGACCTCCTTGGATCTGCTAGATAGCCTCCTCTTGATCCATCCCAAAACCCTCCTGGCCTTCTTGACCACCAGGGCCCATTGCTGATCCATTTTGAATTTGTTATCCACAACAACTGAGAGATTCCTCTCCCCAGGGGTGCTCTCTAGCTGGTTACTACCCACTCTGTAGTGATGCCTCCTGTTATTTCTTCCCAAGTGAAGGAATCAGCCAATCCACCTAGTTTGGTATCACACTTGCTGAGTAGACACTTTATTCCATCATCATTAATGAAGTTATTGAACATCACTGGACCCAGGGCTGATCCCTGGGGGACACCACTTCAAACACAAATGAAAGTACTCTAATTACACACCAAAAAATATTACTTCAGGGTGCAAATGTTCCTTCTGATAACACATACTTAGTGCTGAAAACCCAAGTACTTTTAACAGATGTGCCCACATCAACCCACAGTGCCATGTTAATGGCCTTACTTCAATGAGCTAAGACTGATAAACATGTAAGGTACGTTAATCACCTCTGTAGACTCATGTATAGAAATTACCAGTTTCAAATGGATAAACACGGGAGTTATTAACTTGAAAACAGCACCAACATCAGGTTTCAGAGGATAAAATTAATCATGCAATATGAACAAGTGCCTGGCACACACATCAATATTCAGATATGGCTCCACTGATCTACCTGCTGGAAACGGAGGCAGTGCAATTACTGCTTTATCTCAGGAACTTGTTTTGTGGATTAAACATGTACCTGAATTTATTGACACAAAATTCCCCCATTTCTTGGGGAAAGATTTCTAAAACAATGCTCAGCCTAAAGGAAAAATATTTTTCAAAAAAATGCTCAGTCTAAAGAGATGGAATTCCTTGCAAAAAATCTTTAGAATACTGAGAATGGTTGGTTTGAGCTTGACAAGTTGGGTTTATTTTTGCTTTCCCTTATAATTCCTGATCCAGAATTATATCCCTAAAATTGCATTATGCCTGCAGACATTTAATTTCAATGTATCTCATATGAGGAGTTGAGTTACAGTTTATATAATCCATATTTAGGATTTTGTTCTGGATATGTGATCTGATTCAGCAGATAGAGAATAAACTCATTTCTAAACTGAAAGAGCTGCAAAAGGACTGCAAATTAGGCTGAAATTTATTCAGTTTTCAGCCTTTTTTGTTGCCAAATTAACAAGTATTTCTCTATAATGTAATCAGTTACCTTTTTAAAGTTAAGGTAAAAGCAAAGTGTCCTCTGCCATTTATAAAGGCTGAAAAATTAGCTGCTGACAGTCACAGAGATTCTACATGAGTTGCCTTCTCCCTGGAAGTCCAGCAACTTAAGAGTCCCTCCACCATAAAACAGTGGCCTTTCACATACATATAATTTTAACCTCAGAGACAAAGAAGTTACGATTTATTTACCTCAACTATATAGAGAGATATACTGAGCTGTCAGCGTCCATTTGCAGCTCAGAAACCCAACCATGCCTGCGTCAAATGAAGCCGCCACAGTCAAGGGAGGGGATTCTCTCCCTCTACTCCGCAGTAGTGAGACCCAACATAGGTGTCCAGAGCAGAGCAACTTCAATGATCAGAGGGTTGGAGAACCTCCCCTATGAGGACAGGCTGAGCAAGTTGAGGTTATTCAGCCTGGAGAGGAGGAGGCTTCCAGGTGACCTTCTAGCAGCTTTCCAACAGCTGAAGAGGGCTACAAGAAAGCTGGGGGAGGTCTTTTGACATGAGTGCATAGGAGAAGACAAGGGGAAAGGGTTCCAGACTTGAAGAGAGGAGACTAAGGTTGGACACGAACAAATTCTTTCCTGTGAGGGTGGTGAGATGCTGGGAACAGGTTGCCCAGGGAAGCTGTGACTGCCCCATCCCTGGAAGTGTTGAAGGTCAGGCTGGATGGGGCACTAAGTAACCTGCTGTAGTGAAGGTGTCCCTGCCTGTGCAGGGAGGTTGCAACTGGATGATCTTGAAGCTCCCTTCCAACTCTGGGCATTCTCACATTCCATGTTTCTACAATATACATATATAAAACTCATTGACTACATTTGGACTGGTTAGATTATACTCAAAAGCAGAGGAGATAACTGACATTAAGAAGGAAGGATTCATCTGATACAGAAAAGTCTACACCAGGTAAAGTAAACACATTATACTCATGAGCATGATCATGCTGAAATAAATACTGCCAGTATTCAAAGACACATGTGGTTGCATATTTCTCTTCTATCAGATGTAATGTGTGTGCATTTACCACTGTTATTTCTCTGAAGTTAGTAACTTAGATGGTTTCTACAAATTCTTCACTATACCTGCTGACCACTGGTATTTGAAGCAATGATTTTTACCATGTAAAATGACAATCACTTTGTCTTTGGATTCCTGTGTGGAAGTTCTCATGTTTAATCAACAATTTCCAATCTTTCCTTTAGTGACTTTGATTGGGAAGTATCTGCTACATGGAGCACAAGAGCCTAATTCGATGAAGAAACTAGATAAACGTCTTAATTGTTGTTTCCATTAAACTTCTTAATGCTGACTCAATTAGTTCAGAATACCAAATTCAAGTATTAATGCACTTGTGGATTAAGTTTGGCTTCAATAGTGAAATGTAAAAGGAGACCATTACTCTCCATGATGTCACTAGAGATGGGCAATCATTTCCAATGAATAATTTATTGGATGAGTTTTGTCCTTTTCTCTGGTCAGGAAGAGTTCAGCCTCTTCTGAAAGACAACAGCCAAGACCAAGCAACAGAAAATTCATAATAAAATTTTCTTTAAGCTCTGAAGTAGTAACTTCTGTGATGTTACATCATTTGTTAAAAAAAATGACTGGGAACTTACATTCTATTTTGTGAGGGAAGAGAATGGGTTTGAAAAAAAGTCTAAATGGCACTTCCATTTTCTGCAACACTTGTACAAAATTTGGGTTCTTTGCAGTTCAGTTGCAACAAAGCTCCAATAGTTTTTCAAAACCAAAGCTATAACATTTTCTCTAACTGCTCTAAATACAACTGCAATATACACAGTTTATTAGGGTTGGAAGGGGCCTTTGAAGGCCATTGAGTCCAGCCTTCTTGCTCATGCAGGATACAAATTACTGTAAAGCAGAACCTCCTAAAAAGCATTGGTCAACTCCACAAAACCACATCCAGGTCTGAAACATCTTCAAAGAAGGGGACTCAACATCATCCCTGGGCAACCCTTTCCAATAGTTAAGAAGCTTTTCCTCAGATTGAGGTGAAACTCCCTGCGTTCAAGCTGACATCTGTTATCCATTGTCCTGTCTGATGCCATTGAAAAAGAGAGGATTCCTTTCTTCTTTCTTGGCACCCAGCCCTCATGGATTTCTAGACAGGGATTAAATCCCCTTGGAGCCTTCATTTGTCCAAACTAAAAAGTCCCAATGCTCTCAATCTCTCTTCAGAAGGCAGTTATTCCAGACCCCCAATCATCCTCACAGCTCTTCATTGAGCTCTATCGCTCTTGTTAATTTTCTCTCCCTCTTGAACCGGGAAGACTAGAACTGGACACGGGTCTCACTAAAGCAGAATAAAGGGGTAGAAATCCTCTTGATCCATCCCAATGTCCTCTTGGCCTTCTTGACCACAAGAGTTCATTGCTGATCCATTTTTAGTTTGTTATCTACAACAACTCCAAGATCCCTCTCCTCAGGGCTGCCCTCTAGCTAGTCACTAGTCAATCTGTAGTGATGCCTCTCGTTACTCCTTCTCAAGTGAAGGACTCTGCCTTTGTGTTAAAGCTCATTAAAAATATATATATTCCCAGTTATTTGCAAGATGAAATAAAGTCTATATTGGCAAGTAATGGCTTCGTTTCTATATTATAACAAAGTTTTCTTGTATTCCTTCCAAAGAATATGGCAAGTTTCATTTGCAAAGCTAACCAGAAGATACTGCACAAAGTCACCAAAATTGATTGTCAGGCTTCTGAAAATTAATTTCATCACGGAAGTGAAACAGTAAGTAGAACTACTGAACAATGAATTCTAGTCAATTGCAATTTCTGCAACAGCTATTACTTAACTTTCTGCCACTCTTGATAGCAACTGACACATTTGTGGACACTTAAATAAAATCAGTGTTGAAAAAAAGTGAATCAGAAATTGCCAGAAGTTTCTAGCAATTCTACAAATCTACAGAAAAAGAGTGAATGACTCTAAGGCAAAGCTTTACACATCATCATAAGATGGTAAATATCTTGGAAATATTTTAATTGAACACTTTATCTTGTGAATGAGCATGTTTAGAATTTATCACTTTCCACAAAAAATAGCCAGCCTGAAATTATATCTGAATTTCAACAGAAAAGAAACCATAATTCCTTAATTTCTCTGCCTTCAATTACTGCTTTCCAATCTCTGAAGTGGGCTACAAGAAAGCTAGGGGAGGGCCTTTGACACAGGTGCACAGTGAAGACAAGGGGAAAGGGTTCCAGACATGAAGAGGGGAGACTGAGATTGGACACAAGGAACAAATTCTTTCCTGTGAGGGTGCTGAGATGCTGGAACAGGTTGCCCTGGGAAGTTGCTGCTGCCCCATCCCTGGTAGTGTTGAAGGCCAGATTGACTGGAGCCTTGAATAACCTGCTGTAGTGAAGGTCTTTGCAGAGGCCTTGGAACTAGATGGTCTTTAAGGTCCCTTCCAATCCTGGCAATTCTGTGATTCTATGAATCCCATTACTTTTACTTCCATACAAACTCTTATGATATATATGGTGTCAGTAGGTACTTAGTCTTTCTGTCATTAAATATATTAAATATGTCTGCTCCCATGCAGAGAATAAATTTTACAGAAAAAAATTCTTAAACCACTGGCTTTCCATCAACATTAGTCTAAACAAGTCAGTCTCACCATGACATCCCATTTTCAAGAGCAAGAAGGTCACATTTCAAGAACAAGATGTTCCCTCAGCTACTCCTCACAGGGCCTGTTCGCCAGCCCTCTCCCCGGCCTTGTTGCCATTCTCTGGCCCCGCTCCAGTCCCTCAATGTCCTTCTGATACTGTGGTGCCCAAAACTGGATCCAGTACTCAAGGTGGGTTCTCACAAGTGCAAAGTATGGGGGCACTCGATCTCTTTGGGTCCCTTCCAACCCCAAACATCCTATGATCATCACCTCCCTACTCATGCTGGTTACCCTGTTCCAGATCCAGGCCAGGATGCCCATGGCCTTCTTGGCAACCTGGGCACACTGCTGGCTCCTGTTCAGCCAGCTGTCACCCAACACTGCTGGGGGTTGTATACAGACATACATACTGTCCCTGTTCATTGCAGGGGAGTTCGGCTGAACCCTTAGGAGGTCCCTCCCCACACAAAGTATTCCGTGAGTCTACAACACCTACACAGAAAGCATTGGGATGTAATTTTTTTCCTGTGTTTTATCAAGAGCAACCATCTTAATAAAACCTAATCACATTATTTGTGCAAAACTTCCTACAAGCTAGTGGTTTTCCTGACCTAGCAGGCTTTGAAATATCATTACATAAATCAAGGTAATTTACTGCAGAAAACACTCACAACTACATATCAAAAGGGGTTTTAAGTCTGTTCTATATCTGAATTGCTTCCATTTTCTTGAAGCTCTCAAAATAGTAATTTTTTATTTTATTATAGAGCAAGGATACTTTTCCTCTTTGTTAATCAAATAACCCTGATATAGAACTGCAATCCTAACCTTCATTCTTAAAACTAATTGCATCAATTTAATGCACTTGGATATACAGAAGATCCAGTAATTTAGGCTAATTCTCCCAGGCTTGATCAAGAATAAAGGAGAAGAAGCAAAGCTGACTTGAAACTGTTCTGCTGCTTCAAGAAGAAACAATAAAGAACAACTAAGTTTATGTACGGTTTTGTTACAACTGAATATGTTAATTACTTTTTACCATCACAATTTGATGTTACTAGGAAACATAACTACAAGGGCCACAGGTGATAATGAAAGAAGGATGCCTTATCAGAAGTGACTAATAATGCTTGAGTTGCCAAAGGAACCAGATTGTCTTCTAAAAATGTATGCTCTGACATTCGCTTATCAACGCTACCAAAATGCAGCTCTTATCAGGTCCATATAGCAAATGTAATTTCCGTATAAGTGATGAATATGCAGATTCTTTCCTCATTTGGATGTCTCCTTTTCTTTTTTATGCACACAGGAAAAGAAATGCTGCTTCTGGGTAGATTTTACTCCCTTAAAGGGACTTAAAGTCATCATGGCTGGAAAGGACCTCCAGGATCTTAGAGACCTTAGGATTTTCAAGGCCCTAGTCCAAGGAGAACCTTGGACTTTTCCCATATTGATACTGAAAGGAGTGCTAGTGGGTTCATTTGGGGACTACAATGTCTGTGTGTCCAAAGCCAGCTTTCCTGACTCACAGCTTTTTCACTGAACTGAAACAAATTTAGACTGAGACTAAGCCCCTACCTTGTTCATGAGAAATGACCAGACTGAAGTTTACAACAGAAATGAGACCTAGGTGGAATTTTAGACCTTCAGGTGATTTAGAATGATCCATTGGCAGTAGTAAATATTCCATGAAGCATTGGTAAATATCTGCAGCCCTCTATTCATCACCATCTGTTTTGACAAGAGTGTAACACAGCCCAAGAAGCACAGTCACAAGCAGAAAGCACAGTTCACTATCAGATTCTATATAACATAAGGATAGTTCTGTGATTCTGAGAAGCTATGTAATTCATTATACAACTCACAACCATAGAGACAAAGCAGACTACCCCAGACCAGAAATATCCAGAAAGAAAATCCAGACATAATGTGAATGCCCATAATAAAAGGAGAACCCATCCAAATCTACTATCCATTAAACTCACAGTCCACTAGGTCAAGCCCACGAGTAGTAGCAGCAGTCACCATCACCGTCGTCCAACCACAGAAAACAACAATTTCATCAAAATAACCAACACACCTCTACCTTTCTCAGAGAGCCTCTGCAAGCAGCCTGTCTCTTATACTGTGCTGCTGCTTAAACAATTTCCTCCTGAAGCAAAACACCTGATGCTATTTAAACCTGAAGCAAAACACCAGTTGCCATGAAATCCTGAGGCAAAAGACCTGTCACCATTAAATTCTCAAACAAAACACCTGTTGCCATTGAAGCCGGACTCTCTCTCAAGGTCACCTGCCTCTGGGAAAGCAGTCAGGGAGTACTTTTCTCCACACTCCCCCACAAGAATCCGGACGTTGGCAGTCTCTCACAGGGAAAACCTCAGCTCTGAGCCCTTCACCATCACACACATATCAATACAACTTTTCTGGAATTAAACAAAAACATACTGAATAATTTGCAAGCAAATACTGAAAGTTGCAACTTATTTTTCTGGAGTTGCCGTCTTATAGGCTACAAAGGCTAAGAAATGCATTTACTCTTTTTACTGAAGTTACTGTCCAATTGGAACTTGTTTTTCTTGAAAGGGTAATACAGTCTTATAAGGTTTAATTTTCTTCTTGAAGACTTTATTCTACTGTTTTCTATTTAAGCTACTGGTCAAAAATGCACTGAGATTTAGAATATTTCTGGTTTCGTCAAGTCATAACTGTTGGTCCTGAAATTCCTGGCTGTGACTCACACTAGGCTCCAGAGTGGACCACTTAAATGAACAGCTCTGATTAGGTCAGAGAAATTAGTCTACTCGAATAATTCAGAAAAGCTATTGCACTTGACATTGAGGGAACCCTGTTACCCCAAAAGTACATCAAGAGACTCAATCCCTTTCATGGACAGCTGACAACTTCACTTACAGTGATTGCAAATAATGAATAGATGGAAAGTTTACATTTATTATGAATCATAGACTTGAAAAATCAATGGGTTATAAAACAACCACATACTTATTCAGAAGAAAGATGAAGACAATCATAGAATCATCATGGCTGGAAAAGAGGTCCAGGACCATCAAGTCCGGCCCTCATCCCAACAGCTCCCTAACCACCACACCATGGCCTCAAGTGCTCTAGCTATTTGGTTTTTAAACATGTCCAGGGATGGGCACTCCACCACCTGCCTGGGCAGCCTTTCCAGTGATCAACCACTCTCTCAGCAAAGAACTTCTTCCTAAGATCCAACCTAAACCTCCCCTGATGCAACTTGAGGCCATTTCCCCTTGTC
>JAOXOE010000256.1:55285845-55305418 GCA_028565055.1 Phoeniculus purpureus
AGGGAAAGCTACCAGTGCCTGTATCACAGAATCACAGAACATTAGGGATTGGAAAGGACCTTGAAAAATCATCTAGTCCAATCCCCCAGCCACAGCACGATCACCTAGATAAAGTCCCACAGAAACATGTCCAGGCGAGTTTTAAACATCTCCAGAGAAGGAGACTCCGCAACTCCCCTGGGCAGCCCATTACAGTGCTCTTCCCCCTCACCATGAAGTTCATTCTCACATTTATGTGCAAATTCCTGTGTTCCAGCTTACACCCATGCACTTTCGGTTGCATAAATCTGGAAGGACACTGAAGGAAGATGTCATCAACTTCCTTGAGGTTGGAAGGGACCTCAAGGATCATCCAGTCCAAACCTTTAAGCTAAAGAAATACAGTTTAAATAAGATGGCCTGGCACCCTGTCAAGCTGAGCCTTAAAATTGTGTGAAGGTGAGGAATCCCCCTCTTCTGTGGGAAGACCATTCCAGTGTCTAATTGCTCTGTGGATGAAAAATGTTCATCTGGAGTCCAATTGGAATCACCCCAGGAGCAACTTGTATCCATCATCCCTTGTCCTTTCTATTTGATTCCTTGTGAAAAGGGAGTCTCCAACTTCTAGGTAGCTACCCTTTATGTAACTACCAAGGTACAGGGTGATAAGGCCCCTCCTAAGCCTTGTCAAACCAAGTTCTCTTAGCCTTTCTTCCTATGGCAGGTCTTTTAGACGGTATCAGTCTAGTCAATGTCAATATCAACTACTCAAGGAAATAGATTGAGCATGACATTACTATAACAACACACTTCTAGGGCATATTGGGTCTGTACTGCCATTCATTTGAATCTAACTCAAATAATCTGTCAGTGCTTCAAACACTAGGAAAGCCAAAATTTGTTTAGAAACAATGTTTAAAAAAAATTTACATTTTCTTTACCGCATCCTTCTGCTTTCTGCATCTGTCAGGTACACTAGGGGTACGTCTTCCATTTTTCTCTACCATCTGGAAGTTAGATTTGATTCTTAGGTAGTAATGTAACTTCAGAGATTGAAAGATAATGAAAAACACAATGTGCAATGAAAGCTGGCAGCATTGCAGTCTTGCTTCAGATGATGAGAGCTTGACAACTCAAAGGCTGCGTTTACGGAGTACCCAAAGCAGTACTGTTGTGAGCACAGAGCTTTATAGAGGTAAGCTTTATGCAGCTTCCACTTATCACAGTTTCCTGAGATAGTGTCTATCCAGCATTGAATTTTGAGGAAAAAAAAGGAAACCTAATTCCTCTAATTGTTGAATTGTTTAAAGAAAAAGACATGCAGTAATATCTTTCCAGAAAAATCACAGTTTAAAAAATAAACAAAGGTGTTTCTTTACTGTAATGGATACCTGTAAATTTTACCTGATTTTTCAGGAACTCTTCTTTCATTTTAATGATTTTTTTTTTTTCTCTCTCCAAGGGTACAGAAATATGTCTTTTTCCATAAGCAGCAAACATGAGAATTTGGTGCTTGTCCTACCTGTGCTTAATGATGTAATTGTAAACTGCATAATCATTGACACTCATTGTCTGGATTTGCTTCTGCATTACCTCGCTGTGATTTTTATTAGATGCTTTAAATAATTTTTTTTACACAAATCTGTTCAAATTTCCATTTTTCTCATGTGAATGCTTAAATGACTCATAAAACCTTTCATTGTGCTTGGATGTATTCTGTGCCTATTCTATGCAAGAAAAAATGCTTTCCTCTTTATGTGATCTAGAAACCACACTAGCTCAAGCGATAGCTATTAAAAAGCAGAGGGGTTTTTTTTGACCTGTGTGTATGAGACAATTGTGGGAGCAGCACTATAATCAGTTATCTGGGCACACAAAGAAATTCAAAGTGCTGCTTGAGGATAAAAGTAACTGAGAAGGAGAGGTGAAAAGCTAATGGCTAGATAGAAAGTAAACAGAATTTTTCTACCATTAGAATTTACTAGTAATTATTTCACTCTTATTTAGACAAATCTGTATTATATTAAAAAAACCTGGCTAGTCAATGGAACACCATTCTTCATCTTTCATGAAGAAATTTTCTTAATTTCTTAATCTCATTTGCTTCAGAAACAGTGATATGTTGCCTGCAAGTTTTGCTTCATTCTCTTCGCATTACCCCAGTGTATACTGTTTCTTTTAATAATTCTGATTTATTGAATATTGAAGGCCTGAATAATTTTACTAAATAGAAGCTGTATCTACATGAGAATTTGTTAAAGGCATGGATTTATATCAAGACTGTAAAATGTGCTGGAAGGTGGTAGTAGATGTTGTGGTATTAGGGAGATTTCCACAGTGATAGAGATCGATACTGATGGTGACTCAACACTTGCAGTTTGTGTTCTCTTCCATAAAAAGCAGAGAGCTGACTGCTGGTCAGGATTGTCCTTTGTCTTAGCAGGAACATTCTGGCTGAGAGAAAATCTGAGAGCAGTTGATATTGGTCTCATCCTACAGTGCAGACTGAATATTGTTTTCATGTAGGTTAAAATGTAATTTTAATGCCGTAGGAACTTGCTAAGGACACAGCAGGGAAAAGCTAGATGGCTAAAGAAGTGGTGTAAAAAATGAATGACATTCAAGGATACAGTATGATTAGGTGCTTTGAGAGTAGTAAGTCAAACTGGAAAACGAGTATCAGCCAGAAGCAACTGAAGAAAAGAAACTTGGAATGCTTGTAAATCATAGGAGCGCTATGAGATGCCAATACAGGACAGCTGTTAAGAAAATAAAAGTGAAATCCTCAGATATATCAGATCAAATATTTCCAGTCAAATAGGGAAATGTAGTGCCATTGCAAAAGACTGTATCTGAGACTTGTTAATCATGTTCAAGATACTGAATTCCAGCTGGGACAAGTTAGGTCTTTACATGAGAAGTAAAATGACTGATTTGTTTGATATCTAGTGTTAAGACCTGGAGGATGTGCAGACAGAGAGGAAAGGAGATGAAAGAGCTGCTTAAAATATAGAAATATGTAAATGCTTATGATCTGTCTATATAGTAAATACAGAGTAGAAATGTAAAAGCTAAGTATCAAGTGCTGACATTCTGTGATAGCTTTCTAATCAAAGTAATAAGGGGGAATAACCTGTGTCATTGAGGTTTAGAAAAAGGATCATATTATGTGGTTTCCGTAGTAGTGAAAATTACTTGATTCTGAAGAAATGTTAGTGTTTATATAATAAAGAATAGAGGACTAGGTATTTCACTGATGTAAAATAGAGACAATTCCAAATCCAGTTTTTAATTGCACTGCATGCCTTATAATACTTTGGAAAAAAACAGAATTAGTTAATTAGTATTTCTCTTAGACCGTGGTGTTTTAATGTACCACTAGCTAGTGTAGCATATGGTGCTACACTACCTGGGAGAAGGCATGGCTGTTTTATTTTAATCTTGTTGCTGCACCTCAGAGCAACTGATTTGAGAGACAATGTATTTCATGTTCTCTTTATTGCCACATAATTATATATTCAGTATAATTCAATAATACATTGTGAATGTATTAATGTATTCTGACAACTACAGAAAGCAAGAAATACTTTATGGTTTATATTCATTTTTCATTTGCTGAAAATTGCAAATAAATTATTTTTTAATAGCAAAGAAAGCAGCTGGATTTCCTGAACTTTATATTGCAGAATTCTTGTTTCTTGCTTTTTTAAAAAGATGACATTATTTAAAGATAGTTAATTACAAGGGGGGGAAGATCTTGTATCCTTTTTTTTCCCTTTCTCCCTTACCCATAATTCTTACCTCATTCCCTGTTTCTGTCCTGAGCTTCCAAAGTATTTGGATTTTACGATGTCATTCATGGAATTTAAGACACAAGAACTGAAAACTGAGAGACTTTGAAATTCCTGGTTTCCAGACCTTCATGTTCCTCTACATGCAGAGGCCTTAGCAGTACAGAACTCAGTAGGTGGGTCCTCTGAAAGGAAGATCATAGGAAATCATAGGAATAAGACGTTGTTTGGTTGCAGATTCCCAAGAAACATCTAGTTTCTTTGTGTTCATAAGATGTAAAGCAGAGAAAGTTATTAAAAAAATAAAGAATAAAGTAGAAGGGATTACAATAACTTAGAATTAAATTATAAAGTGTCAGCATGCTGTATCTTTTGGTGCCTTTGGAAATACTAAATGACATGTGGTGCATACTGACACTGAAAGGAGCAAATACAACACAAAACCACATTCCCACTGAATTTAACTGGAATGGAGAGTTCAGTGCTGAGTTCTTTCAAAAACTTTCTCTGAAGTCTAGACAAGTTTCCCCTTTAGAAGAATCAGTCAGTAGACTCATGCCATTTTTTGTTTATGTTGCTAAGAGCTCAAGAACATTGATGGATAAAATATTGAAGAGAGATAGTCCAGAAACACTAGGTAGTTGGTTTGCTGAAGGTGCTAAACAGGATGTTAGAGCAGACTGACCTAAATGGAGTCACTGACTTAGTATTTTTGTGACACTGGATTCTGAATAGTAGCAAAATGACAGGAGCTTCTTAGCTGATACAGATTTTATGCTGTATTTGGATTATTATGTGAGTTTATAACTTCATAATACAGCTGGAAATGTTGTAAAGGATTTTACAGATCTTGCTCTGCAAATTTGGGAATTAAAAAAATGCACAGGAAATTTCTACTTAGACCCAACATCTGTTTTTTTGTGAGATCCCGTGTTTGACTTGTCCCATTTCCACCTCCTCCAAAACCTACACATGGGCACACTGACGGTCATTTCTTCCTTTGCTAGAAAAAGATTAATTTCAGCCACCCCATATATTAAACAGTCATTTAAAAATTCATACATCTTGAGATCAATCTTAATTCATTTTCTCATTGCCTTGACTGAGAGTGAAGAAAAGTAGCATGCCTAAGAACAACTAGATCCAAATGTAATTCCTTCTGGAATAAATAGGAATATTATTTTTGTCTCGGGTTTTAATAAGGACTCTGTTTACAATTTGTGAGTCTTCTAGCTTCTAGTTTGGGAAAGAAAATCTCATAATCACCATAAAAGACTTTTGTAAGACTTGCCAGTTGGTCAGAGAGAGCTTTTCACAAAGCAGAGTCTTTACTGCTCCTCATTAATCACATTTTATATCTTTGAACTGTCTAATGAGATGACTAATAAATATCAGGAACAGTTTTCTCTATAAAGGCTTAGATCACAAGTTTGCTTTTTTTTTTTCACTTGGCTTGAAGATCAAATACTGGGTACCTAGAATACACTTTTCTTTCAGTTTGAATACTAGGACTTTTTGGTGTTTCAGAGGAAAAAGGTAGCTTCAATTCTTGCAGCATCTGAGTTGGAAGAGTCACTTGTTTATGAAAATGTGTTTGAATTTCAGTTTCTATGTGAATATCACTCAATGAGAGACAGGTGCAGTGTGGGCAGAGTCTAGAGATTAAGCCGAAATGAGTTCTTGTCACCCTCTGCTCTTCTATGACATAAATATTGGAGGAATTGAAGGTTCTGAAATTTTAGGAATTGGAGGTTACTGAGATCCCTTGATGTGTCAGATGTGGAAATAGTTATGTCTAAAGAAATTGTGGAGCACTTCAGGAAGGTAGTTACTTAGTACTTCAGGCTGTGTTGTATTCTCTTCTGTTGTTTAACTCTTTCATTTAACAAAGGTGCAATATTTTCTTTAGTATTCTTCTTTTCCCTCAAACTTGTTTTTAAAAGGATAAAGTATGAATTAGACGTGTATTAGAAGTGATGTGTGGTACAAGCTTGCTGGGAAGTGTGTGCCACCTTACAGTGTGCCAGTGCATGTTCATAATACATATGGAGACCTTATATGGTGTGATGAAGTACCATGCACTCAGTAAAGCCCATCAATTAACTGAACCTCAGAAAATACTGGAACAGAAAAGTAATAATTCTAAGAATGGGAATAAAAAGCTGTCAGACACAAATTTATAGGAAAAGGGTCTCTCAGGCTGTCTAATCCATCCATCTTCTGTTACACAGAGAAACTTGTCAGGCTATTGAAACTCTGAGAAAAATTGCTTTATGGGCTGATACAGAATTTCTGAGATAAGAGCATGAAATATGAGGCCTGCAGCTCCACAATCAAAATCAGGGTTTCATACTGTGCTAAATGCCAGTAAAGCCAATCCAGCATTTTTGCCTTTCAGCAAAAAGGAAATATTTTGTTAATGCTGTATCAGTGTTAAAATGGTGTGCACACTGTAAGTAGTGTGGTATTGATAGTGACACAAGTTGTGATGAATAACAGTGCGTTTATTAAATAAGAGATTATGAATCTGATACAGATGCTTTATGTTATCTAACTGTCTGGTCTTTTAATCAATCTCTCACTCCAAAGGAATGAGAAAACTGATAAATGAATGATTTACATTTCAGGATTAGGAAGTACTTACAGAAATAGTTTTAAGGGTTGCTTTTCAGCCTTAAGGTATTAGAGTTGGAGGTAAACTGCTCATGACTTTTCAGACTATAATGTAACTCTGGGTTATACATAATTATTGATTGCCAAGATTTTTATCATAGTTTGGGACAAAATTCTAATGTAACAAAAGCTGGAAAAGGTGCTGAAGGTGATAAGGAAACTATAGTTCCTGTAACAACGTTGTAGCTGATACTGTTTTCTGATAATTCCCTTGTTAAATGGAGATTTATTTTATGGTTTGGTGTAAATTAATGAAAGTTACTGCAATAATATATTACATTTGAATGTTATTTTTATTAAATATTTGTATGAGAGTGATTCTCAGCAGCCCTTGCCACAAAACCACAGATTTATTACATGCAGAAACTGCTAAAAGGTGTATTGGTAAAAAACTCTGCTGGGTTGACATTTCCTCTTTGTTTGGCTGTTTTTTTGTCCACAGATGTTAGCTGTTCTGTATGGGAATAGAGGTGTTAGTTTATGAGTTTCTTGGAAAAAAAAAACAGTTTAAAGGTTTTGAATACATTGGATGTGTGGACTGAAGCGCCAGAGGACATTGGTGGAATGTTAGGTGAAACCCATAGGGAAGTAATTCAATAGGAGCACCTGGAAAGGAACCGTATGTGGCTTTAGGGTTTATTTTTAATGCAAGTAGTTAAGATGAGATTAAATGTAGGTGTTAGTAGGGGAAAATGAGAGAGTAAGGTAAATGATGAAGGTACATTATGTAGAAAACTGGATTAGAGAAAAGATTTTACAGAATCCACAGCTGATTACAGATAAGTTATTAAAAGCCTGGAAATATAGTTTGAAATGAACTATATATATTTGCTTCATATAAAGCAAAACAGCTTACATGAAGAATTTATTGGGGAAAGAGAAGAGAATAGGTAAGTTCCTTGGTCCTTCACGTCTCGCTTTTGCCTGAATGGTATGAAGATGATGGACTGTTAAGCTGCTAAAAGCGTCACTTGAAGTGTTGGAGACCTGAAGTGTTGCTTTGGGCAACCTGGTCTAGTTAGTCCCTGCCCATGGCAGGGCAGTTTGAGTCAGACTATAGGTCCCTTCCAACATAAATCATTCTATTATTCTATAAACCAGCTGGCTGTTGGCTATAGAGAGGAACACCAACTGGTGATTGTGAATTGTCCTTGCCATTTTGGTATTTAAGACTTGATTCTTTTGCTTAAGAACAGTTAGCTGGTGCCAGGTAAGATACCTTCAGGTAGCTGATTTGTCTTAATGGATTGCTAGATAGCAAATAGGATTTATGGAGGACCTGTGCCTTCTAGCATGACAGCTGAAAGTCAAGTGGAATGCATCTCAAATAAAACTTGATTCCTGTTATTAGTTATCTCAGTTTTGCCCTTACTGCTCAGCTGAGTTCTTTCATATGCTTTTGGCCATTGCGGACAGTGGCTTCATTCAGCCAGTCACAACTCACTACTGATGCCATTTAAGATACCCTATAATATCCTACTTGACCTGCAGCTGCAAAAAAAGACACAGATCCTGTGATCAGTGTGCTGTATTTAGGGAACTTTAAGTCATAATTATATGTGATGACACCAAATTGGGCAGGTGTGTTGATCTGCTTGAGGGTAGGAAAGCTCTGCAGAGGGCTCTGGATAGGCTGGATTGATGGGCTGAGGTCCCGTGAGATGTATGAGTTGTAACAACACCAAGTGCCACACCAACCCCATGCAACACTAAAGACTTGGGGAAGAGCGAAGAGAGACCTTACTGCCCTTTACAACTACCTGAAGAGTGTAGAGATGTGGGGGTCAGTCTATTCTCCCAAGTCATTAGCAAGAGGAAATGACCTCAAGCTGTGCCAGGGGAGGTTGATATTGAACATCAAAAAAATGTCTTCCCTGACAAGAGCAGTCAGGGATTGGAACAGGCTACCCAGGGAGGTGGTGGAGTTGCCATCCCTGAAGGTGTTAAAAAAATGAGTAGATCTGGCACTTGGTAACATGATTTAGTGGCATGATGGGGTTGGATTGATGGTTGGACGTGATGATCTTAGAGGTCTACTCCAACCTTAATGATTCTGTGATACAATGTGAATATACAGATTGACATTTCATGACATCTGTACTTGGTGAGTGGTATGGCTGAATCCCTAAGTGTTTTTATCTATCCGTGTTTAGAACAATTGTTTGGTCAAGATTATGTGTCACAGTAAAATGAAAGGGTAGCTAAGGGTAATGCTGTTAGATATTTTTTACTTATTTTGTGCTTAGCACATTGGTTAAGTCATTCACTGTAATATTATAAATATTGGTGATCTTATTACTTACAACAATTTCTTATCTGTTGGGCAATGTATTATGCAGAAGACAGGGGCTGTAAAAAGTCTTCCTAAAGTTGCAAGTCTGGAAGTGTAAGTAATAAAAATGAGGAAAACCCATGATTATTTTGCCATGATAACCCTTAATCTTCTCAAACAGTATGAACTGACACAATCCCATTTTTTAATTTTTGTTTCATTTTTGTCAGTTTCTCCAATATCAGTCTATTTTCTTCTCCTTGTTTTAGGTTTGGATGATGAGAATACGTTAAAATCTTACTGCACCACTATTTAATGTAATAAATCAGAAATTCAACCAGTTCATCAGAAGCAGTGTCGTATCATTATAATATTAGTACTTTTATTAAGCTAAAAAAAGTATACTTAGAAAAATGTTTATTTTTAAAATAAAACATATTTCAGTAACTTCAGTTCCTATCAATTAAATGGGAAAAAGTTATATTCTTTAAATATGCTCACATTTTACTGGAACATTTTTAAAACATCAAGAATGGTGTAGTGTTCAAGATACCATAATTTCCTTCCTACTATTGGGAAATTATTATGGTAACACTTTGCAGATGTGATTTTTCTAAAGAGCTTTATAGATTTTACAGTCTCCTTAAGGATGAATTGCCAACAGTGGCTAAATAAATAACCATTAAGCTACTGTCATTTTTATCAGCATCTTTTGAGAGGAGAGCTATGGAAAACATAATGATGGGCCAGCTGTACTTGAATTAAAGATTTCCTTGATCTTGTAGTCACTGCCTTTGGACACAGAATGTGATTTTGATGACAGTAATAATTGAGAATAGTTGACTTGCTTCCAACTTTTTATTTGAGTTCTTAAAGATCTATGCGTAATTCACTTTTATTGACACAGAGGTATTTAAAGAGACTTACTTGATAGGGTGGATGGGCTGGCTTGTCAATGCATTTATTTTTCCCCCCATTGATATCCCAAAGTATTATAAAGGGCAAATTACTTTCACATGTTGGGCTTGTAAGGAAGATCATGCCTCTGCTTTTTCACTGTGTGTGGAAAACCACCGCTATTCCAGCCTGCTAGAATTCTGTCTTCAGCCTTGCCTGTAAAGCACCATGCACACCATAATACTATTACCATAAATAATAGTAAAGGAAAATGTGGGAGGTTTTGGCTCTGGTGTCATCAGTATGCTGTTGATCTCAGTTCTCTGTATCCTTTTCATCCAGCCCAGATGGCAGAGTATAATTGCTTTTCCAGGATTTGACCAAGATAGGGATATGGATGAAAGTGAGTTGGCTGCAAATCAACTTGGTTAATGGAAAAATGCTTCTTCATAGCCAAGGGAAGCATTTAGGGAAATAGAAAAAGCTAATGTATATGCCACATCCTGAAAATACATTTGTACTTTTTGCTAAACTGCATGACTGTGTTGGCCCCTTGCTAACAGCAGAGGCCTCCAGTGCCATTTATTATTAATGGTTGCACTGTAACACAAGTCTAGCTGTGGCTGTTTGTGCCTCTACTGCAGACTCTAATAGTGCACTCCTTTAATCATTATTTTGCAAGTTATCCAAAATTATCTGTGACTACAGCACATCTGTCTGTTTTTATGTTGCATGAACTCTTTGTCTGTAAATGACACTTGCATTCAAACCTCAGTGGTTCCATGTGCTCTACGTTTGTTGAAAATAGCAGCAAATGGTTTTTAGAAGATCACAAAGGTCATGGTTCTATATACTGCCACTGGGAAAAACACCTGCCCAGTGTGGTAGCTCAGTATATATATTCAATATTGGAATGAATACTATGAAAGTTCTTTGTTCTCTTCAAGTAATGGAGAGATCGAGAAGAAAATCTAGTTTATGAAGAAACTGAGAAGGTCATGAAGAAGGACAGGATAGTATTGTTGCAAGATGATTGTGGTAACCCCTCTAATTTGATGAAAAGTACTAGTTCCAGAATACATTCCAAACTCATGAGTTGATAAAGTAGCAATGAGGAATCTTTCAGCCTGTTTATTACTTCCAAACTTGGTCATTCCTCATGAAAGAGGAAAATGAAGAGCAGTCTAAGAATGAATGTCAATTTAGTTTTTGATATGAAAAGTACAACAGAAAACAACTTTCATCCTTTCATGTATTGAAAAATGTATTATTAAATTATGAGAGCTTATGCTTTTAAAGTAAAAAGAAACATAGACACCTCCAAACAGCATGTATAGAATCATAGAATGGCTTAGGTTGGAAAGGATCTCAGAGATCATCTAGTTCCAACCCTCTGCTATAGGCAGGGACACCTCTTGCCAGACCAGGTTGCCCAGAGCCCCATCCAGCCTGGCCTTGAACACTTCCAGGGATGGAGCAGCCACAACCTCCCTGGGCAATCTGTTCTATTGCCTCAGCACCCTCATAGTGAGAAATTTCTTCCTAGGATATAATCTAAATCTCCCTCTTTTAGTTTGAACCCATTCCTCCTTGTCCTATCACTACAGTCCCTCGTAAAAAGTCCTTCTCCAACTTTCTTGTAGCTCCCTTCAGGTACTGGAAGGCTGCTTATTAGGTCCCCCCAAAAGCCTTCTTTTCTCTAGGTTGAACAGCCCCAATTCCCTCATCCTGTCTTCATAGGAGAGATGTAGCCCTCTAATACTCCTTGGACTCCTCTGGTCTTGCTTCAATGACATCATCTTGTGAGGACTTCAGAACTGGACTCCAGGTGAGTTCTCACAAGAGCAGAGTAGCGAGGGAGAATCAGGTCTTTGGACCAGCTGGTGACACTTCTTTTTATCCAGCCCAGGATATAGTTGGCCTTCTGGGCTGCCCTCATAGCATTCAAATATGTGACCATCCTTTCAATTAACCAAAACAGGACAAGCCAAGGTTTCAGTGTATTTATAGTTCAAGCTGAGTTTGCTTGAACTGGTTGTACAAGGCAAATGATTGGTTAGAGGCAGCTGCAGGTTTTGTTTGCATCTTGGCTATGCACATCTACTGCAAGCATAGAAAACAATATTCAGCAGGTGATTCACACGAGTTATGTGAGAATTGACCTCTTCTGAAGTGAGGAATTTTTATCTCCTCTGTTAGACTGCTGCAGGCAGATTCTATTGATTCATAACCTCTGTAGATCTTTTGAAAAATGTGCAATTTTCTTTTTTGCCTGAAAGAAATGTCCTTTCTTACAGAAATTAGTTGCTTATTTGATTTTCTACGTATTGTTACATTTTTTTAAGACCTGCGAGATGCTGTGCTGTGAAATCAGTTTGCATGTCCAGCGCTCCCCCAGTGACTCTCTATGCAGGAAGTGATTTAGCACTTGTTTTTTATGAGCAGAGCTGCATTTGTGTATCAGACAGAGGTCTTTTACTGGTAGCTGGATTTAGATGCATTTTGTCATATCAAACATGCACATAATTCTTTGGAATTATTCTTACCGCATCTGATAGCTGTAGCCTCCACTGGGTAAGGAGACAGCGCAGCAGGATCACAGAGAGTTAACGTACAAAGCATGGACTTTCAAAAGTAGCTTACAGCTGCTGCCGCTCTCATCTGGAGCATGTGGTGGTACTGGCCTCCATCAACAAAGCTTCTGCTTACAGTGCTACCCATTAATAACCACTGCTTTTGGGTACAACTGGTAGAAGGGGGCAGGGTGAGGGAGAAGTCCACACAGCCCACTGACCATCAGGCATGTCCATAATGGTGAGAGGGATCCAAGGTTAATCTGGAAAGTCAATCCATAGGTCAAGGTCTGGATCAATGTGAATGCTCTGTTTACAGAGGAGTTACAGAAAAAACGAGGAGGCAAGAATTCAGTTTGTAAGAATTAGTTCTCATACACAGCTTGGGCAGAAGAACAGAAATCATGCCAGTTGCTCCAAAGAGCTGTTCTGAAGTAGAAATTAGAATCCTCTTCGTTGGGCTGATGCTGCTTAAATGTGCGTGTACTGCATGTTGCCTCTCATACACCTGGAAGATTGTTGATGTGTAAGTTATCACTTGCTGAGGGTATATTTTGTATTGAAATGATCTACTGGCAGGCATAATGATACTTTCTCTTCCTAGATTATTTATTCTAGGTTTTCAGTGAGGAAGATCTCTATAAATATGTAGGAGTGAATGACCTTTCGAGGTCCCTTCCAATCCCTAACATTCTGTGATTCTGTGACTGTGACAGCAGTCAGCAAGGATTTGGAATGAGGAAAAGAGTACATTGCTTTTGGAGGAACTAAAAAGAAGTTCTGATTTCTCCTGATAGCTCATTAGGTAATATTGAGGCAGATGTCTGCTTGGGATTAAAAAGATCTAAGTTAAGACTTAATTAGGTGTGTACAGTAACTGAAATTCCTGTGATAGTCAGTACAGACCTGGAGTTCTGCATACAACAGGACACTGGAATGGGCTACCCAGGGAGGTTGTGGAGTCTCCTTCTCTGGAGACATTTAAAACCCTGCCTGGATATGTTCCTGTGTGACTTAGTCTAGGTGATCCTGCTGTGGCTGGGGGATTGGACTAGATGATCTTCCGAGGTCCTTTCCAATCCCTGATGTTCTGTGATTTTTTGATTTGATTGGTTAGAAATCTTGAGGAGACCTGAATCTCCAGATTCTTCTCCCTTACTTTTGGGTCCTTTCAGTTACTTTTAAATATTTTTAATATTTCCACAGCTATTAGTGCTTATATGAATGAGACACAGAGTAAAAATTAGAAGGCTGAAGGAACTTCACCGCCTTTACCAGAAGCAGTGAAGCAGTGTCAGAGCTTAAAAAAGTGTGTTTAATTTTTTTACACTTAGGTTTATGTTAAGAAGATTATACTGCTTTAATTAAGGGTTTCTAATATAAAATTGAATTTTCATCTATTTATAAGTCAAGGAGAATGTTTCCATACAGAAATTTGGCATTCGCTGTCTCAAGCTGAATGGTGTGATTTTCTTTTTTCTACTTTTTTTTAAAAAAAACCTTGGCTGCATTCTGTTTTGAGGGAAGCATTTTTTTGTAGTTTTATGTGCTTTTTTTTCCTCCATTGGCAAGGCTTGATGCATGGAAAAAAAGCAAATTTTATAGGCTCTTAGTTTTTTTATGTCAAGTGTTTCCTCTTTTGTAGTTCAGACACTGTACTTTGGTAGTCATTACTTTTTAAGAGATCCACCACACTGATCAATAAGCAATCACCCCTGAGTATCTACTGTAACTACTATTTATCCTTTGATACATAAAAATACTTCATATGATACAATTTAGCAAATTTAATTTTTTTTAAAGGATTTACTTGACGTGTTCAGTGTTTAATGTAAGAACGTGTGTATTTTTGTTAGGGTCCTCTTATTCTGATTCTCTTAAAATCGAAACCAGACTTTTTTGTCTGTTTCTATTTTCTGTTTATTATCTGTAGATCTTTAATGTGAAAACAGTCAAAGGTGTTAAATTCTTTAATTTAGTATCATTGTTTGCTCTGAAAATCCTTCCTTTTGCGCAAGGGGATGGTGCGCATTTGGAATCCTCCAGTTAGAATTTGTGGAACTTAATACATCAGTTCATGAAGCCTGCGTCCTGGTGAAGGTCTAATGCCATTTAGATAGTAAACAGAGAAATGTTTAAACTCTGCATAAGGTCTTGGAGGCTTCAGTCTCTCATGTGGATTTGAAGCTTGCAGATGTCATTGAGCCTGACATAGGATATCACCCAAGTGACTTCTTCAGCTGCATTTCAGGTGGTGCTCTAGTATTCTGCAAGGTTGACACTGGTCAGAAGACTTTCCAAGAAAGCAGAATGTCTTTTCTTCCCAACAACATTGCCAAGTACATTATGTCCAACATCTGACAGAATGTCCTGTTGGTTAGTTACCAAGTTGAGATCAAAGTGAAGAGGTACACCTTTACTCCTGTGTTACTCAGCTTAGGCCACCAAATTGAAAAATGCTGGAGCCATCTTAGCAGAAGTTGGTGTAGTGCTAGTACAGTCTCTAAGTTGTTTGAGTGTTACCCAGTGACTATGTACTACAAAATGCATAAATAGTACACAGGGACCTAAACATGAATATTCTGCCTGCTTTTTACTTGCTTATTATCAGAGCTTCAGCCATGCAGCACAAAATAAATGGAGAGAAGGATGATCAGAACAGAATTCCAGAGGTGAGTAAGGAATGGGCTGAGGATGAAAGAAGAAATACTGTTGAAAACAGATTTATTAGACCAAAGAGACACTGCTGATGGAGTACCTCAGGTCTTTTTTTAAGAAGTGTTTCTTGTACACCACTAACCCAACTTTTTTTGAGATACGTTTGTGTAAAAATAAGGTATGTTAGTCTAAATGTTTTCACCAGAAAGTATTTCGGTGATGAAAGAATGACAGGATACTATCAGTACCACACCTGATGCCACACAGGAAGAACTATGTGACCTTGAAGACAGAAGCAATCGATGTACTAAAGATGAAACTAGATTAATTTCAAGTCAAAACAACACTCTTCTGGACTCAAATGCAGAATGCTTACTCTAAGATGTTACTTCATCAGCTTGAAGAGTGTAAGGATTTGCCTGCTTTGAGTTTTGACTTTGTGACCTTTGTGGGAGTCATCCCTTACATGGTTCTCAGTGTTCAACAATGGTGAATTCAAGTTGCTATTGACCAGTAGGCAGGTGGGCTATAGAGAAAATCAGAGGTGGGAGACTTGGGTTCAAAGAGATTGTATACCTGTAATATCACAGATGGAAAGTAAATACTTGAATGTCTTTCTGCAGTGTCCCTTCCAAACTTCTGGCCCCTGTGAAGTCCAGTGGCTGGAGAGAGTCCCTGAATGTCTGTGTGCAATGACTACTGCACATGCTGTAGCTGTGTGAGTTGTTCTGTAAAGGCAGGTACAGCTCCTTGATTTCAGCAAGCTTTACCACAGTAGGAACTGAAATTTTACAGGATTTACAGGATTTGGCCTAGAAATTGAATATTTTTGCCACCGAAGTTTTATGGACATTTTTCATGCTGTAAATTAAGCTTTGGTTCACATAATCTATTTTAGCTTCATTTTTTCCCCCAGCAACAGCTTTACTCAGTGCAGCTGTGGCATTTGCCTTGTAACAAGAAGGATCTGGTAATCATGAAATAACCCAGATTTAGTGCCCACAGCACTAAAGCGGTGCCATATTTGTGAAAATAACTTACAAAAAAGGGAAAAAATTTACAGCAGATGTGAAGGTTTTACCTCCACATTTAAGTAGGTTTATACTGTCAGTGAGTGTGGGCTTAGCACAGCCTGACAGAGTTCTGACTTGCCATATGTTCCACATGGTCAAATAGATACTGTACAGCTGTTTCCCATTCATTTTACTGGGATGAGATAAATACACAGTCAGTGCCCCAAAATATGTTTACAGTGTTTTGGCTAGTGCTGCAGAGAACTCACTTTTATCCACGGAATGCAGGGATAAACCAAACGTGCTGCAGGAATGCTCATTTTCTTTTAACGTGTGGAGAAATTAATGGTCGTAGAATAATTAGGGATTGGAAGGGACCTTGAAAGATCATCTAGTCCAATGCCCCTGCCACAGCAGTGTAACCTAGACCAAGTCACATAGGAACACGTCCAGGCAGGTCTTAAACGTATCCAGTGAAGGAGACACCGCAACCCCCTTGGGCAGCCTGTTCCAGAGCTCTGTCACCATCACTGTGAAGAACTTCTTTCTCATATTTATGTGGAGCCTCCTATGTTCCAGCTTACACCCATTGTCCCTCATCCTATCATTAGATGACATTGAGAAGAGCCTGGCTCCATCCTCCTGACACCCACCCTTCAAGTATTTATAGACATTAATGAAATCACCCCTCAGTCTCTGTGGTGGGTTCAAGACTACAATCAAAGATAAAGGAAAAGAAAACAAAGCAGTTAGGTCTCGATGAGATCTCAGATAAATTTGCCAGAAAATGGATAGCTTAGGGAAACTGGAAAATGGTTTATTAAATCTATAACTGTATATAGAAAAGAGGAAAAGGTTAAGCAAGATAGTGCACACAAACTAGAGACTGTGTCACAAATGCCATCACCTGTATTCATGCATCACCCCTGCCTGTGGTACAGCGGCACCCCAAGCTGTTTGCAGACTGGTGAATTCTTCAGTTCTTCTGCATAGCTTCTCCAGCTCAGCGCTCTCGGGACGGCCTGATTCCTCAGCGCCTGAACTGCATCCCTCGGTGCGGGAGACCTGCTTTCAAACAAAGAACCAAGACTCGGTCTTTCTTGCCCAAGTTTTTAAGGGTTCTCGAGTCCTGCTTTTTCTTCAGCTAAGCACAGAGGAATTCTCCTCCATACGAAGCACCCCCAGTCTTTCTCAGCAGCAGAAATGACAAACAGTCTCTCTTCCTGCTGATCAGGGCTCTCTAAAATGGCGGCAGCCACATAGGCCAGGCCATATGCGGGACCCAAGATGGAAACTGACCGCATGGCTGCGTCAGAGGGCTGCCGCCCCCCACAGTCTGCACGTGGCTGAGTGGGTTTTCCAAGATCCTCCCTCTCCCCTCCCCTCCCCTCCCCTCCCCTCTCCTCTCTCTCCTCCTGTCTCAGCTCCAGGAGGAAGAAAGAGGAATTCCTTAGCTCACCGTGACGTTGAAGGTCTTCTCCATGGGGGGGGTGGTGGTAGATCTGCACCAATTCTTGCTTCTCTGGTCTGTGGCATCAGGTCTGGTCTGGGGTCGGCATTGTCCCTGCTGCTCCAGGATTGGCACCGGGCTGGGGCTGTCCCTGCCGCACCAGTCCTCCCTCCACACCACCCCAGGAAGTGGGATGGGGGTTGGCACGAGGCTCCAGCCCCTGTGCTGGGCTGAAAGTCCTCAGCAAAAAGAGATCACTGTCCCCTTTTATATGCTCACCTAGCAACATCCCTTAAGGACAGGTGCTTGGGACAGGTCACTGGACGGAGGGGGTCCTCCCAAAGCAACAGAACCCTTTTTCCCTTTATGAAAGCACAAATCTGTACATCTGAAAATTCTGGTAATTTTCAAACTGCAACATTGATTCAGTAACAGAGGAGGTAATAATAAAAAAAGGAAGTTTCATTTCCTTTCACCTGCTTTTCTGCTATTGCTTCTCTCTCCTCCCATTCCCTCTGTGCTTCCCCTGCGCTCTCCTTAGCCCTTTGACTTTACCACTGCCTTCCTTCCTTCCTGTCATCATCAGCCTTCTGCCTTTCCTCCACCCGTCTCTTACACCTGGAATGTTCTTCTTCCTGTCTGTCAGGAGCCTTTCTTGTTCTACTTTATATCCTTCTGTAAAACCTTCAAGCCAGAAGAGTTACTTTCATCTTTCAATACTAATCAGTGTTTTTTGACTCCTCTGTGTTCTTTTCAGATTTACAGCCTTGTCTTGCAAACATTTACAGAGGAGTAACTGTTCAGTTAAATTGAGAACATTCAGTCAGACGTTTGGGGGACTTGATCATTTGTTGGGAAGTTTTTTGAAATGGGAACGTTTCTCACTGTGTAAAACACAATGTTCATTTATGGGTTTATATACTTTTTAATAATAAACATTTGTGGCCTCAGAGGAGCAGTGCAACATGCACACAGATAAATTCTACTGTAAACTTTTAAGGTGTGGAACATGTTTTCACAGGTTTTTAAAGGTTATGAGCAAAGAATCATATGAGAGAATAAATACAAGTTGTGTATCTTTGATCTTGGTGTCTTTCATTGTTCTGTGTTTCAGTGTGGATTTTTGTTTCAGGAATCTCAAGCACCAGGACTGCCTGAGTACATAAAGATTGTGGAAGTTGGGCCACGGGATGGATTGCAAAATGAAAAGGTAATTTTAATCTTACTTTGAGGTTGGTTTCACAAGGATATCAGTGTTATTTCCCTTGTGTAAAACACAGACATCCTGATAATCGTATTTCTTCCATTTAGTGCTATAAGTACATTTCTGTATTGGTAGCTATTTTGTACATTAGAATAAAAAATACTACACAGCTGCATGTCAAATCGTATAATTTCTTTCTATACTTAGTGAAGTAGCCTTTCTGTTACTCAACTGCCGTGTCTTTTTCTGGAATTTGCCTTGTCCACCAGCATTCTGTTACGACATAATTGGAAAATGCCATGTAATGCTGGCTATCCTCTTAATACACATTTATGCTGCAAGTACTACTGTAGTAGGAAGAGTACAGTAGGTTTTCTTGTACTTCTTGGTGCACAGGTGTTGCGTGAAAAGCGGTGTTTCCTTAAGGCTAAACCCCCTTGCGTTCTAGCCGAGTCCTTGCAGATAGAGGGGCTGGGGCAGCTGAGTTTAGACCTTAGTATAAATGTCAGTTGACAATGAGGATAAAATCCAGACTGGCTTATGAAATAGTATTATTTATTGTTCACAAGCAACATTATATAGATCCTTTGGATTGTCGGGGATAAGATTGATTTGCAGAAACAGTGTGTGTCTGTAAGGGATACAACATAGACACTGTGGACATAAAGCAACACAGTTAGAAAGGGGTTGCAAATAGGCAAATGAACGTAGAAGCAGTGCGGCTACAGACAAAAGGCGGAGTTCTTACGGAGGTAGATCGGAGAGGAGAGGAGAGGGAGAAGTCAGACAATGCCCCGTTCAGTCTTTGATGTCAGGTTCTGGGGTTTACCCTTTATTCTCCCCCCTTGCTGCCTCTCCCTTCAGTCTATAACTGACTGACTTTATATGTTTTGTGTGTGTGTATTTGGGGTTGTGTGTGTGAAACATGAGTCTGTAGTCATAGAATCACAGAATCATCAGGGATTGGAAGGGACTCCAAAAGATCATCTAGTCCAGTCCCCCTGCCACAGCAGGATCACTTCACTGGAGAAGTTATACAATCAGAATCACTCTGGGTTGGAAG
>JAOXOE010000256.1:55305518-55356004 GCA_028565055.1 Phoeniculus purpureus
GAACAGCCCCAATTCTCTCAGTCTGTCCTCATAGGAGAGGTGCTCCAGCCCTCTGATCATCCTCGTGGCCCTCCTCTACACACACTCCAGCATTTTGACATCCTTCTTGTAATAAGGGCTCCAGAACTGGACGCAGTACTGCAGGTGGGGGAGTACTGCATCAAAACAATAGGTGTAGCACCAGCACCAGCGCTTTCTGGTGGGCCATTGGCTTATCAGCTTTTGGGGCTCCCAAGCCATTCCAGAGACATCCTTGTATCAACAGGTATCTCATCATGACTGTGCAGTTCTTATGGTGAATGTGCCTCAAGGCCACAACTGTGTAAGGGACAACAGGAGTAGTAAAAAAACCTCTATCTTTTGATAACATTTTTTGTTTGAAGGGTGGTAGGAATCCTCATTCATTTGTGATGGACCAAAGATGGTGTAGAGTCGTGTATACTGCCTAGTGCTCAACTTGTGCAAAGAAACAAGTCAAGAAACAGTATAGTTAAGATCTAACGAAGGAGTACATTTCATTATCTAAAAAAAAGTATTAATTATGTACTAAGAACATTTTACTTACAAGCATTTCTTACCATGTGCACTCCTTATACCACAGTGTGTCTCTGTGTCCATAGGTGATAGTCCCAACAGATATAAAAATTGAGTTGATCAACCGGCTTTCCAAAACAGGCCTGCCTGCAATTGAAGTGACCAGTTTTGTTTCATCCAAGTGGGTGCCTCAGGTATGGGAAATCATGCCCATTCAGAACTATTTCAGTCTGAATGCCATGCCATTGTTGTTCTCCGGTAGTATACCTATATAATCATACAAGAAAATGGAACAGAAGTAATGTTGTTTATATGTAAAAACAAATGCTGTTGTCAGACCATTCTTTCAGTTTTCGAGTTTTATGCTGTTGTTCAGGACAGCTGAAGTTCGGCTAATTATTAAAAAAACAGAACTTAAGGTGTGGGATGGTCACACATCATTAATATAGTGTTGTTCTTACGTCTTTTCTACTCTTCTATTAGTCAGCCATGAAAGAAGAAAGGTAGCATGCTTTGATTTCTTTTTCCTTAGATAAAATACCTTTTTTCACATTTATAAGCGTATTTGGAAGACCTAAATTTGGGACTTTTGTGTATGCAGTATTATTTAAGCATGTTAGTTATGTTGCAGATCTAACACTTTTGTCACCAGCCTTACTGAGTTTTGATGAATTGTAATAATTTGCTCAATATTTTCCTCAAACTAATTTTTACACTTGGTACAATTCAGCAGAAATCCCAGGCTGTCTGAAGTCAGAATGCAAATGACATTAGCATTAGGAATGATAGGTTTTTACTTGAGGTTTAACACTACAAATTCAGGCTTAGTCGTGTAGGACACCGTGTAGCTCCTGTTTGTGCACACTTAATTATTCCCTGCAAGTTAGGAAATAAGTCAGTACTTGCCTATATAATTTAAACTGATGCTCAAGAAATGACACGTTTGTTTGCATGGAAACATTTGGGTATTTACATGTTTAGTAAGAAACACACAAGCTATTTGCAAAATCAAACATGAAATTAATTTGAGAGTATACCTCAATACTGTGAAAATGTATGTAAACTTTGTCCATTTTAAGTTGAGAACACTTCCTGGGCTTGGACGGAATTCCAGGCTTGCCCTAGAGAAAAACAGCATAATCATACTTTTTCTGGTTCAGGAATTAGTAAAGCAAACTGTGCAGCACCCTGAGGGGCTCCTTTGATTTATTTCAGTAGCCTCTGGACCACTGGGGAGAGGCCTAAAGGAAGGATAATAGGAAAGGGAAAGAGAGCAGCAATAATGCAGGCGATGGTACTGTCTCTGTTGGAAGAGACTTGCCTGTTTTTCCAAGTGCTATCAGACTTTTACAGCAACAGAGAATAATGTAGTTTTTATATGTCAGAAGGAGAATCAAAGGTGGATTTACTACTGTTTTGTGTAATTATTTCCTTTTCCTGTGAGCCACTGGGAGTAGCAAATTTAGCACAGGTTTGTCTACTTGGAATAAAACAAATAATTCCTTATCTTAAATTCATGTGTGAAAGCTCCCTAGTAGCAAGATGCCATATAAAACAGGATCTGACATCTATAACCTACATGGCCAAAAGTTATAAATACCTACCTTTAGAAAGATTATTTTTTAAAAGAAAATATTCTATTCTAGTACAATTCAAAATCTTCTAACATGCAGTATTAGTTAAAATGGAATTTTACTTACAGAAAAAATAGGAATGGCACAAATGTAATACATATGACATTATTTGGATCTGGTGGCTTTATGCTGGTGTAAAGTATATCTTCTAGTATTTTCTAATCAATGCTATAACTTCAAAGTGTGGAGTTACTTCCAGCATTTGCCATTTAATTAATCATTTGGTTTCAAACATTTTGCCTGCACTGGGAAATGTAGATACTACTTAAGAATATTAATCGATTCTTAAAAAACCTAGGCATCACCAAATGTTTTTTTAAGGTTATTGGATGTGTTAGGTGGTCACACTGATGTAATCTTTGTGGAAGCAATTAGAAAAAGTTGCTTTGTGCTCTGACTTGGAGAGAAATGAGTTGTGTCTGGCTGTAAGATTCTTTCCGTACCACATATCCACTTCCTTATGGGCTTACACTTGCAAACACATGCATGCTCCGGTGACAGGATGATTCCAGATTGCTGGTTGTGTCACTCCTTAACAGTCTGGTATAATTTAATACCACATATTTAGAATAGTGGTAACGCAAAGCGACACATAAAGTATCCCTTGTAAACAGGGAGTAATGAAGGCTTTGTAGTTCATAATCTTTTCATATGGTACTCCTCAATGGCTTTTCATCACTGAGGAGAGAATCAGAAATCCAGTTTAATATCATTTTCTTTAAATGTTTTGTTTTCGTGAAATAATTTAAAATAACACTATTTATTTTTTAAAACTCCAAATCCTTAACATATGAAATATGAAGGATATGTTTTATTAAATGTATTGTTCTCAGGCAGGCACACCATAATAATTAAACATATTTTATCCTCCATTTCTTTCAAGAACATGTGTTTGCCTCAATATTCTTCAATTAATTACAGGAATAAGTCTGATTAATCAATTCTCTTGATTAGTGCATTGTTCATATTTAATCTTGTATGAGTATCTTAAAAAGGCAAACTTCTGTGAGGGGAGACTAAGGAAAACAAATGCTTGAATGAAGTAGTGGTCTTTGACATTTGCTATAATAAAGAATTTTTCTTCAGAAGAAGAAAAATTTTATGTATATTAAAATGTTACACTATGCAGAGAACTGGATGTTGCTGTTTATTTAAGAATAGATTTGTGATTAATCTTTCAAGATTTGGATGAGTTTAAAATGTCAGTTATTGACTACACCAGTTAAGTCCATTGAGGTACATTTAAAGTTGCTGTAAAAGCTGATGATTAGCATGATGACAAGTCTTATCAATTCATGATGCAAAATATGTTTTTAAAAAGACACAACAGAAGAAACACAAAAGAAGTAGAATTGTTAGCCCAATTTCTATATTCATACAGAACTGTAAAGCTTACAATGTAAATACTCAGAAGTTAACACATTTTAAACAGTGCTTGTACAACATAATTTAATGCTTTTCTTGTTAAACTTTTTGTGTAAACTTTATACCTAATGAAGGCAAAAGCACAGTCTGTGCTTACTATATAAAATCTGAAAATAACTGATCAGTGCAAATTATTTGTATAATTCAGATGGCAGATCACAAAGAAGTAATGAGTGGCATTGAGCGACATCCTGGAGTCCAATATCCTGTTCTCACTCCTAATCTTCAAGGTTTTCATTCCGCTGTAAGTACCTTCGTAGAAGATGTTTCGAACATTTTCATTTCAGTATCATAAACAAGCTATTTAATGTCACAAAACCTGTGTTGTTAGAACTAAGATGTAAGTTTTTTTAATTAAAAAACTTTTTTCAGTTTTCATTATGAAAAGTGAGCCAATTTGCAGAGCGATGTTAAGTTCTATGCAGTTGAAAACATTGATCAATCAGTCTTTGCAATTTGCATAAATAACGCTTGTGTATAAAGAGTCAGTTCCTCCTACTTTGGCTTATTTGCCCTAAAAAAGTTTCTGAAGAGTTTCTTCGTGTAAGAAAGTAATGAAGAAGAATGATGAAAGAGCTACTGAAATAAAAATGCTTTATAGGATTGTACTAAATTTCTTAAATTCTGCATTCAATTTTGGTAGCGTTTGAGAATTTAAATTCTTTCAGTCAATAAAAAATAAATATGCAGAATTGTAGTGGTGTTTGGTGGTTTGCAAACCTGGAACAGTTCAGACTTAAAACACAAACATTGACAGTGAAATCTTTATACTTTGTTTCTTGTAAATCTTTCATGTTTTTATGCTTTTGTCTTGATATAAAACAGGTCATATATGGACTTCATTGTGTAGTCTAAGTCTATCATGCCGTTTCTATACTGCATATAGAATAGTTGTTAAAGCTTGAACATTATCCCGCAGAAGCGGAGAGTAAAGGAAAGCATTATTTTTTGCAGAACAAGAGTAACGGGAAAAGCTTCCTTCGTTTTCCTAGAATAAAATAATTATTCTTATTGGAGATTGAGAATTAATTAGCTGTTCTCCTAAGCCTATATGTTTTCTTCTACTGTCACTTGGCTTTCAGCATTCCAGTTTGCCTTGTGTTACTTGATTTACTGAGTACAAGCTCAGGCTAATTCCCTACTCAGTCAAGTCACCACATTTACACATTTTCTAGAGTGGTATTTACTTTGAGCCTTTTCTCAACGGACTCTGATCCACATTTTCTGCATTATGCATATTGACTATGACACCAAGTCCAATGGAGCCTTTGATCCTAGAGTTGGCTCAACAAGGAAATCCGTGTTGGTTATTGTTGCTGCTCTAAGCACACGCGGGCACAGAGCTTTTCTAAGCATAAGCCTGAGTTCCTGGCATTCCTGGGAAACAGGCTTTGCACAGAGAACAGATATTTCACAGTTGTTACGTGACCTTTTCCTTTTCTGAAACATGACTATAAGTATTTTCATGTTTTCGTGTTTTCCTGGTTATTTTCATAGTTGGTTCATCTGATTTCCTACATTTTAATACCTTTATCATTTATCACTTTAAAAACGTGTTTACCTAATTGCTAAGAAGAGGAACAATATATGCAATAGTGAATTTGATTCAATCTGTGTGAAACAGGGTTTTTTTAATTGAATGAAACTTGTATTTTAGATATAGATAATAAACTGTACTTCTAACATTCCAGAATGTCATATTGAAGTAAATGCTTAATCTAATCTTTTAATATGATTGATTTTATTGAAATGTATTTTTCAGATTGCAGCAGGGGCTACAGAAGTCTCAGTATTTGGTGCAGCATCGGAATCTTTTACCAAAATGAATATTAACTGTTCAGTTGAAGAAAGCATGATAAAATTTGAAGAAGTTGCTAAATCTGCAAGGAGTATGCATATTCCAGTCCGTGGGTAAATATAAAGACTCTTAACTAATACATAGTTATTGGAGTTGCTTTTTTAAGGTTTTTTTAATTACCAAATGTTTACAATTTAAATTAATTGAAATAATAGTCTATTATTATTCTTTTTTTAAAGATTTCATATGTTCAGTAATTTTGCCCTATGCTTTACGACTGCTAACAGTGACTACCTTTCTCTGGAAACTGAAAAAACCAAACAACAGTGTGTATAAACTGCAGGAAACTCTGGAACTGTTCAGTATTTATCTTTTTCTAGAGTATATAAGTGTACAGAAGTTCAAAGGGAAACTCAAGAGTCAGATTCCTTGAGGATTGCTAGTAATGCAAACTACATCTTGCTCAGAAAATACATGGTCTTTAAAGACAGAGATAGATACTTCAGAGATTAAGTGTTTGAAATATTGTCTGTGAATAAATACTGGGCTCTCCCTTTACTCCTGAATTAGCAATGAGGTAATGCTACCACTTACGCTTTGCACAGTAGTGTGGTAGTTTGAGCATATGCCTCGAGACAAAAAGATCTGACTTCTAGAGATACGTCAGCCTCAGAGGATCACAGATTAACAGAATTGTTCAGGTAAAGAGGAATCTCTGGATGTCATCTTGTCCAGTCCAAGGATTTTAACATGCATCCAACCAAAGATAGCTTGAGTCCTTTTTGATTAGACTGATTGTATGTTTCAGATGGAAAATCACTGAATAGAGAAGGAAGGACTTCTGCTGTATTAAGAAACAATAGCTTCTATCACAGCTGAAATATTTTTATCTAGATGCTAATCCACTAAACAGACTCAGGATTTGCCTTCCTGAGCATCTTCTCTTACGAGAGCACTGTTATTTGAAAGGTCTCCGTCACCACTTCACGCTTTTTTCTGAAACTAAAATCTGAGCTGAGAAGATAACTAGAAATCCTAGTTTTCCAGGAGGATGAAGCTCAGAGGTGTCTGAATTTTAGGTTCCAGTCAGAGGTGGATAATGGATTAGCCAGTCAATTCAGAAAAGACAGCCTATGTATAGCAACAGACGTTAAGTACAGGGGAACGTGTTTACACTGAACTTGTCTTGTCTGGTGTTCTCAGATATCTGGTTATATCAGGCAATATTTTCTATTTCATATGCCTGTATTTCACTAACAAAATTGAACTGAAACAGCACAACAGAGGCAATCAGCTATCGAAGGAGTCTTCAAAGCCTTAAGCATCGTAAATGATTTTGGATAGCTATGGGTGTCAACAAATGAACTTTGCAACTGGTTCAGAAGATGATGGTGCTTCCTCTGCAGGTGATGAAGAAGTCCCTATGGGGTACCCTAGATTGATGTTGAAATTTAAAATGTCAACTTACCTTCTGTGTGCTATCTTTTATATGTTTAAGAAAGTGGCAACCTACTGCTTTTTTTCCCCACTCACAGATTGTAAGTCTAAGGTGTTTGTGATACACCAGTACCACTTCTTCTGGCACTGAAACACTGCATTATGGAAATTACCATTCCTCTGATAGATTCTACAACACTCATACATTTATTGTGTACTATTTAATGAACTGTGTGGCAGCTTTTCTTCTGCACACAGAATAAGTAAGCAGAAAGATGGGAAGGCATATACAGAGAGGAAGAAGTAGGAGGCAGAAAATGGTCAAACAGAAGCAGAAGAAAAAATTAAAATAAATAAGAATAAAATGGAAAACAAAGCAAAGAGATACAGAGGAGTATCAAGAATCAGGTAATGAAGCAAACAAGAAACAGGAGTACCGAGATGCAGAGAAACTATGTGATTGAGCTCTGAGAAAATACAGTCAAAGTGTGTGTTATGGTTTGAAAGGGCACCCTGAGAAAATGCGTCTCTGCAGAGAAAACACATTCCTCCCCCCTGCCCTAGCCATGCTCCGGACCACAGAGGCACAGCTGCGCAGCCCCCAGAGGGTGAAAGTGGCAACTTCCCAGGGGTAGAGTGGGGGTTTGGGATGAGAAGCCTTGGGACTGGTGATTGTGCGGGGAGGGAGTGGGGCTCTGCTCTCTCCCGGGCCCACTCATCTGTACCGTCCACTGATGGGCACGGGGCAGCTATCCCTACTGGGGTCACAGGCGAAGGCAGCTCCATTGCTGCCACAGAGGTGATGACCGGTTCCACCACCACGAGTGAGTGGAGACAGCGACAGTGACCATACTGCAAAAGCTACAAGCGGGCCAAATAGTAGAAGTGAAGCTCAACCCCTCCGGGCAAGGTGCAGGACCACGGCTCGACAGACACACTGAACTACAACGGCGATGCTGAACTGACGCCACCGCAGGCTAGCCACTTTGAGGAGATGCTGGAACTGGTGAAATACAGTCTCCTGGACTGGATTGGTGAGCTGGACGACAGCCTCCTAGCCCCATGCTGCGGCTCTGAAGGAGAGGCGCCACCGTGGCCATGCGGTCAGTGTCATTTTTACTGCTCCCCACAGGCACCACGTGGACCATGCGGTCAGTGCCATTTCGATTTGCTGGACTGCAGGGAAAGGGAGGCGGTGTCACAGCTGCGACTGAGAAACTGAGGAAATGTGCGAGCTAGTGGGAGAGACTCTTAAACCTTTGGCTAGAAGATCAAGGAAAATTGGGGTTTGACATGTTCCCAAGGGGGTGGCTCCCCTTTGTGCTACAAGGTGTCCCTTTGCCCCATGGGATCTCGGACTGTTGAGAAGAGATGGGGTTTGAAGTGTTCTAGGGGTGGCCTCCCCCTTTTGCTGCAGTGTGTGTGTGTCCTTCCTCCAGGAGACCTTGTATGAAGCCAAAGACCGCTACAATAGCTTTTTCATTTTGTTCTCATAGGGTGTAGTAGCACTGTGACACACTCTCTGCTTTGTCAGCTCTATGTATTTGGGGTTTCTCTTGTCTGGCTCTTAGATGTAGATTTAATAAACTTGTTTGTTTCTTGTATAACTACTGCTTTGCTTGATAAATTCTGTCTGAGACCCCACCTCAAGATCTGGTTGCCTTTCTGTTTGGTTTTAACCTGAGACACTATGCTTTAAAAGTTTTTTCTGTTGTAGTGTATACAGTGTAAAGATCTGTAATTTCACTTCAGTTTGAAAACCTAGGCAAACCTCACTCAGTACTGGCAGGACCAGTTTATTAAAGTCTGGTGTGCCAGTTGCAGTATGATGCTTCAACTGTGGACTCCTTCACGTCAGACATGCTACAAGGTAAACAGGTTCAAAATCTGGGAATGATGATGTAAGTTTGGTCTGTCTATAGCTTTCTTCCTCAGGTTTACAGGTCTAAGAAAAGTGGATCATTCACAAGTAGGAAGCTATTGATAGAAATATTTGATCTGTGAGATTATAGCCAAGTAAAGATACCAATTAGGATAGACATATTGATATATATATCAATGCTTATTTTTATATTAGAGCTATATTCATGCAGGATATTAGTTTGTAATTAATTTATCCAGTGGAAGTGAGAGGTTGAGTCATCAAGATATAAGATGCTGGACTAAAATCACACTTTATCAAGTCAAATATTTTAAGAGAGGACTGTCTGTTATTTGTCCAAAGTAATCTAATACAAATCAATAATAACGTAGCTGGTCTTCTGCAAATCTGCTGCAAATCTAAATTGCAGAATATAGAACCTTATTTCATAACAAAAAAAGCTATCGGGTAATAATGGGTATCTAAGACCTGAGTATCTACTACATTCTTTGAACATGGATTTCATTATATGAATACATCAAAAAGAGAGTTCTGTATATGCTAATAAGTTAGGAGATAGGAGAGAACTGATTGACACAATCCACTTGGTCTTTGAATGCATTTCTAAAGAATCCCTCCCAGGGAGATTTTGAGGATCCAAAATAGTAATTACTGAGAAACAAAATGTTGCTATCAATCATAGACTAGACAAATGTGTTTTGCATACAATAATTACAAGTAATTTATTGTATTGTGGTACATTGAATCTTGTCCCTGAAGTTCATCCTCATTCAACAGCCATCCTTTTGGGTTGCAAAGTTACAGGAATTTGTAGGAAGCATTGAGACCGAATGATTGCTCAGAAGTAATAATAATAAAATCCAGATTGCTTAGTGTTCATCTACCTCAGTACTGCCTGTTAAACCCCAGTGTGTTATCTTTTGTCAAGTATTATTCTGAAGATTAGAAAAAATAATAGTAGGTGTATGAACTCAGAAATGCAGAATTCAGAAGGACTGTTTTTTAATGGTAGATCTCTTGTTGAACAAAGCTGTAGATGGGGGACCTAAAACATTTAATTTAGTTCAAAAGTGAAAAAATACACATAAAGAGGAAATACCAGTTTGAATGCCAAATCCAGGAATTAAGTAAATCTGTTTACAACATTTCAGCTGCTTGTGAGAAGGTTATGATAGTAGATCATAATTTCCCACTTAACACAAGAAGAACCTATACTGCTACAGGAAGATTATAAGACTGAGCAGAAGTAGTTCATGAGTTCTGAAATACTGCAGAACATTTAAAAGGCTTGTGGAATATCAAAGATTTGTCTCAACTGCTGCCTGGCTCACCATTAATGTCATGGGTTGATCAAGTCAGAGATGAGATAACCAATTATTTTAGTTAATGTGCTAATGGACCAAATGAAAACACAACAAGGAGGGTTCATAAACCACTTAGAAATCACAGGCAAAACCAAAAACTGACTTGATTGGAGGGAAAACCCCAACAAAACACAATTTACACAAAATAAAAACCCCAACACAAAGACTTAAAGAGGTTAATCACATGTTCTTATATAGCTCAAAGGGAAAAGCCTTCCAGTTCTTTTCCTTGTGGAAACGTGGAGTCAGTTCACTCTGTGTACATGTCCCTGAACATCAGTGATTTGTTTAAGGTCCAGTTCCCTGTTCCTTGTGTCTGCAAGCCAGTCTTCCATTTTCAGCATAGCAATTCCTACGGACCACGATTGAGGGACAGATTCTCCATTTCAGCAAATAATGGACTGCAGGCAAAACCTTTCATCTGCTGATCTCTGAAGTTCCTCTCTCTCTCCATTCACTGTATTCTCAGGATAAGATGGCTGCTGTGCTCAATCCACTGCCATGTGTCTCTCTCCAAAGAAAAAGATGGAAGTGAAGAGTAAGGAGGAAACAGGAAGCATAATGCCATGTTCTTTATGCATTATATCCTGATCTGCAAGTATCACACAGACAAATCAAGCAGAGGCAAAAAGTGACAGTTTAGAAAATTGCAATTTGGGACTTTCTGCTGAATGACCTAAACCACAACAGTTTGGAACCAAAAGGATAGGACATTACCTAATTCGTCAGTTGACATTCAGGATTTAGGACTGGTGCTTACAGTTTGTCTGATTCATATTTAATTGCAAGGAGATTAGTTTCAGGTTTTATTTTGTTGTCTGACTTCTATTTACTGAAAGTAATTGTATATTGTTTGCAACTGTTGTAACATGAGGCAAATCTGACCACGGCCACACAAGTCTGAGCTTGTCATCCTAAATCTGCTTGTAGTTACTACGGAGAAATAGGCAGCCTTCAAGCTATGATTTTTAACATATGGGCTTTTTGAAGTACCTGCCTTAGGAAAAGATTAACTAGTCTCTGGATGATCCATCCTTTGGCTGCAAAGGAGCTTGGTTCCTATGTTAGTCATCCTACGGGTGGCCTTTCTAAAACATAGATAGGCTGTAGATTATTATCTTTTATATCAGAAGTTACAGGAGACCAATCCCGTTATACCTGTGGATAGGCAAAGGATTAGCACCTTCTAATTTATGTAAATTGCAGTAGATACAAGAAAATCATTAATTGGCTTTCGGCTGCAAGGTAGCAAAAAATGAAGCTGTGGACTATGGCAACAGAGGTTTGTTCTCTGTGCACTGAGAATCGATGTTTTTAATCAAGCAAAATTTTTATATTAGCTATTTTTAGATACTGCCTTTTAGATATTAGCTACTTTTAAAGAATCAAAACCCGCAGCCTTTGCTGAGGCAGGCTCCCAGAACTATAATTTTGGCTTCTAATATAAATTTTGTAGGCTAAATATTTTGCTTGAATTATGCAAGTAATAAAAATACTAATATGCATAAATTTGTAGTAATTTCAATATTGAGATTTTTTTTATTCTTTCTAAAGCTCTGTTATTGTTTAATGTGTTATTTATTTGCAGGAAATGGATAATTTACTGCCTTGCCATAACTCCTTATTTGTGCAGTTGTAAAATACTTCCAAAAATAATTTTAAGGGGTTTAAATTTTATTTCCTATTTTTACTGGCAATTTAGTATTTATGTAGTGAGCATAAATCACTGGCATTCCTTGAATCTTATGAAAAATGCACTCAAACCATTGAAACTTTAAGCTTTTGCGTGTCTTACTGTTTCTACAGCTGCACTAACATTGACTCGATCATCATCCATAAAATTTATGTTGTCAGCTGTCACATTTAAAATCTGTAGCACAGTACACAGTTTTCTAAATGTTTACTATATTAGCTCAAACATTTATGAAGAATTGAAATCTTCTGTATAGTCTCATAAGTTCAAATATTTATTAGCTTCTTCAAGGGGTTTTTGTTTCATTTTATTTTTTCTACATGTATAAAAAGTTTACAACAACATCTGGGACACATTCTGTGAAGACACTGAGCCAAATCAGTTACAAACGACATGGTCACCTAATTACTACTAGGCATATTTTGCATGTGAAATGTCACAAAATACTGCTGGTTTCAAAATTATATCTTTAAATGCACAATTCAGGTATTATTTAAAAACATCACAGCTTTGTGAGTGATTAAAAGTGATGCCTAACAGCCAGGACTGAGGAGAAAATGTGAGAGACAGTAATTACAAGTAGTAAACTGGATCATGTTTTAATCTAAATGTATTTTTAATGTACACATGGAGAAAGTGCTGGTAAGTTCTGCTTAAGCTAGACTTTTCCAGGTTAACAAATGAAGAAAGTGCTAGTGAATTCTGCTTAAGCTAGATTCTTCCAGGTTAACATACTCCACATTTTAAAAGGACACAGAAAAAAATAGCAGTTAGTACAGTAGACCTGTAAGGAAGAAAGGACTTGCATTTGCCCCTTTCCCACAGATAGTACTTCATAATCTATTTTGTGTCCTGTGACAGTGAAATAAAGCCAGAGGCATTCAGTTCTGTATAGGACATAGTCCTGTAAAGAAGTAACTGGGAATGTAAGAGCTGAAAGGTTGTCATTTTATTTCTCTACTAAAACACAGTTCTCTGTAACCTAAAAGCTGCATTTATGTCCTAATCCTCAGAAATTTTAATGTGAATAGCCATTTTGAAGCCCTTTGGACTACTTGCATGTTCCATTGTGAAAGTGCATGGAAATATGTAAAAGTTCGGTGTTAGAAACTGGGATGCAAATGTTTGTGTTAAAAGAACTGTAGTAGCATTTCCTTACAAAGCTATTGCCTCATAAATACGTGATCACATGGAAGTTCTAAACCACTGCATGCAATTTCTGTGTTTCTAGTCCCTCTGTCGTTTAAGAATGAGCAGTACGGTGAAGTTCACCGTATATAAAAGCACCTTGCAGAGGTGTCACTATTTGGCTTACGTTTGTGTTTGTGTAGGATTCATGTACTGGTCGATATACTTGAAACATAGAAAAAAAGAGTTTTGCTCTGACAGATAGGTGCCAAGTAAATTACCGTGTGTGATACTGTTGTTACTACTTTTCATGTGACGATAAGGTTTACAGGTTTCAATATATGTCATTTCTTGCTGATTCTAGGAAATAATTATTGCTTTATTCTGATGCTGACACGCAAGTTAAGACACAAAATAGTGGAAACTTAAAGAATTGATTTTAGTTGTCTTTATCTAATGGTTCTTGGATTTATTTGGAAACTCTGCATAACAAACACAGGGAAAAACACATCAGTTTTATTTTAATACACTTTACAACAAGTAATTTCAGAAATTAATAATGAAATCTGACTTATTTACAAGCAAACATCCTGATTATCTGAAATTTCCAATTATCAAGACAGTCTGATCTTTATCATTCAGTACAACAATGGTCTTTATTTCTTTTATTGCAGTTCATCTTAAAAATTTTAATCCAGGCTAACTGTGTGGCTTTACAATACTTATTTTGTATATTTAATTAGAAGAGCCACAAGATAAACTCCCAACAATTGGGCTTTGCACAAATCCTTGCAGTTTAAAGCTGCATGTTTTACAAAAACAGAGTTTGAATTAATTTCTTCTGAAGTGTTGGAATCCTTAGTTCTAGAGTGCACATGTTTTTTCATTGCTTTAAACTCCTGTTTTTAGACTACAGTATTTAGTTTAGCGTAGCCACAATTTTAGTAATAATGGGTCAATTGATATTTTTACCAGTTCTCTAGATAGTAAAACTAATTTAACACCTTTATGTCCCTGTAAGTGAGTCTGTATTTGAGATTATGAGAGCAGCAAAATGTAGATGAACATTTAATAGACTTGGAAGCAGCTCATTTCAGTGTATGAATGGTAAACAAATCTACAGGGTTACACACTATTAAGCCAGCTGGTCACAGTTCCCTGGAGAAGACTGAGAAGCTGAAGTTTGCTGGAATGTGGCTACTTGGTGCATTTCTCTGCACTGGGGACAGGTTAAGAAAAGGATGTAGCAGCCAGTGTACTATCATACTGGATGATTGAAGAGGAAAGGGTTTCCTTAGGAATAACTTCATACCAACTTTTGCCCATGATTTGTGCCTGCAGATAGATAGAAATTAGAAGGCCAGAAGAGCTGGGTTGTTTTTTATTTTCAAAAAGAGGGATACCTGTGGAAAGTAAAAACTATCTCTGTTTAGTCTTAGTGCAAAATCAGACTTGAAATGTTAGTATGAAATTATAAGTTAACAATACAATGGCTTTACTAATATTTAGTAAAATTGCTCCCTGTATATTTAGTAAAATATTGCTCCATGTATAATTTGACAGAGTAATTAGAGTTAAGTGGTTAATTATCTTTACGTTTTAGTAACAGTTTTGTGCTGTTTTTAGAGAACTCATTTTCTAGAACACAAGTCACAATTCAGTGGTGTTTTCTGGGCACTCTAAAAATAGTAAAACATGGCATTATTTTAGGATTGAATGCATATATATTACTCACAACTAGGCATTAGATATGCCTAGTTGTTTCTTTTCAAGTAAGATTTGGGAATTCAAAAAAATCCTGGCCTTATTTACACAGTTTGCACTTGGCTTGGAGATTTAGTTTCTGCAAGAATCTCCTTCTCCTCTCCTCTTTGTATTTCTCCTCTCCTTACAGTAAAGGATGGCTTCCTTTGCAAAGACACCTTAATATTATGAATTCGCCAAATGATAGGCATATATTTTAGCATGAATATCCAATAAAAATAAATACATCTGCAGTGAACATGGTAAATTATATGCAAACTTACACTGTAATAATAAACAGGAAACAGCAGCATCTGAGTCTGCAACTGGCTTCTCAGGAGGCTTTGTGCTTCCAGCTGTGGTAGCAGCTGTGCATCTGGCTCAGGACCTCTTGCTGAAACAAGCTGACAAAAGGTTGATTACAACATGGAGCTCGGTTTCTGCTTGGATTGACTTTCTTTTTAACGCACTTCGCTTATGAAAAGTTTGCTCATTTACCCTGTCTGTGGTTTTATATTCTTCACTTCACAGTAATTGGGCTGTGTGTTGATTATCACCACTCCTAGTGACCTTCCTTGATTGTGAGGATCTTACACTGTACCATTTGCAATTTGGTTTTAACTTAATCCAAGAAATTAAAAACTCTCATCCTTCTTCCTCCCCATCCCCAGAGGCTGTTCAGCATTTTTGTCCAAAATACAACACAGCGAAGTTGTTGGTGTTTATTATTTTATCTGATTTTTTATGCATAGAAAACAGTTTAGGGGAAGAGCAAACGATAATTGCAGTGAAATCTGTAGAACAGGCAAATGACTGGATCAACTCTGCCAGGTGAAAAAAGTAGAGACCTTTTTATTACAGGGAACAATTTTTATTTCACAGAACCCAAGTGAACAAAGCAGCATTCACCCATGTTTCTGAAGCAGCTGTACAGATGTGTTTACGTATTGCAGGTCCTTCTTTCCTCCCCTTACTGCATGGGCTCTTCTCTTGATTGCACACTAAAGACATCGTTAAGCTACTAAAACATATGTCCTCGATTCAGCAAAGATTTAAGCACATACTTAAACAGTTCCATTGCAGAATCTGCATTGTGAACTCCCAGATATTTGCTTCTGTTCTCATACTGCGGAGTCTTTTCATTGCATAATTCTTCATTTTCTCTTTCAGTCTCACTATCTTTTAAGAAAGCGGCTATATTGTCTAATTTAATTGATTCCTTAAATTAAATCCCATTTGCCTCTGTAACTCTGCTCAAACTCTTCCCTCTTTTTTTCCTCTGCTGCTTTTCTTTGCATAGGATCTTGCTTTTTCCCTAAGGACAAATATATACAGTATGCTCTTCCTTCTGTCATTCTTCTCTCTCCTCCCCTAATTCTTTCTCCTCCACTGCCAGATCAGCAGCAGTTTCTTGTCTACTTTCTGTCTCTACCCCTTCCACTTGCCCCGCTGACCCTATATTCTGTTCTTCCTCTTATTTGTCCCCTCCCTTATTCTCTTTCTTAACCTCTAGCTGTCCTCTGGCTCCTTTCCACTGAAATATAAGCAAGCGTTCGCCTCTAAAAAGTGCCCGTGTGACCCTACTTGGTTCTTCCTATCATATCTCATCGCCTATCTCTTTTTCATTCCTAAGCTCATTGAAGGCGCTGTTCATAATTGCTGTCTGGAGACTCTCTTCTGGGCTTCCCTGCTGTAACTCCTACACTTTGGCTTCTGTTCCTTGCTTGCAACTGCAACAGCTCTCACCAAACTCCCGGATGACAACATCTCAGAAACAGTAGTCTGTTCTCATTCTTCTTGACTTGTTAGTAGTTTGCTGCGGTTGACTAGACTCTTATTTAAAATTGTGTCTTTTGTTGCTTTCTGTGGCTCTGTCCTGTTAATTTTCATCTTTCCAAGCATTGCTTCAGATGTTCTGCAAAGTTTTCTCCCATTTTGGATGTGTGTAGGTGAAAATCTTGGGCGCTCTCCTTTGGTTGGATTTTCTTGCGCTGTTAATGCTTAATAGGTTATTTCATACACAACAAAATGGAACAGTCAGACATACGTGTAGATAACATACCAACCTTCCTACTGAAACCTATTTCCCCTTAAGCATATTCATTTGAACCCACACACATGCAATTACAAAGCATCCCACCCGGTGCTGCCTTAGGTCCGTATGTTTGACCAAATGCTCAGACCAGACACGTGATGATCTGCCCTCTTTCACATAAACCAGCGTGTTTTCTCCATTCATATGCCAGGCACTCTGTGCTCTTGAGACCTGTACTCAGCCCTTGCCTGCATTACTTTTTCTGCAAGTGACTCAAATTTTCTTTTTTATCTGCAGCAATAAGAATATAGCAAGGCCATGTCAAATGTAATTCATGTTTTATATCCTCTGAAAAATGCTTATCTTGCTGTTTGCGTTTTACTCTTCTGCTGCCTCATCTTAAACACTTTGTATTCTGTCACTGCCATCAAGAGTCCCATTTCTATTGCTCTTGTCTTTTCCTCATGGAATCCTGGTGCTTTATTTTGTGACGATGGTACCAAAAGTGTGTTATCACCCCATCTCTGCTTTTCAAGCCAATTCTTTAAATGAAAATACTAGATAAAACTCTACCAAGCTCATCCTCAATGAACTCCGTCAAAAACCAGATCTTCCTTTCTCCACAAGACTTTGTTCTTTCTCTAATAGGAAGTTACTTACCTGTCAAATTCTTTGAGCAATCCCTATTTTCTCCAGATTATCAGATGCCCAGATAGACTATAATGTTTTCCTTGCTTAAAATGTCAGTCTACTTGCAATGGTATAAGAATGCAGGGTTCATAATCTCGAACAGATTTGTGCATTATAGTAGGCAAATTCCTCAGGTCACTACATACTTTCATACCCCGGCAGGCCCAGCTGAATTATATGAGTTCAGGCGACTTTCTGTTCTCTGGTGTGAACCGCAGGGAGTTTTCCCTTACTCTCCAGATACCTCTTGGCCTGCTTTTACTTTTCTTTGCCCTACTTTGTTCCAGATGTCATTCTTGCCACATTATCACTACCGAATGCAAGTCTTCTTGATGTAACATATGCAGCAGTTGGGAACATGTAAAGATGTATGTAATGAAAGGAAAAATGTGCACATATGTACTGCACGTTTCGCACTTATTTTGGTGCTGTTCTTGCTCGTTTCGTAGTAGTTGCTGCAGCTCGTTGCAAAATCACTTCAATGTCCTTGTATATGATCTGTAGTATAACGTAAAAAGTACTCCTTTGGGGTTCAACTCTTTCATGCTTGGTTTCATTTGAAAAACTGTCTGTGCAGACAAAAATTAATTTGTGAGTCCTGTATCACTGAAAAGCAAGGGGCTGCTGAACTGTTAACAGTAACTACATTTTTTCATCTTTAATGTAGGTAAGAAAACTTAGAATTTTGAAACGTAAACCAGTGACGTCTAAATTGTGGGTGATATTTAATGAAGTCTATGGACATGTTTGAAAAATCTGGTTTGCATAACAGCAAACAGATAATTGAAATGAACCTAGTAGGCATTCGGGCTAAAATTACGGGCAGAATGTAATGGACCCAACCACTTTAGTGCTAACAGCATTTGTTTCCATTTGTTTGTCAGGATTAATGGAGTTATTTTTTTGTTCAAGGTTTGCTTCATTTTTCCTGTTACCTGTGGCACGCCAACACTGTACTTTCAAATAAGAGATGGAATTTTTTCTGTGCTTGGAATTATTTTTCACAGTACTTATTTCAAGTATTGTTTCAAAACATTGTTTTCACAATTTGTTTTTGCCTCTTCCTTGTCCCAGTTTTACATTCTATCAATCAGTTTCTCCTCCAACAGCAAAGAAACAATTCATCCTTTACCCTACAGACCTTGGCTGCATACAAACTGGCATCTGTTCGGTCCTGTTTGCATCACATAGTGTATAATTTTACCTTATATTCTTCAGTGTTGAGGGAAAAGGAATGATGGGGGATTGATGAAGAGTCTTGTTCTTCTATGAAGCTGTTGAACAACCTTCCGCTGCGACTGGTGCTCTGCCTGCCTCTGAATCTCTTGTAAATCCCTCTACACCACGCTTATTCTGATTTTGTATGGCTGTTTCTTGTTAGTTTAAATCCTATTGCTAATCAATTTAAGATAAACAATTAGAAGCTTAATTGGAATTTCATGGCTCTTGTAATTTCAAAAGGGACATTTAAACCATATTCTGCACTAGCACAGCATTAAAACTGAACAACGGAGGCTTGCTTGTGGCTTTTGATTTTTGTGCTTTGTGCAGTCGATCGCTGCTGAGAGACACAGTCTGGCTGCTCAGTTTCTTGTCTCAAGGCATAACTAAACTACAGCTTGTAATGGAGCTCTCATTCTTTTGGGGCAGAAATGCCAGTACAAATGGTGAAAGCTACCCCTTTCACCACAATTCTAATGACTTATGAGGCGGTGGGGTTATTGTAAGTTGCTTCTTTCCATGTGTTGCTCTTTATGTTCTGGGTAGCTGACACAAGAAAGAAAAATATATCTTCCTCTGAATACCCTGTGTGGACCAGGCAACACAAAACTCGAGCTGAGCTGGCTGTTGCAACTTCAGAAGGGAATGCCAAGAAAAATTGAAGTCTCCTGAAGAATTGTTAGCTTGGCTGCATTATCAGTCCTGTATAACTTGTGACATATATTAAGCATAAATAAAGCAATAAGTCTCTAATTTAAAAAGGAAATTGATAAACCTAGTATTTTCAACTGATATATTTTATTTCACATACTTAATCTACTTCTAATTAAGTAGAGGCATATATATATATAAAAGGCTTATATGTACAAAATTATATTTAACTTTAATTATATAATAGTTATATGTATTATATAATGTATTTATATAATTTTAATAACTATATTTAGTTTTAAAAATACATGTTACATAGAGGGATATAGATACACATATATAAACCAGAACTAACTTTGTATGTCCTTTTTGTTGTAGGTATGTGTCATGCGCATTGGGATGCCCGTATGAAGGAAGTGTCACACCAGCTAAAGTGGCAGAAGTAAGAGGAACTTTTGGCTTGTCTTTTTAATGAATCAAAAATGAATTTTAAAAGGTCTGCAAGCAGCATTCCTTACTTAATCCTAAAAAAAGATCTGTTAATGGATACGATTTAAAGAAAACAAATGCAAAACATAGCTAGTGCTAAAAATGGGTGCATCAGCCACAGGCAGTCACATCTAAAGAAAATAGTGTGTTTTGATTATTATTAGTCATGATGAAAAATATTATGTGCCGTATTTTCTCCAACAAAAAGGTAAGGATACTTAAGGAAATGGTCTAAAGCACATACATCAATGGACCATGTTGCATGAGGTGGTTTCCAGCACAACCTCTTGCAAAGAGTGTCTGCTTTCAAATCCGTTGTATGTTGACACAAACATACTGTGCTCTGAGCTGGCTGAGCCAGTGCTACAGCGTTGTGCTTCTGACACCAGTGTCATATGACAGACACCAGAACCAAAACTCATCCCCAACATGATTTCCTTCTGCGTAACTTGCTGTAATTCCAGCGCTGGGGTGGAGTAAGCTGCACCTTCCCTCCCCATCCCTTTTCTCATTTAGGATAAAGAAGAAAGACAATGTCTTAGTCCAGCCTTTTTTTTCTGGCAGAGAAAGGGAAGACTGAAATGCAAGTGTTAAGTTTTGCAGAAAGGCAAGGATTGCATCAAAGCTGAAGTGGACAGCAGACAAGGAAGTGAAAGACAGACGTATGTCCTCTGTTACACTTAATTACCTGTTCCTGGTGATTAGGGGAATCCCCAAATCACATTATTTTTTAATTTGTAGCCCTGGCAGCTACATGTGTCTGATATATTGTGTTCGGCATGTGTGGCTTTCAGGTCTTCTCTTGCATCTTCTTGTAGTATACATTCCAGATGGAACCTGGGAGAACAATTCTCCCATAGCAGTCCCATATACTCACACTTTGAAAAAAAGAGCTAAACTGGAAAGTATGCAGTTTAATATGAGGTGAAAATTGGAAGTGACACAGCTTTAGTTAGAGCAGTGATGACAGATTCAGCTGTGCTGTTGGTAAATTGCTTACTGCAATATCGTCTTCCCCAAAAGGCTTCTTTCCATGTGTTGCTCCTTTTCAGTTTGCCAGTGGCAGTGATGCTTAATGTTCCAAACCTGCAAACTTCTGTTCACATAGATATTTTATTTCTGTCTTAATCCTAATAAGTGTCTTCTTGTGTACCTATAAGCTATCCTTATATGTGTTTAAGGTATGGGTTTAAGAATAAAACTGCCTCATTAAAGGTTTGGAGGCCCTGATTCAGCCAGCACTGATGTTTCTATAGAAGCATCTGATTAGCTGTTAGTGGATTTTACATAAACACACACGCTCATCTTTTGCTGAATCAAAATTACCCAAATTACTGGCCAAGTTGCTAAACTGTCCTGGAGAGCTGCCTCTCTATTCACTGTCTTTCCCAGGACGGGAATGTTGGATTCTCTGTGCATTGCAGTCAGCAGCTACGATCGAAGGGTTTAGACTGTTTCTTCTGCAGTCAGTGTCAGGGACCACATTTTTACTTCTTTTTAAGCAAAACATTTTTTAACTGAAGCAAAACCAAATAAGAGAGCTGGCTCTTTAACCAGACTGCATTACTAGGTCTTGCACATGCACTAGCTGTTTTACACATCGTTATCTAGTGAGCGCAAACTTCAGACGCCTTTAGACTTACAGAATTCGTTTGGTATACCCATATGCTTCTTTATTTTTTAAAAACACACTTGTCATCTGTTAAAATAAACAGCACAGCCCTTTTTTTATCACTCTGCTATGATCCTGCTGTGGCAGGGGGACTGGACTTGATGATCTTTCAAGATCCCTTCCAATACCTAATGTTCTGTGATTCTGTGATTTCTCATCCTGAGGTTTGTGAAATTGAGCCTTGGGCAGATACAGCTTGAAAGTTGTTGGAAGCACCATATAACATCCTTGAAGCCAGTTGTGTTACCTATTGTCTCTTCGTTGTATACTTGACTTCATTTAACTTTCTGTCTGACTTTTCTCTATCCTTAGCTTCCTTTTTTTAACTTACGTAAATTAACTTTTTTAATTCACGTAAGTGATACCCAGAGTGCAGAGTGATCAGGCTACAGCAAATGTGCCTATTCTTATTTGAATGCTTTTACAGCATGAGGACTATGTGTTTATGTTGTTATTGTTTAAAATAATCTATAACTCAATTATGACCTTTTGTATTCATTTTAGGAGTAGTTTTAGTTATTATTTCTGTCAGTAGGATTGTTCATGTCCCCAAGGGATTGCGCTGTTGGGTCATCAAGTCTCATTTTGATCAATGTTTGGCGCTGGGGCAGTGCTGCTGAGGGGAATAGCACAAGACTTGTGCACAGTAAACTATTCAGTTCTGCGGAACACCAGTGGTGTGTTCAATCAACAAAGCTGCAAGCTCGTAGTCACACTCTGATTACACTGACAAAACAGTGGAATCACTTTTCTCTCCTACCTTCCTCCCCAAAATCCACACGGAAAAGTCCCCAAACTGTAACTGATGGGTTGCCTCCTGCTATGGTGGGATGGAACATCCAATACAAAAAAACTTGTGTTCAGCTTCCAAGGATGCACATTCTGGAAATGAAATATAGTTTTCTCTTTAAGGGTCAGTTTAAGGTTAGGTCATGCCAAGTCAGTGATGATGCTCAGTTTGTTAGCAGAGTTTTCCCTCCCTTCTTTCATCTTTCAGGACTTTATTTTCAGAAGATGAAATAGCTAAGGACCGAGCATGGAAAAGAAGTGAATGCAACATTTCTGGCAGTTATTCTCTTTGTCGTCACTGGTATGCTTATCTAGAAAAACTTTGAATCAAGAATGCAAAGGAATGTATTAAAAAAAAAAGCATCTGCTTCTTTTACCCCGATCTCAAACAAAACCTGAAGATTGGGGATTAACTAGAGGAATCTGCTACTTCCTACAGGTGATCTTTTTTCCCCTTACAACAGTGGTCCAGTGAACACACCTGCCATGTTTTGATCATATTAAAAATATGCAATGAGAGAAGATCTTTTTTTGCAATCTGCTGAATGCCCCTTTCATAAAGTGCATATTGAACGTACCCACACGAGAACCAGGGGCTCTTCGGCTTTAAAGCGCAGAGTTTTACTGCCTTTGCAATAGTCATAGCAGGTCCAGGTTTAAGTAGAACAGTTCAGGCTACTTGAAGTTCTTCAGCTGTTCTTTGGGTTAGGTGAACGGCAATATTAATCCAGCACTTCTGAGACTGCTGGTGCAGCACTTTGTCAGCTTCCTCAGACATATTCATAGCAATGACAGTGGTGAACTCCTGCAATAGCTTTAACAGCAGACTGTAGTGCAACTGAAGACGTCTTGGAAAAGGGTCATACTTTTTCATTCCCAAGCAGTTAATTTACAGATTGAGATTCTGTACCAGTGGAGTGGCTTTTTGGGGTTGCTTGTACACAGTGGGAAATGCTAAAGAGGACAAACACTGCAACTGAAAATAAGGTGAAGCCCTTTCCAAATAAATTTGACAACATTAAGAAGAAAGGTCCCACATTCAATTTCTAAAGCAGTATTTTTGGTGCAAATACAATTTTCTGAGATAGAGACCATTATGAAAACAGATCTCAATTGTCTTATTCATACAAAGAACTCTTCAAAGCCATAACTCCAGAAATCCTTCAGTCTTTACTTACCTGAGGAGGAGGTTTGGTTAGATGTTAAGAAAAATGTCAAACTTTAAAGACTAGAATGTTAATTAATGTTCATAGAATGTTAATTAAATTACAAATTTGCTTTATTGAAATGTAATCTTTGGTTTCATGAAAAGCCAGCAAAATTAACTACAACATGTTAAAACTGCAGTTTTCATTGATGTTTTAAGAGCCTAGAGAAAGCAAAATCAGACTTCTTGGTAATTTTTTATTGTCTTAGTTTGCCCATGTGCTTGGCTCTGTGAAATAAGCAAACAGAAGGGCAGGCTTTTACCCTGCACAAACTGTAAGGTGCAAAGTATGCAGGCAAAACCAAACAGCTAGAAAATGCCCAGAGAGAAAGGAAAAGGTTGTGAAAGGACATTAATTAAAGAAAGAAACTTCATTCACAGCGTTAAAACTTGCTTTTTTGAATTCTGTGTTGGTTGTGTGTGGTTGGTTGTTCCATGTACAGAAGCAGGACTATCAGTTTAAAAGAGGACCTATGGGATGTTCTTCCTGGGTGACAGTTTTCAACAACAAATAGAAGATTCCTGATACCTTGATAGTTCAAAACCCAAAGCACACACAGAAGTATGCCCTTTTAGTGTATGTTCTTGACCCGGTTTTGTATTCTCTCATTTTGACCTTTTCATGTTTGTCTGTTTCTATCCAGGTAGCTAAGCGGCTTTACAGTATGGGCTGTTATGAAATCTCTCTGGGGGACACGATTGGTGTGGGGACTCCTGGAAGCATGAAAGGAATGTTGCAAGCTGTTATGAAAGAAATTCCTCTGAGCGCTCTTGCTGTTCACTGTCATGACACGTATGGCCAGGCATTAGCCAATATTCTCACAGCCATACAGGTAACTCGGGTTCTCATCTTATAGCTGTGGTAGTAGTAGTCTCAATTTTGAAAAACTGCTGCTTTAAAGAAATTGCTGCAAAAGGAAAGATGCTCAGTGAACTTTCAGCAAGTGTTGCTCACTAATTCGATTGTCTACAGGTATTAATACTGTTGCTCTTGCCAGAAAATTTAAGTTCTTTACTACTTACTACCTTCAGCTACATATAAAATCGCTTCGAAACAGAGCTGATTATTATTGTCCACAGAGTTTGGATTAATGAGGGAGATACTTCTTTTTCCTGATGTCTCAGTTGCCACTTATCTTAGGAATATTGTTCACTAAACTTAAAGTTTTATTTTACAGAGTTCTTTAGCTATAAAATGGTACATAATTATGTCTTTATTGATGTATGGATAAATTAAATTATTGGTAATTACGTACATGGGTTGGTCTAGATAATTTTGTAGCAGTTAGGGTGATTTTTTTGTTTTATCAATTATACCTTCCAAATATCTATTCTATTTAGTTTTTCAAACCTGTGGCTAAATAATTAGATATAGTTAATTTCCATAAGAGATTTTTTTTTCCCTTTGTGTTTACATATTTTTAAGAATAGACACAATATAAGAAACAGACTACAACTTCAGAGGCAGTTTCTGTAGAGATACACGCTTGAATATCTGAGTGTGTACATCTAATTTTGCTAAATGTTACATAATCAGCGTCTGTTTTTTAATCATAAGCCTTATTGTCAATTTTTTTTATTCTTAGTGGTGTCTTCTGATTATTTGCAATTCAAGCAGACATTTTTAAGGTCAGCCTTCCTTTGTGCTGGGTTATCTTGTCAGAGCTCTTATAATGTTCTTAGTTAATAGGAGCAATGTGTTAACACTATTATTGATATAAGCAGTATGAAGAAACAGGGAAATGTTTCAATATTGAATCTCTTCAGGTATTTCATGAAATGCTGAATGACAAAACCCGGTGAAAAAGCTTCTAACTTTTACTTGCAGTGTTTCTATTGACCGTTGCTCACTTCTACTTTCGCAAATGTGTGTGTAGGTCCCATGGGATAAATAAATTCCTAATCTCACAGCTTCAGTTGCAGATTCAAGAGCTAAAAGCATGGAAACCCCCAAGCATGGGAGGAGTTAAAAATACTTGAAGCGTTGTTTTTCAAATCCTTCCTTAAAATAATTACTGTCCTGGTGCCTGCTAAATGCCAAACGACAGCTAGGCTGTGTTAGTTTAACCTCAGTATTTGTTTGTAAGTGATTCTTGTTTCGGATTTTACTCCTGTCTTTTTATCTACTTCTTAAATTAACTGTGTAGGAGTTAAAGAGGAAGAAAAAGCTGTTGGGTACCTAATGTGCAGTTCATGCTAATTAACATGTTAATTCCAGACACTTACCAAAAAATTCCTATGCAGCTTTCTCAGATTTCTAGAAAACTTGGAGTTGCCTGAGACCCATGAGAAAAGTTCCCTATATACTCAAGTTCTGCTACAGTGCGTGTCTAAAGGTGCAGTTTTTGGCTGAGCTGAACTTGTCATGGATTTTGTCAGACGTCCTTGATGAAGCAGGCATTACACAGTCTCTCTGATTTTGTTCGGGTAGCTCCTTGGCTTGCTCTAACTGTAGGTCCTCAGGCTCTTGGGCTTCTTGAATGGGGCTGGCACGTCACAAGAGCCTCTCCTGCCTCTGCTCAAATAAATGAGACAGCTAAGCAGTGAACTATAGCAACGCAATACTTTTTCCTACAACAGAACAACATTTACAGGTCAGCTGGATGGTAAAGTACCCAAGCCAGTGGATCAGAGCACCCAGGTCAATTCTGGGTCCTGCTGGGTCCTGCCTGTACTTGTCTCTCTACCGAAGATATATGAATAGCAAAGGACCAAGGAAAAGTCCTTGTCTTTGACTCAGCCCTTTGTCTCATAGACCAGACTCTCCACAGATGCAACTGCTCACCCTTTCTCCTTGATGGGTCTATGCAGCCAACGTGGCATTCCATCGGGAGTGAAACATGTTTGATATGGGCTATAGTTATTGTTTGAAAACAAGGTTAAAGAACACTCAGCAGGCAGATTACACTCCTCCTAAGACTACAACCTCAGGCAGGGTCCTATTGTATTTCCTAAGACTTAATGAATGATGGCTGGAAAGCCACAAATCACTGCACTAATTCAGGCATTGCTTCAACGGGAGATCTCCTAGGAGGGGGACGAGGTGCTGGTGATTCAGTAAGTGATTTTTTACAAAGATCACATTGTCCCATGCAGATTTATACTATGCAGAATATTTTCTTTTGTTTGGGGCTGGTCCAAAGTCATCTTGAATTGAGAAGGCTGTATCTGTGTAAGAAATTAGCAAGGAAGTAGCCTTCTGGTTTTAGTATTCAGTTTTATGTGTGTTGTTTTAGCAAATGGATAAGTAGTGAAAGATGGGAGGGAGATTAGCCAACTTCTAAAGGATAAGTAATTTTTGAAGTTGTTAAAGTAAATAATCTAGATAAAAACATTGCCTAGAGAAAGACAATGGACTTCCTTTTACGAAGAGAATCTATATAAAATTGTGAGGAACACAAAGTGTTGCCTTAGAACAAACCAGTAAAGATAAAGTGGAAACTTTAAAGTAGGAACACGACTGGCTCTTGGTTAAATGGTTTAATATAAAAATATCAGAGTATACAATTTACTGAACAGATTCAGGGAAGTAATGTGGCTGTCTGGTTAGAGACTCTGGTATTTTGAATGAAATTGCATGTGTGGATTAGCTAATGTGACAAACACAAAACATAACTAAATGAAGCAGTAAAACATTTGTAGTAAATTGCTACAGACCTCCAAGGAAGGGTAAAAAGGTGGGTCAGGAATCTTCCATGCTGGAGAGGCCCCAGTAAGGTAGACCGTTGATATGAGGAGATCTTACAGCATGGGTAAGAAAGGGCGAGTTTAAGTTAAATGATAGAGAATTCTTTTCTTGCACAGCTTGTGTTGTTGCTCGAAACATAGCTGTGTCTGAACATGACAAAGAACATGCTAAGAGGCAAAGAGGAGTTTTGGCTGACAGGGCTCTCTCAGCAAATGAAACAATTGCATGGCAATCCCATAGAACTTCCTCAGATACAAATCACTGTCATCATTCATTGTTATAAACTGATCCCACTGCCTGGTGATGAAACTGTTTGTCTCTAAATTAATTTCTGACATCTGTGACAGTGAAAATAGACATGATAGTTTAGTTCAAATTTTGACTCTGTGCTACAGACACATTTTTTCAAGCCGATTGGGAAGTGTAGTATGAAATTAATGCAGTACAGGAAGCAGGAACCATAACATCTTGGCTTGTCTTTACCAAATTTGACATATCACTGAGCACATCACTTTTCTTTGAATTTTATTTGCAACACAACAATAAAGCTCATTTCATATAGTTTATGAAATGCTAAAAAAAAATCTCCAGAGGAAGAGCATTGGAAATGTACCAATTATTTTTAGGAATTCTAGATTTCAAATTTATTTTTTAAGATCAAAGTTTAGAAACGAAATAAATTTTAACTTTGGTTTCATAGTTTTTAAAATGATCATCATTACAAATAAAATGTTAATATTTCTGTATTCCTAATTCGATAAACGCACAGAAGTTGAAAGGTTTCAGCAGATCTCATAAGCTTACTTTTCTCTGCTCTTTACAAAGCTGCAGAAGATGTAACAGAGATCTCCAGAAACTAAATTCAGGATTCAGATAGGGAAACATTACAAAACACAACTGAGAATCTCTGTTCAGGATTCAGGAAGGGTTGGTCATGCTTCAGTATATTGCTGGAATTCTTGGAGGCAGTTGCTGCCAAAGAAGACAGAGGATATACAGTGGCCATCATACTCTTTGATTTTTCAGAAAACAATTTACAATGTTCTGGACTGGAAGCTAATACTAAGTCATGGAGACCTTTAGTAAGTGGAAAGTTGGCTAAAGCACAGGAAACAAATGGAGTTATGAAATGGAATTTCTTCAGGATGGAAAGTACCCATCAGTAGGATTGTGGAAGTATTGGCCGGTGGGTCCCACTTTTTCCTACTTGAATTATTAGCAATGTGTTCACGTGAAGGGAAATTGTTCTAACTTGTAAAAATGAAACAGTTCCAATTGTGAGAAACAGGGTAGCCAGCACAACTTGTAAGTGTAAATCTGTGTAGTGTTTTAAAATACGCGAAAGACGTTTGGGATCAAACGTAAGAGTCTAGGGATAGACAAGAGATTTTGCAACGTGCCTGCCCTTTTAAATAAGGGTCTTCTTAGAGCTTTCTGGTTTTGTATTTCTCTAGGAGCTAGTTTATCCTAGGCACTTGCCAGGTATTTTCTGGGCTCGAAGTGTAAACAATATTGTTGAATTGCTTGTCAGCAAACTGAAAGAGCTGTTACCAACAACACAAAACTCTGTAGAAAACATCAGTCTGGTTTTTATTTCTGTTTCCTTTCATTCCCTTTTCCTTGTAGAAATTACATAGCACTCAAGTAAAGCGAGCAGTTCCAAAAAATCAGACGTTTGTGTTGAAGGAGTACGCAGTATTAGGGGGAAAAAAAGAGTGAGTATAATTGTGGAAGATTAAAAGCTAACAAGTTAGAGGTGAATAGGGCTCTAAGAGTAGGTAAGTTAGCTGGTAGCAGACTGCAAGGTTTCTGTAAAGAAATCTTAAAAATGAAGTGCCTGCTTTAGAAAAGTAGAAATGACATTTGCCTTTTATCAAAAAACACTGCTTCTACGAGCAGTCAGCTAGTGAAAAACTACGACTAAAAAATAAAGCTGCACAAATGAATAAGTCAGAGCTGTGTACAGGAAGGAAATGAAAACAGACATTAGTACTGAAAATCTGAGATATGTTCGCCAGTATTTTTTCTGGGGTCTTTTCGTATTTTCCTTTTGATAGGTACTGGTTTTACGTGTCATTTCAGCAGTGTATAAGAAGGCATGCAAATGAACGAGCAGTGCAGCTCTTGCTCTTTTCTCAGATCAGGACAAAAGAAGTAGCCACCCTATTTTCATTGCTTTCAGCTGCTTTTTGCAGAATGTGCCTAGTATGCATTTTCCGAGGAGCTGGAAGTTTTTGACCTTTCTTCCTATGCTTCACAAAGAAAACCATTGCATGATAGTTCACAAAGAAATTCCTCATTGCTGTTGTTACAACTGTTACACTATTACTAAGAAAAAAGTTTAAAATGTAGACTTGTTTTAAGATTTTTATTGTTTGAACATTTTAGCACAAGGCAGAGGATGTACTTGGTTTTGTATGCTGGAATAGCAACCAGAATTTTTGAGGCAAGGCTGTGTATAAGTGGTTCAGGGTTTTTTTTTTTTCAATGAAACTTTAGTATATTATAAATTATTAACAAATAAAAGAAATCTACATTGTTCCAGCTGCTTCCAATTGATGATTGAATTTCAGAAGCTTCCAGCCCTAGTTACTGAACTATCAAACCTCAACACTAAGTCTTTTTCAGGATAATAATCAGACAAAGAGATCCTTCATCAGTTACAGATCACTCTCACCTCCAAAATCCCTTACTAGGGCTGACTTGGACCAGTAGACTCAACTTCTCTTTGGCTTACAATCAAACCTCAACTGGCTTATAAAACATCTTTAAACCTTGAATTGCTCATGCATCTACATATGCCTACGAAATACTGTAGTTTTATCACCCAAGTTCTGAATGGAATATAGATGGAGAAACCACTGCAGCAACTAGAGCAATCAAATCTGAAGTGGTTTTAGTTCTCTATCTTCAAGTCAAACATAGTTTCTGTACTAATATTATTGAAGAAGTGGATTTATAGAAAGAATTAACTTGACCCAAATGTTCTGCAGTCTTTTCTCTTTTTCTGTGCTTGCATCCTCCTTGCATACTTACACTTTTTTTCTTGGAATGCTTTCCTAATCATATCTTAAATCCTTTAATTTCTAAGCTTCCCATCCTGTGAAGGGCCGTCATTTGCACATTTCATTTTTCAGTGCTAGTGGCACATTCTGGTTTCAGCTTCATTGATCATTTTCTGATTCATTAAATCTAGAAGTGGTAAGACCATACTGATTTGGTTGACCAGTACCTATCTGAACACTCCTTTCATTACTGTGCATCTTTCTTTTCTTGTGTATATACTTCTTCACACACAAAAATGAACACATTCAGAGCATTTATTTGAAGCGGTTCTTCAGTCTTCTTCAGATTCTGTTCTGCTGCATTATCCTTTAGTTGTTGGATCTGGACCTACAGTTTTTAAAAGGGAAAGGGAGTAATATTAATGGAATACAAGAAAACAATGCCATATTATTTCATATTTACCTTTGCTTGTAAGAGGACTGCAAATTTGTATTGGCAAACAAGGTTTGCACAAAATACCGTATAATAAGATAATTTAGATACAAACCAGCGGATTATAGATGCATTTGAGAATAGTACTCCTTACAGACCGTTAGTGTCTACCTCCGTTGTCCTTTGCTCTCCTTTGTAATGATTCTTTGCCTCCACCGGTGCTTAAGCAGAGTAAATATCCTGCTGGCAGCTCGCTGACTAGAACGGAGAATGAACAGATACGCTGTTCCTGCGCTCGCCTAATGGTAATATTTTCCCTGGCACTTATGTTAATTTTTTCCTCTCGCTCACTATTTTCCTAGTCATTGTTTGATAGCTGTAAGTCCACGTGGCCAAAGTAATAGTCTTTTTTACCAATCTCCTTTTATCATCCCAACTGTGTCTTGTTTAACTTGACTATTTAAATGGCTAAGAGTCAGCATCATCCAGTTCTGAAGTGGACTGGGCAGTAATCCAGGTCTTTCTGTTTGAGACAGACATTCGTTTTTTGGACTAGAAACAAATTACTTCCAAATGCTGGAAATATAAGAAGGCTATTCAAAAAAAGATTTTCAGGTGTTTATAGAACAAATTAGTATAAAATAGTTTTCAGAATGCTCAGGCAAATGTAAAATAAATATTTAGTGGTTGTAGGAGTTGTGAAAACATAGCACTAGGAAACTGTAGGCACTGATCTGTAGCGTGCATAAAAATACGGTGAGAGCACACTGGTGTCAGATTCCCCATGCATTTTTCTATTGTGCCTCAGCTGAATTGCATGCATAAAAAAGGTAGTTTGTTGGGGTTTTTTTGCTTTTTAAATGAGACAGCCTGGCTGGCTGTAGGTTTGATGAGACTACTGCCTGTAGCAATCAGTAATTGAACTATAAACTGCCCTTTTACACCCTGTTTTGGATTCAGTTCCTGAAAGTCAAGGTCTATATCCAAGATGACAAGAGTTTTCATTGTCCTGAAGGCTGGGTTTTGTGCCTCATGCAGCATGACATAGGCACGGTCTCATTTACAGAAAGACAAACTAGTTTTCCATCATTGTTACCCATCTTTTTTGGCTTTATGGTGTCTTGCTTGTTTCTCACACCCTTTGCAATAGTCACAACAAATTAAATAAGATTTCCACAGCTAGGTGTCCTACACAACTGGTCCATCTCCTTTGTCTGCACCCCTCCCACACCATCCAACTCTTCTATCATCAGTTTCTATCAATTGTCACATTAGTTGCAGACAGTGACAGTGCCTGACTCTGCACTCCCACCATTGCTTATCACTCCTTTAGAAGCGTTCCCAGCCTCAGCACCTCCTACCCTCTCTGGAGGTACTGGTCTCTATAAGACCAATTTATATGAAAAGCTTGCATCTATAAAATAACATTCTTACCGTCCGAAGCAAGGTCAGCATTTCCAGCCTGCCAACTCTGAGTGATCCATAATGGTGCTAGTTCCCGGACTGTGCCAGAAACTGTTCAGTGGTTCAAGGGCTGCTTGACCCAGGCCAGAGCTCAGCCAGATGTTCTAGCACAAGTTACACGTAGTGGACAATTGAGTTCCAGTTCCAGTACCATTTAGTTTATTACTCATATCTACTCAAATCTACTCATAGCCACAAAAGAGCACAGGTTTCTGTGCATTAGCTGCAAAGAGTGATGCGTGCTGCCATTCCTGTTGACCATTCAAAGATGTGTCCCAAGCTGAGATTTCAGAGCCTCTGCTCAGCTTTGAGTGTGCTGGTGGTATCTATGGGAATTTCAGTGCAGAGCTGTTAGAGGTCTTTCTTAAATATCTGCATCCATCTCTACAGCTAAGGAAGGACAGTCTACATTACACATCTTTGGTTCAAGGGGCGTGGGGGCATGAGAGCTTGAGGAATCCATTTCTGTTTGCTACTGTGACACATGTAAGTTGTCATGTAAAACTGAACTATTTCATCTAAGTTTTTCAAGAGCACTCTAGTCCAGGTCACATATCTGTCCCACATTATGTTAGTGTGATTAGTAAAAGATTGGTAAAGCTCTAAGCAGATAGCCATAGGATATCTGAATATGGAAAATGTTGGCCAGTGTTTGTAACCAACATGGCTAATATGCCAATTTAAGTTGTATTTCTTATTTAAATGCACCATCTAGATCAATGTCTATGTTTTAAAAATAGTCTAAAATGTTCTCAATTAGAACACATATTCATTCTGGCAGCTAAGGTGTTCTTGTGATGGTGAATCTAGGGTATGTAGTTGTATAGATACTTCTCAGTGTAGGACATGTGAGTGTGCCTTCAATTGTGCATCTAGCTTTGTGTTTTCAGCTGGTCTCCTTGATTGACTGTGGTACAGACATTCTTTCTCTTTGTTCTTACATGCTGCACACAAAAAGGGTTTGTGGTGCAGCAACAGAAATAATACACAATATTTTAAGTACATTTGAAAACAGGTTTCTTCAGGATTTAAATCCTCATTCAATTTTCATGGAATTTTGAAAAAAAAAGTTTCTATAAGAGTTGCTTGATTTGTTTTTAGAAATTCTCCCTGTAATCTTTCTGCTCTTTAATCAGGCTGTTACTCTGTGAACATCAGTTAGAAGATAAATGACTTTTAGACGTGTATTCTTCTACCCTCACTCTCCCTCCCTTTTTACCCTAAAGTAGTTTTTCTTAAAGTATAAAAGCAAGTGTAAAACATGGGCAGAATCACTGCAATGCCTTGGATTTGAAAATTCTTGTTTCTAAACCTGTCATTATTTGTGAGCGTGTCTGTCCTAGTTTCTGCCTGAAAAGGGAGCTATTGCATGACGCCTGACTTTCGGATGCCAGCAAGGGTCTGCCGAGTTTGCCATGGCAATAACAGTCCTGGGAAATCACAAATCCCAGTGTCTCCAGTAGGGAATACCAGTGTTTACAGAATGATGCTTCCTTCCTATTTGGGAAGCACTACAGGCAGCTGTACTGAGGGGGTGGAACTCAACCTCTGGCCATTCTTGCATGTTTATTGCTCCTCGGAACCGATTTTGTTATCATCCTGCAAACAAGGAAGGGAGAGAGTTGCTTTCTATTGGGGAGATACATCAAGTGCCTTTAGAGGTCTCTTCCAATCCAATACATTCTATGATTCTATTAATAAACAAGATCTGTGGTGGATCTGTGTAGTTGTATGAGAACAAGTGGCCGGTTACATAAGTAAGTTGAAGTAGCCTCTTCAATTTACACACAAGCCAAAGCTGGTGCAGTGTGTGACCAGTCTCCTGAGTAAATTAATTGCTCATTTATCTGTTCCTTTAGTTTTGAAATATTACAATACAAATTAAAACAGCTAGACTTTCAGAAATAGAGCCTTTTTGATAATAAGTACAGATAAGTGATTGACAGTTTTATACACTCCCTGTTTTATGCCAACTTGCATATTTTCCTGTTTAATTGCTTTTTTTTTTCTCCTCTGCTGCTGGATGCAAGTGCTGTATGGTGACAGATTGTCAGAGGTAAATGATGTGGTTTGCTTAGCAGAATCTCCCCAAGTGCCTAAAGTAAACAATTACAGAAAGAAAGATGTCTTTCTGGTCTGTGTTCCTAACAGGAGGATTTTGCTTTCACTAAGAGCTGCAACGATATGTCGCGTTTTTTAATTGGATGTAAAAAATTAACTGAGCAAACAGAATAAAAGTAGTACTCAGTCGTGTACGCCACAGGAAAAGGTGGGATTCTATGTTGAATGCCTTTTTAAAGAAAAGGAATGTTCTGGCTTTCTTGTTGGCAGATACATTGGATGAGCACTTCGCTAATCTCTTTTTTTAAAACAGAAGCTAAGTTCAGAATGAGGGTAAGAATTTTGCCAGACATCACCCGTTGTGACTCACACCTTAATGCTGCCGTTCAGTGTAGGAAGGGAAGATTCTCTCGGAGGAGTTATAAGTGTTTGCAATGTGGTAAATATTACAAAATAGATCCAGTTATAATGGAATAATAGAGGCTGCACAACTGTCACCCTGAGCTTTTAGTTTTCTGCATTATGGTGAAAATCATGGTGAAAACTCTATTTGACATTGACATTCACTCTGCTTGTGGTGTCCAAAAAGATGCTGTATTTGATTCCATCTGCTTGGGTCACATTACTGTAATTATTAACCGTTTAATCCCCATCCTGGAATTCCAGTCAGGATGTTTTATTTTAGTTCTACAAAATGAAAGGTTCTACTTCCTTGAAATTAAGAAGATGGATGACTAAACAATATATTCCAGGGCTCTAAAAGGCAGGTTGTTCCTTGGTTCTGAATCTCTGCAGTAGATAGACATTTTACCACAAGACCTTAATGGTCCCGTTTGTTCAATACATTTCTCAGACTCTGCCTCTCCACTTGAAAGTGCAAGGGCTATTCAGTGAGAATGGATTTTATGAAATAAAGTGCTGATTAAAAAAATACTATTGTTTATTACCCGAAATGTAAAAAGGAATAATAAAATTGAAAGAAAACAAAAAAATATAGTACTTTATTGTAATAGCCTCTTCAGTGTTGCCATAACTTTTGCTTAACTAACTAGGAACCTCGTCTTTGGTTCCTCTAGAGGATGAGGTGCAGAAGAATGAGTGCACTTGGTTTTGTTGTTGGGTTTTGTTTTATGGTTTTTGATGCTGTGGTAGTTTTTTTCCCTTGCAGTGATTTTTCAGAACACAGATACCAGTGAAAGAAAAAAAAGAAGCAGTATAACTACTGGAAATATGTTTTCAAAATGTCCATCTGAAGCCCCTCAACCTCTGGTAATTAGAGGCTGTACTGTGGAGGTTGACAGGGTAAATTACCAGTTAATGTTTACACAACAAAACATATGCCCAGTACAATATCCTACACTGATGTTACTGAAACCAGAGTCCGGAAATGTACAGTGGAAACAAGACATGGTACTTTTCTTGCGCCAACACAAACAGCAATTACAGCACAGTGTGAGAGAAGTCATAAGAAATACTACTTCGTATCAGTAGTTCAACAAAGTCAGCACTTTTGTGTAATTGCGGGGGAAAAGGGCTGAAAAACATTACAGATCTCAGCAAGAAATGGCCCTTTATACTTTTAAACTGATCCTTGATAAAACAATGCTGGGGTCATGAGAAGGCTATTCTGCCAATTTTGCTTCACTGTGGGATCCATTGACATCTGGCTGAGCTGCGGAAGCTGGAAAACTTCTTTAATATTCTCTTGACAGTAAAATGGACATGTGGAAAACATTCTAATCTGTTAATCTTTGGTGCTTCTGAAGAAAGAGGACATTTGGCTTTATACTTTGTGGTGATGAATACTAAGTCTCCAGATCTAGCTGTAAATAAGTTAGAGGTATTTGAATGGAGAATGCAGGTCTTATTTTCCAAATATGGAGAAGATGGATATGCACCTGTGTAATCCAGATGATGTAATAAATGACAGGAGCTTTTTTCCTAACTGTTCTTTACCATTCATCTTGGCAATGCGCTTTTCTTTATGCTGAATGCTTTGTCAATGAGTATGGGGAGCAGAATGTTGAACTAACTTGCATCCTATGTACTAAAATAGGATAAAGATGTGTTTCACTCAGGCGACTTTGCAAACAGAATTCAGAGAGATCCAAAACAGTAAGTATGTCTAAATAACTAGGGTGGGTTTTATTTAACAGCATTAACTGTACAAATTATTTTGGTCTAGACTTCAAATCCAGTATGCAGTGATGGTGAATGGTGGGACTCTAGATATAATCAGGTTGACACAGGAAGCACAATTCTTCATTTCTGTTGTGAGATCTATCTCCAGAAAGGAGAAATCTCTCACATTAGAAAATAACTGCTATGAACACAGACTGTGTATAGACATTATGAAACACGTATCATTTAGGTTATTATAAAATGCAAAAGTTGCCTTGGATTGTGGAAAAAATAAACTAAAATTTGTAGTTTTGCACATCCTTTTAAATTAATTTCAACAGCTAAGACAATGCATAAAGATCAAACCTGTATACACCTGGTGAAAGTGAAAGTGATTTCCCAGTCGTAATTAGCAAATGGTATCATTATAACAACATGTACCCTGTTGGAAATCTGTGACTTCCTTTAGAAAACCTCCGGTATCGTCTTTCACAAAATAAGTAGGCTTGGGAATTTACAGACCTGTTGAGCTTCCCTCCACCTCAAATGATGAGAGGACAGTTAAAGAGATGAAAACAAACTTACAGTCAGGTCCTTTTCTTTCTACCCTCTCATGAATTCTGGTATTTCATTGATTTTTGTTGAGATCTGCTAAAGGAGTCAAATCTCTGAGCTCCAACTGCATGCTAGATCTAATAACAACAATGATACAGGCTTGAAGTCCATGATCTGGCTCAAGCAATCTCCCAATGAGTAGTAGTTCAGTAAAGTAAAAATTAGTCCAATCTATAATATTCCAGAGAAAGCGATTCCTAAGAAGGTGAAGTCTGTTGCTCGAGCTTTGTGTCTTGCTGTTGTATAAGGAGATTGAAAATGCAGAAAAGTGAAAGAGCCAAGATGAAGTTAGAGAGGGGCTAGGTTTCTCTTGGATGTGCACAGAACCCACCACCATCCTGGTGCTTTTGAAGTTGCAAAGATCTTAGGCTTTTGCAGGATTTTCCATTCAGATGTTGCCCCGTGTTTGTGAGACACAGCAGAGTCTGGATCTCAAATGTGAGAATAGCTACAGGCAGGGTTTTTGTGGTTCACTGCCTACGTGTCCCACATTACCCAAATGTAGGATGTTTATTCAGAAGGAAGGAGAGAAAAAACCCCCCCAAGCCTCAGATAGGATAGTACTGCTCTTTGACTAATGGGTGTGTTTGTATTTGGAGGCATGTGTGGGGTTTTCTATTTCCACTGCTGAGTCTGATCCATTTCCAAGTCAGTAACTCTTTCTGAGATGGTTATTGAAGGGCAGGGGAAGTTTTCCTCTAGCCTAATTTGTGTCCTATTAAATAGGTTAAATGGGAAAAGAGATGGTGTAATAGTTGCAACAGTAAAATGAGTGGTCTCCTGGAAAGCATAGGTACTAACATCAGAGGAAAAGCCTTGGAAGCATAAGATAGGAGTACTCATCGACCTTAAAATGTAATGTCCAACAGGTCACTTAGTATGTCATTACTGCCATCGTGTTTGGAATGGTAGCCAAAACCTTTAGCAGATGTTCCGTTATGTGGCAGAGACAAGACAGACTTGGAGTGAAGTGTGTTTGCCAACTGCTGCCTTGCTTTGTATGTGCTCCCTGGAGTCATTTAAGATCAGGTTTGATGAGGTTCTGAGTGGCCTGAGCTATGTAGAGTTGTCCCTGTGTCGGGAGGTTGGACCAGATGACCTCTAGACGTCTCTTCCAGCCTAGAACATTCTATGGTTCTACGATATCATCACATTCAGGAAAAGTTAGTGTAGGTCTGGTTGTCAAGTGTCAGTGGGAACAGACCTAAAAGTCACTAATATCTGAAAAGGTATTCTCACTTTAAGTGTAGAAGCTTGTTATGGACTTGAGCAACACTGAGTGAAGATAAATTGGATGTGGAAGAAAATGTCCTTGTACAAGGACTGAAGCATCAATCTTAAGTGTTCTTAAACTGGGATCTGACCTTTAGTCTCCCTTAGCATTTCTTTGAGAAAGTCACACAGAGGAAGACAGAAAAGAGGCTGACCTTAGCATATGCTTTCAGACACCTGAAGAAGCTCTTAGAACTCCTGGTGTCACATTGAGGTCTCTTCATTTGTGTCGGTACATTGAGTTTCCCCAGCTTCCACACCAAGGAGTGGTGTTTTTCAGATTATGAAGACCACACATGTAGTGGTCATGCGTGATCAGCCTTGGACAAGAAACTGTGCTTCTGTAAGACTTCACGGCACATCTGAAGAAGAGGCCCGGGGACATGCAGAAGGTCCTAATTTTTGCTGAGTGGCAGGTGGGTTTAATGAAAGTCAAAGTTTTTTGTGGGTGGGTGAGGTTTCAGGCTCTAGGGGAGTCAGGTACTGTGGTGTGAGGGCTCTGACGGAATTGAAGTCAGATGGGATTTTAAATGCTGTTCCCATTTTGTTCTTTTGGATACCCTGATGTTGACATCCCATAATACTACCATGGAATGCAAATAGTTCTGCTCTGTTTTCCCAGCTTTCTTATAAATGTCATTGTTGCTACAAGTTTATTTTATGAAAATAAATGCCACCTACCCTTTGCTGTTTTGTTACTGGTACAAGCTGGTGTCCTCTGCCATATGCTGAAATGGTTCTGTTTATACAGTTTCTTGCTAAGGTATAAATAACGATGGAGGGGGTGTCTAAGATGGGTAAATGGGGTTGTATGCTCCCTGAGGGGAGGAAAAAGCAACCTTTTTCGTTACTGTGGTGCTCTGAGCACATTTGCTGTTTCATTGATGGATCTCCGTGTTCTACATTTGCCACGTGTTTCAAACACTAAGTAACTAACTGCCTTGCCCTGATTCTTCATAGTCCTTTCAGTGACTCCCAGTGAAGTGCGCTCTCTGTCGCCTGCATCTCAAACATTGATTTTTTACCTGTGGTGTCATCCTTCATTCAGCCCATTCTCAGCTCATGTCTCATAGTTCAGCCTTTATAATAACTCAGCCGTTTTGTTTGGGGGGGTATGCCTCTGCTCTGCCTATCCTCTGTGAGGCATGTCTTGTAGTGCTTCTGAATCAGGCTGTCATTGTAAGCAGTTCCAACATGCTTTTTCTGGTACCAGTAGAATTTTCCTCTCCCAGAGCAGCCCTCGGTAACTTTAGCATCAAGTTAAATACCCTTTTTACTTCCCCTGTCCATTCAGATCTCAGAGTTTATTTGTTTTTACTGGCATGTAGCACATGACAAAAACCTGAGTGTCGTATGACTGCATGACATTCACGGGCAGCTGGGCACAGTTCACCTCTGGACCAGACGGTTCTTTCTCTGCCCACTCCAAAATAGAAAGAGTCATCAGGAATTGGAACAGGCTTCCCAGGGAGGGCATGGAGTCACCATCCCTGGAGGTGTTCAAAGAACATGTAGATGTGGCCCTAGGGAACACGGTTTAGTGGGCAGGGTGGGGTTGGGTTGGCAGATGTCTTCATGGTCCTAGAGGTGTCTTCCAACCTTAGTGATTCTGTGATTCTGAACTGCCCTTTGCCTTTCTTCTCTAGTTCCCCTTCTCCCACTAGATCCAAAGATTATTATCTTCTTTGCTCTAGCTGCTTAGTGCGTCTTCTGAGTGTACCCAAGTCTACAAAACGGCTGTCGTGCAGTCTTGGATCAGGTTCTTTGACAAGACGTAGTGAGCAGACAAACTGTTGAATCAGCAGAGGTTTACTTGGGAGCAGCACCTTCTGATGAAGAGTATTGAGGCAGTAGCTATTTACTGCCAGTTATCAGCAGCGGAACTGGGGAATCTGGCAATCCCTGCATTGTCTGCGGAGGGAAGGAAAGGAGACTGGAACGTCACTCAGTGATGATCCTCGCATCTCCCTGGGTTTCGACCAGACCTTGAAATGTGTCTCTTGCTCCTCCTGCAGGTTTTGTGGCTATTAGCAAGAGAGCGGCTCGGATTGTGCATGACCCCCACGTAACAAATTCGTGTCTTCTAAATGACACGGATCATAGATTCAAACAAGGGGCAAACTAAGCCCGCATAGGCAATGCTTACAGTGATTTGTGAGCTTCTGCTTCCAATATTAATTCAGTTGTGGCCTAGGATTTTAATTCTAAGCTTTACAAAATCTCAGAGCCAGTCTCACGCATCAGTTTCCCCCTAAACATCCGTGAACATTCTCTGGGAAACTGGTTCCACGACCTAGATCTCTGCTGCGTGAGCCTACTGCTGAGATGCTTTCTGTTCAGCCAGAGACTCGGCTTTTCCAGCTTGGTTTCAGATAAATTGCTTCACTATTCTTGGTTAAAGTTGTGGAAAAGAGCACGGTCAGCTGCTTTTCTTCCAACTCTCAGGCATTTTAGGAGCGGTGCTGAGCAGTTCCTGACAGTAAAGTGGAACTTTCCAAAACTTGTATCTAAGTCCAGACCGTATGATCGTCTGAAAATCAGTATTTATCCTTCTTGGGCTAAATTTGAGAGTGCAAGGCTACGAGAGTTATCTCCAAGATGTTCATGTTAGAATGACTAAATATTAGCTTACCAAAGCACTTTTCTTCCCCAAAAACTTATTCTCGGAAGTGGCCAACCCCATACTTCACTCTACTTTCCAAACCAATCCATTCTGAGGCAGAGAGATGTCGTGGAACAAGTAAGCTCCAACAGTTAGAGTCTGACAAAGTGATAAACAAGTTGAAGTAGGAAAGTGTTAGGGAACTTCAACTCTGGATGTCATTGCCGGCTTTGCTTACAGTAAATGTGTCAGTAGCAGTACGAGAAGATGTGTGCAGTGAGCTGGAGGAATGCTGTGTGAACCTATGCTGTGCAGCCTGTCTGCCCACAAATTACTTGCGTCCCAGTATGTTTCAGGAGAAAGTGATTTTTATTTTTTGTCTCTGAATGAATTCATTTTCTGAGTAAATGAGCTGGGAAATCACAGATTTTAGTGTAACAGTGACACCCTGTGGTCAGTAGTGATGGAGTTCACGTAGAAGACGAGTGTTCTCTTGTTTGATGCATTTTAGCAAGAGCAGAGAGGAAGAGAAACAGGAAGGGAGCACAACTGACTTTCAGGATGTTCCAGATGTTGCCCCATTTTATTGCCTTAGTTGCAGATGTTTATGCTTCAAATTGCTGAAATGCTAAAATAAATTTTATTTACATACATTTGCTTTATTGAAATAAAAGGGAGTGGTGAGCCTTGATTTTAGGCAGCTTGGTAATGACTCTTCTTCCTTCTTCCTTCCTTGAACAAACACTGAACTAACACAGTGATTCTCTGTCCTATGTTTGTGAACACATCTGTAAGACAGAGCGGTACCAAACTTCATGGTGTTGTGGCCCCTCAACTTCATGGCATGACAAATCTTTTCCCTTTTAATGCATAACTGGGGTCCTTGGCATTATGGTTTCAAAATATATTTTTTTAAAAATCCTAATTTATGAGACACTTCATTTGTAGCTCTGATTTTATAACTCATGCATCACTGGAGTTACTGACCTTGCTGTCTTTAAGGGAGGGACAAACATAAACTTGTGTTCGGGTGAAGCCAGGTTTAAAGACCCATAAGGAAGGAGACCGACTGTCTCAGCAAGAAGTTATGGAGAGGTAGGAAAGCAAAGTGAGAAACATGAAACATTTATTATTCGTTGGCAACAACACTTTCCTGTTAAATCTGGCTATTTAGAGTGATGAATTTGATTTCTTGCTCTTTACTGGGAATTGGGACATTAAGGTTGAACAGGAGCAATGAGCCTGCTCTGCAGATTAAACTAAGACTAGCCAAATTTAAAGCTTGGAAGGTGTTCAGAACCACTATTGGAATTGTAGTGATTAACAAAACTCTGCAAGTGTCAGAAAGGCTTTGAGCACTCAAGTTGTCCTGGAAGTCCAGCCACTGTTCACCCCAACACACATCCACAGGTGGGCAGCTCAGTGGGTGCTCGTTTGGACACACCTTACAAAACAGCTGCAGTGCAGCTTCTCATCAGACTCAGCAAAATGTAGTGCCTGTCGGGAGGTGACAATGAGACTGCGGGGTTTTTTGAGATTTCCTATAAACAGTGAATGTTTAGCAAGCTCAGACTGGTGGAAAGTTTGAAACTCATCATCTCCTTTCAAAGCTGGACAGGGCATGTGATGAAGGAGAGACCTTGTTTCACACGTTATGTCAGGTTTTACCATTTCTTTTCAAGCTCCTTATACTTTTGATGGCTGAAAGGGCAAAACAGCTTCATGACTGCTTGCACTTGCAGGTAAGTTATTTGTTATGTGCTCTTTCGGGTTCTGTGCTTGGACAGGCTGGACTCGAATGTGAACCTCCAAATTAGTTGGTAGTGCTGCTGAAGAACATTTTCCAACATCTGTTTTTAGCACTGTTAGAGTAGAATTTGGAGTAAGGATTATTTAAGGACTTTTTGAATGGGGCCACACTGGAGATGCACTGCAGTGATTCTGCACGTGAGTCAAAAGTCGTACTGTGTTTGCTCAAATCACATGCAGGAGCAGACAGATGCAGCTAAGCCGGCTGGTGAAATAGCAGGATGTTGCAGTAAACATCAGAAGTGTTGTGACGAGAACTTTAAAGCATGATACCTTAAAGGCAGAGATGCCCACTCACTGCATATTTGGGACTTCTGAGGTCTTTCTTACAGGCTTTGAGGAGCCACCTGTCTAAAGAAAATGCTCCCTTGTCTGAGAACAGGACCTGGGATAAGAAGACTTCATTAGATTATCCTTTATTATTGCCTTATGGGAATGTTGACCTTTCAGAAAGCCTAGAAGGCCAATGACAAAACTATGGAAAGCACTGGTAGAACTAGAAACAAGTACAACAAAACAAAAGAGAAGGCTTATTTCAGAACAAAAAGAACCATTAATGGGTATATTCAGGCAGGGGACTTAGTACCTACAACGTGTAGGGCTTCATCTTTTGCCTGCTTTGCCACCTAGCTGTAAGCATGGCTGTGAAGTAGAAGCTTAGGCTCCCAGCTTAGCCTATGGGCACAGGTATCAGAAGAAAAGAAATAGAAATGAGGTCTCATTGTGGCCAGACCTCTAAGCTAATCTTATTGGCTTGTAAATGTGAGTATATGTCATGGTTTAACCTCTGAAACTCTGGACCCAGAGTTGAAGCTTTGAAAGCTTATTTCTGCATAGGAACTACTGTCCTGAATGTGAGTGGTTGTTGCAGCCTAATTCAGTCTCCCTGACTTCTAAACTTTTTTTATGAATGGCTGAAGTAACTCAAGGGGGAGGAGAGTACTGTACGGTGCTTAAGGCAAAGAGAAGATGGTATCCTTGAAGATCTGATAACCACTCTGCCTAATATCATTGCCTACCTCTGGTTATCTCTTAGAGCCTGAATGTCTCCAAAGACATCTAATCTTCTTCAAGGGGGAAACTAAAGAGCTGTCTCTCTAACTGGGGACACCTGGATCACACACCAAACATGTTAAAATGTTTCCCAATTTCAGCTTTATTTTAAAAACTAATCACAGAAAAAAAGAGGGTGCAAGACTCACTAAACAAATCAGTGGAAGTCACAGACTTCCTTTCTTTCTCTGAAAAGCTTTATCCCATAGGAAATTTAATATTATCTGTTGGGCTGAAGTGGTAACTAGTTCACTATTCTTTACTGTGAGTATGCAGAGAGAAGATCAGGAGAGAGCATGAACTTGGATGCAGTAGGAAGAAGAAGAGAGTGATGAATTTATGATAGCTGTCTGTTTTCCAAGTTTTAATTTAAGTGAGAGAGCTTGTCACATTGCATCAAGCAAATATAATTACTTAAATAATAATAAATATTCAAAGATCAGTGCCTGTATTTGTGTAGAACTTCCATGATATCTAAACTATTCACTCATTCTATGCATCTTAAAGACTAGGGCTTTGAATGATGTCCCAGGACTGTCCAGCTGAGAAATTTGCTATTGTGGAGATATTGTTTTTTTCCATACTGGTGAATATGATAAAAAAAGGGTCCGACTTGCTGGCAGGATGGTGTGAGCAGCAGAGAAGGTCTTGACTCTATGTGAGCACTGCTCAGCAATACCAAAATCATCTCTGTATTATCAACACTGTTTTCAACACAAATCTAAAACACAGGCCCATACCAGCTACTATGAAGAAAATTAAATCTATCCCAGCCAAAACCACCACAGGGTGAAAAAAACTCCTTTTATTCTTCCTCTAAACCAAGAACAAAAAAATCTTCTTTATATGGTGATTTTGTGATGTCTAATGAAGAGGCAAGAAATGAAAATAGAAAGAGAGAAAATGCTGGTAGGGAAGTTATTTGTGAAATATAACTTTAATATAAAACACATTTTAGAAGACAGATGTCCCCATATCTTTTGGATGACACATAAAACAGATGTTAATGTTAAGACTTCCATCTTACATTACAAAGACTTGTACATGTGTTTAACATTACACATTTAAACACCACCACTGACTCTTGGTTGCAACTAAGCCTATGCAGGAATAGATGCAGACTACTTAAAAACAGCATGTAGAGACATGAAGAGAGAAGACATAAAGCTCTGGCTCTAAACCAGCAAATGTCACAGGTGATGGACCCTTGGTTCTCTGTTCCGCATCTTGTGTTTGAAGAGTCTTACCTTACAAAGATGTCAGGACCAAGGTCATGATGAAGAATTTCCTCTGAGAGACATCCTTTTTGTGGAGAAATGTGCATTTAATCCATGCTTAATCTGTTTATGAATAATTATAAATTATGCTGATGTTGGGGTTTTTTCTGTTTTTATCTTTCAGATGGGAGTGGCTGTAGTGGATTCCTCTGTCGCAGGACTAGGTGGCTGTCCCTATGCAAAAGGTGCTACTGGAAATGTAGCCACAGAGGATGTGCTATACATGCTCAATGGTCTGGGTATCCACACAGTAAGATATTTTTACTTTCTACTTAAGACTTTAAGGAAAACAAAACTATTTTTCTTGAAAACACACAGAAAAGCATTGGGAGCAAACAGCAGGTTTTGTAAAGTTGGAGTTTTAACATGCTTGACCCGTAACAGAAGTGATGCCTTCACTAGCAATTCAGAGTTGAACTGATTTGTGTGTTTGACAGGGATTTGAACGAGCCCATATCTGGAGCTATGGGCAACTAAGTAGCAACTAAGTAGCAACTAAGTAGCAACTAAGTAGCAACTAAGTAGCAACTAAGTAGCAACTAAGTAGCAACTAAGGGTCATAGCTCTGCCTCATTAGCCACAAAGTCCTCATTACTGTAGTCCAGAACGCTGATCAGCTTCTCAGTGGAAGACTGATCAGACCTCAGCCTTTTTCACAGACTTTGGATTTCGTTCATAGTGCTTATTGTAAATTTTTCCGGCTTCAAAGTAGAAAGCCAAAGCGGTGGTTGGATCCCAAGCACAGGACGTTACTATTTCTCGGGTATCCACTTACTGTGTTCCAAACTTGTATAAAATCTCTTACTTGCTAGCAGGTTTCAAACTAATTTTTATTTCCAGCCCTGTTCTTGCAGAGAGCGAAGTAGCTAATCTGCACCGAGCTGCACCTAAATGAGTCCTACCAGTGAACATCCCCACCTTTAGTATCCCTGGCTTGATTGGTAGGTTAATTATCCTGTACCCTGAGAACCAAATGATGCTGCCTTCTCCAAAGTATGCGCTCTTTGGTCTTCCTGTTGGTTGTCATTGTTCTGGAAATGTGTTTGTGTTTACTCACCCAACACAGTTACTTTACCATTAATGTAGACATAGTCTTTGGGAGTCGGGCTCAAAGGAGAACATACAGAGAGCTGCCAAAACTGCAGTGTGAGTGGTTTGTCTTTAAACTACTGCAAAAAGAAATTGAAAAGCCTCCTGTCTGAAATACAACAGTCTGAGTGATTGGGGAGCTGTCACTTCCATGCAGGTTCCTGTTCAGCATGTCATACGTGCCAAAGGTGCTCCTTGACATAAAAGAATCATGGAACTTCTGAACTGCACATCCCCTGAGCACTGCTAAAGCACATTCAATGCCCTACAGAGTCCACTGTGATGTTTGTGTGCTTTTGTGTGCTTCTTGGGGAATTCTGGGTGGATATGAGGTTCCTGTTTAGAAAAGGTTGAATCACAAGTGTCCATTGTACAAGTGGACACTGATTCGAACTGCTCATACATACTTTGGGATAGCTTTTTTAATGAAGATGTTTATTCTTTCAAAACAACAACATAGTTTTTTGGAATAAGGAGAACTCAGGCATTTTGATTTACAATGCTCTGTACCTTAGGCTTTCAGTATAGTCTTTCCATGGGCAAAGTTCCTGTTGACTTTTCCAACTGACTTACAAAGAAGGGAATCAATTAAATAAATAATAGCCTGATTGAATGAAATACAACTTGTTCCAGGCTTCTTGATAGGATTTACCAATCTGTTAATGATCTGGTTCCAAGCAGGAATCTAGCTTGTTGTAGAAGTTGATAACAGCAACATCAGGTGATGTGATGCTGTCAAGAAGATAAGAATCTCACTATTGAACATTTAGTTACCACATTAAAAAAAAATTTAGATTATGCAATAGCAAAATACAAGGCTTTGCCCTTTGACCCTTTTCTGGACCATTAAGAGTGGCTTACTGGATGAGAAACATGGAATCTCGAAATCACTACCTTAATATATTAATTTTGGTTTTTGCGGTGATGATTTTGAAATAAAATGCTGTCCGTTTGCACAGAGTGCTTTCTCATGATCCTCTCAGCTGTACACTAAAGCTTTTATTTTGTTGACTGAAGTCACTGAAAGAATCAGTCAAGGAATGGACAGCTTTAAAGTCTACTATAATGAGTTTGGGTAGACTAGATAGATTAAAGTAACAATGGATGCTTCTTCAGACTATGTCACAGAATCACAGAATCACAGAATTACCAAGGTTGGAAGAGACCTCATAGATCATCACATGTGATATTAATCTCTGGAAGATTAAATGTGAAATAATTTTCTGGCAGAATTTATCTACAGGGAGGTTTAGTGGTTGTGCCGTGGTAATGGACAGATAATTATGTCATAGGCCATTAATGCTTATGAGACTTTGTATGGAGACACATAATTTCTATAAAACCAGTTTCTATATGGTTCCAGTGTAATTACAGTAATAGGACTTTTGCTTATGATGCCTTCAAGGTGCTGGACTAACAAAAATCCTGAGAAGCAACTAAATACTGCTAGCCTCATATATTCACATTAATAACAAAGTTCAGAGAGATAATAGCCTTGGTATTTATTAGTATGGAATGAGAAGTGAACATGAGTTGAAGTCTTGCCTTCTGGCAGAAGCTTTCCTGACTTAGAGCACATAGCAAAGTTCATAGATGCTTTTGAAGACGCTTTGTGTTTCACAGTTTCATTCCTTGGTGTCAGAAGCAGAACTCTGATGTAGGGAGTGTTTACCAACTACACTTGAGTATGTTTCTGAGTGTCTGTCTAGAGACCTATTATTCTGACTCAACAACTTACAAACAGCTGTAACTACTCTTTTCCCATACACATCTGTGAGTCATGCTTGTGAGTGTTGGGTTTTGTGCCCTCCACGGTAATCCTCTTTGATTCACATCACTGACATTTGAAAGACAATGTAAAAGGCAGAGATGCTTATATTACATTTAGTGAATGTGAACTGTGAACATACGTTTGTAATCAATACACATCACATTTGCAGTGTTGTGGTGCTGAAAATATGAATTTTATAGAGGTTCATATCACCATCTGCTATAATCTCACTACCAGTGTGTCTGCACTGGTGTTTCTCATTTGTTCCTAATAAATAAACACAGATGCTCTACAAACTTTTGGTTACGTTATGTGCAATAGCACTTTACAAACTAAACTTCAATAACGGTCAATAAAGGATAGAAGAATAAGCTGTGATCAGCCTTGTTATGACTGTGTTAAAATGATACAGTTAGAAAAGGATGTTTTAAATGTTCCTAAATGCTACAACTGATTGCAAGTCTGTAGCCATTTTTTATAGATTAAAAATGGTTTTTTATTACATCTCTGTGAAGTAATTTCTCTTGCCATTAAAAACTTCAGTCAATTTGAGGAATGAAAAAGGCAAAATTTACAGTAGAGTATAAAAATAAGTGCTAGATCAATTTAAAGGATTAAGCATCTAAATCAGGTCTTGGTCTGAACTTTAGTGCATAAGTCTGTAAGTCATATGAAAGCGTGTGTCTGGCCCAAAACACACTCTTTAATGTTGAGTGACATACTTCTCCCGGTTTTATGCAACTGCTCAGTGTATTGGTTGGTCAAAGTACCCTTTCACATTCCTTCTACAAGAACTTTACTGGCTTCTAAATGCCAATGTTTGGAGCAAATACTTACATCACTTACATGATCTAACTCAAATTTTTGCTGTACATGAGTAATCCAAGGTTATAGACTAATAATGAAGTATTTCTCACTCTTTATGAGGGATCTGATTCCATTTTAGCTATCGAGCAGTGCTGATGTGTATCTTGTTCTAGTTACGTCCCATCTGATTGCTCAAGGAATGTATTTTAGCTTGGGCAGATCAAGCAGCTGCAGTTTTTTGCTCAGTTGTGCTAGCAATGCAAATTGTAACTTGAATTGAAAGGAACTTCTTCAAGAAGATTGTATTTATTGAAGAGAGTGCAGGATCCTGTTTCTCACTAAACCCAGTTGCCAATACGAGTGTTTTTCCTCCACTTTCCTGAGCTTCAAATGGGATACTTGCAAGCACAATGCTTCTTAGTGTTGGATGATAGTTCAGAACACACGTAGACACTGTTCTTCTTCCAACTTCTTCTAGTTGTTATTCCAGTTCTTTATTGCCAGATTCTTTTGAGTTTGAAAGATGCTACCCAAATACTTGAGCTACTTCTATTAGGATAAGTGTGACAGAATCTCATCAACAGCTGGAAGCTGTGACTGTTGTATAAGTTACTGTAACTCTACTAATCTGCATTACTGACCCATGACATGAATCAGGCCCTTTGTTTGCAAAAATTAGACCCTGGAGAAAAAAGAGCAACTTGGAGTTTAAGAGTTTTCAACATGTGCCTTCATAATTATTAACATTTTTCACCTCTTTTTTAGGGTGTAAATCTTTATGCAGTGATGGAATCTGGCGACTTCATCTGTACAGCTTTGAACAAGAAAACAAACTCAAAGGTGGCACAAGCTTCCTTCAATGCTGGAGCTATCAATTAAATGGTATTTTTTTGCAGCTTCATGACATTTGCCATCTACCTTGACCAAGGACATTTATCAAGATAATCAATATAAGAAAACTGTTTCAGCAAAGACCCCAAATGCAACCTGTACAGTACTGGGTGTTATGGGAAGACTTGTGGTACTATACTGTCTTGTCAAAAATTGTCTGACTTGTAAGTAAGACATAAACTACTGCAGTGCTTGGTACAGCATTCTGCTTGGTAGTTCTCCAGATGGCAAATACTTGTAACCACCAGGACATTTTACCATATTTAAACTGAATTTTAATTCTGTTCAGAAAAACTGGATAGTACCAGTGAATACGTAGTTATTTTTTTAATCAGGATGAATTACAGAATGGTATAAATGCTTGCAGTAGTTTATCAGATCCCACACAGTGTGTGAGCATCATATTATGTGTTTCATTTGTCTGAATCGTTAGTTTTCTTTTGTGAAGTTGGTTATGTGCTCTACTGAGAGTGATGCTGTTCTTTTCAACTTTTTAGTTCAGCAAGATACCAGCGAGCTGCAATAATGGACAAATTCTAAGTATTATTCTATCCATAAACTGTTCAAATACACCATGAATATATTGCCATTTTTTCAGCCTGAAACATCAGTGTCATTCCTGGCTGTTTGTGTAGGATCCTCCTGTGTGCTTAACCTTGATCTATACTTTTTCTGAACATAGCCTGCTAACATGAATATTTTAAACGCTAGACTATGATCTTTGTCCATATTCTTCATTTTCCTCCAAAACATGAAAGGTTGGGAAACAGTAAGATGAAAGAAAATGAAAGGTAACATGTAAAGAACAAAAAGGGTGAGTCATTTTTGTCTGAAACTCAACTTTGCAAATTACAACTTAGGCTCTGTTTGCTTTTGAAATTCTGAAGTGAAAGTTTTCTGCGATCTTTTAGCCAGTTTGTAGGTTAGGCACAACTCACGAAAGTCAGACTGTGTTTGCCAGGTAAGTCGAAGCTATACATTTTATATGAAGGCTCTGTGTTTTTTATGCCATGTGTTGTTTCACTCTTCTCACAGTGAATCAAAGAATAAGTAAAGAAATGTGTAGGGATGTATTTTGTAGAGAGTGAGCAATCCCAGCTCTGTGAACTTAGCCAGAGTCTGAGCTAAGGGCTTTG
>JAOXOE010000256.1:55358667-55378442 GCA_028565055.1 Phoeniculus purpureus
CTAGGATAAAGGTTGGACTCGATGACCCTGGAGGTCCTTTCCAGCCATGATGATTCTGTGATTCTGTGATTCTGTCTGCTGCTCGCCACATCAAAGTCACTGTAAAGATCTCACAATACAACATGTAGATAATCTTATTTATGCCAGGCCAGTAAAATGGAGTGCCCTGAACCTGTGAAAGTTCAAGAGCTGACCAATATCACATCTTCTTTAATACTTTCACTGTAGTTTTTCCCATGTTTTTTGCAGTAGCTAGAAAGTCAAATACTGACTTCTTGGTCTGGTCAAGATACTATGTTGTTCTAAAGGTAAGGTTGGTGTGTCTTTCTGGAGGAGCACATCAGTTCCACTACTAATGTGCGTAATTGCCTTCAGTGCCTTTCACTAGATAGCAATGACATGGATCTTGTACTTGGGTAGTGCTAATGTCTTCCAGATTAAACTCTTATGCATTAGGACAACCTGGCTGTGGACCAGCACTTGAATATTTCATTTTCATGTATAACCAGAGTTTGTGGAAATAAGAAGTTGATATGCTGGTCTTATGAACAAGTCCAGAGAGGCTTTGGCTAATTTTCCTTTCTTAATAGCATCATTTGAGTTCATAAAATTGTATTATTTTAATAAGGAGTCACAAAACGAAGGCTGCAAGTCTATGAGGTAAAATTCCCGCGTTTGGAATCAGTGCTGTTGAAATGAAATAATATTTATTAGTGTGACTGTATAGAGTCTGCCTATTTTTTCATGAAGTTATTTTTAAGGGGTAGAAATATTGCTTAGTTTCTGATATACCTGAAAAAAGAGTACTTTCTGCCAAGAGTTCTTCAGCGTTTTCTAATATGCCTTAAGTTTCTTTATTGATTATGGAAACTTTAGAGAACTAACTAAACAGAAGATCCAGTCTGGAGAAGCGAGAGAAAGGCACTGGCTTTCCAGTTACTCGCTTGCCGATCAATTAATTTATTTTGTTGTGTTTCTGAAGATTATTCCTCTCCATGGTCCCGTTCTAACACAGTGTTGATCTTCATTGCTGCAATAACATGGCAGGCATGAGGACTGCAGCCAAAAATAACTTAGTCCTTTGAAACCAACCTCGAGGAGGTGATAAGCTTGTTAAGGAAATGTCATGTACCCTCTTGGCTAAAGGCATTGTGATTTCACAATAGGGGGGGTTAAAGCTGAAATAAAATCTGTCTCAGTATTTGTTGAAACTGATATGCTGATGTATTATGCCAGATCCAGCAGCTCTGACTGGCCAGCTGCATTAGTGAGTGTAAGCTGTCGCTTGGACATGTAAGCCTGTGTTGACTTTGTTACCCTGTAATCTATTTGGAGGGCTTTTTCTTAGGATTACCTTTTTATCAGCTGTTCCCGTGTGCTTTTATAGCTGACAAACCTCTTCTGAGTTACTAATGAAACATTTCTGCCCTCCGTTAACTAAACAGTAAAAAGCTACTGCCAGGAACAGGGGTAGGAGTCGAAAAACTCAATGAGGCGTTATCTAACTTCAGATGTTCCACTGCAAAGCAGGAATCTCAGCGCTCTAAGCGATGTCTAAGACCCACCCCTGACTGACTGAACGACTTCAGCAAGTTGTCTGAAACGTCAGTGTGTTGATCGGGGAACTTCTTTGGAAAAATCAAAAGTAGAATTTCCAGCTCCATACTACAGCTGAAGTACCTCACCTTGAGCTGCAGTTCTTCACCAGCTGAATTCAAGGGTGAGTATTTTCCCTGCTGGAAAGAAACCCAGTCTTTTATTTGTTAAAGAAATGAGTGCTGTTCACTGTTCTAAGGCACCATCTTGGGGATGATGAAGGTACTGCCTCCATCCATCTTCTGTACTACTAGCTTGATCTGAAATCTAGCTCAGAGTACCAGGAAACGATTCCCACAACAGCCTGAGAAGTTTGAGTCCACACCTATCTCTCCAAGCAGCCCATTCTCTCACCTGTCTCACAGCTGAGGAGAATGGGGAATTGAAGGCTCACTGCGGCAAGACAGAAGTAGACTTGGACTTCACAGACTTACAGCTTCACTACTGCTCAAGGAACAGGTAGTTCTGCATACTTGTCTGAAAACTTTGAAAAAATTTGAAACAGTCTTTAGAAAAACTGCACAAAAATCTCTATAGAAAAACCCGGAACCCTGTATCCATCTTACAGGGCTAAAATTGATGCTTTCGCCTTGTAGCCCAACCAGTCTTAATTTCTTCACTTTACAATGTCCTAGCTCAAGTGGAAGGGGTATAAACACCACATCGCTACCCAAAATTACCTGCGGCCTGGGAATCCCAAGTCATCCATGGGACTTTATTTTCCTCAACTGGGAATTGTTTGCAGATGGCTCACTTAAGGGGAAAGGATTATAATGACGAAGCTCTTGCAAAGATACTACTTCTCCTTCCATGAAGAAACTGTTCAGGAAGATCACGTTAGAACGTGCTCATGATCACTTGCATACAGAACTTCCCAGCAGAAATTCCTTTATTAAGTAATTAACTCATAGGTACCATTGACAAAATGCAGCCACTAGAACACATAAACCAAAACCATACATTCTACACATATGATAGAGAAAATGCACTTTTCCATCGAGCACTCAAGTTAGCTTTAATGAAGACTGCCTGTAAAATTACAGAAGCAACACAACAGCAACTAATCACCCTGCTGTCTTTCAGGGTATTTGAAAGCCTTGTCAATCTGGAACTTAGGGAGATGGTTTAGCGGTGGGCTTGGGACAGTTGGGTTAATTGTTGGACTTAGTCTTTTCCAACATGAATGATTTTATGATTCTATGAAATCAGACTGCAAACCACTACAGGATTCACGTCATACATGTATTTTGTATTTAAAGAAATTCATTTTATCTTATGCTGGAATAGTCTCACCAGTATTTTCAGCTGAACTGTTTACAGCTGCTGTAAGTCGAAGCATACATTAATACCACAGGTGTATCAAAATACACGATGGGAGGTAAACTGCAAGTTGCTGGACTGAAAAAGAAGGTTGTTTTGCTTAACAAACCAACCAACTTTATAATTGTCTGTGGTACTTTTGTCCAAGTTACCAAAGCCAGAAGGAAAAAACATACTGAGGAGTAGAGATTTCTGCTCTTCTGATCTCATCATAGATTTCTAGCCTTAGATCTGGATTGGTCACAGTCAGAACTGGAGCTGAATTCAATGGAACCCAGCATTCCATTCTTGATCTTTTTTTGTTGTGTGTGTTATATTTAATGGGAATTCAGGCAAAATTCAAATTAATAGAATTACAAATCAAATGGATTCATAGGGATCTATCTGATGAGCAATGGAATACATATACTAGTCATGATGAGTCGTACAAAAAGCCCTGGTCCGTTATCCAGTGCTGAGTGGAACCAGCTTGTTACAAGGATAAAACAAAACCAACCAGTTGCTATTAAACAGAGGCACAAATCTATCAAAACAACTCAACTGTGGGGAGAGATCCTGAACTCATGTATAGAAAGTGGTGTCCACAGTGGTGTGTTAGGGGTCACAGCTCCCAGTATACTGCACAGGGAGAATTAGGCACTTTGGGTGTTGCCTAGAGACAATGAACAGAAAACACAGATGAGGACACAGCTTGTAACTTCTCTGTTGAGAAGCAGTCACTTCACTTCAGTCCCAAGCAAGTGGCTCTCAGACCACAAAATGCTTTCAAAAATTGCTGTATTTAAATTGTCAAGGCTTACTGGTTGGAAAAGAAAACCAGTTTCAGCAACAGCAAACTGGGGTCAAAGCATTAGCTCAGACAGTCTGAGTTCTTTTCCTCTGTGTACTGACAAAGGTTGTAATCCTGATCTCCTCCTGTCTGTGAGCGCTCCAACAGCGTGCAGACAGTCTGCACGTGACTGCTGACCTACAAATATTGTTTCAGGTACTTGGTACCTGGGAACCTAATGTACAAAATCACCACATAAATACATTTGAAGAGCTCTCGAATGTGTTTCTCAGTGGTTTGGTGTTTTTTTCTTCCTTTCCACCAGATGAGTTTAGAAGGGCAGATTTGTGCTTTTATCAATTGTCATTTATCAATTTTTTTATCAATTACCATTGTCTTGTGCATCTAAAGTTGCAGGAAATGTCCAACTCAGGATGGATCTCTGTGTCTATGTGAATGAGAAATTTTTCTTTTCTTAGCTTGTGAAAAGCTTAGTATGTGCTAATAAATACAACTTTTGGTATGCTTAGCTATGGAATTCTGTAACTTATAGTAGGCTCTCGAATATATATCTTATTATTGCAGATGTACAACAGGTTGGCTTTCAAGAACAGCCTTAAGAAAGCATAAACAACAGAGAAGTTCATCTGTCACTTTTATAATGGACCATAAATGTTTCAGAAGGATGATCTGGCGAGGGACTTCTTGACTCGTGTTTTGTTCTGCAGGCTCTGAAAACAAAGCGTGTGCACGTATTTAGCAGCAAACAACACAGCTTTTGGTTTTAAATTTGGCCTAATTGAGATCAGTGGCAAAATTCCCCTCTTTTTATGATGGACACGGTAGTATAAAGTAATTCCTTTCACCATTATTAATGTACTGTTCTTTCTTGCATCCCCTGTGTACTTTAAATCTGAGGTTTATTTATATGCTGATACCCCTGTAGCTGCAAACCTAAAGAAAAAGACCCTGTTCCTACACATAGCCTTCAGTTGCCTTTTGCATTTTTCTGCATGATTCCTGTTTGATCTGACTCTAAGTGTAATAATGGAGTTTGACTTACTATCCCCCCCCAACTATATATAGCTCCTGCTACATCACGTTCTGGTACCTATCATCTGACAGTGTAATTCCTGAAGCCTGGCCATTTCATTTGCTCCCAGAAAAAGTATAATTTAAGAAAAAGCCACGTTCATTTGCCTAAGTGAATGCAGGTTTCTGTTTTCTTACCAAGCACTGCTGTATGGACCATTTCTCCAACTCTACGTGTGGGAATGTTTACGGAATCCCACTAGTAGAGATGACGTTTGGCAGGAGGGGTAACTACAATAGCAGCATTCAGGGGTCGGTTTCTGAATATGTTATAATACTGAATATTCTCATTTCCTCTCTGCATTACCTCTGCCTGCTACAGGGCTAGGGAGGTAGACTCACAGAATTTCTGAATTCAGATTTCACCTTCCCCTGCCATGGGACAGGAAATGAAAGCTCCTGAAGCCAGGGATCTCTGCATGAATGGAGGGCATTGTAGATACACATCGTATTTCACACCTGCAATGTCAGTTCTTTCCATCAGCAGGGCTTGCTGAACTGCTTTTAAAGACAGTCGCAGTGCCAACATCCTAACCAAGTCAAAACATTTTTTTCCCTGCTTTTCCAGTTTCCTAGAGCAAATTATTAATATCCCTATCAAGTTACCTGAGCTTCAGGACAGTCAGCACCACTATTCCTAGGATGAGGACTATGCAGGAGCAGTAGGCAATAATGTAGACTGTGTCACCTATAAGTAAAAACCAGAGAGCAGACCCAAAACATCTACATTCAGTAATACAGAAGCAGATTTGAGATCTGAATCAGAATGCATGCATATGTGAGGTAAATGAGCAGTAAATTTTGACATCAGTCATTAAAAGAAGGGAAAAGACCCAGCGCTGGTATGACAGAGCTAAGAGTCAACTCTTTTTGCATCAGTTGGTGCAAAACTGCTTTGAGACTCCTTTTACCAAGTACCAGCTCAAGCAGCACTGCGTTTGTTCTCTTCCACTTCAGGTGAACAGCAACAGCTTGTTACTCTGTCTTTTGGAGTGTTTTGCTCATTGATTTTAATGTGCTAATTTTGTTCTGTGCGTCAGAGGACGCCTGGCGCTTCCTTGTTAGACGTCTTTCCCTTTTTCACATATTACCATCGCTGCAGCGTGCAGCAATCCTTCATCTAGAATCAAATTAGTGTAAAATGAGATCTAACACTGCTTCTGGGCGCTGTGCCCGTGCCGGTTCCTCTTTCTCTTAGGCTTCTCACCAAGTCACATAGGCAGCTTGTGTGCTAAAGATTCCAACTTGTGAAAAACAGCGACCCATTTCAAGTGTTGCTTTCCGAATTAGGAGAAACATACCACAAATTCATTGTATTAGAAAATTAGTAGAAAAACGAGTGGCTAAGAGCACGCCGATATAATCTCACCCAAACATTATGATATTTCTCTTTCCATAAAGCTGGAAAGAAGTTTCATTTTGTAAAAGAAAACAGACTCAAACGACCAAATTAAATAAAATTTCTATTTTTGTCAGTCTCACAAAATGCTGTGATTCTGCTGTAGTGATTGCTGGTAAGAGAGATGCTGATTATAACACTTCAGTTCTATGGGTAACGTAAGAAAGATGTTAACGATGAAGTCATGCTAGAAACCGTGCATTTTTTCCTACTTCCTGAAAAGTAAAGGAATCTGTAAGGCTTGGAGAGGGTGCAATTTTGTGCCTGAAGAGCAAATGCTTTATTTTTTGTATTTCTTTCTTTTTGAAGTACGTGAATGTGCTTCTTCTTCTTCCCCTAAAAATGATTTTTGGGTGTGTGTTTCTCAAGAAGCACGATTTGCCCATTCTAAGGTGACAACTTTGTTTGGGCTACAAATCTCAGGGCCATAATAACGGGGGCTGCAAGTAACACTGAAGCACTAGCTGGAGTCATGTGTGGACCCACAGATGCTTCCAGTGAGGGAGCTGGGCAGAGGACACGTGTGGGATCAGCCTCTGGGGCAGTTAATGGGATGACACTGTTGCATAAATCTACCTGCTTATATATGATCCCTTTGAAATGGCTGTGAATATTCATCAGATAAATTCCAGCTGGTGCTCTGACATTTCCCGGCTACCCACAGCTTGTCACAGGGTTTTTTCCTACATTTGTACATCGGATTGACAGTGTTTCATACCTTACAAATTAAAGCCTCTGGAGCTGAACTAATCTCGGTTCCCACAGCTGCTGGTATAATTACAGATAAACTCCAATTTTTGGTTATCTAGATCCTCAGCACAGAAAAACTCCTCACTAGGAGTGATGATAACTCCACAATTTTAGACAAAATGATATTAGCTTCAACAGTTTCAGCGAGGTCCTATTTGAGTGTATATCCTAAGAACGGGGTAAGAGTTCAGTGTTTGTTCTTTTCTCATCCAGCCAAAATGGACTTGAGCCCCAAATCTCTGTGCTGGTGAAAGTAAATGCTTGTCTTCACACATGAATCACTTTTCCAATTAGATGTGGGAAGCACGCTTTTAAATTATGTGGGTTTGTACAATCATGGAGGTAATTTGCATAAGAGTCAAAATCAGGCTGAAAGAGCAGGTAGGCAAAACCGACCAACTTCAGAGAATTTTTGTTTGATTTATCACTTCTTTTACATTGTTTTCAGAATGACAACCAGTTCTGGTCCCAAGTAAACTTACAGCCAAAGTCTCATTAACTGTTATACAGTTAAGACTCCGCCTACATCACATGTTGTTAACAGAGTTATATCAGCCCACAGACAACTGGGTTGGCCTGAACCCCCAGCCATGTAAATGCAAGTAAATGGAATCAAGATCTTTAAGCAATCCTGTTACGACACCAAAAGCTGGGATAATATTCCTCCAACTCAGCAGGACAAAACTTATTTGCAAGCACACATGAATATTTGTATATATGTTTAGATTTGTTAATAAACAAGCCTTATCCAGTGATGTGGTTTGCAATGGCACTGGATAGAATGGAAAGCCTTGTTTTTTGAACAGTAAGTGGTTGCTTTAGTTATAAAATTAAAAGATTGTGGAAGAAATACTGCTTCTTCTAAGCATGTTCACTTGTAGACAGTCATTAGTTTGAATTGGTGAAAAACATCCTCGTGTCTTTCAATTCTAAGCTAAGTAAACGATTCCTTCCACAGTTTTTATGTAGGGAGAAGACACTGGCAAATAGTGTCTCTTGCTTTCCAAGCAGAGACTAGCCAAGAGGCAAGTATCTTCAAATATCTTCACACACACAAAAGGCCGTATTTGACAATCATTTTGCCTCTACACCCCAGGAGTCTTCTTGGGATTTGATTTCAGAAGACAAATATTTTGTAAAGACGATAAATCTCTTTGCAGCCTGAGCAATGCACACTCACTACCACATGAATCCAAGTGCTGGGTTGGGGTTTTGGCAGTGGGATTTATAAAACAATTTGCAATATGGTTTTTATCATCAGGTAGATATCCCGAATCAGGTTTTTCTCATGGACCTGGCTTCCTATGAGACGTTTAGAGCTTAGATGGTTCCTAGCTAGTGCACATGACAGCTCTGATAGAAGGAGGATTTTATTGTATGATTTAGGCAGGTCAGCCTTCTTGTTATTTTTCTGAGGCTATCCCAAATACCATTAAGAGTTCAGGGACAGGTTTTTGGAATGTATTCAGAATTCAATGGGAACTGAATTAACTAGGTGCAGGCTGCATTTTGCAACCATTTATCTGACTCTCTGAGGGGGAAGTTTGCAGTTAGAGTTAGTCATAGAGTGAAATATCACATTTCACATTTTCTCATTTAGCGCAGGATTTCTCACGTTGTAACCTGCACTATTTAACCACTGGAATCTCATTCTAGCTAGAGACTCAGGCTCCCAACTTCTAGTTGGCAAAGAGAAGACAACACTTCCAGACGCAGCAAAGAAAGTCTGAAAAGGTGTCATCACTCTTCCTCTGAGGATCCCTGACTTTCTCCTCTGGCTGCTCAGAGAACTTAGATGACATGCCTGATTCATAGCAAAGTAATTTTGATGCTACAATTGCAGCTGAATGTTGATAATTCAAATACATATCTCAGGAATCCCATTCCCATGAATCAATTTTTGTATCTCTGGAACTGCCCACTTCAGCAACAGTTGAAGGACTGAGATGAGAGAAACCCTTTGATTTTGTGCTACATGCAAAGCTTGAATTAATTTTCCACTGTTAAACATGTGCAATACAAACAGTTGAGGGATCTAATCTGTAGTAACATCTGGAGTCTTGTAATCTGCCCCATGCAAGGTAGAGTAGGTCATTCTGACTGACTGACTTGGAATCCTTACTTACTTTTTTAACTTCTTTTTCTTTTTAAAGTCAGTATTTACACATCAAGCTCTTTAGGGTTATCACTCCATAACTGGTTGTTTATAAAGGAGATAGAAAATTAATATTAATCCAACCATAAGAAAATGTGTATGCTAATCCAATATCCTTTAGCTTTGTGTCACTTCATTGCTTCTGTAAATGCATGGAAATAAAATCAGATGCAGCTCTTCAGCTGATGGCATAGGATTATTTACAATTGTGTGCCCTTGTGTGGCATGAGAAGGTAAAGTATGATGGAGTATAATGCAAGCCCCTTCTCAGATGACTTACTGTGGTGTTTCCTAGTGTAATTGTTGTAACTACTATGGCACAAAAAGTCAAGAGAGATAGAAGTAGGTGTGACATCAAAGCTGATAATTTGGATTATACATTGTGGCTACTACTGTCTAATGACTGGTGGGCTTAGTAGCTTAATTTTCCCCAATTATGATGTAAAACATCTACTTTACACCTGCTTATCTGAGAAAGTGGTTCAGTCTCATTATCTTTATTTCATGGTTATATGAACTAGGCCAAACAGGTAGAGATTTCCACATTGTGTTGAATGGGGACCAACAGGCAGATCTCACTTACCTGAACTTCCGTGCAAGGGAGCCAACCTCTAGTCTTCCCTAACATACAGGAGGGAATGTCAAGAGTACTGCTATTAAAGTCATGGACTGATTTGCCCAAACTCACCATTAATTGAAGAAGAGTGGAGCTCTGCTCTGGAAAGCTTTTTGCTTGGTATATCTGTATTGACCCGATGAAAACCATTCTTATTAATGGAGATTTGACCTGAATAATGAAAAGAAAATATCCATTTAAAATATTACTTTAATGTGTTAAACAAGTTTGTCGTTTTGATGCAAGTGACAGAAGTGTAGACATTACTGGTAGGGGTAAACAGCCTTTTTGCTAGCCCCAGGTATCTGCCTATTCAGAAAGACTTCAGTGAAAAGTCACCATCACTGTAAGAGTGAGTTACCCAAAGTTCATACCTGGAGCAGATGAGTAATTTTGCAGGAGGAGTTGGTTGAGGTTGCAAGAGAACACTGACTCCACATTCCTGAGCTGCCATGGCATTTAGCATGGTGCCTCACAGTCAAGCCCATAACCCCCTATTCCTTCAGATTAGCTGCATTACAAATAGACATCTAGAGAAAACTAGAGCAAGATTTATAAAACTACCGATGTTCTGTACAGTAGGTGTCAATCCTTCATTCAGCTGAAGACCTTGGATCCTCCAACTGATCCTTTAAGACTAGCAGGAATTCATTTCACCAGAGAAACAAGAAAGTTCAATTAAATTATGGAAGTTTCCATCACAAAAAGTCGTTTTATCTTGATGCCGCTCCAGGGAATGGCAAAAGCTGATGAGCAGTTACATGATTATTATTGCATAAGCGTCATCTTTTGACTTCGTAGGGAAAGAACAAGCAACTCGATGATGTGATCACTCATTTGGGTCATTAGATGCAGACATAAGCAAACAAATCATGCTCATCAGCAAACCACCGCTGGCGCAGTCTAAACCAAACTACATCGAGAATACATCTATCTATACAGAGAATCATAGAATTGCTCAGGTTGGAAAGGACCTCAGAGATCATCTAGTTTCAATGCTCCTGCCATGGGCAGGGGCACCTCTCAACTAGACTTGGTTGCTCAAAGCCTCATCCAGCCTGGCCTTGAACAGCTCCAGGGAGGGGGCATCCACAACCTCTCTGGGCAATTGATTCCTGTGATGAGTTAGGTTTTAGGACCCAGAAAAACTCATGCATCTCCCAAACCACTTCCCTCTGTGCCCCACAGTAGGAACAGAAAACATGAAGTAGGGTACTGAGGGGGACTCTAGTACCAGAGGGGCAATGTGGAAGCTGGGAAGGTGGCTACAATCAGTCCCTGGCCAGCCATGGAGGAGAGAGGACACACCGCCTCGCACTGGTTGTTCTTAGCCTAGCTGCCTTCTCCTGCAAGACATCCTTTACTCTCTCTGTGCTGCTAGTTGAGCTTTTGTCAACTCTTGGTGGCAGATCGGGAGAGGATTTTGCACTTGCGTTTTTGCCTTAAACCAGTTCTAAGTGTGGTTCTGGTTTCATGATGGGGAGGAGGGCTGCGGGAGTTTGGTCGCACGGTTGCCAGGTGAACACCAGCAGAGCGGAGCACCGGCAGGGTCCCGATCGACAAGCGCTGGGTACACATGGGGGAAGGGTGTGTGACTAGCCTGAGCCATTTTCCCTCCCTTCCTTCTCTTCCGGCACAGCGCAGACGTGGAAACATCCGGGTGCAGGTGCCTGTTGCTGCTGCCCTGTGGCAAGCGCCCCCTACCAAGTGGAGGCCAGAACTATATCCAATTATTTTGCACATAGTTGTTCCCTTACACCATCTCCCTAAATTTTCTCTTTTCTTTATTATGAAGGTTTTTCTGTTGTTGTTTTTCTTTCTTTTAAATTAATTTCATTTTGAGTCAATTTTACGATTTATTCTAGTTTTCAAATTCATTTATATTCCCTTTCTGTATTGGTGGGAGGGGAATCTAACAATCTGTTCTGGAGGGTTCCGCCTTTAACCCTCAAACCAGCACAATTCCACAGTCTCTCCACGCTTGCATTGAAGAATTTCTTCCTAAGGTCTTGTCCAAATCTACTCTCCTTCAGTTTAAAACCATTTCCCCTTGTCCTATCGCTAGAAACCCTCCCTAAGGTATGATGGACTTACAAGTCGTGTATTCTAGAGTTCCCAGCAATTATTCTTTTATTGTTATTCCAGGACATTATAGACATCATAGAATAGGACATTATAGAATCATCGTAGAATGATTCAGGTTGGAAAAGACCCTTGAGATCGTTGACCATAACCCTACTCTACCAAGGTTACCACTAGACCAGATCTCTAAGCACCACATCTAAACAATCTTTAAACACATCCAAGGATGGTGACTCAGCCCCCTCCCTGGGCTGCCTGCTCCAAGGCCTAACTAAAGGACAACTAAACATGTAGTTGCTTTTACTCATTTACTACTAATATAAAATATTTACCCAAACCAGAGGAAAGTTTGGTTTTGACTAAAAAAAAACCCAAAGATATAAATCTTGCTGAAGTCAGCTGTAGCAAAGATACAGTAATGATCTCATGGAAGTCTGCGTCAGTAGCCTTTAAAGATCTGATGTAAGTCCACGTTTAGTAGTCTTTAAAGCTGGTTATTCACGGAGTAGTATGTGTTACTTACGTAACTCAGTGAAGCATGCCTTGCTGTGCAGCATGTGCTGGAAGAGTTTGCACAGAGAGTACTCCATAGGAGGTAAGTTCTGGCAGGTACACTCCATACGCAGCACCGTGCCCCAGCTGCTGATGTAGGCTGCTTTGCAGTCAGAGTTTGCAGAACAGGGCATGTCACCCTTAATTAAGGTTTCAAGACAAGCTTCATCACTGTAGCATTTTTTTGTCACGTGTCTCCAACACTTTGACTGAAAAGTTGTGTATGTTTTCCTGGTGGAAGATAAAAAAGAAAGAGCTATATGACAACAGCCTAAAACCTCTGATTTCATAGCATCATGGAGTGTGTTTGGCTGGAAGAGACCTCATAATATCATCTAGTCCAATCTCCCTGCACTGAGCAGGGTCATCTTTAACCAGATCAGGTTGCTCAGAGTCCAGTCAAGCCTGAAACTCCAGGGATGGAGTTTCTGCCACATCTCTAGGCAACATGTTCTGGTGATCCACCACTCTCATTTTTCCAATATCTAATCTAAATCTGCACTGCTCTGGTTTAAAACCATTGCCCCTTGTCCTGTCACTACACACTCTTGTGAACAGTCCCTCCTCAGCTTTCCTGTAGCACCCTTCAGATACTGGAAGCCTGCTATAAGGTCTCTCCATAGCCTTCTCCAGATTTTTAAGCCTTAAAAAAAAATCACAATATTCAATGAAACCTGGTCAAAATTCTGCTCTCATTGGCACCGAATTGGTTTGAGTGAAATCTACCAAGTTGTTACTTGAGGAAAAACATGGTTTTGCTGAAAATGTTTTTGAGCAACTGCACTTCTCATCAACACCCGTGGAGATCTTCCCAGGGTCCAGCAAACATCAGTGTGAATAACAATTGTCTCAGGTCCTCTGAGAAGAGGTGTGGATAGAGAAATTAGACCAGTCCTCACAATGAAACCAAACCCAGTTTGTTGGGCAGTGTGAAGGAAGAATGAAGATTCAACTTGTTTTGGGTAAAATAATCTACATCCAGTGCCGACCCCTCTTCCCCCTCAATACTAACAAAGCTAAAAATGTGCCGGGTTCAGGATACTAATTAGAAAACAATCTATCACCTACATGAGATGTTAGAGGGCACAAACGTGTTGGTTTATATTGTGCATTAATACATTAAAACATTATGTCCTTAACCACATAATTAGGGTTTTCATTTGCTGATGGTATTGTCCAGCTGTGACAAGCACAAGTCACATGGGAAAACACGGGCTGGTAAAGTACCAGCTAGGGCATTACTGCAAATGTTGGCTTCACACAAGCAAAGCTTTCAAAGCAGATGCCACCTCTGTGCTAATGGAATGGTTTTTATTCACCTCCTGATCTATAGATATGGCTAGCCATAATTCACAGGCTGATTTTGCTAATTAGAACCACTTACTGCCAGTGCCAGGAAACACCGGGGTTCCCAAAACAGTGGGTAATTCAGCACATGTCCATTGTTATGTCACATAAACACACGGGCACATTCGCAGACATACGTCTGTAGCCAGACAAAGGAGGCAATTCCCATGATGTCAGTCTGAATATCCTGCAGTGAACTCAAGCATCCTCCTGGTTTATTGACTGAGGGTTAATTTGAGCATGGCTTTGAGGTATGCTCAAGTTCAGGTCTAATCCATGGGGGGGGACTGGTGGTTACCCAGAAAGCCAAAGTGAGCTGGCTGACCATGTACTAATGGTGGCAATTAAATAAATCCATCAATGTGGGCTAATCCTCTCGTGTGCTTTCTAAAATTAAATAAAATCTGAAAACTGTGTTATTCTTTAGAAATTGGGTGGTCTGTGTATGTTTCAAGGCAGCTTTTTCAAGCATCAGTGTGCTTCAGAAGAAAAGAGTCAAATGCCAGTTTTCTGAGCTGGCCAAGTTTTCTGTGCTGCCCTTGGGTACAAAGGGTCAACCTCTGCAGTGGAAGAGGTAATGACTTTAACCAAACAGATTTCTTCTGGTCTGCTGCGTGGTTTGTGCAAACTGCTAGAGGGCAGAGGTCCAGACTGGCAGGCAGTATCTGAAGAAACTGATAATGAAAAAACCACAATGGCATAGTTTGTCCAGCACAAATCGTGTTAAGAGGCTAAAGCAAAGCCCCGACTGGATTCTAGACCTTTTTGAAAATTAATAATATCAATTTACTTGTGGAATTACCACACTGATGCAGACGTCTGTGAAGATGTCAAGCACAAGGGACAATTTACAATGGATGCAGTGCAGGAAAAGTTCTTGCTACAGATGAAGTAGAAAGAAACTCTCCGATTAAATCCTTATTCCTGGGGCCATTATTGTAAAAATCTTCCTTTTTACCTGCACAACTCATTCTCTTCACACATGTGGATTACATCAAGACACGATGTGGATGGGACTGCAGCAATCACGCAGGGCTTGCCATGGAGGAGTTCTTTGGCTCTGTGGCAGGATTCATCAGATGGCGTACAGTCACAAAATGTCATCGTTTGGGCAACTTCAAGAGGCATGTTTCGATAGAAGAACCTTACGGCTGCTTGACATTCCTCCCCGTTGCACTTATTTGCTAAGCAAACCTTAAGGTACAGGGACAGCTGTTTGTTACATACTTCATCTTCGACGCACTCCTTGTTCACATCCAAACAGGTTCTGTTTGCTGTGTATGCTGAAAAGGATAACGGTGTTTAAAATTAAATCACAGAAAGTCTCTCAGGTAGTGCCATCATCAGGTAGTGATCCTGCCTGCAACACTCATACCATAGACACGTGTGGCCTTTTTCCTCCCTCCCACAGTTTGGACCTCACAAGCAACTACCTTGCAAGTTTTTGCTTCTGCCAGATAACTAAGGAAGAGGAAAGGTAAGACTAGGAAGATGGAATTTCCTTCAATGTATGTAACAAAGTTTGGAAGCCAGTGGCTAGTTGATACCTGCAATGGCTGAAATCCTCAGCATGCAGTTTTACACTGGGCTACATAAGAAGTGATGGAAAAGAGACTATAAGTGGCATTTTTCTGTGCTTTTAAAACTAGTTGAGGTATTTTTAGGCTATGCTATAAATCTTCCAAAAGGAGCCTGGTAATTCTACTGAGATGAGGGCTGGACTTGATGATCCTGGAGGTCCTTTCCAGGCAGGATGATTCTATGACCATAAAATGTTTGTGGCGTAAGATTTACTACTTGACCAGGATCAGGATCATTATCTGACATTTTTTGATTCTTATCTACCCAACGTGTTTCATCCATTGACCACCTGTGCTTCGGTACTTTGACTGTAAAGTATTTATCTTAGTCTCAGGATGAATTATGCACTTTGAGACGGCACACCTAGACCCTGCTATCAAGATTCATAAGTAAATTTAGACTTACCCTGTTTGGTGAGAGCAGATAAACTCCACTGTAGTTTTGTTTCTGCACCCAGATTGTCTAGAACAAAAAGATACAGATAGAGGCATAAGAGATAAATCTTGCCTTGCCTTTCAACTTCAGTGCTTTGGCTGTGGTGCTGGCATAGGGCCAGTAGTAAAAATAAACATGAATAAAACAAATTAGCTAGACAAAGTAGGATCTGCCAGCTTGTTAACTAGCTCTACAATCACTGCTGCATATAGTTGTGAGCTTTGGTGTGAAAGCACAGTTTATCAATGGCTACTGAGAGCGTTCTCTACTTAATTAGTCTCTCTGAGCTGCAGAAGAGTTTCTCGAGCTGCTCTGCACAGTATAAGCCTACATTTATTGTGAATAAACAAAGGCCAGAAGACTCAGTGTGTTCATCAGGGCAGCCAGTTTTCAAGCTAAGCTGACTTCAAGGTAGGCAGATGGTTCCTGCCTTAAAAAAAAAGTTATTGATTGTATAGTTTATAGGTATAGTGTAATGCTAACAGAGACTGGTTTGGATCAGGTCATTTCAAATTAGCACCCTGAAGGACAGTAGCATTTGCACTCTATCATTTTGCTATCAGATAATTAATTCGGATCCAAATAAGACTTTTAAAAACCAACCTGTTTCCAACATTAACTGCAAATGGTTAAGAAACCTTTTCTGGAGCCTTGCACACACTGTTTTTATGTATGACAGCATTCAGACTGCTGGAATACCACTAACCTGGGTCAGTGTCCTGATTATTAGCATCATCGCCGTGGTCATCACCCTCATCATTGTTTGCACTAGCTGCTGGAGCTTGGCTTTCTTGAGAGTACTGCAAACAAGGGTTGTTAAATACCTCCTTCCATATTTTAACACATCTTATCTGAAGCGGTTCTGAGCACTTGCACTCTCCCAACACAGTTTTCCTCAGTTCTTCCCATGCTGACAAACACTTCTTGTTGACTGCTGGCGACCTGCATTTTGCCATGTCCACCTGGCATGTTTGCTGGAAGTTCTTATACACTGAGAAGCAGCGAGTGTCCTCTTGACAGTGTTGCTTTGCGATACTGCAGTCATTCTTTAAACCTCCTGAGTGTGCTTGGTCTTCAGGGTTTCTGTGATGCCTAAAACTCTGTTTAGTATCTGATCTCGGTGAAGTTTCCAAATATTCTGTACAAACAGGTACAAGCAGAGATATAAATCAAATGGAATATTGATCGTCATCACTGGTCGGTTAAAACTGAGGGCATGTTCCAAAAGGATGAGGGGTAACAGTTTTAAGGGTATAGTTAGGCTAGACATTAGGAAAACATTCTTTGGTGTGAGAGTGGTGGATCCTTGGAACAGGCTGCCTAGAGAGGTGGTGGAGGCCCCATTCCTGGAGACATTCAAGGTCAGGTTTGATGGGGTCTAAGCAATCCGGTCTAGTTAGAGATGACCCTGCTTCTTGTAGGGAGATTGGACAAGGTGATCTTTGGATGTCCTTTCCAACCCAACACATTCTGTAATTGTGTGATTTTAAACCAAACTCAGGAAAAGGACAATTGTCTTAATGTAGTTAAAGGAATAAATCAGCCCTGGTTTCTTTCTGAACAAATAATTTCAGAGTTTTGCAGATTAATTAATCTTTCTTAGGCTACCTATGTCCTGGTAGCTGTATTTTACAGCTTGTTTAGACAATCTAGCTGCTAACAGCAATATGAGGAAACCTCTCTAAAACTACTGCCTAAAGGGATTTGTCTCACAGAATTTTAACCGGCTTTAGACTGGGTGTATCATGGATTGTCATCTTCAATGCATAACTTGTTGAAAGAGAACAGGAATTCTAGAAGACAATTAGCTTGTTACTTAAAACAGTCATTTAAGTTACAGAGGCAACATTACTCCTGGAAGGATCTCCCACACCATAGGTGGGACACACTGATACTAGACTAACCCCACAAAAACCTTTTGCCCTGCTGGGGAGGCGTTTAATCTCTGTCAGCAAAATATACAACATTACTGAATTGTGGTAGGAGCAAAAGCAGCTCTTCCAGTGACATCAACATCAGACTTTAGAGCTTACTCTTCTTGTTTGGAGCAAGGAGTAATATATCAAGGTGGTTTTATTACCTCTGCAACAAAGCCATTCTACTACTGTAAGCTGTGCACTCCAGCATGGAGTGATGGATCAGTACCAGGAATCACAGAATCACTAAGGTTGGAAAAGACCTTTGAGATCATCAACTCCAATCAATAACCCTACTCTACCAAGTTCACCACCAGACCTCTAAAAACCACATCTAAATGACCCTCAAACACATCCGGGGATGGTGGCTCAACCCCCTCCCTGTGCAGCCTACTCCTGTTTTGACTGACTACTCTTTCAGTCAAAACAATTTACTCTATGTCCATCCTAACCCTCCCCTGGTGCAGCTTGAGACCCTTCCCTCCTGTTTCGTCACTAATGACCTGAGAGAAGACACCAGCACCCACCTCTCAACAATGTCCCTTCAGGTAGTTGCAGAGGGTCTCCCCTCAGCCTCCTCTTCCTCAGACTAAACAACTTCAGCCCAGTTCCTCATCAGACTTATTGTCTAGGCCCTTAACCAGCCTCATTTCATCCACTCCAGCACCTCAATGACTTGCTTGAATTGAGGTACAAACTCAGTTGAGGTGCTCCTCAACCCTGGGGCTGTCTTTCCAGATTCTCATTCACTGGATGATTTAACCCCTCTTATGTCAGCTATTCTAATCATTACTGCAGGAGACACTGGATCAGGAGCTGCGTGCCTTTCATGCACCAAGCAGTTCTCAGATACAGAGAAAGGCTTTCTGAGGAGTTCTCAGAATAACAAAAAAGACATTTTAAGAGTTGGGCATATTGATTTCAACAGAATATTTTAAGGGATGCTTTTATAAGTTCTGTGGAGCTTCATGAAGGTAGTAAGCATTTTTGACATTAGCCTCTCCTAGATGCAATGAAGATGATCCTAAAACATAACATGATGCAACTGCAGAACTCTGCACCCCCATTCATTCACACTCCCATACACAAGGTGGCTAAGTGTGGCTCTCTACATGTAGGTGCTGTGGCCTCCATGAGCAATAAGTAGCCCTTGAAACACATAGTGTTTTCACTCTTGCTTTCCACTGGATTGCACAAGTGTTTCACAAGGGTTTGAATTTTTCACATGAATTTTATTGGCTTATTTTACAGCAGGTATGGCAACGCTTTCGTGTGTGCGTTGGACTGTGGATAGCACAGAGAAGACAAAACTAACAGGGGAATTGTCAGGTTTGAGAAATGTGCAAAGAAACTTGAATCCATTTAAAATGAGCATTGCAAAATTCTACATTCCTTCTTGCTCTTCATAATGAAAATTTAGTGTCTAGTTACCTTTATTAATGCTGCACTGTTTCCCAAGCAAGGTTGTGATGCTACAGGAATTATCTGTAGTGCAGACACAGTTTTTAAATTCTGGGTAGTTGTCAGCCAGGACCTGGATGATTCTATTACATCCAATAGTGTCTTCTGCTTTGCATCCATTACCTAGAAATAGTCATTAAAATTATGATGTTAATGTTATGAATGCTTAAGGGGTATGGTTATATAAAAAAATACAACTGAAGGATAGAAAGAATATGTTTTGCCACGAGCAGATGTTTTGAACTTAGTCTTGTTTAAAAACCCTAACATAAGTTATGAATTTTAAATAATATTCAGAATTATATTATAGAATTGTGGGTACAATACTGACTTATTTTATTTGATCTGACCCTCTACCAGAATGTTTCTGCTCTCATTTCCAAAGTGCAAAAGGTTGAACTCATACTTTTCATTCTAGGTAGATGAGGCTCAGAGACCAAGCTAAAAGGGGCACAGGGCTCAAGGGTCACGTTCTGAACTGAGGCATAGAATCATAGAATCATTAGGGATTGGAAGGGACCTCGAAAGACCCATCTAGTCCAACCCCCCTGCCACAGCAGGATCACCCAGACCAGGTCACACAAGAACACATCCATGCTGTTTTCTAGAAGTTCTAAGCACCTGCAGCACAGGCTTTAAGATGAAAGGACCTTCTCCACTGTAAGTCACTATAGAATCATAGAATCAGTCAGGGCTGGAAGGGA
>JAOXOE010000256.1:55378542-55408337 GCA_028565055.1 Phoeniculus purpureus
GGAAGAGAAGCCTCTTAAAGCAACAGGATGTTTTCTTTCCTTCATAAAAGCACAAACCTGTAAGTCTGAAAATTCTGATAATTTTCAAACCACAATATGGAGGAATTTTAGAAGAGAAGTTATTGACTGTAACATGTAGAATAGACTATTGAAACCAAATGGATCCCAGTTCGATAATTGCAAATTGGTGTTTCCAGTATAAGCCTGAGAGCTAAAAATGTTAAAAAGGAAAAAACCAGGGGGTATAGAGACGTCTCTGGATGACAATCTTTTGGAGAACATTTTAGGGAATAAAATGTGTTGCTCAGCACTTTAAAGACTAACAACTTCATCAGTTTTCCTGACATCCTCCTTTGTTCAAGTGGTCAGAGCAATATCATTAATTCAGAAGAGTGATAACGAATCTGTACTTAGCTTGAAGTTTGTTGCCTGCATTTCAGATTGGCCAAGCCCTCTGTTCCTAAAAGTGTATCTGTTATTTCTAACATGATTGAACTAAAATGCTTACAGTTCCCCTAAAATCCTTGCCATGTGTTATTGAAAACAACAGCCAAAAGGAATCTGTCAGGGATTTATTCTTCTAAGCATGTCAGTAGGTTCTTTTTTGGTATCTGCTAAGTATAGAGGTTTTGAGACTCTTTTTAAGATAAGGCATGGGCCGTTCTATGTGGGAACTGTCATATAACACATTGTAAAACTTTTTAATGTTTAAAATGTTTCACTGTATCAAGAGGTCAGTAAGATAGGATGTTTGGTGAAAGGAATGTGTTGGTTTGCTTCTAATATAGATGAAAGGAAGGGCAAATAAATGATGCACCCTGAAATTACTAAAGGATTAAAAGGTGAAAAATTATAAATGCAATTGCAATAGTATTTAGCACAATTTATATCCTCATGATGATTTTGTATATGTTCACTATGTGCACAGGAGCAATATATTTACTACTAAAAGTAACGCTGCTTTGATTAAAAACTTTCACAAAATTGTGATTTAAGAATCATTCAACATATAAAGATAATAAAAACTGTAAGTAGCTAAAAGTCCACATCTAAATAAAACAACAATCTTCAGTTGAAACGGATGGTAAAATTGTATTTGTTTGAAGGTGAAGTCTTCAAGTAGTCCAAAGAGTCACTGAACCAGAAACAAGCTCTTGAATCTACATCAAGATATTATCAATCGAACTTGCTAGAACTAAAAGTGAGAGAGACTATCGGTGCCTTCTGCTTTGGAGTGAAGGGTGTAAATAGCAAAAAATCAAAAAAGGTATTTATTTCTCTTAGTCAATCAAATACAGAGTAAGAACTTCTCAAAATACATTCAGAATTAAAATAAGGCAACCCATCCTTCTGCTTAACAATATATCCCTTTTTTTTCCTGTGTTGTTTGTACTGTTAGAGGATCTTACTCTAACTCATACTAAGTAGTAGCTCACAGAACAACAATCTTTTTGTCTTCTTTTTTTGAGCTCTGATTTAAAAAGGACATGTGGCTGTAGTAGAAAAGCTAAGACGATGCTGTGCAAGAAGAAGCAAAGAGCAGCCTTCTTGTTCTCAATTCCACCAAATAAATGCTGTTGTTTTATGAGACCAGAGGAGGAAACTCAGACAGCACGTAACATGCTCTCCCAGTCTGCTTTTCAAAAGCATTAACTTAGTTGAAGAGTTGAAGTCATTCTACCAAAACACGGCACATCTTTGGCATTCCCAGATAATCAGACACAGAATATATTCCTGTAGGTATAATTGAATTCTGAAATAAGTACTTACTAGAGTATAAAATACACTTGGGCAGCATTTTCATTACAGCACTTAATCCAACTGAAATCTGTACGAGTGTCTCAGAATTCCCTCAAAGAGTATTGTGTTTGCAAAAATAGACTTGACAGATACAGAACAGGTCATGAAGTATTTAACAGAGATAACACCTCCAAAATGTAATTACTTCCACAACAAAATGAACAAAAGAAACGTTCAGGGGCTTTGATGATGTCTGAAATGCTACAGTTGTTTTGGAGACCTACGAGAGACCAATCTTTCCAAGAGCTGAACTACAAAGCAGAGGCAAAATATCTGGACTCGGGATATGGCTTCCAAAATACCAATTGTCTTCGTGTGACTGTAGGATTTTTAATATGTAGATTGGTAGGGGAAGTATTTCAAATGTGGTTTTAAATGAATACCTAAAGTCTGTGAAAATTATTTTAATGATCTGACACCACACCGTTTTCAAAACCAACACAGCTCATTAGAAGACATAACAGAAAAACTCAGAATAGGTTCTCAGTTGTTGAATTCATTTAAGACCCGCAATAAATCTGGAATTTTGGAACTTTTACTGTTTTTTTAGAATTTCAAAATTGGGGAAAGCCATACTTATAGAGACATTTATTTCCATGTGATGACTTCAAATGGTGCTTCTGTCTTTGCCACTGATACTCTAAACTATGGAAAGCATATTTAAGTGTAAAAAAAATGTGCTAAAATCCAAGCACCTGATAAGATGTCTCATTAACGACATGTATGGTTTTTTTACATATATCTATGTCTTTCCTTATGTCCAAAAAGAAACGTTAATAATATATGAAACAGATGTTTTCAGTATGGTAAACTCTAGAGGTTGTATACAGTCACTAAAATTAGGTGGCAGTGAGATTTTTCAGTTTATGCAATATCAGAACGCTTCAGCACTAGGTGTCTGATCTGCATAACCACTTATAGCTGCTTCTTAACTATGCAACTTTTAAGTCTGATGGCTCTTACTGCCTTGTGATCAGAATATATTCATTTGCATGGTTATCTATTTCTGGTTCATTAGGCATCAACTGAATAGGCAGATGTCTACTCAGTGTGATGCCTCCTCTTCTTCAGCTTTTCAGAAATGTCAAGACCCTTGTCCTCTCCTCCTTCCCTCTCTTCAATGCACACAACTACCCCAAACCCAAACCAGACCCATGGAAGAATTTGTACATAAGAAAGAAAAACCTCTTTCCTCCAAGGTCCATGTCTGCATCAGGCAGAATCAATGAAAGTTTTGCCAATTCCCTCAGTAAGAGCAACACTCTTTAAACTTCCTTTCTTCTAACAGGCCAACAAACTTCTTACCTGTATAATAATTGTCCTATATTTGTATCACATATTTTTACCTCCAGTTACATTATCTTAACACTGGGGAAATTTACATAGCCATAAATTCTGAAAGCATTTAATAATGCCTGCAGCTCAGCAGAAGTAGTGCAGCTGAAACGTGATGTCCATTCTGGAAAGGTACTGTGGTACCATTTTCTTGCACATGGAATGCCTGCTAATAGACATACGGGGGTTTATATCAGATTAATGAATGAAGACTAGGCATTATTCATATCATATGCTATTGAGCATCTGAATTAATGAAAGGAGATCGGTGAATGGGTGGCCAGTTCAGGGAAGCAGAGAAACATTGCTGCTTACAATTCAGACTATTACATTTCTATTTAGGAGTGTCTGAAGTGGAAGTTTGCTTTGCTGCTGGTTTTCTTTCCGTAACAATTTCAATTTGGAGGAGGGGGAGCCAATATTCATGTTATGTGTATTATTATGATGTAGGCAAATTTAGGTAAAGTTGCTTTCCAAATATTGTTTTACCTCAGTGTGAATGAGAAGGGTCATCACAGACAGAGACAGCAGGAGGATGCATTCTGTTCATACTCTCAGAACAAAAGGCCACCGCTCTGGAGTTCTGAAATGATCATATCTGTCCACTAGGGGATGGACATCTAGCTCTCTTTACAAAAAGCTCCTAAACAGCCACCATTTACATTGAAACTCTCAGTCCATTACGAGCAGGTGACTTTGGTTTAAATAATTCTCATCCCGTTATTTTCCTCCCAAGCCAGCTCCTTCTACAATATTTTACAGTAATGCACTTCAGCATTGTCACACATTTCTGCCTCCAATTCTGGAAAACATTTCCCTTCAAGAAAACACTCCTCCAGTGTGCTTTATTTTACTCATCTTCTGAAACTGAAATGAAGCACGCTGGTGCTGTTTGCTCTCTGTAGAGATAGACAAAACCCACACTTCAGTTACTCTCTTTTCTGGGCTCTGAATGATGGCAGTCATTTTTTCCAGCCTGTTTCAAACAGAAGAACTAATGTAATCATAAATGCATTGAAATTAAACCCTAATAAAGTGTCTTCAGAAGAATGCACATATTCATGTTCCCACTTAAAAAACCCAATGGTATGAAAAAGGTATTTGAAGCACTCCAACTTTCTAAAACATTGCAGTACGCTTTTGCAATAGCTTGTTATCCATTATCGAATCTAATTATACTTTCTCTGTAGTAGAATTACAGTCACAGATGTTTTTTCCTACTGATTAGAATGCCAGTAATAATTTAATTAGATATTATGACAGTTTCCATGGCTTGTAGATTAACACAGTTAAATTCTCCCTCTAAACTCATTTTGAGGACAAATGTTTCTGTTCACAGTCTTTTACAGTGGAAATGTTTCAAAGGTAGAGAAAGTTAATTATAAGGGGGTTTTTTCCGCTCTTCTAAGGCATCTGAAGGAGTAAGAACATTTTCCATGGAAATATGGTCAGTCACTGAAATGTCAAAGGGGCTCCAACTGTAGACTACTCAATGGTATATGGAAAGTATATGAAATTTAAACTACCTTACAATCTAAGTTACATGATACTATTTATTTATATAGCTGTAGTGTATGTGAGAACACTGAATGGCTGTTTAATATTTAATTAAAAGCAATAGTGGGCCTTCCCAGATGTTAGAAGGGCTTGATCTGAACAGTGTGTTGACATCAGATGAATAGGGGAGGCCACCTGCTAGCTCCACTTTTGGCTTTGTGGATGATTTGCATTCCTGTGGCCTGTTGCTCTGCATGACTGCTCTCAGCACTTCACAGCCCTATGAACTGTTTAATATCATGGATACCGTTCAGCCACGCAGGCTATCTCCTTTTGTAACATCAGTGCGAAAGAAAGAATGACCACTTGCGTTATTCTGATGGGTAGGACGTTGTGTTTTCACTTAGCGTAGTCCACATCAAAGGGGAGGAAATGCTTTTCTATAAACTGGATTAAGATAAAAATTAATCCATTCTTGCCTAAGAGTGCTAACAGACGTTACCCCTCCCCCTTCTTTCTGAAAGATCATGATTATCATTTGAATATGAGTAAAATACAGTCCAGACTGTAAGTGGTGTCCTTCTCTTTTCACTTGAGCGCAGGGTTTCTAGTTTAATTGACTAAATACATGCACTGTCTCTAGTTTAATTTACTAAATATACACACTGTTTGAACACTGAGGATCCCTTCAGTAGCATAAATGTGTTAATGAATGCCAATGCAACTATTGGACTGCATGTCCCTTGCAACTATTCGCAGTCATGATTTCTGGCATCCTTCTAAATACTGATGGTCTTTTGAAGTGAGAAGCAAGACAAAAAGCATCAAAAAGGAAAAATAAATCATCATAGCACTCCCCAGTATGTAACAGTGAAAGGCAGAAGAAAAATTTCAGCTCCTTGTTTCCATATATGGTCTTTGCTTTATATTTGCCACATCAGATAGTGAAGGTTTTTTGATATGCTTCTATCTTGAAGGATAGTGCATCATCGCTCAAGGGGCAGAAAGATGCCACTCTCTAAGAATAATCACAGCTATTTTCCAGATTCTGTTGGTTTTGTGATCTGTATTTATTTTTTCAGCGATGAGCTGATTTTGTCCCAGCAACAACATCTTTCCCATTGTTTTATATGTCAGTATTAAATAATGCATTTAGGGGACATTAAATTCCATCCTGTTATGGTGTGAAAAAAGACACATTACTTTATTTACATTCTACTGTTACTAAAAGCTAACAGTTCTTTAGTAGACTACTCACTTTTGTGTCTGATGAATCTCTTCCATTATGCAGGGTGGTGATTTAGGGTACAAGACAACAATCTTCTTGCCAAATTATTTATTTATTTGTTTAAGAGTTGGTATGACTGAGAATAAAGCTGAATTTATACACTCAGATGTCTCTTTAAAAGTCTGCCTCTTCCTGACTCCTTACCTACAAATCCTGTGTTTAAACTTAAGATTTCAGTGTTGCTCACACATCAGAAATTTTCTCGTTATATTTGTAGATAGTTGAGTCTCAATGATGGAACAGAGATTTCCCTTTGCATTCCAGAATACAGAGTGCACCTAGCACTAATGAGAATTGTGGTTTCAGTTACATCCTTTGGCTGAAAAGCATCTGATGGTGAGAGTGGGGCTATCAGCTTCTTTTGGTTATTTGAAGGTTTTCATTGCCTGATTAAACGTTTTCTAGTCAGTGTCTGTGGTGAAGAAAGTCAGTAAGTGATTGGCATTACCTCTTGAAAAACTCTAGTGATGGCTAGGGAACTGCTCAAGCAGGACATGGACCACTACCACTGGACTACTGGCTGCACAGAAAGTACTTGGTTGTTCTTGAAAGAAAGAATCATCCCTGGTTTCCAAATTGTGAAGCACCATCAGAGAGAAGTATTTCTTTAGTCTGTAATCAACCATGGAAAACTTTAAAAGGGGTGAAACTGAAAATAATCTCCCACTTACAGCATTTTAACTGGAGTGGCTTAGGGTGTCCAAGATACCTGAAACAGGTTTGACAGGGCTTGCAAGAGACCTGTATTACTGCAGACTGGTAGCCAGGGGATAATGGCATGTCAAATGGCACCAGGGTTTTTTTAAGTAGGCATGTTAAGCCTATGCAACTGAATCCCAGTAAGGGTGATACTCTGTGATGGCAGTTCTCTAATCAGCATAGTCTAGAAAGTGTTTTAATTAAATTTATTTCCAGCTGCATGGACTGCATTGGCTAAGTCTTCACTGTTTACCGCTGGAGCTCATATGCATGACCACTGCATGTAGAGACATCAATTCAGGTGTCTTAATAATTATTTGTGATGTTTTCCTGCACTTTCATAATAATTAGTAAAACTACTGTAATTTAAAGACCACGCTGATGCAAAAGCAAATGTTGTAAACTGAGTGTTGTAAGGTGACCATTGAAGCTGGGTAGTGTACACAGGGGCTTTCACAAAACCTGCCATTCTTCATGCACATCACCCTCATAGCATCAGGGAAGTGCAGATAGTAGATAACACACTGTTATGATCTCCCCAGGGAGCCAGCTTACAGTGTGGAGTTTCACAAAAGGCTCAAGTCCACCACTATTCTGGAGGGGCCCTGCATTCCTAAAAAAGATGAAGGACTTGAGACTGGCAGCAAATTGAGGTTTAATACGTACTACAATTTGTATCTTTTAGAATCCTGCATCGTTTCCCCATCATAACTGTGTGCTAACTGCCATTACATGCAAGTATATGAAGTAATAAATAGGTCCCAAGTGCCAAGTAAATGCTAAAAAAAATCAGAGGCATTTCTTCTCCATGTGGGAACCATCTCTAGTGCTTTTGTAAAAGGAAAGCTGTTACTGTTGCTCTGCAAGTGTTTTCCTTCACTAGAAAGCTGCTATGGAAAATAACAAAGAGTTTACTCTTTTGTTGAGTTCTCTGTAAATGCTGTATGCCTTCTCCAGATACAGCTTTGCACATGGAAATATTTGACATGAGGCTGAATGCTTTACTGAATGGTGACCTGCTGCAACATGAATTTTCTTCTCAGCCTAATTCCCTCTGCTTTGCACTGCTGAGGTGCAGCAAAACAGCTGCTGGACTAAGTGATCTATGCAGATTTAAATTCTCCAGTGCATGTAATCCCATGTCATGGTGATGGAAAAGACTCTTATCCATGGAAAAGAAGTGGACTTTCCCTGATGAGGTGATAGTCCAGAGCATTCCTGCTCTCCACTGATCCATTTATCTTTGATTTATTTGCAAAATTCTGTCATTTTGAAGCAGAGCTGACTTCCACAATGAAAACAATTTCTGCTGAACCTCAAGATTGTTAAAAGTGACATAGAGTCATCTGTGCCATCCATATATGGCAGAGGCTTACGTTAAATCAGCACTAACTAAGGAACCTAAGCAAAAGAGAATAAGGTCCTAAAAATTTATCTTTAAAAATACCCCCCCAGGTTATCATCCCCTTGGCTGTATCAGGGAGACAGCTTTATGATAATATCTATAAATATATCCAAACTTGATAAGGAGTTGATAGTGAATGTTTTTCTTGCTCCAGAAAATGGAGTGGTGAGGCATGATGATAACTACTGCTATGCACTGTTGTATATACACTGGTGGGGTTGTGGGACAGGACACTCTTCAGGGCTTATCTTCGTCTATTTTTAAGCAAAGTGTTAATTAAGTGCAAATGTGTCTGATTTTGTGATGTAAAGAACTGTTCGGTGTTGAAGTCCTTAGTCTCTTGATTGTCTTTTTGGTATTGTCCAGCTCTGGCCTTGTGTGATGACATACCTTAAAATACAAACTTTCTTCAAAGTACCTGGTGAAGCAATCAAACACTTAGACTAAGCTTTCAGGAAAAGAAGCAACTTTGCTCTAAGTACTGGAGGGCCTCAGTTCAAGGGAAAAGGATGCTGAGGAATGTTAAAAGCAGACACTGTTAACACTCCCCTTGAATATTGAGTTTGCCTTCGCCTACAGCTTGTTCAGACATTTGCTCTCCGCCTTTGAAGAAAGTCAGAGCGTATAGTGACACGATGCAGTATACAGTGATATGATGTAGACGTAGCTCTGGAGGGAGACAGAAAAGGGAACATCCCAATCTTCATGGAATTTTTAAGAAAATATTTAGGCAACAGTATGGATCCCATGAACATTTCAAAATATCTGCCTTCTTGATAACAACTTCTAAACAAGACAAAAGCCACAAGTCCTCCCTCTCCAGTTAATTTTCTACACCCCTAGACAGAAATTAGGGTGGTGTCATGTATGAAAAATCAGAAATGTGTTTGGAAAATTAGAAAATACACTTGCAATCCTTGACTGGTGTGTGTTGACAGCTCCTCTCCCCACTAACTTAGTGGGGGATCAAGCCTGCTTTTACTGATGTTCTGACAGGAGATGCATGCAGTGGGTGGAATGTTAAAGAAAGTGCTCTTTGTACCTTTCCATCATTTACAATCTTAAAATCTCAGAATTTCCTGCTTACAAAATAAACATAAAGAACTGTCCTCAAACTGACAACAACCCCGACCTCGCTCAAACCCTCAGCCAGGTGGTAACTGAATGCCAACCAAAGCCTGTGGCTTCTCTGAACCTGGAATGAGGCCACTGGGGCACTAACTTCAACAGGGTAACAGCTACTCAGAGAGGATGCAAACTCACAGGACTCAGCAGGACTTTGGTAGTGCATCTTTCCCTCTCTCCCAGTAACAACTTCTTACTTGTATTTTCTCTTTAGTGTGTTCTCTGAACATTTCTTCTGGGCCCGTGAAAAATAATGTCATGATCATACATGCCGTTCACATTCACTCCAGTGGGATTCTTGATGTCTGTCTCTTCTAAAATACCAGTCACCCCTTCCCAGCTCTCTGACCTGCTTTTATCTTCATTTCATGACAGTGGGAGAGACTGAAGGTCCAGATCTTAATTCCATGAACTGTAAAAGATAGATGTTTTTAAAAAAAAAAGTAGGTTATAGTTTTGAATAACAAAGTCACTAGTTTATTGCCTTTTTATTTGCAGTTATGACTTGGTGAACTTTGGAGTTGCAAACATTCATGTTGCAGACTTCCACATACATGACCGATATATTCACAACAAATATGAGGCTCCATCTTGCCCCTGCTAAGAGAGTATCAGCAATGAAGTTAGAAAAGAAAAATAGTATGTGATATTTTTTCCTTGGTTTTCTGCAGAAGTTCATTAAGATCATGAAAACAAGTTTGTTTCTGCTATTGCTGGGGAGAACCAGTAGGATATACAATAATAATTAAACAGTGACTATAACTTGGGTAGGCTATAACCAAGTTTCTTGCAACTAGTGATTAGAAAAAGGAAAAGGAAAATGGAACCTGTGATTCCATTTCCTTCTAAAATGAGCTATGGAAAAACAAGACAGCTCTAAAAATCATACTGCAACCTAGAATAAAGAGCCTGGGCTGCCAAGATGAGGGTGATTTTCCATCTTTAGGTCTCCTGTAAGTGTTCAATGACACCAGCATAGAACATCCACTGAAAAAAGCAAATAGCACAAAGTTTGAAAAAAAGGTATTAAAAATTATGTTATCAGAAAGAAATCGTATGCTTAAACCACTTTATTGCAGTGAGTTGCCCACTAGGAATATATTACCTTTGAGGATTGGAATTGTTTTTGCCCTCTGCTACTTTTATGCACATCAGCAGGTATCCTGAATCTGGGATATCTCTTCCTGAGAGATGATTGTAGTTATCTACTGAAGCACTGCACTCTTCAAGAGTTAAGAAGGCAGAGCAAAGGTCAATGGAAGCTCAGCTCATGACTTTTTACAATCCAGCTTTTTTTATTCAGCATATAAGTCTGAGGAAGTCTAAGCTGTGGTGTTTCAATCTCATTAATGTCTTTTGGCTTTCACCTCAGCTTGTGTTTAAAGCTGGATAACTGCTTTAAAGGTCATTTGAATCCAGTGTCCTTTGTAGCGTACTGATCTGCGTCTGTTTAAGAGGTGTTCCATGTTCTTTTGGCAGATGATATTTCCAGCCATTATGAAATGTTTAAAAAGGCTTATTTTCTGAAACGTCTGCTGCTGTAATTAAAACCTGGGCTTTTGAAGTTGTGCATATTTTGGATGTATTTTGTTGCAAAAATAACAATAAAAATAGAAAATACATCAAAAATATAAATAAAGGGGGAAAACATGAAAATAAAGATTTTGTATTTTTATGATTTATCTTTTAAAATTTGTAAAATTATATTTTTACTTTTTTTTATGCTACTGGAAACCAACTAATCAGTTCTCTCTGTAACAACATGGGAGTCTTCAGACCCAGCATACATCATTGCAGAGGAACACAGCTAATTTGGGGTAAACAAAAACATTGGGGATGATTTGCAGAATGAGGAGATCGAATGTTTATGAGTTTATAGATTTCAACACTCCTTGCTGCCAGATGGAAGACTGGAAATCAAGACAGAAAGGCTGCTTCACCTTGCTGCATTATGCAAAATATAGACCTGAATAAGTACAATGGGGTGATGGATCACAGAATGGTTTTGGTTGGAAGGTACCTTCAAAGGTCTAGTCCATCTAGTCCAACCCTCTGCAGTGAGAAAGGACATTTTAATGAGATTAGATCACTCAAAGCCCAGTCCAGCCTGAACTTGAATGTTTCCAGGGGTGAGAAGGGACATTTTAATGAGTTTAGATCACTCAAAGCCCAGTCCAGCCTGAACTTGAATGTTTCCAAGGATGGGGCATCAATCACCTCTCTGGACAACTACTTCCAGTGTTCCACCACCTCCATAGTATAGTAAAAATATTTATATTCAGTCTAAATCTCTTCTCTTTTGGTTTATAATCACCACTGCTTGTCCTGTCACAACAGGCTTTGCTAAAAAAGTTGTTCCCATGTTTCTTATAAACTCCCTTTAAGTACTAAAAGGGTGCAATAAGGTCTTTCCAAGCCTTCTCTTCTCCAAGCAGAACAATTTCAATTCTCAGCCTGTCTTCATAGAAGAGTTGTTCTGTTCCTCTGATCATCTTCATGGCCCTCCTCTGGACCTGCTCCAACACTTCTACGTCCTCCTTGTTTTGAGGACCACAGAGCTGGATGCAGTACTACAGGTGAGGTCTGCACCAAAGTGGAGAAGACCAGCAGAATCACCTCCCTTAACCTGGAAGTCATGCTTGTCTTGGTGTAGTCAAGGACATGGTTGGCTTTTCTGGACTGTGAGCACACATTGTCCAGCTAATCCCAAGTCCTCAGCAGGGCTGATCTCAGTCACATCATCCTCTAGGCTGCGTTGATAAACATGCTGTTTCTTTCCTTTCTGTTCTGCCCATTAGAAACAGAAAAACAGAAACTGTTGTGACAGCACTTAAAGTTCACAGGGCCTGGAGCTGTTTATGTTAATCTCAAACCACCTGTTAGGCAATTATAGAAGATGCACAGGCGTTCTAGAAAGGTCACAGTCCTCTGTATCTGCCAATCCCATGAATCTCCTCCTACTTCGTATCTGTTAGTTTCATACAAATGTTAACTACAGCGCTTAAAAATATCAGGCAATCGTGTTTATGAACCACAATCACTGCCCAGATGAACCAGTTGTGAATAAGACATGAGGGAAGCTGTTCTTTGCAAATATTTATAAAAGATAGTTCACTCGTTATGTCTTTGTGAGTGTTGCAGTTTGAAAATTACCAGACTTTTCAGATCTACAGCTTTGTGCTTTCATGAAGGAAAAAGTGCATGAATAATAGAGAGGGAGGTGGCACTCGTCTCTACTTGACGATTGAAAAGTCACCTCTGATGTGAAAAAAGACCCAAGGACTGATACAATAGTGATCTCTCATTGTATTTTTTTCTGACAATATGTGATGGCATTTGTGACACATTTTCTAGTTTGTGTGTGCTACCTTGCTTAACCTTTTCTTCTTTTCTGTACGTAGTTACAGACTTAACAAACCCTTTTCCAGTGTCCCTAAGCTATCCATTGTCCGGCAAATTTATCCGAGACCTCATCGAGACCTAACTGCTTTGTTTTCTTTTCCTTTATCTTGAACCCACCACAGCGAGTAACAAGTATCCTGTCTGGAATTTAGACCTAGGAGATATAGATACACAAATATTTAAATACTGGTAGAACTCTAAGTGAATGCTTGCAAGTTCATGTGTCCTTATTAATAATAAAAGTTGTATCTTAACATGTGTCTATGTGTGCAAATTTTCTTCCTAGAAATACATATTATTGGAAATACTAATCTAGCCAAAGTCCACACATACAATGAAGGAATTATTTCTTTCACTTAACATACATTATTGATATTCATTGCATATCAACATATAACCGATATGCTTATAAAATCCAATTGGGATGAATAGGTACTTTTTCAAGTAGGAATGGTTATACTGATTAAGATTTCTAAATTTATATTAAACAAGGTAGCTCATACTTTTTTAGGATACCATTGCATTGTTCTACAGAACAAAATGGTAATAAAAATGGATGCTATTAAGTTTCAACAGCATTCATATGAAGCTGACATACCGAGGATACCGAGGGGTTCACTCAAATGCTGCTATTATTATTATTATTGTATTATTATACATTATTGTCATATTACATTATGATAATCAGACAAAATGACATAATGAAATGCCTTTCTTTATGCTTTGTACAGCTGCTCATTTTAAAATATGTGTTGTACATTGAGAGTGCTCAGCACCTCACAAAACGGTCACTCCTTGAGTAGCACAGCCCTACAGTTGCATTTCATTATGCTAACCTTAAACACACCTTTTTCAGACTTGGTATCAATTTTAGACTGGTCATATGTTACGGTGGTTTGCTCTTTTCAGGTTTGTTGCTTTTGCTTCACAGTAAGGGGCTAGTTTACAATATGGCACAACTGGTTGCACCTTGGTAAAAGTATATTGCAGACATGTGCTATCAAGCACACCTGGTATTGCCTTCCCCTTGCGCTTTGCTTCTGATCTGCCACACCAGGGTTATTAGAGGCCTGAGCCTCTTGGAGCAAAGGCTGCCAAATATGTTGAGCTCTGTCAGGCTCACGCTACACGGCTCTGAAGTACCCATCTGACACAAGTAAGGTTTTATCCATACAGAGGCTCTCCCCAAATAAAATGGACCAAATTGAAAGCAGTTGTAATTTGGACCATAAGTCATACAGCATGTAACACAAGCACTGTTTGTCTGTCATTTTTACGAGGAAAATATGCATTACTGGCATTTTGCTGAGAAATACGTAAGTCGAGTTTAAATATAAAGAGAATGCTTGCTTTAAAGGGAGACTCATGCTTCATTTGAGATAATATGCTTTATCATTAAAATTAATATAAGTATCCAAACCCCTATGTGTCTGCAAAACCCCCAAGAGATTTAAAATAGATTCCAGTTGGAGAGCAAGCACCTCAGTCCAGTTTCCACACTGTGACTTGTAGATCAGGGTCTAAAGAGTTCTCATTGGGAAATGTCCTTTATCTCCTTTCACAGCAGGTGAGTCTGATACCAAGATACCTCTTGAAGAAAGATACCAAGAAGCCTCTTTCCAGTCTTGTTTTGCTTTATTAAACTTTTAAATAGTTAATCAGGTTAGCCACCAAGCTTTATTCTCTCTTATTGCACTCATTTAAAAATGATACTACTTTGTCTGCAGGAATAATGAGAAAAAGTCATTGAGGATCAGCTGTGGATATATGGCCCCTCCTTTGCTCATGCTCTCGTGGGGTGGATTAGTCATGTGTTAGTTTAACACATCCCTACAGGCAAAGTCTTATTGTTTAAAATTCAGAAATATTAATAACAAAACTAACCATAAGCTATTTAGCTTGCTAGAAATTAAATTTAACAGCTTGGGCTCATGAATCCAGCTGTAAAAGTACATACAAGGCATTACATTAACAAGAACACATGGAAAGCTACAGGATCATATTCCAGAGTAACTAAGTTTTGTGTTTGACTTACCAGATTATCTGATAAAACTAGACAAAACAGATTTCCTTTTTCCCCTAACATTAAACTTCTCATTCCACTAACAAAATACTCCTCTGGAAAACTTTACTGCTGCAGAACAATAGTCACACCCCTGACTTGTTCTTACCTCGTAAAAACATTAAATCTCTCAACTACTCAACTTCCTTGTCCTTGTAGCAAAAAAATTGATGCTCTTAGGAAGGATTAATGTACCCAAGGGCTTATCTGTTTTTTCCCCAAATATACTGAGGAATTCCACTGAAGATATTGCATCTGCCTAGAGACTTCGTGTTCATATCCTCAGACCATCCGTCACTGCAGTGACTCTAGCGCTAGTATTTAAGAATATATCCATATAAACTAAAGATAATGACTAAACCCTTGCATCTCAAGAGCAAACTCTATTCCAAAGGAAGTTTATGTTTTCCCAAAGTAGAGACATTGCTGTTGCTACTGATTTTATACAGAAAGTAGTAAAACACTTCTGTAACAGGCAGTACCATAAAATTCTAGGGTAGATATGGAGGAGAATTGATTTCATCGTGAGATATGTTTGAGCCCTCTGTAGCAGAGGTTTCAGGTAGAAAATGTCATATCAAATGGTACAACTGCTCTCAAGACAGTGAAGTGAGGAACTGGGCAGCCTACATGGTGGGTTTCATAGGAGGATGTGCTTTGCCTCTATTATGAACTTACCAGAGAGGACATACTGGGCTATGCTAGGTTGAGAGGAAAAGTGAGAATCTGGCAACGTGACTCACTCCAGACCTCCCACAAAACACCTGCACGGAGGCCAAACGCTTTGTCATTACGCAGGGTTTAAAGATTTCTTATTGTATGAGGAAAAGAAAGTGCTTTTTCTCCCTTAGGACACATCTTGCTTCCGAGGCCAGCATGACTCCTTTTGCATTGCAATTGTGTTTTGGGAGCACAAGTCAGAGCAGCAGGATTTGATGGTTCTTCTCTGTATTGGGCAGTGTACCAGTAACAGCTAAGAGTGGGAGCCATGGCCATTGACCAGGCTGCTTGCCAGCTCTCTTTCTTTTGCAGAATTCTGAGTGACAGCCGTAATAGGATATTCTGTTTCTTACCCCACAGCGTCCAGCAAAAGATGAACTTATACCAAAGCCTAGGGTTGTATCTTGCATGACATCCTTGTCGTGCAGATATTCTTCACATAATTACTGCCAGGCAGCTTTTTTAGAGGGAAGTTAACTTCATCAGAGCTATCAAATTTATTGTCTTCTGACATCATCCATACTGCTGTTGCTTGGTCCCTCGTTACCTACTGCGAAATGACAAAGTCTTGTTCAAGTCATAATGAACTGTCTTTCCAGCTATCGTGTAAGGTCTTACATTTTGTAGTGGTAGAGAAAGAGCTCAGTTACAACACGACTTAAGGGAGGCAAGTACTTCTTCAGTTCAGAAACATGACATGATTAACATTATTATTATTATTAGAAACACAACATTGGTTATTGGTGCACAATATATGTTTTGTTCACATCACAGGTATGTATTAAGGTAGCTTTTTAGGTAAATATTAAGATACAAGTACACGAGGTGTAAGATCTAGCTAGTAAGTAACCTGTGTCTCAGGATCTGCAATTCATTGGTTATTATAAGAAACCAGACAGTGGCAAACAAATTTGTTTCCAAAGAATTTTAATTCCACCTAGAGTCCACTGGGTAAATACCTGTTATATTTTTTAACTTCTATTTTATAGTCATTTCTTCATGCATATGGATGCTAGTCCTTAGAATTCTGCTAAACTCATCTTCCATGATATCTTATGCAAACATAATAATCTAGTTAAAAATACTAGTTAAAAATTGCCTTTATGTGTGCTGTAATGAGAATATTTTTATCCGTTTGAAATGTTCTGCCTACCATGGAATTGATTCTTGGGTTTTGCTATAAAGAAAGATGTGACATAGTCAATGTTAACCTTGGTTAAAAAGTCATGCTCTTCTGATTTGTCATGAAGACATGCTAAGAATCAAAGGAATCATTTGTTTTTTTAATGATATGAAAGTTTAATTTACTGACTAGTTTTAAAAGCTGAATAACTGTTTTCAGACACAATTCCTCAGGAAATATGTTTTCAGTTATACCCACCTCCTCTTCTTCTCTCAGACTAGCTATACAATCTGTTTAAGAAAGCTGTATTAATTTTTTTTTCTATTAAGACATGTCTCAAACACTTCCTTATCTAAGTTTCCATTTTTGTTAGAATTCCTTATACAGTATGGAGAATAATAGGCCACTTATTTAATGATGCTCAGTTGATCCTGAATGTGCATCTCAGCGATTGTTGATTTAACCCACTCTCACTTTTAGATGTGCTTTGAAAAGTCCAAATACTGGTGTTATTCATAGTGTCTGCTAAGATCCATTGGCAGCAAAGGATTCATATGATTTTAATGCTTTAATTAATACTTGCATTCCATGTCTACATACAGTACCAGCTGTACAACAATTCATGACAGCACACTACAGATAAACTGCATTTGGAGTATAATACAGTAATCACCTCCCTTAACACACCAATTATGGTTCTACAGAAGGATCCCAAATCTGTTTGCGCAGACTGGAGGATTAATGAGAATCATCATGAGGTTGGTGAACCATCATGAAGTGATGCTGCTCTTCAGTTTAGCTAATCACTTAATGTTTTCCAGCAGAAAAGACAATTGGGCTGGTTTTGCCTTTTCCATAAAGACATTTTCTCAGTGGAGCCTCCATCAGTGTTAAAATTTTGTTCCTTCTGGTTAAAATTTTACCTCTGGCTTTGGAGACCCCACCTACTTCTCTGCTCCTTAAGCCTGACTTTGAACCTTTCCACTTAAGAAGTGCTCATCTTACTCCCTTTGTACCATGTCAGTGCTCAGCTGCCCTTGTCACAATTCACTCAGATGTCCAACCCTGCCAAACAAAGGTTATTTTTTTATTTTCCTAAAAGGTATTGAGAGTGCAAGTTAGCACGCTAATGCACAACACCTAGTCACAACACAGATAAACAGGGGACAGCAAGAGACTCTCTACTCTCCCTAGTGCATTTTCCTAGACGTTTGTATCTAAAAGAAACAGAGGTTGGATATTTCATAGCATTTTTTGTCAATAAAAGCTGAATACTTTCTGATTACCTTTCCATTTCCATATACCTCTTCTGTTCATGTTGATAAATTGGGATAGGAACCACGTTTTGCTTTACATCTGGAAGTGGACAAGCTCAAGGCAGACACAGAAGTGTCCTTACATTTTTGCATGTTCATAACTACCATCTCATATGCATAAGCTGAACGATCTCTTGCTGGAAACCATTGTTTTAGTAGAAAGAAAATAGTCCACAGGTACAACTGAATTTCCTTAGAACTAACATTGTGTATGAATTAGCGTTCTGCAAACTCTCTGTCCATACTATAGAAACCATATGGATGCGATGTATGACCTATGAAGCACAGCATCCTGTCTGTGATGGGAGCCAGCACCAGATGTTTTACACGAAGGTGAAAAAACCCCTTACAGTAGGCAGATGTTGGATTATTTCTTTATTAAGGACGTCTCATCCTAAGCCCTAATACTTAGAGATTGTCTGAAAATCTAAAGGATGAAGTTTTATTTTCATTCCAGGACTCTTCTTTAGTGTCTCTCTAAGTTTTGCTCTTTGAAAGTGTTTGTTGTGGAGCAGTGGCAGGAATTGAGTTATGTGGTCTCCAGATGCAAGTTCAACATTGTTTCCCAGGCTGGAGTGATGTGCAAGAACAAAATCAGCTCAGAGCAACTGGAATATTAAAGTGCCTAGCTATTACCCTCTGGCAAATATAAAGAGGCAAAACATTGCTAGAAAACTACATTTCTCAACATTTTAGAAATTAAATCAATATTCACTGGGGCAAGAGAAAGCATGTTCCTGACTCCAGGCTATTCTGTGCTAAACTCCAAATTCTTCCTACAAGACAAGAAGATGTCTGTGCTTTTAGAAGCAATTTTGTAATGGAAAAGGTTTGGCAACTTATATACAGTGGTCACTACTTGAAGCACAGATGTACCATGGGCAAACATCACTGTGTTTGTGATGGGAACACAAGTTTATTGTCTCATGAATATGTGTGGTGACAACACCAACAACACTACAGCAAGGAGCAGGAAATGGATGTTGATGAGGCTGAAGGGCCAAAGTCTCTCCAAGACCAACTGTGAAAGAAAGTTAAAACATCCCTTCCTGGATGTCATGTACAGGAGCAGTCCTACTGTCTCTGTGGCTACCATGCTGTGTGTGCTGAGTCTTTTGGTGGCCCGTGGTGACCTATTCCTCTTGTCTCCTGTTCCTCAAAAAGCCCACACAGAAGGGGAGTGTGAGAACTCAAAACGACTTCACTTAACACTATTCTATCTCGTATCTTTGTTAGCTCTCTCCTTGAGATCTGAAATACCATTCTGATTTATAACAATTGAATCATTTTGTCAAAATCTGTTCCTTACATGATATGAAACGCCTCAAAAATGGAAGTTTGGGACTCGTGGGAGAGAACCAAAACTTTTAATGAACTTTTATACAAATTCTTTGCACAAGTTATAAAGAATAGTTTTAAATCCAAAATCCTATTTATCTGTAGTGCTCAAGGTAAACTGTATAATTTTAAGCATCTCTCTGCACTAAGATCAACAATACTTAAAGGCCAAACAAAAGTCAGACCTGTAATATCAATCCATTACCATAAAGCTTAATGAGATATTCTGTGCATTATTTTTAATTCCTTATTATTCGAATTCCTTAGCTGTACAGTGATCCAGTGTCAATATTTGGTTTGGCGTTTAGGATTCTCTCCTAGGAAATGGAAAATGTGGGTACAATACTCTAAAGGCCTCTCAAACTCTGAGCCAGGCACTTCAATGTTTATTCCTCTGTGCTTGATGTTTCCTGCTGGCCACACTTCATGGACTACCTGTTCAACATGTGGCAAGAGATAAGCTTCCTTCATCCTAAGCTGCTCCTAAGCAACCACCTTCGGGTGATGCAGACACTGAGCTCTCTTCACTGACTGCAGAAAAATGGAGCTCAGGCAGCCTAAGTCTCTCCAAAGGCTCATAAATGCTGCAATGCCTAATTTAAATGCCTAACGTAGAAGGTTTGACTAATGCTGTCCACAGCTATCCTTTGCAGTCTCTGTTGTATCTGTGTGTGTTAAGCCTGGTGGGCAGCTCAGCCACTCACGCACTCCTCTGAAGAGGGATGAGGGAGAGACCTGGAAGGGTAAAAATGAGAAAACTCAAGACAGTTTAGTAGGTAAAGCTGGGCTGTCTCTGTAAACAAAGTAGAATGAGGTGTACACTCACTGCTTCCCACTGGCAGGCAGGTGTTCAACTATTTCCAGGAAAAAAGGGCTCTATCACATGTATCTGTTGTTTGTGACAGACAGGGGCCACAACACCAGATGTCACCCCACTTCCTCCTTCTTTCCTATGGCTTTTATTGCTGAGTATGATCTCACATAGTATGGAACATACGTTTCAACACAGGGGTCAGCTATCCCAGCTGTGTCAGCTCCCAAACCCTTGTCAAATCCCAGCATACTCACTGGGAAGATGTGGTGGGACAGAGAGAAAGCTTTGACACTGCTTAATGATAGCTAAAACATGGGTGTGTTATCAACAGCTTCTATCACAAACCCAAAACACAGCACCATAAAAAAGTAACTCCATCCCAGGCAAAACCAGTGCCCTGTTGTACTAGGATTATACCATTATCTTTTAAAGCCATTACTTGCAATCAGAAAGACAAGAAAACTGTGAATTTTCTTTAGAAAATGGCTAATTATTGTGTTTTCCCATAACTCTATTAGCTGACTTAGAACTTATAAACCCCAGATCTACCCTGTGAAACAAATCTCTTCTTGTCCCGATATACAAACATTTACTTTGGAGGTGAACTGTGTTTTAGATTGTGAAATAATGAAGCGTAGCATGGAATGGTTGATACTGCAAATGACATTTTATTTCATAGAACATTGCCTAAGCAACACTGTGGGTCCCTAAATGTACCAACAATAACACTTGTTCTTCTTCACAATATGGCATCACTATTTTAACTTAAAGTCTATCATCTCCCCCACCCCGTGATATATGAAGCTTACAGATACTGTTTTGTTAGAGATGCTGACTCAAGAAAGTGCTTACTATTGCAATTGTAACTTGAAGTAGTGCACATTAATTTTTATATGACTACATCTTGTATTAGTGACGAAGACAGAGAAAGAAGTTGAAATAAACCTCGAGTTTTTCCAAGTGTTTTGCTTTATTGTGGTGCTCCTACCACTATGCCGAGAAGTGAATCTCTGTATGTCAAAGCCATTCCAGTGCTTCCTCCAGAGTCAGTCTTTCCTCCAGAGTTACAGTATGCATTTGCTTGGTTTGGTCTTTGCTACCGCAGCCAAAAACACAACCCTTTGTCCTAACATAGGCATGCTACCAATGAGGATTTCAGATCACAGGACACAGCTGAACACTGCAGTCTGAGTCTGAAGTTAAATACAAACAGAAATGGAGAAACAAATGATGCACGCATTTACTTGACAGTCTCAGATTACTTTGTTTTAGGGTACATATGACGTTTGTTCTTGTTTCACATTACGCAGTATTTCCATTTATTTCTCATTATTTAGTAGTACATAGTTCAAAAGTTTTTGTTGCGTTGATAATTGAACAACTGCATTTAGTTATTTTGGATATGCATTTTAATTATGTATTGTTTAGGGCAAAATGATATGATGTAAATTGAAAAACATCCAACTGCTATATTAAACATCAGCAGGCTTCTTTGGCAAGCACAGCCTTTACATGTAAACCTAAACTTTCTGCCCATTCAATATTACATTTGCTTTTCTTACTATTTGGTTGTCAAATTAGGCTAGTTTATACTGCACCAGGAGACTTTCTCGCCATTTATTTTTGGTCCTAGATTAATGTTGGTGACAGAAGAGAAAAATTACAGTGACTACAGTTTAAACTGTTACTATTACTCTGGAACAACTTAATGCCAGAGACAGTTGTTTTTAAAGGACAGTTCCGTGGGAAATGCTTAAAAAACCAACTTTGAACAGTTATTCCTAGTACATCTACAAATATCTTTTTTTATATATCAAGTTAGTAACTAGAAGAATAAAAAGAACAGAGAAATCTAACTTTTGGATTCATATCGTGTACATGTACTTGTGGTATTTCATTTTTATTTGCTGGAGAAGTTTGAAATGGAGAAATTGCCTTTAAAGATAAGTTTATTAGACGTTAGTATATGAAATCCTAGTGTTTGTAATAAAGTCAGCAAGAAGTGAGATATTCTATTTTTATTACATTTATACTTGTATTTTTCTTGTGATTTCCCCACCTAAACACACAGTTCCTTGCACTGTCCAGCTTCTCAGAACACTTCAGTTCTACTCCATCTTCTTCCTCTTAGTGTTGAAACTGCATCATCCTCTGCTGGAGGAACACTCTAGTTACCACAGAATCACAGAACATTAGGAATTGGAAGAGACCTTGAAAGATCATCTAGTCCAATTTCCTCGATGTAGCAGGATCACCTAGACTAAATCATACAGGAACAAATCCAGGCAGGCTTTAAATGTCTCCAGTGAAGGAGATGCCACAACTCCTTTGGGTAGCCCATTCCAGTGCTCTGTCACGCTTACTGTGAAGAAGTTCCTTCTGATATTTACATGGAACCTCCTATGTTCCAGCTTACGCCCATTGCCCCTTGTGCTATCATTAGATGACATCGAGAAGAGCCTGGCGCCATCCTCCTGACACCCACACTTCACATATTGATAAACATTAATGAGGTCACCCCTCAGTCTCCCCTTCTCCAAGCTAAAGAGACCCAGCTCTCTCAACCTTTCCTCATCAGGGAGATATTCCACTCCATCATCTTTGCAGCTCTGTGCTGGATTCTCTCAAGCAGTTCCGTGTCCTTCTTGTACTGAGGGGCCCAGAACTGGACACAATATTCCAGATGTGGTCTCACTAGTGCACAGTAGAGGGAGAGAAGAACCTCTCTTGATCTGCTAACCACCCCTCTTCTCATCCACCCCAGGATGCCTTTAGCCTTCTTGGCCACAAGAGCACATTGCTGGCTCAGGATCATCCTGCTTTCCACCAGGATCCGCAGGTCCCTTTCTCCTATGCCTCTCTCCAACAGGTCAGTCTCCAACCTATACCGGTACCTGGGATCGTTCTTGCCCAAATGCAAGACTCTACACTTGCTGCCCTTCTTATAGTTTATTACACTGAGAGGTCTCCGCCCAGCTCTCCAGCCTTTCCAGGTCCCGCTGAATGGCAGCACAGCCTGCTGGGATGTCAGCCACACCTCCCAAACTTGCTGACAGTGCACCCTAATCCCTCATCCAAGTCATTAATGAATAGATTGAATAGGACTCCCACACTAACCTTTGGGAGACTCCACTAGACACAGGCCTCTGACTAGAGTCAGTCCCAATGATGACTACTCTCTGGCTTCTATCCTGCAGTCAGTTCATGATCCACCTCACCACCCTATCATCCAGACCACACTGCCTTATTTTGGCTGCAAGGATGCCTTGGGTGACTATATCAAAGGCTTTACTGAAGTCAAGATAGACCACATCCATTGTATGATCTATCCAGCTGGTTATGCCCTCATAAATGGCTATCAGGTTGGTCAAGCATGACTTCCCTTTGGTGAAGCCATGCTGACTGTCCCTAATGATGCTCTTGTCCTTGATGTACCTAGAGACAGTGTCAAGGACAAATTGTTCCATTACCTTTCCTGGGATGGAGGTGAGGCTGACTGGTCCTCCTTCTTACCCTTTTTGAAGATTACAGTGACATTTGCTGTTCTCCAGTCCCCAAGCAACTCTCCTGATCCCCATGGCTTAGCAAAGTTATGGAGAGTGGCCTAGTGCTTTTGGGTGCATCCCACCAGGGCCCATGGATTTATGCACATCTAGATTGCTCAATTGATTCCTAACCCATTCTTCATCAACCAGGGCAAACTTCTCTTCTGTCCCAACCTCCTCTGGGGCTCACCAGGACAGCCCCCAGAAGCATAAACAGAGGCAAAGAAGGCAGTTTGAGACAGTTTGTCTACTGTTCCGAAGCTGTTACCATATATGTTTTAACAGATAAAAGTTTTCTACACTACAGAATGGATTGATATATTCCTATTTCTTTTATAACTTTCCTTTCAGTGAGATTCTTGATGATTTTTTCTCTGAAGCCATCTACAAGTTCGAAAAGTATACAGATATGAATTTTAACTTGTCTGCACAGTTAGAAATCAGGTATTAAGTTGGATGCAGTGACAGTGTAATGGGCTTAATGTTAGCTGGTGTGGGACTCATTCAAGCAAATGCAGTTAATGCAGCTGTGTATACCTGAGCAGTGACCCCAGGCTCTCTGCAGTCGGTGTGGAGATAAATGCATACACTAGAATATGGTTCATTTGATACTAAACTATGTGTCTAAAATAAATTAGGAGAATTGCTCCCTAAGAGAACAGAAAAGGTCATTCACTCATTTTTCCTGCTTGGAAAGCACTATCCCTAAAAAGCAGTGCAGGTACTTGCCAGGTACACTTTTGTGCTGTTTTGGCTAAACTCTGATAAACACTCTCTGCTTAAGGAGAAATGGATATAGTATAAAAGCTGTCCCAGCACTTCCTTATTCAATAAATATTTCCTAAGTTTCTCTTTACATGATGTAAAGGAATCACTTGCTGGAAGAGCAAGAAAACTGGCCCCACTGACCACTGCTAGTATTTTGTTGGCTCTTAATAACATGAAGGGTTGGAGGAAATAGGAAGTTATTACATACTGCAAGCCACTGAGATGAAGAAATTACAATCTAAACCATGTACTCAGAACCAGCCACATTGTAGGGGCTCTGCGGTGGAGCCTCCGTACCCTCAAGCAGATCAAACAACACTCAGCTTGGTTTTTTCTGCAACCTTACTAAGGGTGCACTTGATAAACTCATCCAGATGATTGATAAAGCTATTAAAGTCAACAGGGAGCCCCAATACTGAGCCCTGGGGGGCACCAGTTGTGACTGGACACCAAGTGGATATAACATCACTGACAACACGCTTTGAGCTCAGCCATCCAATCAGTTTGTTACCCAGCAAAGAGAATACTCATCTGTAGCATAAGCAGCAAGTTTCTGAAGTAGAGCACTGTGGGAAACAAACGTCAAAGGCTTTACTAAAGTCCAGGTAGACAATGTCCACAGCCCTTCTATGCAAGTCACTTTGTTGTAGGAGGAGAGGTTAGTAATCAGGACCTGTCTTTCATAAAACCCTGCTGACTAGATCCGATTGCCTGGTTGTCCTGTATGTGCTACATGAGGGCTCCATAACCTTCCCTGGCATTGAGGTCAGACTGACAGTTCTGTAGTTTCTTCCATTTTTGTCTCTGTGTCTATTGCACAAGCACTGTGATTATAAAACTAGGTCTAAGCTCAGAGAATTTCCTATTTTCTTATTTAATGCTGTCTTATTTCGGAGAATAATATTAAAATGCTTCCATTTTTTTGTTTGAGTGTTTAACTTCGTGATCTAGTCAACAAAACCCCTGCCATCCAACTCAGTTAATGAAAAAAATAGCAAAGAACAGGATCCAACATCTGGCAAGATGTAACTTGGATATTCTTTTTGATTATGTCTGTTTCAAATGCCAGGTGTCCATCACCTGGGATGAAGTCTTATTTTGGCAAAGTAAACCTATTACTAACTCTCTGAAGAATGCTGTCTTTGAATGATGCTGCTGCTAGTGCAACATTGATTTACTGCCACAACTGTAAAGAATCTTTTTAAACATTGTTTTACACTTCCCATCAATTTAGATCAACCAGACCTATCATATATGAGAAGTTATCTGCATTTTTCTCCAACAAAACTGAAATGATGAAAGCTTTGCTTTCCCTGAGGTATGACCCACTGTTGGTAGCCCCATTGTTTTTTCTTTAGCCCTCATCTTCTTTGTCAGGACTGGAGCATATTATTCCTGCAATGCTGGCCAGAACTCTATGGCTTATTTGTTGTTTGAGACTCACCATATGTGTCTTTGATCCCTGCCTAGTAGGCACCTTGGCTGCCTGCCAGTTTGGCACTTATGATTATCAGCAGCATGAATAGCTCCCTTGCCTCTGATTCTGTCCTTCTTGCTGTCATCAAATCACTCTTTAAACAACTTTCTTATTTTCTTTTAGATGCTTATAAACAATCCACCTATTTTTACCATGCCTTTCTTGGCCAATGTTTTGTGTTGCACTGCAGGAAATCCAACAGCCTGATGTTTCTGTTCCTAATGACCTTGCTGCAACTACTTGTGTAATTGCATGGGAACAATAAGGAGTACAAAATCATGTCTCGTGGTACTATTTGAAGTCTTTCTTTGTATTACAGGAATCCGTCTGTTCTCTCCATCTGGTGGGCTTGGTGGCAAGAGACATTCTTTGTTTTAGTGAAAAGTATACCTTTTCATACACATTTTAAAACCTTTGACCAGAATACAGCATGAGCCAACGATAAAGATGAATTCCAAGGGGTATCTGAGTGATAAATAGTTTTAAGAGGCAGATGGAAAGCCAAAAGCCAGTCACAAGCAATTCCTATTCACTATGCTGATGCAGCACTAAACACTTCTGAGCCCTTCCATGTGTTCTAGCAAACTGAAGTTGTTCCAAAATGCCATAACTGAACAAAAAATATGCAGAATCAAATTAAGGAACAGCACAAGGTTCCAACCATGAGAGACCAATGCGCTGTTACAGAAAGACCCATCATTCTTCACATGACTTTGCAAATGCTTCTATCAGTACAAGTGCCGGCACTACCACAAAAGTAGACAAGGTTAAACAGCACATTGTACTGCACCTACTTTATGTAACTCACAAAGTGGGGTGGAGGAAGTTTTGTAGCCCCTACAAGCAAACAGTACAGGCATAAGGACACCTGCTTCAGACTCACTCTTATTGGAGCTTTCACACTGTGCTGTCTCATGTGACTCTGCTCAGGGATAACACCCAACCCTAGAAGGATGTGGACCTGTTGCAGTGTGTCCAGTCAGACATGGAAATTATCAGAGGGCTGGAGCACCTCTCTTACAGGCTGAAGACTGCCTGAGAGAATTGTAGTTGTTTGGCCTGAAGACTCTAGGGGGACCTTCCAATCCCTGAAAAGGGTCTATCAGAAAGCTGGAGAAGACTTTTCACAAGGGCAGGGAATGATAGGATGAGGGATCCTGGTTTTAAGCTGGAAAAGGCTGGACATGAGGAAAAAGTTTAATCTGAGAGTGGTGGATCCTGGAACAGGCTGTCTGGAGAGGTGGTAGATGCCTCATTCCTGGAGCCATTCAAGATCAGGGTTAATGGAGCTCTGAGTAATCTGTTCAACTAGAGATGTTTCTGCTTCTCGTAGGGAGGTTGGACTACATGACTTTCAGAGGTACTTTCCAAGCCAATCCATTCTATGACTCTGTGATTTAGCTCTGAATCTTTTAACATAGAGGACTTCTCCAACAAATTATTTCATCCTTGTCCCAAGAAACCCCATGTTTGTGCTGATTTTGAAAGAACTGTTTACATGGAATTGGAAGTTAGTTGAAACATGTAGTGCTAAGTTGGCAAGGGTGAAAACAAATTCTGTCTTCAGGGAGAATGAGAAGTATGACATGAAAAAAAAATCCATCAATGAACAGTTGCATGAGAAACCAGTTTGTTTGGGATTACTTTGTAATGTGTCATTGTTAAATGTTCCTTCTCTGGAGATAGTTTAATAGGAAAACTGCCTGTGGAGTTATAATGAAGTTAATTTCACAGGTATTTGTGAGAAACATTATTAAAGGCAATATGAAGTTTGACTACAGTACTGAAGCAATTTGAGAACAGGTCAGGTAGATAGGAGAGTTAAATGTTACACACAGACATATTCTGACTTCCTCACAATTACATTTTTCACCCTATTTCCAACTAGTTTTGAAATGTGTAGACAGTTGCAAAAAGAAATTATCTCAATAAAGTGCTTTTCATGTGTATCACAGCATAGATAAACCATCTCTTATCGGGAGACAAAGGCTTGATTTTTTTTGGCCAGCCTTTGTGCATTTTATCCCCAGCTTTACAAGTAAGAAGACCTAAGAAACCTGAGTCAGCATTTAAGGGAAACTTGAACTGTGACAATGTAAGGATTTGGAACTCACAAATATTTTACTGAAGAAGGCAGAAAAGGTACCTACTGTCTCAGGTCAAAGTTGACAGAGAAATCTGCTGGTGCTTTTTTGTAGCGTGATTTGAGTCTGCAGAGGTGCCCAACAGTGATACTTAAAAAATAAATTTTAAATGTTTTATTGCTGAAAAGCTGTCCTTGAAAAAGACAAAAATACCCAGTCAATCAGCATCCAGTTTTGGTTTACAATGGCACACAGGGAAGGTTTGGGGTGAACAGAACAGCAAGTTTGAAATGCAAATCAGCACACCAGAACATAGGATGTTCCATCTAAGCATATAGAAAAATGTTTTCACAGCGAGGGTCACAGAGCACTGGAACAAGCTGCCCAGAGATGCTGTGGAATCTCCAACTCTGGAGACATTAAAAGCTGACCTTGATGTCTTCCTGTGCAATCTTGTCTAGGGGATCCTGGTCTAGAAGGGGGATTAGACTAGATGATCTCCAGAGGTACCTGCCAACTCATTCTCTGATTCTGTGAAAAGATGGTGTTTTGATAGTGTCATGTTTATCTGTGAACAACTGAAACTTTGTCTTGGCTGTCAAACCAATAGTCTTTTGCAGCACATGACAGAGGGGAAGGTTAGTGAATTTAACCAAAAGTGTTGATAACCCAGAACATGAATGACCTAGAAGCAATTTCCAATGCATACGGTTTTTTGCTTTAGAATAGTTTGGAAAGCTGGCTGACATTCTGAGTACTGAAGATGACAAGATATAAACTGCTGCTCCTGAGAGAGCTGTCAACACCTGGGCAGCATTCCATCTGATGTGGTCTGAGTTCCTGCTGTCTCAACAGTGTAACTGCAAGTGTGTGTTGGTCAAAACCCTGCTGCCACAGGAACAGCTCAGTGAGCAGGACTGGTTTTACACTGCAGTCCCACCATACCAAATGGGACAAGCAGGCTTGGCCCGGCAGCAGCCTGTCCCTTCTGTTTGCTCCTCTCCTTCCCCTCAAGCTTTCTTGCCAAGGGCAAGGTGCTGCATCTGGTGGAAAAACAGGCCCTGCATCAGTGCAGGATGGGGACTGCCCTGCTCAAGAGCAGCTCTTGGAAAAAGGACCTAGAGGTGCTAACAGACCACAGGCTGACCACTAGCCATCAGTATGCCCTTGTAGTCAAAAAGCCCAACAGCCTCCTGTGGTGCATTGAGTGTGGCCAGCAGGCTGAGGGAGGTTCTCCTGCCCCGTTACTCTGCTCTGGTGAGACCACATCTGAAATAGCGAAATAGTGTCCAGTTCTGAGCTCCCCAGTTCAGGAGGGACAGGGAGCTACTGGAGAGAGCCCAGCACAGAGCCACTGAGATGGTCAAGGGGCTGGAGCATCTTCCTTATGAGGAGAGGCTGAGCTGGGGCTGTTTAGCCTGGAGGGGAGGAGACTGAGGGGAGATCTCATTAAAGCACAGGACGATGGGACCAGGCTGTTCTTGGTGGTGCACAGCAGTAGGACAAGGGACAACGGGCATAAAATGGAACACAGGAAATTCAGTTTGAACGTAAGGAAAAGCTTTTTCACAGTGAGGGAAACAGAGCCCTGGCATAGGCTGCCCAGAGAGGTTGTGGAGTCTCTGACTCTGGAGACATTCAGAACTCACCTGGACATATTCCTGTGTGATTTGGGCTAGGAAAACTTCCTCAGGCAGCGGGGTTAGACTAGATGATGCCCAGAAGTCTCCCTTCCAATCCCCGCCAGTCTGTGACTCAACGGCTCGGTGATTCCTCGAAGGCGAGGCGGCGGGTGCCGGGCCGCTGGCTGAGCGTGGCAGTACCGCAGCGGCCTCGGCAGGGGGCGCGCCAGCTCCCCGCGCTCCGCCAATCACCGGTGCTGCCGGGGACGGGCTCCCTACAGCGGTGGCAGCGGGTGGGGGGCGCCGGGAGGCTGCGTCGACCCTGCGGCAGCTGCCGGGCCCCCGGCGACCCCCCCCCCCACCCCGCCCCCGCGC
>JAOXOE010000256.1:55419012-55448631 GCA_028565055.1 Phoeniculus purpureus
TCAAGGCTAGACCATGGCACCAAGTGCCATGTCCAATCCTGCCTTGAACAGCTCCAGGGACGGCGACTCCACCACCTTTTATTGCACTCAAGATTTGCAGTCTAGGAAGAAAACTATTCCGGCAAATGTATTTGGACCTTTAATTCTCCTTGTAGCCTCATTAGTTGGTGGTCAGTACAGATTTCTATGTTTAACTCAACCTTCATCTGAGTTTTAAATGAACAAAGCAAATACTTCTTTTTCAACCAAAAAAGGAGAGTAGCACACCACACTCTGAAGTTCTTTCTGTCTTTGGACAAGCCTTAGTTTCACCTGTACAAATCTGAGTGGAAAAAAAAACCACAACAACTAAAAAAAACCCGTGGTTATTTGTTCTTGGTTTAGGACTGGATTATTGCACCAGAGGGCTATGCTGCATTCTACTGCGATGGAGAGTGTTCTTTTCCCCTCAATGCCCACATGAATGCCACAAACCATGCCATCGTTCAGACTCTGGTATGCCTCTGCCTATGTTCTGTTTTGCTGTAAATGTCCTGGCACAGGTACTTGTCTCTTCCTCTCTCTTTACTACTGTCGGGTTTTGCTTACTTCTGGGTAAATGATAAGCTGTCTCAAAGATGTGCTTTGGTGGTGGTGCTGGAGAGAGGGTGAACAGTCCAGAGTGGCCTGTGTGGTAGGTTTTCTCTCCGTTTTGAAAGCAAAAATGCATTAAAAGGCTACGTCTTATTACTGGAGAATTGTATGGACAGGAACCAAAAGGGCCCCCTAGTCCCACTTCCAGGAGTCTTTTGCAGCTTGTTGAAGTTCCATGTTAGCATTTCTTCCAGAAACGTTGACAGTTGGCCAATCTGTGGACGTCCACTATCTACTATGGGCAGAAATAGTTTAATTTGAACTGAAGGTGAGAAGGTATCCTGACAATCAAACTATGGTGATGAGTCTGTCTGTGGATGATGAGCTGCTACTTTGATTTTGACCTAAAAAATCTGGGCTTGAAAAACCTTTCCCCCTTTAGAAAAAAGCACAGCTACTAACCTCCTGGGGACCTCTCTCAAACAAAGTTTTATGAATTCTATTGGTGGGAATTGCCAAGTACTTCTACATGAACGGGACATTTTTAAAACCTCAGCTTGTGCTGTGACCTTTTCCTTTCCATTCAGCTCCTCATTTACACATCTTCTCCAAGCCCAGCCATCAGTGCAACATTATTCCTCTCTGTCAGAGTTTAAGTAGGCAAGATTTACAAAAAAAAAAAAACGCTTAAAAAGTCAGGACATGGAAAGAAATAGATGTGTGGTAAGGGGTTCAGGTGAAAAGGAACAGCAAATGCCAGTTGCCATGAAGTACAACGTTGTGCTTAAGAGAGAATGAAAAACAGCATACATGCAGTCCTAAGCTGGAAAGAAATAGGCCAGCAAAGCGTTATGCAACCACTGTCCAGAAAGGTTTCCAGTATCCATTATCCAGTATCCAAATATTCCAGAGAGATCCCCCAGTGAGAGTTTCCTCCTTCAGTTATGGACTATTAAACAGGAAGCGTCCCAGTGCTGCTACTTCTTGTATGTCTATTCTTTCAAAAAATGGTTAATTCCCCATTGCAAAGTAATCTGAGTGATTTGTCCTGGGTTTTTTTAATTGAATATTTAAATTTCCCCTCCTTTTCACGGCCTTTTTGGAATTGTGTGTCTTTCTCTGCACGTACTGTACATGTACTCAGTTGTGCAGCCAAAAAATCTTGCATCTAATTAAAATGTAACTGCACATAAATTAGATGAGGTAACAGTAGTTGAATGCTCTCTGGTTTAAATTACACAAAATGCAGATTTACACAAGGTGTGCACATGGGATGGCTTCGGAAACAATTATTCACACACTCCACCCTCATCCACATGTGATCATCTCCCAGCCATAATGATTACACCAATGTAACAAATCCTGCTCTTTGGGTGGGTCATGATTAATCCTTGGTACCTCTCCAGACTTGACTCTTTTCCTTTTCTAACATGAATAAGGGAAATGCTCGGCCAGTACATCTCTGTCTTCCTTTTTCTGAGGCTCAGCTTATACAGTCAGACAATAGTGATGCATATCAACACAAGACACACTGCACTTAGTGAATTATCACAGAACCACAGTACGCTTTGGGTTGGAAGGGCATTCCAAAGCTCGTCTAACACAACCCCTGTTTTATAAGCTTTCCTCTCGTCTCTTGGTCCCCATCACTCTCAGAACAGGCATGGGGTGGCAAAGGCTGGTGGGACCAGCAGTTATGGCATGGAGTAAACAAGGTACAGTCACTCTTTTTCCCAATGCTTTGCTACTCTGATTTTAAAATGTGTCTAAACTCTTATAAATTGTTACTTCAGGATTTTACTGTTGCTCATCCCAAAAGTAACAGTTTCTCGTGGTAACAGTTACATAAAAATCTTCTCCTGATACACTGTTCTCTATTGTCTGGCAAAGGATCTCGGCTTGTATCACTGCAAGACAGATGTCTCTAACAGATTTACAAAGACTTAACATACAAATGAAACCTATTACTGCTGAAGTCTTCAACCATGCCTTAATAATCTCTTGCCCTCTCTATTACAACTCCCTCTTTTCTGGCCTCTCCAGTTTCCAAGTCTCCAGCATGTGCAAAATATTACAGCCAACCTTCTTTCAAGTACAAAGAACTTGTATTTCCTCCATTTTCAGATATTTCATCTCGATTTTGTTCGTTCTGGGATGCTGTTCAAACCCCTTTTCCTTTTCTTTAACCTTTCATTGATATATTTCAGCCCAGTGAACACAAAGCCTTCTCTGCCTCAGCCCTTTCTCCAAACCTGTCCAGCTAGCATTCCACCTTATAAATTGATTTTTGCTTTAGTGGAAGTAGTGTTGGATTCATAGATACCTTGACAAGACCTTAAAATGCTGCCTGAGAACCCACGTCTTACTTTCAGTACGAGCCTTTGGCTGTGCTGTCATTGCTGCCTGTGACACTTTCCTCCACACTTAGACACTGACAGCAGAAAGCCCTGGAGAGACCCGGGACTGGAGCCTGTGCTTTGTGTTCAGCACTGTCCTGGTCAGAGATGGCACTGCCACTATGTTTGTTTACCCGAGCAGGCAAATCAACATTCTCTCTTGGTCATTCCTTCTCCTTTATCTCTCCATCTGCTCTTACCGTGTAACTGCCGGCACAACTGGAATCAGAGCAATGCTCTGGAGGTAGCCTGTGCTTTAAAACTGTGAACTAAGGGAAATCTGTGACCACAAGACTCTCCAAACTGCAGAGCTATGTTTTGCGCTGACGGTGTCCTTGTACCTCTCTGTTTGATATATGAGCTATGTATTTATCTGTCTTGCAGGTACACTTGATGTTCCCTGATCATGTACCAAAGCCATGCTGTGCACCAACAAAACTGAATGCAATCTCCGTGCTCTACTTTGATGACAGTTCCAATGTTATTTTAAAAAAATACAGAAATATGGTGGTGCGTTCATGTGGCTGCCACTAGAATAAAAGAAATAATCTAAAGCAGAGGGTTTTATTCAGAGTTGTAATAAAGTCAAGATATAAGCCTTACTGATGAAAAGGCAGTCCCAAATTTATTCCATTTCATGTCATCTCTCATTTAAATGTACAGTCTAATGTATATAGTAGCCTTTATTTATTTAAAAGTATATAGTTTCTTTTGTATGAGCAAAATCTCAGACCCATTTATTTTATGAGTCACCTCAATACACAGTAGAACTTCACAAACCAATACTGGTATCTGGTTCATTCCATTTCAATACTTCACACTAAGGCTTTTGTATAGATTTTCTTTTTCTAAGCTAGAAAGTCCAGAACTTCTGTTACTGCTTTGTATTGTTAAAGAAAGTAAAATGCGTTTGTTCACATTTTGCCAGTGAAAACTGTGGCAGGTTATTTATTTAGAAAAAGGCACAGAAAAAAATAAAGAAAATTGCTTATTTAAACATATATTTTCTTTTAGAGGTTCTGCTCCTTTAGAAAAAGTGGAATGTTGAACAGTGCTTAAATAAATAAATGTTAGATAGAAAATAGAAGTGAAAAGATTGCACATAATTGTTGTAACTGTTTCCCTTAACAAGATGAGTGTAACTGGAGGAGTAAGTTACTTCTAGACTGGTGGGCTGCACTTTTCAGAAGTCTCAAAGCTTCAGCAATTCTGAGGAGACAGACTCTCACCCCTATTTACCACTTTCCAAGTAAACTGTGCATCCTCTGGTACCTTATTCAGCAATGGGCCCACTTTTCCTCTAATCTTCCTTTTCCCACTGATGTGTTTGAAGACCAAGCACCACCTTTCATAATGAGTCACTGGGTAATCTGCAGCCTACTTTTGGTCCCATCTGCTTTTCTATCAGGTGGGATTGCTTTAAATCATGAAACTTGAGATGGAGTAGCCTTCCCTTTTTAACATTAAATGTCACAACTTTGAAAATTCCTGAATCCATCTGAATATTAAATGAAATCCTGCAGTTGTGAGTTGCACAACTAATTGCAGATTATCATTCCCACCACCACTACCTATAAGCTTGTTTTGAAGGAATCACGTCTAATGTGCTTGCACACTCCTTTGTTTTAGTGTTATGAAAATGAGAAAATACAGCTCTGATTCCTCTTAGCTACATGGCTAATTAAGATAGATAATTTTATCATTAATTGCCTTGGTTAAAAAAGCTGATGAAAGAATGTTGAAAAATATAGTTAGAAATGAACAAGGTGCATTTTCTCCTTAGATGGACTCAGACTTCTCTGGTTATTCAAAGCATGTTTCAGAAAACTCGGGTTATGAGAGGCTGATAAAGTCAGGATGTGCATATCACTGTCTGTATGCAAATGAATGTGTCTTTTACTGTAGAAACTTATTTATTTGATCTTGCTCTTGGAGTAAAACATAAATTCTTTCTATGCATACACTCAGCTTTTTTAAAAAAATAAATTATGATTTCTGTCTCGGGGACTATTTCCTTTTAATACAACAGTTCAATCTAATGCTTGTGTCTCTGTACTGATTTTACCTACATATCCACATTTAGTGGTAGTTAATGCACAGTGTGTGTAGGAAAATAGAACTTCTCCAGCTGAATTACTGTTTTTAGTTCTTGGGTTGTCTTCAAAGAAATTAACAGAGTTCTGCATAACTTGAGTAGGTGGATATGCTTTTTGAACTCAATTTATTCTAAATGAAATTTGAAGGAAATTGTATTTTGGGTACATTAATATATTTTTTAATAATGGTGTACCATTTTGAGACTATAAAACTGAAGGTTAGTGCTGTTGGAATTAAAATATACTGTTGAATATATTTCTATCTTTTGAAACATAATAAACCTACAATGCTGTTTTCTCTGCTGTGATTTCTGAGATACATGACAATGTGACACTGACTCTGTAGAATCAAAGAAATGTTCAGGTTGGAAAAGGCTTTTTAAGATCATTGAATCCAACCGTTGTCCTAACTCTCTAAGCCTAAGGTCAAACCATATGTCCTTGAGCAGCATATCTACATGGCTTTTAAACACCTCCAAGGAAGATGATTCAACCATATATTTTTTTAAAGGTAAAAGCAAGAGATCACAAACAGTTACTGATAGATTTTATTGCAGTTCTTTTATAAATAGACATCTTACAAAATTACCTTTAATTTGTTACTTCTTAAAATGAAGCTGGTGAACCTTCCACATCAGCAATAAAAATCATGCCTTCAACTCATACCCTACCCAAAATGTCTTAGAAAGGAGAAATAGTTTTAATAATGCTTTCTAAATCCCTAACTGGTCATCAGTATGGACCAATATGGACCAGTACCATACCAGGACCAGTACCAGGATGGACCCTGGTACCATATCATATGCATGCTCTGGGTAAGTGTACATACAAGTGTTTTCATGTAAATTTGTCCAGGTAAGTCCTTCTCTAGTAGCATCTAATACAAGGCTTTTTTAGGACTGCTTGATCCTATCAAATACCTCTTATGTTGTATATATTCGTACATATGTATACATACATGCTATATAATGTGTATGTAATGATGTTAAATATATATAACTATGTTTATTTCTATAATTATGAACACTATTCCATTATCATGTAGCACACATGAATTTGTTTATTTATTAAAGTTACTTAAGCTTTTTGCATCCTCCACAGCTGGAAAGAGTCTTAAGGGCTGAAAACCAGAAAAACAGAAGCAGCTCTGTGCAGAATTAATGTGTTATGGATCAGAGCCTTAACTTACTCAAAATGTTAATGCCACAGCCACATATTCTGGGCCAAAATCAAATGTTAAAAGGATGTGACCTTCTACAGCTTAGAAGTATTCACCCAGTGGAAGTCAGAGTGGAGAGATTAATAGCATTGCATCCGTGATTTACTTTCCCTTTAGAAGCGCACTATTCTCAGAGTATGATTTCAATGTCTCAGGCAAGGTGACCTCTGGCTGATGAAAGTGTGCAGCATTTTTAAGTTCTTTGATGTACTGAGCTATGAATCCACATAACAGTCTTCCTCCAGCTACATCATTTTGGCCAGAGGTTTCAGATTCATTTATTATATTAAGGAGCTGGGGTAGGTGACTTTTGCTGATAGTCAATACCATTCTTGCCTAGATTTTCTGGATACAATATCGAGCTAAAAATTACATTCCCATTAATTGTGAATTAATGGTAGCTTAGAAATATCTACCAGGTGTCTGGTAGCTGACAGTGTGGAAATACATCTGATCAGTACAAAACTCAGCTACAGATATTTCAGGCAGACATTGACAGGGAAGTCTTCAAACAAAAAGGATGAGCAGACCTTGTCCTGTTGTGTACCTGTATGAAGAGCTGTCCTGACTGCCAAGTTCTTTTACAACACTTGTGAAGCTTTGAAAAATGTTTTGTTATCGTGATGGGGTGTCAGACACTTCCATTTTGGAATGTAACTTTTCTCTCCCATTTACTTGGAAAAGGTTGGATTGCTAGCTGCGTTTTTTTTGTTGTGCTTTTGTTTTGTTTTGCCAGGTCCTCTTTTGGAACAGTTGTACGGTGAATCAACTTTGTCTCAAGGATGGTTAAAAATGGTTTAGATTTGTATCCATAAGATTCTGATTTATTTCAGGAGGATTCTAATGGACAGAACTTTATGTTCTTTTCTATCTCTTTCTGCTTTTCTGCTCACACGTTCAGCTGAGCATAGGGAGAATTGGAGAATCTGGCACAAGGCACCCAAATGACAAACAAGCCACTTGTGAATTCTACGGTATTATCTTTTACTATCTCATCTGCAATCACAGAACTTCACAATATGTTACGGAATTTGTACTTAGCTGGTTTGATTAAGAGCTTGATTACAAACAAAATAAATCTAAATTAAAATCAAAAACAAACAGGGAAGGAGGTTTTCTTGCCATCTAAATTCAAATAACTCAGTGCTAAACATGGTACATGGGAGATAAGGAACCTTGTGTGAATTAACTGGCCTTTTGTCTTCTGTTTTCTGTATTTACAGCACATGACACAAACACTTCTGACTGATCTATTTCCAGCTAAATACTTTCTGTTCTGTTCCTGCACTTCTTTGGCTTCCACATGGGCACCATGATTTATTTTGATTAACCTGAATGAAGACATTTTCGTTACTCTAGCAGATGGTAATTCTTTACAAAAGAAGTATGTGCTATTAGTGCTGACACTTTACAGGTAAGGAAAAGTGGAAAGGATTGCCTAAGAGAAGAGCAAACAAGGGTATTGGGGAGACAGTCAAATCTCCAGTGTCCCAGTGCCATAGCCCTTATCCCACACTCGTAGTTTAGTGATGCATATGCTTGGCACTCCTGCCTCTGCAGCTCATAACTTCCATGGATGATTGTCAGTCTCAGGAGTTGCCTACACTTTGCATTTACCAAGTATTTCCCCAGTTTCATGATTTTTTGTGGAAATCTGGGCAATGGATTGATAAAACTGGTATCCTGGATATTCAGTGATACCCCAGGTATCCCACAGTCATAACAAACTTAGCACTAAGTTTGTGGGAAGCTCCCTCAGCAGCTCCAACACATGGTTTGTTCTGCAGACACTTCACCAACTTTGTTGCCCTTCTTTTCACCCACTCTAGCCCCTCAATGTCTTTCTTGGATTGAGGTACCCAAACCCAAACCCTGTACCTGCAGTGTAGCCTCACCAGTGCTGAGTACAGTCAATCACTTCCCATCCTTGGTCATAAGCTAGGATGCCATTTGCCTTCTTGGCCACCTGAGAACATGGCTGACTCATACTTAGCCCATGAGCAATCAATACCCTCAGGTCTCTTTCTGTTGAACAGTTTTCCAGTCACTCTTCCTCAAGCCTGTAGAATTTCATTGGGTTGTTGTGACTGAAGTGGGCTCCACCTACTCATCCAGCCTGTCCAGATCTCTGTAGGGCTTCTCAACCCTCAGGCAAATCAATGCTTTTGCTTGACTTGTTGTAACTTGTCTCTTCTGCCTCTCCATTTGACTTGTAAGCAGAAACATTTGTAAAAATGAGGAAGCTCTTTAAATTTAGAGAAGGAAACTTGGAGAAAGCTCTTTCTGGCATATCTTCCCCGATAAATCCTTCCACAAAGGAGAAAGCCAGGCTCAAACCCAGAGCTACTCAACTGCACAGAGACTAAAATTTGGGCAAGACATGGTGGAGAAACCTGGCATGTACATCACACTCCCTAACTGAAAAACAAAGCTTTTCATGCTTGATTAGCTTCTTGGTTGCTGAGCTGTCTTGTACTGACTTGCCACAACAAAGGTGCTCGCTTTGATTCAGGCCAATTATGCATCCACCACTGGGATTTCTTTTCAAAAGTAGTGTTTCTCCCTTAACCTCTGCTTTGTTTCTTTTCAGCTTCCTCTGCATGTTATCTGTTTTATTATTCAAGACTAACAGCTCCCACAGGGAATGCTCTTTCCTAGACTGTGCTGCACGGATGGAACAAAGACAAGACCAGCCAAGTCAGTTGCTTGTTTAATTAGGATGTGAATCCTGGAGAAATTTCTTTGCTCTGTTTTTCTTTGTTTTTCATGTGTGCTTTGGGATTTTTCTTGGTTTGCTACCTCGGTATGAATTCTTGTGGCTAAAGATATGTAGATAAGCGCATACAGGTCCATAAAACCTTCCTATGCAAAGTATTTATGCATGTAGAAAGAAACAGAACTCTATAATTGATGGAATTGATAACAAGTGAAAACTTAAGGAAGTATTTTTAACAAAACATTGAGGCTGGTTACATTCCATGTTTTGAAATCTATTAAAAACTTCTAATTAGCAGGACCTGAATTGCATACCTCGGGACATATATTTAAGTACCAGAATTTTTATTCTCAGATACAAAAATTAACAGTGCCTTGAAATACTCATATTTATGATTTTTATGTATTGGACAGTGATGTCATGAGAATGCTGTTCATGCCAGAATGACAGTAACTTCTTATTCTCAAATTTCTTCTCCTTACAACCAAGTCTTTATGCTTTTATTCCTTCCTCTCACCCATCTACAACAAGGGCAGCTCAGGCTGTGTCCATACCTTGTAGAAGCCTCTCAGCCTAAGGCTGATGTACTCTGATGTGCAGCCAGCAGCCCCAGGGACTGTAAGTTCCCACATTTGTGGAAAGGATCCTGGAAGCTGAAGGGTTTCCTTCTCTGCCGCTCTTTATTTCAACAACACAAAAGTACTTATTGTGAATTTCTCACGCTGGCTAAATTTTCTACCGACATTTCTGAGTAAAGCTTCACTGACATTTTCACAGAGGTTTGCTCATTTTTGGCAGGGAAGCATTTGACTCCTCTTTTCAATCATGTTACACCCCATTTCCACTGACTGTCTCTAAGTCGTTTACCATTCTCTTAGTTTTTCCCATGAGGTAACTACACACTGCAGCAGCAGCAGTAGCATTCCTCCAGGTTTACTCTAGAACTGCAAAGCAGGATTGCAAAATGCTTCCCAAAGTAGTTTCCTACCGTTCATCTGAATCATTCCCTTCAAATGACACATGCTGAAAAAGCTGTAAGAAATGTGCCAAATAGCAATTGTGAGGGCAGGAATCAGGTGATGGGCAATTATCTACAATTTTTAATTGCATAACCCATCGTAATGCATATCCATCTCATCGTTCTCCTTGTGGTCGTTAGTTACAGGGTCTGCCCTGCCTGTAAGCACTGTGGTTGACTAACAGATAGTGTGCATGAGTCTTCAAGCAGTGTCAAGCCACCCAAAATGTTTCAGCTCACAAATATGGTTTTTGTAATTTTTTGAACAGATTCTTCCACTATAAGTTCATTCAGGGCAGTAGTGTCCTTCAGCAGGATTCTGAAGTGCAGCCAGGAACGATAACCTCTTGCATTAACATGCTGGACTGTGATGAGAACACTTGCCCACACTTGGATTTTCATTATGTAATTGTGCATTCTGTACAATCTAGAAACTAAAAATTACTGTATGGCTTTTCTAGCAAGGAAGGTAACGCTGTCAGACAGGGAAGTACATTGGTGGTGTTTTCTGCTTAATGGTTCTGCCTGATTCTTGATCACTCAAAGCCTGCAGAATCCATCTCACTCATCAAATCAATCACTGCAGTTAGCTTTCCTGTGGGCTGCTCTAATGTCGTGTGTTTCTAATAATCCATTTGCTATGTAATTGCCCTTCTGTGCTCATTTACATGCAACCAGATGTTTTGATAAGTATATTTGCTTATTTTCCCACCAACATCAGTCTGTTCTCCTTCACAGTCACAATCTTCTTACATTGCAGAAAATTCAGCATTCTGCTTATGGAAAGTTGGGCAACCTCATTTTTTTCCTATAGAAAGGTAAGAAAAAATGTTTCAAAGGCTACTTCTATATGACATGGAACAGCAGTTCTGTGTAGATACTTGAGCTCTATACTATGAGGAGCTCGGAGATCTAGCTCCAGAGGCAGTGCAATAGTGTTTGCAATCCCAGCAGAAATTCAGTCAGAATCTGTATCTTGACATAAGAATTTAGTATATAGTGTAGGAACACATACAATCTTGTTGATCATTTGCAGGTGTCTGAAGCAAACTGGTAAGATCCAAGTGACTTTGCAGAAGATTATGAATGGCAATTCAAAGTGTGATCTGTGCATTTGCCCTTTTATGTGAACAGTGTAAGCAAGACAGGGCATCACATCAAAAAGCTTTCTAATGAGTGTGTTTCTGTAAGGTGTGTTCGATAAGACACTGAACCTTGCACTGAAACCAACTTTCAATTTATACTTGGAGCTTACTTTCTTCTGAGTCTGACTTTGGTTTCCTGTTGGACCCCAGCTGCCTGATAAGTTCTGTTCTAACAGCACCATCTTCTGACTGTTGTCCTGTCAGGAGGGACGCTGAGCTGTACAATCATCTGTGCAGAGCTGAGAATTGCTTAGCTTTGACAGTCTGGTATTAAAATACCACTGGAGAATTAAATGAAGATTGAAAACATTCTGTGACACTTTTGGTGCTGTCTCAGCTTTTTATGAGTAAGGGCCTCTTGTCAGCCTCTTCTGAGGTCAAGATTGTATGTGCTAGATATTGTGAAGAGTCTACTACCATACAAACACAGACCAGGTAGTAAAGTTTTAACCTCCTTTAAGTTTTGCTTGGTTATGCATGAAGATACTGATCTTCAAATCAATAAAAATGGTTGGAGCTATTATCTCAAAGTAACACATTTGTGTAATTCTCATATCACGTCTAATTCTCAGCCATGTTCTAGGACATATGGGTCTTCTCATATTTGCAAGAAGTAAAGAAGAATCAGAGGTGACTGGAGGCTATCTAATTAGTCGACTAATTTTGGAAAGGCTGTGGACTAATATTTGAAGTCACATATCTTGTTCATTTCATATAAATTATTGAAACTTAAGCTACAATTTCAAGAGCATAAAACTAGAGTCAAATGCTTCATTCGTGCAAGAGAAAAAGAAGGGTTTAAAGTTCTCTTTTGCTTCCCTGCTTCTGATTGATTCCCTATGAAAGCTGGATATGGAATATTTGGAAAACAAATATTCCATTTCTACATGTATTTGTCACCCATTTATAAGGGACAAGAGAACTAAGATAGGTCTTATGAAACATTCTGACCTTCAAACTTGCTGAGCACAGCAGTAGAACTGTTTGGGGTATTAGATTTTGATGGTTTGCGTCCGAATCCTTTGTGTGACAGGCAAATATTTTCAAATACAGGTTTACTTTGTTTGCTCTCATTTGCAATACAACAATAACATTTATCAGTGTTGCAGGACAATTAAGAAGATAAGTCCCTTATGAGGGACTCAGGTTCATCTGTAGTCATGTAAGTGCATATAAGTTATCTGCATGTATTTGATGTATTTCCTCATTAGAAGATTACTCTTGGTACTCATCTAGGCTTTTTTCCCCTCCAATTTTTTCTAATGTGCTCACTTGAATCCAAGGTAATAGTCTGTTCCATCCTAAAGAATTCCTGCAGTCATTACCAAAGGAGGATATTTATTCTGTCTATACATTGCCTTTTTTTCCTGTTCATTCCTTTTAAGTGACTTTCTCCAGTTTCTGCAGTGTCAATGTTCTTGTTCTCTGAATTTTCTACATGTTATGTGAAAGGATGAGAAACACAATATTGCAGACCTGGTGGCTTGCTGGAACTGAGAGAAATTTTCTCTAATTAGTGACACAGTCAGCTGAGATGATTCATTGCATTGGAAAAGGCTTTACAGAGTTTTACAAGCTAAAGCAAGGTGCAGAGCAGTAGAAAACTGAAACAAATGCCTAAACACACTGCTGCCATTTCTCCATTTGTTTTCATACCATAGAAAGGTAGATATAAAATCAGACCTCATCTAAAAAGTCATAAGAATTGTATCTTAGAGTATCTTGGAGGAAGAAGACTGTGCATTAAATTCACATGCTGGTGTGGTGATAACCTCACATGTTTCTAGTTCTTGTTTTGGTTTCTAGCTATATATTTTATGTCATCTCTTACACAACACATGGTAGACTCGGAACATCCTGAGGGACCAAAATTCATAGAATGATAGAATCGTTCAGATTGGACCCTTGAGATCATCAAGTCCAATCACTAATCCTGTTCTATCAAGTTTACCACTAAACTGTATGGCTAATGAGAAATATTATGTCCATCATTTTCTTCCTAATTTGCCAGGCTCTAACCTCGCCAAGTTACACTGATAAAAAGCTATACATAAATTAACAGTTTTACTAGGTAATAGAAATCTGTTGAGGATCCCAGTATAAAATCTTTTACCTCTTTGGGTCCCATTACATGTTTTGTTTTACCGGTGTTGAAACAGATTTTGAGTATTTTGGTACCTGAACTTTTGTCACTTTCTTCCCTCAAGGGCTCCATCCCATGATACTTTGGCCAGCAGATCCCTGAAGTGATCAAAGTCTGCATGCCTAAAGTCCAAGGTCATAAGAAGTTAGGAGAGATTCATCATCTTTGTGTGCAGGACAAGCAAGGCCAATATGGACCTGTCATCTACTGAAGTGATGATAAGAGGAATGAATTCCTTCAAGGAAAGGGTCAGCTGTGGACAAAAGGACAGTCTGGATGCACTTCAGTGAAGTTAACCATTAAGATGAAACTAGAAAATGTCCTGACCTGGAAGCATTATTTAGCATATTTATTTGTCAATGATATGACTTGTATTTCCTAGTTTCATAAGGAAGATTAAATCTTTATTGTTTTCTTCTTTTGATTAGACGACAACCTGATAGTACATCTTAGGATAGAATTAATATTTACTGAAATCATAACAGATGCATTGAATTTTAAATTTACAAATAAAATACTCTTATACTCACATATTGTGTCTTGAAAGCCATATAGGGATTGATTTGCACGGAGAATCCAGAAAAGCACTATATATTCTATATGTTTTCACATACAGGACAAAGAAAATTATTGTCCTTGATGGGAAATAAGAATTGTCCTGAAACCTGCAAAAACTTTTCTGAATTTCAAACTTCTTGCCAGCTTCATGGCCTAGTATGGATCAAGTATCAGACTGAAGTATTCACAGTCACAAAGTGTAAGAGGTTTCCTACGTCTCTTGAGTCACAGCTTTGTCTGAAGCAGACCATTATTTTAGCATGTTTCGTCACAGTGCTCCCTCATTACTGGTACCTGGAGAACCATAAGCTAGATAACCAGTTATACACAGAAAGTAGGAAAAAAAGAGTCATCGTGAAACTTAGAAGCCAAATTACTATTCTTCGTACTAACATCAGCTCTATTACTGGGAGTTATCATGGGTACAGAAATTAAGAACATCCTCACTTAGCTGGGACAGTGCAATGCCAAATTTAAGGTATTTGTTTCATCAGCCTGCCCACTGACACTTGTATTTCACAGGTAACATGACCTTGACCAAGTGTCAGCACTTGCCTAATGCTTGACAGATTCTCCCTAATTAGCTAAAAGCTTGAGAGTCAAGAGAAAAGACAGCCAGGGCTCACTCACCACTTAAGGTCATAGGCAAAAGGTAGATTTGACTTGGGAAAAGTAATATGAAATTTGATACGAAAAATCAACACTGACAACCAAATATGGAGAGAGATATAGAAATGGTTCTTCAGTGCGATTTCCTGAGTGCATCTCTGCTACTTCCTTCTTCCCAAGAGGAAGACCTCTCACGGTTCTTCCATGTAGCAACATGGTTTTCCTTCCCACAAGAAACAGTCCTCCATGAGCTTTTCTAGCTAGTATGGGGTTCTCCTGCAACCTGTGACTCTTTCACTGCCAAAGTACTCTGGTGCAGGTCCCTTAGAAAGCACAGCCTCTTTAAGAATCTGTTTCCTGCTCTGGTGTGTTGTTCTCCACAAGCTGTAGAAAGGAGACTCTTCCGCTGTACCCTCTACCACAGTCCAAAAGGTGAGAGGTGTTCTGGAGTGCCTGCAATGGTGAAATGGCTGCCTTAGTGAGTTTTGCCTCCTCATGGACCTGGGCGATCACATAGATGCACCTTCTCTCCCCCAAGAAAAGAGCTTCCAGAAAAACGGCCCAAATCAAACAAGAAACAGGAACTCACAGACTTAGTTTTCCCCTTACAAATAAGTTTGTTTGTAGAGGTGCTTATTTGGTCAGCTTGAGCCAGAGATGGGTCTGATCCTGAGCTGGGGTGCACTTTCAAGAAGCTTCTCACAGGGGTAAAGCAGCAGCTCTCCACCTCACTACTGAAATCCCACCAGGCTCAAACAACAACAGCAAGATTTCTTTTAGAAAAACTTTTCATAATACTACTCTGGCTGGAGTGTCAGTGTTCATACCATGATGCACATAGGCCAGAAAACTTAGATTTCAATCATTTTTAAAGCATGACTGTAGATTTAGCTTTAAAAGCAGAGTTTTATGCTGTCAAACAAGGCGGTCATATTTAAGCCTTTCAGTAATTGTTCCAGAAAAAGACAGGCAGAGCAGTCCTTCATTATAGATTATTACATCTGTGGAGAGGTTACAAACTTTGTTAATCTCCGAAACCTTTACTGAGACCTGGAAGAACATTTTTCCTCAGTTTAAATATAAGAACCTAACTTACTCTGCTCTTGTGTTTTAACCCTAGCCAGCAACTAAGAACCATGCAGCCACTCACTCACTCACTCACTACTCCCTCAACCACTGGTGGGATGGAGGATTGAAAACAAGCAAAGCATTTGGGCTGAGGTAACTAAAATAAAAGTGTTATAACAATAAAGCTAATTATCAACAATGCTAGTGATGATAATAATGAAAAGGACAACAAAAAGAGAGTGAAATAAACCCCGAGAAAAACAAGAAATGCACAATTCAGTTCCTCACTAACCACTTGACAAATGCTCAGTTTCTCACAGTAAATGTCCGTGCTCAGTGCAGTGAGTTTGGACTAGATGACCTGTAATGGTCCCTTCCAATCCAATGCCCTCTATGATTCTTTATTTCTATTATCCTAAATTCAAACCACAGCACTGTGTCACCTGCTAGTAAGAAAATTAACTCTGTCTCAGCTGAAATGCGAAGACCTTCATGTATTTTTTCTGCATCAAAACTGAAGTGATTGTCTACATGGTAATGAACTTGATGACTTATCGGAACTCCCTGATCTGCAAAGTCAGTTTACAATGTCCTAACCTTTCCCATTCTGTCTCTCAAAATAGGTTTCGTGAGCAGTAGTAGTGAATGCTTTAGGTAAGATACAGCAAATAGATCTGTCATGGTGTGTTGGGTTTGTGTCTGGCAGGTTCTTCATAGCAGAGAAGAGAACTGCTGACATGGTCCTGTAAAAAACCTTTGAAAAGCTTCCCCAGCTTCAGTTTGAACACGCCTCTTGTGTGGATACAAAACGTCTTTTGTGGGTCATATGGTCTGAAATACCCTTTTGGTCATTTGAGGTCACCTATCCCAACATTATGCGTACTCACAGCCTCCTGATAGATGGCATGGTGTGAGGAGCAGAAAAGTCCTCGACTCCATGAAAGCACTGCTCAGCAGTAACTAAAACGTTGCTGTACCATTGTTTCCAAGACAAGCTCAAAACATAGCCCCATGCCAGCCTCTGTGAAGAAAATTATCCCAAAACCAGCAGGGGACAGAAGTACATTAGAAATTACTCAGCAAAGGTATACTTGTGTCAAAACATTTTAGGGATGGTTATTCCTTATAATTAAGGAAATATTTGCTTAAGCAAGCCTGTGTTCAACCTTTCCTGGCGCACACAACAGTTGTCTGAAGTGTGACAGATTCTACTTAGATTTCTGTGCCAGGACAGAAATCAGACTAAGTTCTCCTGTTTCAGCCCTTGACAGGCGAGAAGATAAGAAAGCAGAAAGATAAGAACAGAATATATTTCTTTAATTTACATTTTCAGGGGAAGGTCAGTGTTGTATTTTGATTGAATTCTGTACGTTTTATATTCCTTCAAATTGTACTTAAAAAGGAGTATTCCCAGTTTGCCTATTCTATTCACCCTATTAATTTGTGTGAACACATAAAATATACTTCATAAAGGAAATTAGTATAGAAGAAGAGTATTAAACATGTGATATGCTATTAACAGAATATTTTTTCCTGACATGCTACTTTATATATATTTTAAGTGATTATTAACTCAGAAGTTGATTGGCTGCTTAAGAATTGTAGATAGACTGCAGTATAGTCTTCAGTTTTGCTTTTGCCAATAAGAAGACAGATAAATCAATAAAAAATAAAAACTATTTAATATAGAGTCTCCATTGCTTTTAGTAGTTTTCTCAGAACTTGTCCTTGACAGGACAATGGGTAAGGACTTTTAACTAATGGAGAGGAATTTTAAATTAAATATAAGAAAGAAGGTTTTGCAATAAGGGTGGTGAAACAATGGAACAGGGACCCGAGAGGCTCCATCCCCTGGGATATTCAGGGTCAGACAGGATTTTGGCTCTGAGCAACCTGATGCAGTTGAAGATATTCCTGTTCACTGTAGGGAGGTTGGATTAGAGGGCATTTTGGTTAGATGACCTTTAAATGTACCTTAAAATCCAATGCATTCTATGATTCTATTATGGTATGATTCTAACTCAGGGACTGATGGTTAGCAGGGCAAAGTCAAGTTGGAGGCTGTTCTTAGTGCTGTTCCTCAGGGATCAGTATTGGATCTAGTCTTATTCAGTATGTTCATCAGTGACCTGGATAAGGGGATTGAGTACCCTCAGCACGTCTGTTGATGACACAAAGCTGAGAGGAGTGCCTGATATGACTGTGCTGTCAGTGTGAGTCGGATAGGCTGGAAAGTTGGGCGGAGAGAAACTTAAATGTGGTTCAACAAGAGCACATGTAGACTGAGCAAGAACAGGATGGTGACTGGCCTGCTGGGTGGCAGCTCTGGAGAAAAGGGCCTAGGTGTGCTGGTGGACCACAGGCTGACCATGAGTCAACAATGTGCCATTGCAGACAAGAAGGCAAATGGTCTTCTGAAGTACATTAAGAATGTTGTCAGTAGGTCAAGGGAGGTTCTTTTTTCCTCTACTCTGCCCTGTTTAAGCTGCGTCTGGAATCTTGCATCCATTTCTGATCTCTCCAGCTCAAGAGGGACAGAGAGCTACTGGAGAGAATCAAGCACACAACCACTATAACCATCATGGGTCTGTAGCATTTGCCTTACGAGGTGGGGCTGAGAGAGCTCAGTCTCTTTAGCACTGAGAGGGGAGATATGATCAACATTTACAAACACTCATCAGGATGACGGGATCAGGCTTTCCTTGGTGGAGCTCAGCAATAGGACAACAGGCAATAAGCACAAGTTGGTATACAGGAAACTCAGCTTGAACATAAGGAAAAACCTTTTTTTTTAAAGTGAGGATAAGAGCACTGAAAGAGGGTGCCCAGAGAAGCTGTGGAGTCTTTGTCTCTGGAGACATGCAACACCTGCCTGGTTGTATTCCTGTGCAATGTCCTCTAGGGATCCTTCCCTACAGGAAGGTTTCTCTTAGATGATCTTCAGATGTCCCTTCCAACCCCTACTATTGTATTAAAAACTTAAGATGACATTATGGAGTATTGAACTGACAAACGTATTTCCGTATCAGGATAATCTATAAATGATTTTAATACCAAAAGCAGCATTAGATACAAGTGCTTCTCCAAAAGCATTTTCTGATTATAGAATGTATCTGTAAATGTGAGGCCCAGTTACATAATTAAGTTAATATAGGTTAAAAAAAAAGGTAAATTCTTCATTGTATTACTGTGTGAATTCCCACTGTTTTAATTAATGAATGCGGTATTGACACATATACTAATAGATTTTTAATGTCTGCTTCTGCTTGCACCTCTGTCAGTTGCTGACATCTACTTACCTGATGCCAACTAAAAAGCAATCTAGATAGTTAATTCAGGTATACTTATTCCCTAGTTTCCACTTAAGGCTTCACTTTTCCAAAGACTGTATGTCTAAAGACTCATGCAGTTTTGATTCTTCCATGCCTCTCTCAGGCATAATATCATTTAGATCAAAAAGGAAAGAAAAAGGGCAACATGAGATTATAAGTATGGAACACCTTGAGTAGAATTAGGATTCACTTTAATTCAAACAACCAGCCTGGAAAAGAAGGTGATGCGAGGTGTCACTCAAACTGAGTGACAGGGTCGTATCAAGATAGTGAACTGCCTTCATGGTGTCTTTTTATGGTATTATAATTCCTTTGACTATTCTAAGTTAGATGAGATTTACACTTACCCCACATAAGAACCTCTTATCTTCAGGAAACTAAGTAGAAGATAAGTGTAATATATTCCAATACTCTTATTTTGCAGTGATTTGCAGTTTACATGCTTAGGTCAAAAGTGTGAGTTTAACAGTTCTTCAATATTTTTACTGTCAGTCTGTCCAGTTACTTTAGCCTAGCCAAGCTTCTTATGTTCACTGAATTTTATGACAGATTCCCAAAGATTTCTAGTGTTTTCTGCAAAGAGTGACCTTTTTGTACAAGAGGCACAAGATAAAAATAAGTATAGATCTTTAGGCTGCAAGTACTAGTAAACTAGCTCAAAAAAATCTCAACAGATTCAAGGAACTAAAAACTTACACATGTGATAGACAGTTGCCACACAATCTCCTTCACAGCAAGTCACTAGTGACTAGGAAAGCATTGCTACATTAAATTTTTCACTGGTTTTATAGTCTTTTGATCACATCCACTATCAGCCACTGTCAAGCATAGCACAGTCTAGATACATGCAAACACGTTGCTATTTGTATTAATTAGAGTTTCACATTTGAAAACCTAAGTGTAATCATGGCATGTTAATTAACTGCTCTTTTTCACTGAGAAGCAGGTTACACTGCTTTCCACAACGGTAACGAAAGTGTTTAGGTGATTTGCAAGCAAAAAGACTACGGAGAGAAGAATCAGCCAAGAAATATAACATACCATCCTTTACAAGATTCAGCCTAAGTCTAAGGAACTTCAGTCTGAAAATAATTACACTGTGCATTCTCAAAAAAAATGCATTAAAAAAAAAGTGGCAGGTTGGTTGAAACTTCCAATATAATATGTTGCATTTTTCTGAGGTTTGAGGCTTCAAATTCATTCTACAGTCATCTGTAGAAAAACTTTAGCAAAAAGGAAAGTAATTGCCATCATTACACTAAAAAGTGCTAATTCATAGAATCACTAGGGATTGAAAGGGACCTCAAAAGATCAGCCAGTCCAATTCCCCTGCCACAGCAGGATCACCTAAACCAAATCACACCGGGACACATCCAAGCTGATCTTAAGCATCTGCAGTGAAGGAGACCCCACAACTGCCCCAGGTAGCCTGTTCCAGCACTCTGTCACCCTCACTGGGAAGAAGTTCCTTCTCGTACTTATATAGAACCTCCTCTGCTCCAGCATACAGACATTGCCCCTCATCCTATCACTAGATGACTTTCAGAACAGCCTGGCTCCATCCTCCTGACACCCATCCTTCAAATATTTATAGACATTAATGAGGTCACCCCTCAGTCTCCTCTTCTCCAAGCTAAAGAAACCCAGCTCCCTCAGCCTCTGCTTATAAGGGAGGTGCTCCACTCCCTTCATCATCCTCATTGCTCTACACTGGACTCCATCCAGCAGCTATGTGTCCTTCTTGAACTGAAGGGCCCAGAATTGGTCAAAATAATCCAGATGTGATGTGGTCTCACTAGTGCAGACTAGAGGGGGAGAAGAACCTCTCTCAATCTGCTAACCACCCCCTTCTGATCCACTCAGGACTCTGTTGGCCCTCCTGGCACGAGAACACATTGCTGGCTCATGGTCATCCTGCTGTCCACTAGGATCCCCAGATCCCTTTCTCCTACACTGCTCTCCAACAAGTCAGTCCCCAAGCTATACTGGTACCTAGGGTTGTTCTTACCCAGATGCAAGACTCTACACTTACCCTTGTTATACTCCATTAAATTTCTCCCTACCCAGCTCTCTAGCCTGTCCAGGTCTTGCTGAATTACAGCACAGTCTGATAGGGTACCAATCTGAGAAACAGCATTTAAAGATTTACTTTACTAATTATCCAAGCAATATGGTTCATCAAAACTAACTGCCTATTTTAATGATAATTCTGAATTTTGCATACATATTCCTGAAGCCACCCTTCATGGCAGCCACAGCACAGTAAGTTCTTTTATAAGTAGACTGGTTTCCAGGCTGTATTACTTACTGAGATATTGCCCAAGTATAAGGTAAGTGTGAAAAATAGATAAAATTATAATAGCAGTTATCTGACAGAATATGCATATTGTCATTTTATAAAAAATATAAAGCAAAATAAAACACAGAAAAATAGTAAGTCACAGAAACCAGACAATTTTAAGCAGTTATTGTTACAGAAATTTTAGTGGTTTCTGTAATGGCAAAACCACTTGCTATGAAAGCATACACAAAAGTATTTTAAATTACCTGCAGGTACCTATACCTTAATTGCACAGAACATAAATCTGAACCATGAAAATATCAGGTAGGGAGTTGTATAAATCACAGTTTTTCATAGGACTTCAGTAACCCCAGAGCAGAGAACAGATCCTCTTTATCAGGCATCTTCCTACTTTGGTCAGTAGAAAAAAAATTGAAGAGTAAAGCGTGTGGAATGAGTTAACAAGCAGCTTATGAGAAAAAAGAGAGACATTTACTTCATAATCACAGTGGAACAGGACAACCTGACTCTACAAAGCACCATCACCTAGAACAGCAGGGAGACTACATAGTAAGTAGCAAGACTAACATTGTAGTTAAGTTTCTCATACCCCTCCATTCTCAGTACAGCTATAAGAAAAGGGGTTTTCTGCTTGCCTTGGTTTAAGACACACATAATGTTTTAACACTTGAGTGTTTTGGTAAAATTTAGCTGCAACAGCTTTATAAAATTCTATTGTTATGCCTGTAGCAGCTAAGGATTCCCAAGACCTGTGACATTTCTGCATATCTGATATAATAGCACCACTTCATAAAAAACCTGAATGTCCTTAAAGTAATAAAGTAGATGTTGTGTGTGGGTGGAAACCGCTTTAGGTATAGCTGCAATGCTCCATTCAGCAGCATTTCCATCCTTATCAGTTAAATTTCAGATTCAGCAATGAAGGTAAATGTTACAGGAAGCAGACACACAGCCATGCCTAAGGTTTAACTAAATACACAGCACATGAGGAAATGCTGGACATCACGTAAGAAATTAAAAGTGTGAAAAAAATGAAAACGGGGAGCTAATAAGGCTACACAGATTGCCATGAGGAGTGTGTGGATTTCACAGATATATAACAGGAATTTTAAAAAGTGCTGGGGGTTTTAGGGGACAGATGTGCACAAGAATTTCTCTTGTTCCAGAATACTTTGGTTCATGTTTGCCACATATTTCTATTTCACTTCAAAGTGGTTGGGTTGTGCATCATAACAACATCATTGTTTAGTACCACCTTAGTAACTCACTTTATTTCTCAAAATGCACAAACTTGTTCAGGACTTAAAATGACCTTGTTTTATCTAAGACGTTTTTGAGCAGGTAGCTGGTTACTGAAGATTCTGACTGAATACAATCAGTATATTTGATAGAAAAAAACCTGTGCATAGTTGCTAGCATGACATGTAACAGTTGAGCCCAAATTTGTGGAAAAAGTGACGAGTTTACAATTGCTAAGACGTGTGCTCGTCATGCCCGAGCCACAACCTCAATTTCAGTAGTACTACACCACCAGCCTTGACAATCTCAGAACCACATTTGAAACCCATAGCTGAAGTTTAACCTGCAGGCCCTATGCTGTGGTACAGGTTTCAAGGGTCAGGACCTGAAATGGCCCCAGCTTACTTCTTACAGCAGTGAGGAATCCCAAGGCCTAAGAGAAGCTAGAGATTCCTGACAGACATTAAAACAAAAATATGTTCAGTTAGGTAATGTTCGTGTTTTTAGTTATTTCCATTATTCTTCTATCAAGATAGATTCTCACCATTTCTAGTGCTTTAAGGGCAGGATCCATTTCTGTAGTGTTATCACTATGGCAGCAGTTCTATGAACAAAGTAGTTATCCCAAATTTCATTCTCTGCTAGGAATGCCTTTCAAGCATTGTCCATGCCAAACATGAACCACATTTTCCTTTTTGTTTTTGTAATGAAGCAAGCATGTGACAAAGCAAGCTGAGTGAAAAATATTCACTAAAGTATTGGACACATGATATTAAGTTTAATAATTAATACATGATGTGAATGCAGAGCTTTTCGTTCGTTAGAAATAAAAAATCAAATAGCAGATCAGAAATCATCTGCCTACCTGGCTCCATCTTCATTGCAACAGCATAGGTTGCATTACAGTCTACCCGGGCACGGTGTGACTGGTAATCTGCAATCACTATACCATATTTGAGTGCTGCACTGTACTTTCACATCAGAACAACCTGGAAATGTTATAAATCAACCAAAGTATTTGTCGATGAAGTCTGTAAACGGGCTTCAAACGTTGTTTTAAATGATCACATCATGACAGCAGTGGGATAGCATCAACCAAAAGAAGTCACATTTAAAGAAGTCACATTTGTTTCCTGTATCAGAAAAATAAGCATTAGATTAAACTTCAGTACTTTACAAAGTGTCAAAGATCTCACTGAAACAGGGAATAGGAATATCTATGACACCTCCATATACACATACCTTGCACTGTTTAAAGAGGGGAAGCCTTTTGGAGGTTTATTCCAAGTGTGAGTCTGTTCCCTTCTTGAAGTTTTACCTCCAAGACAGCATCCTTCTTTTTGCAAAGCTGCTATAAGAACTTTGATCACTTACAAACATTTTATTTAAAGCTGCAACCATTCAGTATCTATAACATAAAGAAAAGCTCAAGCACAAATCAAGCGGAGAGGATCAAGTTCTCTTCTGCATAAAAGGAGACAGGGACAGCAATCCTTAAGTACTTTTCAACTCAGGATCCCAGGTACTGCTATGTGGAATTTAGAGAGACACTTGCACGGTACTAACTTTGCAGTTTAACTTTGTAAATCACACAGCTTATCTTCAGTGGAAGCTTATCTTCCATGAAGTCTAGTGCTAGACTTCTCATAATTTTCAAGACACACAGGTCTGAATGAAATCCTGACAAAGGAATGACTGACAAAGGAATGCAGCTGTTATTTAGTTTGCAGACTACCCTAGAGAGAGAGAGATTCACACCACTGGACCTTCACCTGCCTCTGTCAATTTTCTCCCAGTTAATACCCTTTCCTGTAGCTCTGTCCCTACCTCTTCTTTAACAGATTCTCTCTTTTTTTTTCTTTTTTTTTTTTTTGCCATAGTGACTGCTACTCCGCAAACTCTTCCAGCAACATCTAAATAAAATGTGTACATTGGAGTTAGCTCCAGTGCACTTGAGTAAGAGTTTCGGTAACTTGAACTCTTCTGATTCTTACTCCATGACAGCATTCAACTATATTCCTTTATTGAGATCATTTGCTTCCTCGCAAGCTTAGGCTCAATGTTTCTTTTCATTGATTGATCCGGCAACATGACGATTTCTCTCTCCCTTCTGGTACAGGTATGCTCAAAGCACTACTTGCATATCAGCACATCCACCCAGAACAAACTTCCCTGAGCACCATTAATCCTTCAATATTAATGTTTCTACTCCTCTACTAAATGAGGAGAACCCAATATCTTCTTGCAAGGAAACAACACAAGTGGCCAAAACAAGAGAGTCATTACTGGAGAGTGCTGAAAAAGTTGAAAGTGTTGAAAAAGTTGAAAATGTTGAAAAAGTCTTTCTTCACAACATATTAAGAGTAAGGATAAATCTCAATGCAGCTCAACAGTCAGTGTAAAGCAAATATAGCAAGAGCATCTTAGGTTTTAGTTTCACTAGCTGGCAGTTAAAAACAGAAGAGACTTAGGGCTGGGCATCATTAAAACCACACTAAGTTCTTTAGGGTCAAAGCAGGTTATTGACTATATAAAGTTCATGGAGGACCTGATAACATACATCCAAGGGTCCTGAGGGAATTGGTGGACAAATTTGCTAGGCTACTTTCCTAGCTATGAAAAATCATGGCAGTCTGGCGAAGTTCCTGCCAACAGGAAAAGGGAAAACATAACCCACATTTTTAAATAGGGGAAGAAGATGACCTGGGGAACTACAGGGCGGCCAGTTCAGCTCCAGTCCTGGCAAGATCATGGAGCAGACCTTCCTGGAAACCATGCTGACGCATATGTAAAATAAGGAGGTGGTTGATGATTGCTTCATTAAGGGAAAGTCATGCCTGATAAATCTGGTGGCTTTCTGTGACGGGGTTAGAGTATTAGTTGTTGAGCAACTGATGTCATTTACCTTAACTTGTGCAAGGCATTTGACACCCTGTCATGGCATCATTGCAACTAAACTGGAGACATGGATTTGACAGATGGACCACTCAGTGGATAAGGAGCTGGATAGATGGTCATACTAAAAGAGTATACCCATTAATGGCTCAATGTCCAAGTGGAGATCAGTTAGGAGTGGTGTTCCTTAGGTGTCTCTTTTGAATCCAATATTGTTTAACATTTGTTGAAGCCATGTGCAGTAACATTTGCCAATGAAACTGAGCTATGTGGCTCAGTCAACACAAGGGTGGGAAGGAACGTCACTCAGAGAGACCCTGACAGGCTTTATTTGGTCTGTGCAAACTGCATGAGGTACACGGACTGAGGGAAGCCCTGAGGATAAGGAGTTGGAAGTTTTGTTGGATGAGAAATTCCACATGTCCCACTAGTGCCCAGAAGGCCAACTGTATGCTGGGGAACTACAGGCCAGTCAGTCTCATCTCACCTTCTCCAGCAGGACAAGGGAAGTGATCCCTCTCTATTCAGCTCTTGTCAGACCTCACTTGGAGTACTGCGTCCAGTTCAGGAGTCTCCAATGTAAGAAGAACATAGAACTGTCCAGAGGAGGGATGTAGGAATGATAAGAGTGTTGGAGCACCTGTCCTATGAAGATAGGCTGTAGGAGTTGGATTTCTTCAGTCTGGAGAAGTCTCTTGGGAGTACTTTAAAGCAGCCTTCCAGGAAATGAAGGGGGCCTACAGGAAAGCTGGAGAGGGACTTTTCATCAGAATATCTATTGATAGGACAAGGAAGAAAGATATCAAAGTGGAAGAGCATTTAAAATGGTATTTTTCTGAAAAGATAAATATATAAATATACATGTATTTGAATGTGCTTATTTACATTAGGTGTAAAAAAATTGAAAATTATGCACATAGCTATGTCACATTCTTTTACAACCAAATACTTCTAAGGAACACTCCTATTAAACATGAAAAATCTTTTTTTTCTTTTCAAGAAAAGCATACTAGAGCCTGATTTGCAATGAAAAACAGATGCAGTTCTGCCCATATAAAAAAAACCTATAAACCTAAAATTCTTTATGGCTACATAAATTAGACAAGGCTGAAAGTTTTCTCTTTAAATTAGCATAATAAATTAATATATCTGAATGACATCCTCTACTTGTTTCATTCTTTTTCTCTAGTTATATATTATATTTAGAAATGTAATATATAAACAACAGAGACCGCTACACTCAATAAGTCTAGTTTAGGAGAACATATAAGGCTTTTGCAGTGTCTGCTGCAAAATTGATGAACAGGAGAAACTGAAAATTAAAATAAGCATATGCAGCATATCCATAGACAGAAGTAGGCACAGCAGAATCTTTATCTACATAATTGGTTTTGTTTACTGCACATCACTGAATGTACAATAAATATAGGTTATCCTGTAGCCTAAATAAATCTGTAGTTAAAGCGACACTGACAATACTCTCAAAAAAGTCCAAGATTATGCAGAAAAAAATCCTAGGGCTGTAGCCATCCACTGATTCATGTTGACTGAAAGTATAAGATTAATTTCAATATTTTATTGATAGAGGACTATATTTGATAACTAATCTTCTGTTACTTAGTCTCATGGACAAGCCATATTTAATGCTATTTAAATACAGACACACATATATAGTTCATATGTAAACACACATATGCGAATTGATGCTGTATTGGCTATAGCTCAAAAAAGAACTCTCTTGAACTAAATAATCCATTGGCATTCATTATTCTTTCCTTGGTAGTTGCAATGGATCTGGATGAGATGGAGTTAGTTTTCCCCGAAGCGGCCATATGCTGTGCTTTCTATTTGTAGCTATAAAGTTGTTCATAACACACCCAGTGTACTGGTTGCTGCTGAGCAGTGCTTGTGCAGCTTGAAGACCATCTTTCCAACATTTCCCACCAACAGGCTGAGGATAGAAAAGGTCTCTGTAAGGACCATAGCCAGGACAGCTAACCCAAACTGACCAAAGCAATGTTCCGTGCAATAAACATCTACTCAGCGAAGGGCAAGAGGAACAGCACTTGTTAGTATGACACCTGTTCCTGAGAGAAACTAGTAGAGGTACTGAAGCCCTGCTTCCCAAAAAGTAGTTGGACATAACTGCTGATGGAAAACAGAGAATAAGCCTTTTGTTTTCCTTCGCTTCTGCATGCGGCCTTTGACTTTTCTTTATTAACCTTCTTATATCTTGACATATGAATGTTCTTTTCTATGTTTCCTCTCTCCCTTTCTCTTGTGCTGAGGAAGAGATTGACAGACAGGCTTGGTGAGTACCTGGCATCCAGCCAAGGTCACCACACCACAGTGATCTTTACCTGTGGGTCAGAATCTAAATAGATGTGAAGGGCAATGATGGAGAACTTATGTGCTAAAATCGCTGCTCATGCTGTAACAGTTTTATAGGTTCAGCATCTTTTACCAATGTTAAATTCACTTTGCAGAACATGAGCAGTTATTTGAAGTACTTTATAGAAGGATAATAGTCAGGAGAACAATAAAGTTCAATAGATCAGTCTGGCTTAGGAAGTCAGTCATTGCTGATAAAAGGAATAAGATATGTCAAGGACTGTGAATGTCAATAAGGAAATATGATTTCAAATATGAGTTCAAACAAATTCTTCAAGAACTAAGTTTAGACAGAATATTCACTTGTAATTCACACCTTTAATGTTGTAATGGGGAAAGCCTTAGAATCTGATTTACAGTACTTCACTGTCTGTCACTCTAAGTACTTTCCACTCAGAGGTGGAATTACCTTTATAGAAAATTTCTGAAGAAATACCATTTATTTTTCTCTTGTTCCATTCAGTGAACAAAAGCACTTCTTAGAGTCATTCACTCTCATCTGATGTAAATACAAAACTGAAGGTGTTGATTTTAATATAGTGCATGAACCCCCCCATACGCTGTTTCTTAAGGATGTTCTCTATCAGAAAAATCCAAGGAAATGGTGTAAACAAGAAAAAAATGCAAGGGTTGCTTATTTCTAGTATTGTTTTCTTCTGAAACAATAATTCCTTGCCTTTATCCAAATTCTGCCAAGGGCTGCAAAAAAAAAAAACAACTGGAACTTACTAGGATCATTTGCTTTGCAAATTGAAATACAATTTACACCTTTATCTACAGATCACTCTGTTATTACAAGCATAACCTATAGTTTAACTTCAATGACAGGCTTGAAGAATTGGTTGGTATCGGAGTTTGGACAGCTAACAGGGCATAGATTTACAAGACAACAGCAAATTACATCAAACGAATGTGTACTTCTTTTTCACAAAGTCGGCTGTAATGGGGCTCTTCCCACCAGGCAATATGGTTGTGGTTCTCATGCCCTTTCCACTCTTCTTTATGAAGTGATTCTGTAACTTCTCCAGTGAAGTGATCCTGCTGTGGCAGGGGAATTGGACTAGATGATCTTTTGAGGTCCCTTCCAATCCCTAATGATTCTATTCTACGATTCTGTAAGTCTGGAGCCGCATCTACTCCTGTTTAGCTATGGAATTATGTTAAAATATAAATTAGGTGCTGACTAAACTATATTTTAACGTCTCACTGAGGTGTCAGGTTTGTCATAAGTACTGCTGGATCTGCATGAGTGTTCAAAGGAAACTAGAATTTTCTTGACATCATTGTAAAGAATTTCTTGGAAGCCAGCAAATCTACTTCGCGTGCATTCATCTCCTGTGCCTAAGTAATTTATAAAACTATTGAAGGGAAATTACTCCAAAACTGAGCTTTGGGGAACACTACTAAAGGCAGTCTACTGGCCACCAGATTCTTAACTATTACCCTGTTGCTCATTAACAGTTCATTTATAATGCAACGAAAGAATAAAACCCAAAAAATTTGACAGGCATATTGGGACTGACTTGCAGCACATTTCTACTCTTCATTTTGTTGTGTTATATCCTGTATTGCTGGTGGTTACAGTCATAGACACATCTTGACTATTCTGTACTGATTTTATTTTTCCTCAGGCCTTTTTTTTCTAATTATATCAACATATTCCTCCATAATGCTGACATTAAGTCAGTTTAATCATTAACGTATGACCAGATGGCAGGTAGAAAGACTGTTTCCTATCTGTGGGAACATGGGTTGACATGGGCGTATTTCCTTTTATCGGGCATGCAAGGAAAGTTCTACGTAGCAGAAGGGCTACAGGGGTGGCTTCTGTAAGAAGCTGGTAGAAGGTTCCTCTGTGTCCAATAGAGCCAGTGTCATCTGGCTCCAAGAAAGCTCTGTCACTGGCCAAAGCTGAGGCT
>JAOXOE010000256.1:55459751-55507411 GCA_028565055.1 Phoeniculus purpureus
CGAGATTGTTGTTTATTCCTGTCCTTTGCCAGCTCAATACATTCGGGCTTGAAGGGACTGTTGTAGTGAATTTTGGCAACTACTGCCCATTGTTGATTAAAGGGATGCCATTAGCTGTGGCCACTTGTTGTTGTCCTGCAAGATAAAGGCATGACATGCTAGAAGGGAGTGTAGTCCAGGAAGAAAAATTCAGGAAACCAGTATTTTCTTTTAAAGGCTTTTCTTGACTTGTGCTGTGGCCATTGCCACCATCCTGCTGCTGCATGTTGGCTGAGAGTGGTCCGGGATTGGAACCGGCTGCTCAGGGAGGGGGTGGAGTCGCTGTCCCTGGAGGTGTTCAAAAAATGTGTAGCTGTGGCCCTAGGGAACAGGGTTTAGTGGGGAGGGTGGAGTTGGGCTGATGGTTGGCCAGGATCTTGGAGGTCTTTTCCAACCTTAACGATTCCATGATTCTATTTGAATAGACCCAACCCTGGAGAGGTTCAATAGTCTCTGTGCTGCGTTTGCACACTTGCCTGCCTCAGTGCATCTTGGCTGCTGCCATCTTTAGGGGTCTTACAATGACATTGCCCTACCCACAGTCTACAAATAGCATCCTTTCTGAGTGAGCTAGCGTGGCAGCAGTATCAGCAGAACACCATATGCTAATGTTGCTGACCAACGCACAGCATCCCTGGTATTACTGCACTGCTGATTCTTAGCTCACTCTGATGTCATCTGTTTCCCTAGAAGAGGCTTTCTGGTGAAAAGACTTCATTAAGAGGGAAAGAAACCATCAAATCATTCACTGAGCATGCATAGGTTTCACAATTAGACTGCAAATATCTGGGAGAGTGTCTGCATTGTAAACTATTGTGCCAGGGTAGATTTAGATAGGACATCTAGATTTATATAGGGGTGTTTTTAGTAGATCGAGAGAGGTTCTTCTCCCGTAATGAGACTGCATATGGAATGTTGTGTCCATTTCTGAGCCTCTCAGCTCAAGAAGGACACAGAACTGCTTGAATAAGTCCAATGCAGAGTCACAGAGATGATGAACAGAGTGAAACATCTCCCTTATGAGGAAAGGCTGAGGGAGCCTGGTCTCTTTAGCTTGGAAAAAAAGGAGACTGAGGGGTGACTCCATTAATGTTTATAAATACGGAAAGGGGAAGTGTCAGGAGGATGAAACCACACTCTGCTCAGTGTCATCTAATGACAGGACAAGGGACAACGTGTGTGAGCTGGAACATAGGAGGTTCCACATAAATATGAGAAGGAACTTCTTCCCAGTGGAGGTGACAGAGCACTGGAACAGGATACCCAGTGGGGTTGTGGAGTCTTCTTTTCTGGAGACATCATGGAGTGGTCATGGATTGGAACTGGCTGCCCAGCGAGGTTGTGGAGTTGCTGTCCTTGGAGGTGTTCAAAAAATGTGTAGATGTGGCACTAGGGAACATGGTTTAGTGGGCAGGGTGGGGTTGGATTGGGTTGACAGTTGGACTTAACGATCTTGACGTCTCTTCCAATTTCAATGATTCTATCACTATGACTTCAACGGTTCTATGTCAAACAATTAGAAAGATCCATTGCTTTTGGAAATCATTCTCAGCTGATGCACTGTTGAGAACCCAGAGGCATTTTTTCCTTGCGTAGCCATCCACTGATTTTATGTATTTTTGCATAGAGGGCATTGCCCATAGACACAATTGCACCCTCAGCAGTTGCTGTGACCTGGTGCAGAGCTGTAATTTTCTTCACTATAGCAAGGTCATGATCCATTCATATTAGAGATCGGGGAGACATGGATCCTTGAGTTTCGTAATTTAACGTTATTTAGGTTAGTTCAAACATAATGAGCTCTGAATTCACTTCTCCTGTACATATATGCCACATTGTTTAAGAAATTCATGCAGTGCTCATGCTCTGCTACTCTCCTGCCTCTGAGCTCGTGCTGCCTGTGTCAGCCATCTGCACCTAATGGGAGTTCACTTCAGAAATAACATCAGTTTTCCTTTAGGACTGGATAGAGCTAGTCACGGGACTTCTTTTGTTGCCTCCAGGTTAAGTAGCTGGGGAAGAAAGAAGATCTAGTTACGGGCCCCTCGGTTCAAGAAGTAGCTGGAGGCAGTCCAGCATAGAGCAATGAGGATGATGAAGGAAGTGGAGCACTTCCCTTATGAGGAGAGGCTGAGGGAGCTGGGTCTGTTTAGCTTGGAGAAGAGGAGACTGAGGGGTGACCTCATGAATGTCTATAAATATTTGAAGGGTGGGTGTCAGAAGGATGCAGCCAGGCTCTTCTCAATGCCATCTAGTGATAGGAAAAGAGGCAATGGGTGTAAGCTGGAACATAGGAGGTTCCATATAAATGTCAGAAGGAACTTCTTCACAGAGAGGGTGACAGAGCACTGGAACAGGGTGCCCAGGGGAGTTGTGTAGTCTCCTTCACTGGAGACGTTTAAGACCCACCTGGATGTGTTCCTGTGTGACTTGGTCTAGGTGCTCCTGCTGCATCGGGGGGATTGGACTGGATGATCTTTTGAGGTCCTTTCCAGTCCCTAAGGATTCTAGGATTCTGTGATCTATCTGTGTGTTTGCACTATGTTTTGAAAGTTTAGTTTTAGACACAGGTTGAAACTGAAGTCTTTGGGACCCTGTGTTCAAACTTCTGGTTTTGCTTTTCAATTAATTCTTTATACTGACCTCAACTGTTATGTAGACCTCAGTGCATCTAAAAATGGCATGAATGTCATTTTTTCCACATACTGATATTGTCTAAACAGCTCATGATAATTTTCTTTGTTGTAAAACTAAATGCCTAGATCTAAGGTGACTTTGAAACCGAGAGCTAACCCAAACTACATTCAGACATCTGTGCTGTTCTGTTTTTACCTATTGAGTAAAGTATCTTGACACACTGGAATTCTATATGATTTTTTTTTTTGCTTTAGAAGTAATTTCATTCATGTTGGAAATACAAAATGGGATCTATCAACTCTTATAGGTCTGTTTCTTTTCTTTAGTAAAGGTTTTCAGTCTTAGGATTTCCTACCTCTCTCAATGGGTGAGATGTCTGTGCTAGCAGTGGTTGATGATGAGCACCAGTGTATCACAAAAGGATATCTTTATTTCTAATTTTGTTTTCTCATCGCGGGTGTTTTGTGCCTCGGTTTAGGGCAGGTTAATATAACGTAAATCATTTGTATTCGGGTTGTGGTTTTGGTTGTGGCTCTGCCTGGAAATAACAGGGGCTGTTTTTGTCAAACATGATTGCTAGTTTATACGTTTTCTTACTCAGTTTCTGTCTGGAAAAATGTGTACTACATGAAAGCATCCTCAAGCTCAAGGGCATTCTTGGCTTTTTAAATGGGAAAAGATTAACTGAATCTGGAAGTCCAGACGCTCCAGTGGAATAACATAGGAAGTTTCTATTGCTGGACAAACTGATGGGCTGAGGACTTAAATCCTCTGACCGATCAATCCACCGGACTTTATTAATGTTTAGGGAAAAACAAGAATTACACTTCTGGAAAAGAGAAATAAACCTTGTTGCAGGATACACAACGGCCAAATTCATGACAGACATCTATGTGGTAAAGTCTCATATATCATTACAACTGTCTGAGCAGGACAAGTGAAAGCAAAACAAAACCAGGGAACAATCCTTTTCTTATATAAATGGATTGTGAGGGAAAACCTCACTGAGGAGAGAAGATATATTCTGATTCTAACTGTTCTTCTGCTGAGAATAACAAGACTTTTTCTGAATATCTTCTTAATAAGTTTTAGTGTGAATTCAGAAGGTCTAGTGTGGGGTAAAGCTTTTCTTGGGAAAGCACTGTCCATTATGTGTGCTGGTTTGTGAGAGACAATCAGCTACATTTTAGTGATGCCTGGACTAGTCTGTAAATACAGTCTAGGACTCACAACGTATGAGAAAATCTTGTTTGTGCTTAATACGTTGAATCTGGCTTCTTACTGTGTGACTGTGCTTGCTGCCACACTCCCAAGTTTTCTCAAGAGCCGCGTGATTTGCTGAGTGGGTTTGTAAAATCAAGGACTTCGATTACCCGAGAGGCAGCACTGTATATACCTAGGGTTTGCTGCAATGTCACACATTCACTTTTCTTAATCCTTTTGTAAAAATCCGCTTTCACCAAAGGAAGGTTTCCTCAAGTCCAAAGGCAAATTATAGGAGTAGGGAAAATCCCCCCAAATAATCTGAGCTGTATGAAATGTAAGACTGTGATTCTGTTTTAGCGAGAGGAAAACATCAGCTGCTGGCTCTCAAAAAATCCTGAGCTGAAGCCTACTTCATAGGCAGCATCTTTAACATCCACTTAATACTTCATACATCTTCAGTTCAGTTGTTTCCCCCTCCAGTTAACAATGGGCTGTGGGAGTAAGGCAGCTTCTCCTATTTACTGGGAAATGTAGGATAGCGAAGCGTGAGTCAGAACACACTTTGAGTAGATTATCATTGCAAATTACGGTTCATGAAAGTTGCGACTCTGCCCATAGTTGCACCGTTAGCTTCGCACGACTTTAATTCTGGCTTGCTGAATAAATTTGTTTTCCTCCAGATTTTGTTCCTGACGTTTTTAGGAAAGAGCAAATCAAGCCTCCCGAGCAAACTTTCCTGCAGGGTTTACTATAAAGGTCACCTTTGTTTGCTAAACTTACCTAAATTATAAACACTTCTTGAATTAATGAGATGCTATTTTGGTCTGTTATGAGAGTTTCCTATTCAAGTTTACTAAACCACAGACTCATAAGGGGACTCACAAGAGCTTCTGCATTACGCTATGCTCTTAGCTATCTATAGACCCTAAAATTGTTTAAAATTAATTTTGCAAGCTATTAAGGAAGGAAAACAGCCAACAGCCAAAATTAGGGATCTTACTGTAAGTTGCGGGGGGGAGAGGTTTAAAGCTCTGGCTGGCTGGCAAGAGAAGGGTTAAAGACTTTTTTGCTATACCCGTTTCAAATTACAATGAGAAGCCTCTTCTTTCCCAGCAGGGTTGTGCTTACATTAGTCTTTAGATCTCTCTTGAAGAGAGCTGTTGTACTTGTGCCTGCTAGAGTTGGAAATAACAGTTCAGAAGCTGAAAAGGGTCGAATAGATTTACGGGAGGTTTTTTTTTTGGGAGTAAATTCACAGCTACACATAAATTCGATTAGTATATGCTCTACAATTACTTTACACTCAAGCGATTCAAAAGATGTCAAAGTTATCACCAGGCTGCTGGACAAATGTGTGTCCCACCACCATGGTACAGATCAAGACCAGTCTGTGACTCAGGATTTTTCCTTGGGAAGAGCGCAAGGTGTACGAAGAACACAGGCGGGAAGATAACTCTGGGACTACAGTGTCTGAGAAGAACATCTCTTGCTAACACAGCTCCCCACCAAAGACCTGGTTATCTCAGGTTTATACAGGAATGCCTAGGTCAGCTGACAAAACACAGGTCTTCTGCTCTATAAATGCAGAAAACCCGATAACAACACTGGAAAATTGGAAGTCTGAATTTCAGCTTTCCTAGAAATAACTGCAGCCTGACACGTTCCACAATACTGAAACAGGGCGGGGGGAGAGACAGCACCAAAGATGTTGCGCTTAGAGATGACACTGACGTGAAGAATAGGTAAATTTTGGTTTACAGCCACTGGGAAAAGAGACCTCATAGGAACGCAGAGCAAGTAGGAGAAAAGATTTTTTTAAATTTTTTTATTGTTTTTTCCTTTTCAAAGATGAACCTAACTGCGCTCAAAGCTTTCGTGGGCTTGCTCTGGAATTGCTGGGTTCTGGTGGGTCTTGCACAGGGAGGTTTAGGAGACAATCACGTCCATTCAAGTTTTATTTACAGGAGGCTGCGGAATCATGAGAGAAGGGAAATTCAGAGGGAGATTCTCTCTATCCTGGGTTTACCTCACAGACCCAGACCATTTGCACCAGGAAAGCAGGCTGCTTCTGCACCCCTCTTCATGCTGGACCTGTATAATGCCATGACAAATGAAGAGGATTCTGAGGAGCTGGAGTACTCGCTAAAGGAATCAATAGCAGGGGACAGCAGAGGGATACGGAAAGGATACCCTGCCTCTCCAAACGGATATTCTCGGAGAATACAGTTGTCTCGCATGACCCCCGTGACCACACAGAATCCTCCTTTAGCTAGCCTGCACGACACCAACTTTCTGAGTGATGCTGACATGGTCATGAGCTTTGTCAATCTAGGTACGTGCAAAACTTTCTTGTTTCTGCTCTCTCTGACAAACTCCTATCCTGATCTTGCAAGAGGCAAATCCCTCACTGGACCATAACCTGTTCTAAAGCAGCAGGATCGGTACCAGGTGGCTTTGCCTCTGGTGAAGAAAAATCGCACTGAGGGTAAAGTAGCTGCGTTGTAGGTGGCCATGGAAAAAGATTTTTCTCAGTGTTTATATTAAGTCAGTTTCTATAACTCTCCTCTGCTGGCTTCTGTTTTCTTTCTTTCATTGATGTAATGAAAATTCTAGCCTTAGGCCAACCGACTTCTTTTTTTTAAAGAATCTCAAGAAATCAAGCACTTATGCCTGTTGCTTAGTTATTTCCCTCTCTGCTTTGCTTAAAGCTCAGACGTGAACAAACAGCAGTTGTTAATATTTTAAAACCTGGAATGTTACAGAAAAGGGAAAATGAAGCCATGAAAAAACCCAACAAGATTCCTTAGGTCATTTAGGTGTGTTTTTATTTGGGGGTACAAGTCAGGGCTGTATTATCTTTTCAGCTGGATGGTTGGGTTTTAAACAAGCTGTTGCTGCTGCTTTGTGATTTCTGTTTAATAAGACCTTGTTTTATTACACTGCCCTGGTGCTCAGAGACTGAAACGGTTATTATCTGTGTCATAAATAAATTAAACAACAAGCAGAGTACTAAGCACCAGAAGCATGCAAGCAGAGAATGCTTTTGAAAACTGCAGCAGCTCAGACACAAACCTGATAATATTTAACTATATTAGCCCCTGATTATCATAAAGACGCTTACCAGCTATGCTGTGATTTTAAAAAGCAGATGCAGATTTCTTTAATAGAAGGCAGCTAGAATCTCATTGAGAAAGCTATCGATAATTCATGCAACTTGTTAAGTGTTTTTGTAAGTATTTTAAATGCTGCAGCACTCCTAAACTTCACAAAAAACCTTCTCATTTGAGCTGAATAGAAAGAAAACTTGAAATTTCTCCTCAAACTGGTGCCAAATCTGATGCATTCAAGCTTTCCAGGGTAATACCTTGTGTAGAAGCTTTTTAAACAGTGACACATGTTCCAAACATACCTTCAGATTGTCAAAAATAGTCTGAGTATTTGATGTGTATCTTGCCTTTACTCCTGCTGCAGGATTCAAAGTGTTTCCAAACCCTAGAATCCTCAACAACTTGAATTTCTAGGAAAACGTTTGCTTGTTGTAATAAGAAAACTACTTGCCAGTAATTATTTAGCTAATAAGGAGGTGTTCAGGTCTGAAGTCTTTTTCCTTGGGTAACATATTTCCACAACTCAAAAAAATTTTGCTTGTTTCTCCTGAAGTGGCAGACTCTAAAAAAAAGTAAATATGTGGTTTGGTGGTTTTAAAAACCTGTCCCTCATCATGCAGAAAGGTTTACTGAGTATCTGTGTACTACCTCTAAATTATCATTGTGTGCCTCGATGTACCCAGAGTATACGGGGCCAGCTGAATTTCAAATGGCAAAGTTATAGGGAAAATACTCTGATCCCCTAGGCATGAGTTAGAGCCCTGATCCTGAAAAGCTTTTCCTTGTCTGTCCTGAGAAATGCTCTCAGCAAATACGTTGCAAACCGTTTAATCAGTGGCCCTGAGGACTATTTAGATGAGACCTAGTCTTTGATGTCACGAACTATTTTTGATTTCAAGAGCATTTCTTGCAGTGCCTGGGCACAGGTCTTTGAAGGCTCAGTGTCAGATGAAACCCACCTCTGGAAGAACGCAAACTTCCACCCACTGTCTTACCTTGAGTAGGAGTATCTGGTATTTTTCTCATTTTGTTAGGAAGCCTTAAGGAAGTAGTTCTGAGATGCTAAAGCATAACGTGTATTTCTGATTTGCGAAGAATTAAAGTGCTTTATGATTAATAGACACTATTTAAACTTCTAAAAACAACACTGTGCAAACACCAGGTTTTGTTTGGCCTCTGTAAATTTAAAACGTGCCTCAACTGTAAGCGGCTCTAAAATTCTAATTGACTTTAAATGCCCTTCAACACACGCTGGACGTTGTGGTTTGTCACACGTTTCACCTTGTAACGTGCGTAAGAAATAATGATGGCCGATACAGATTAGCCTTAACGTTTTTATTAAACAATCCTGTGTTTCACTATAATTAACATAAAAATGAAATAAATCGTGGAAGCAGGCAACCATTTAAAATGATTTATGCAGTGCAAAAGTGTGACAGACAGGGGCAAGTTCTTTTAAAGTGCAATAGGGAAAATATGCAGTGATGAGTGAACGCTAACGCTGTACCTTAAAATCGATAAGTGCTGATGCTGCACAGCAGTAACTCATCTGGCTTTGGATTTGAAGCCTCAGCGTACTTACATCAGACTAATCAGCTCTGGAAGTAGTGTTCAAGCTAGCACACCACTAGTTACATAAGGTGCAATTATAAAGCTTTATTAATCTTAATATTTAAAAATTAATGTTAATAAATAATGTTTAAAATAATAATGTTAATAATAATGTTAAAAAATAACGATTTTTACATTGAAACTTCTGTTTGTTGTTGTACTAAGTTATAATAACTTAAAATATGTCAATTAAACTAAGAAATACACGGCTGAGCTCTTGGATAGGAATTATAAAGCAAAAAAAATAGACAAGGACAAATAATTTTGTGTTAAAGAATAAAAAATGAAGGATATGGTAATGTTGATTAAAAAAATCAAGCTGCCAGAGTTGCAAATTCCCCACTTTTAAAAACAAATTTAAGAAATAATCATCAAGGGAGGGGCAATTATAATTCTCACAATCAATCAGAGAGAAAAACAAGGCTGCATTTACTTCTCCTGAAGTTAAAATTGCAAACACCTGCTCTTCACACTGGTATTTATACCAGAACTTCCATCTCGTTTTGTCTTGAAAGATGTGACAAGACAGGGACTGTGTCTTGTCCTGTGTTTTGTACAAGGCTGTGCACGCCGGCAGCGCTCCATAAATATTGATGAGCCTAATAGAAGAGTCAACGGGCTGGTCCAGCAGTCAAGGAGTAAACCCTCCACTGGAGTTTTCTGATTGTGTCACCTAAAAGCTCAGGACTTCATTTTCTTTACTGCTGGTGTTTGTTTGGGGTTTTTTAATCCTGTTCTTATTTTATTGTATTGCTGCACAGCACTGACTGTTCATCGTTCTGGCATCTTCCTTTTGGCCTCTGTCCCAAAGTGATATAAATACAGGATACCCTGCTCCTCGGAGCACAAATCCACGCTGCTCGGGTAGTCCTGCTCGCTTTTCTGGTCACTCAAAATTTAGCTAGGGAAGGGCTTTGTCAAAATAATTGTTCGTGTTCCCACTGTTCACCTTTCACTACAAGACAACTGACTTAATAAAAACCTATGTACGTGGCTGAGGCTTAGAGAGACATCCACACTTTCACGAGTGACATGTAAAAATTTCAAGGACTAAACCTTCCGTCAGCATCAAAGCGATCATTAAATCCACCGTACTGACGTGTTCCTTCTCACGCAGTCTGAGTGGTCTGTGTTTGCATTCGCCTTCTGCAAACTCTAGTTTGAACAGGTCGCTGAGTTTGCTAAAAACCCTCTTTGTCCGTATTTTCCAGCGAATTCACGCGAACTTTCAGTATGACGAAGGATAAATATATACAAGGGGGTGTTTTTGGTTTTGTCATACTTTCTTTTTCTAGCATATAAAATGAGTTTCAAAATCTCACACGTGGGGATCGCTATCAAATTTGTAAGCTGTGCAGGGTAATACAGAGAAGGATGTGACGTGCTTTTCAGAGCAACAGATACACCCCAGAAAGGCAACTCTCCTTCTTCACACACAGTGTGATTCTGCAGTCTTTGGAATAACCACACGTCCTGTGACCACTCCTTAAATCAGACACCACAGCAAGAGACATTTTGCCTGTTCGAGGCGCAGAGGACCGTTTAGATCTCTTCGGCTTCTGCACCCTAAGACTGCACACAGTCTCGAAGATTGCGCTCGTTGGAGCTCGATTCACTAAGCAAACACATACATTCATGAGACTTACGTTCATGTGCTCATGAGATTTACATTGTGTTCACGAGAGAGCACTCAGACGGCAGAGAACAGACCTTGTACAACTACGTTCTAGACAAGTGGACTCGTGCGAGCGCCCGTCCAGATACACCCCTGTTGCACGGGAAAGAAGGATTCCAAATGGCAACCAGCACCGGAGCACGCATAGTAGCTACTTCCTTAAACTAAACTAACCCAGTTTGTACAACCTTCCACTCACATATCTCCAGCGAGGGAGATGGAGTGCTGAGCTATAGAATGCCAGGAACTGTGGAAGGAGACCTGGGTTTGAAGCACACAATGCAAAGAGGCCTCAGGATCATTAACTTCTCTCCTCAAAGCTCAGGAATGAACATGCTTTCTTCCTGTCCTTTCCACTGGGTTTCAGATTCTACTGTCTTAATTTTAACTGCACATGAATGTCCTCGTCTGTGGTACAGTTTTAGTCCATAAAAAGCAGTTTCTAATGAAAATATTGACACAGCCTGAGCTGAGATGACTGGAATAGTGCTATTAGGTTGCCTTGAACAGAGGGATGCTATTGCAGAGGTACAGCTCTTTAAATAACAAACAGACCCCGTATCTTTGTTTGTGGAGTGGAATCCATAATGAGGAAAAAAAGAGAAAACATCTGTGAGGTTGTTGGGTTTTCTTTAAATGGCAATCCAAAGTCAGTAAGTTGGGATTTTTTCACTCTTCTATATAAAATTTAAAACAAGTTGCTATTATCAAGTGGGTCTTATTTCATCTTCACTCAGTGTTAACTGCAGACCTCACTGGCATCTTGAAATTCTAAGATTTATTTCCCTGGAATAAAACTTTAGTCAACCCATTAGTGAGCTGAACTAATTTACTGTGACCCAGATATCCAGTACAAGCATCAGAACTGATATTCACATTAGAACTAATATTCATGATCAATTTTCAATAGTCAAATTAATTATTAAGGCATATTTTTGAAAAAAGAGTTTGTTTAGAACAGCAAGACGTTACCCATGGGATGACATTCCCTAAAAATCCTCACCCAATCCTTACAACTGATTGGGCAGCGTTAGCAAATGTTTTGGGTGTGATGATAGAGTAGGTTGTTATGGATTGGTTTTGATTTTGAGCAAGAAATATTCTCCCTGTTCCTTTACAGAATTAAACTACATTTTTTGTTTTGTATTGGAATATTTTACATTTCCTTTGAAATCTCTCGTGTTACGTTAAACTTATGAACTACGTAGCTCTACCTCAAAACAGGTTTGTGTGCGATCCATAAATATCATCTAACAAAATAATGTTGTTATAACTGTCAATTATTTTTTTTGCCAAAGTTAACACTTTAAATCCACATAAATTGTTGTATCTAGTCAGCCAAAAAAATGTCAAGCTCTCCATTAACTGGTGCATAAAACTGTCTGACTTTCCTTGCTGAGAGATTTGAAAGGAATTGCAGATAAGTGAAGAGAAGCTGGTTTAGCAGATGGCTAGATGTGCACGATGAAAAGCTATCTGTATGTATGGATATATAGAAATATGTATTGTGAGAAGTATTTTTCCCTTTGGGAAGGATGGCTGGCCTAGTGCCGCTTCTTCTTTAGAAGGTGCTCCTTTCCAGACTAAACACGGACCTTGGATGGGGTTGTGGGGACTCACCGTACAGATATTCCCAGGTAAACACAAGCTTGCAGTGGCTTTGGCTAGCCATGAAAGAGACAGGGGGAGGCTTGTGGGGACACCTCAGTGCAGAGTGTGTTAGGAGAGGAATCTGCCTGCCATGGAGCAGATGGAGACTCTCTTGGTTCTCTTCCTGGGTTATTTGCTTAAAGAACAGGACAACTTTGGCAGATATGTGGTCTCCCACACTTAGCGTTCCTGTTATTAATTTGTTAAATTATGCAAAGAATTTTGCCATAGCTACCTGCCTCCTTACTGCTTGAGTTATGGAGGTAATTACAACACGGGCAGTTCCTTTTTCTTCTCTTCTTAGCCACCACGGTTCCTTTCAGAGCTTGCTTTCACAGGACCCCCAACTAATAGAGTTTTGCAGAAAACTGATTAATTACAGTCTGATCATTCTAGGTGTCATCTGGTGTTTCCACAAAGCTGAGAATGAACAGTTTATGAAGTGCCAATTGCAGCCTCCAGCTAAAGAAAGGCTCCCCAGGGCTTCAGGAGACCTCTGGCTGCTAGGAGTCTTTATAATTATTTCCCACACTTTCCCCCATTCTCTGCGACTTGTCCTTTCCCTTGTCTCCAACCCCGGCCATTGAGGCAGGGTCACTGAACTTTAATTTTATGTCCGTGAGGTTTGGCTGCAGAAGGGATTAAAGGCTGAGGAATGGTGAGACCAAGTGACAGCACGGGGTATGGGCAGGGAAGGAATGAGAACAGGCATGAGAGGAAAATAGCGAAGCACAGACCAAGGCTTATCGGGCTGACAGCCCTCTTCTCAGTAGACAATGGCCAACATGTGGTGCTGGACACAGACCTGCTGGGCCTGGAAAGGTTCACTGCAGAGAAACAGCCTCTAAGGAGAGTTAGTCCTGCTCCTCAGTGCCTTGTAGAGGGTGATATTGTAGAGCAGAAAGCAATTCCCACACCATCAGGGTTACAACAGCGAAGAGATGCTCATCACGGTGGGGAGAAGATGACAGAGAAATGGCTATTAAAATGATAAAGATGGCTAATGCGCCATAAGACAAGCCCAGGCTTGAGTTCCCGTCTCTAGTAAGCCTTGTAGGTGAAGGGAACAGTTTTCTTCTCTCGGTACTTCAAATTCCCCAGCCATTTGGCTCCCCAGGAAAAGAATTTCATCCACAAAATAAAATGCGGCTCCCCCCACCCTCCAGTATGTGCAGGGAGCATACAGAAGGGCTACTGACATCCGAAGCCATAAATAACACAGGAGCTAGCTTTTAAAAACCACAGGTTAAAGGATGAGGGCTGCCATGACGCACACAGAGAGCCTGAGATCAGAGGAGCAGCTAAAAGGGGGTGGGAGGAACAATGAATCCCCTTGTTCCGAGTCATATTTATGAGTGCTCCATTGCACCTGAAGTTCATATTTTACTGGCTAGGCCATGGGGTTTCCCCATTTGCTCATCTCTTAAAATAACACCCCTGGTTAAAATTTCCCATAAAACACAGAAATCCTACAGCAGGCAGAACTTGTCAACCCTGACAACTACATTATTTAAGTTTGTGGGTGTGGTACGCCAAGCAGGAGCAGGTCTGTGCTCTCCACTGAATTATGTATTTGTTTCTGTACACAAAACGACTGTAAAACAAGTAGAAAAGGAGAGGTCTTGCAGCTCACCTCGACGAGTAGAACAGGAGAGGTCTTGCAGCTCACCTCGACGAGTAGAACAGGAGAGGTCTTGCAGCTCAGCTCTCCACTCAGAAACTTCCCACTCTTACTGAGAGATGCTCCAAAAGGTGAATCTAAAAGTTTAGTTCCTGACAATTTTTGAGCAAAATAGATCCAACAGGTATTGTAGAACAGATTACAATATAATTAGTCATAACATATTATTATAAGTAATGAAACTACTGTAATGTAAATAATAGCTATTTACATATTCTATAATACCAATAACGTACAATATGAATACCATACAGTATACATAATAAATAAGTTTAACATGACGTAAGTATTTGATATAAACCTTATAGTGTCACACTAACAACATATTAGCACGTTCTATGGCATAACAGCATTTGTAGTACCGTGCCAGAACATGACTTTACTTTTTTCCCCACTGTAATTCAGGACAAAGCAGGACAACAATTATTAATCAGTCAGAGCTGACCACCACTGGCTTTGCAGAAGCAAAGCACCATCTCAATATAGTTTTGGAGGCAGGATTTTGATATTTCTGTTAGGTTTATCTGATTTAGCAGTATTACCCATTTAAACTCCATGAGGACCTAAGAGTCTTTCCCAACCTCGGTGATGCTGTAGTGCTATCCCTTTGCAGACTGTGCCTATTAAATAGAATTGCTGTGGTTCTAGTTCGGATGTATTGAACTGTAGTCACACTAACAGAGCTGCATTCATATCATCTGCAAAAGCTGTACTCGGATTCCAGACTAAGTAGGATAAATTCATAGCAACGTGCCTAGGCACATCTATTTGAAACATCTCTTTAAAACATGAAGGGAAGCTATAGGTGGAGAATTCAATTACAAGATACTGCAAAGTGATTTCAAAAAGATGCTGTGTTGGACTTTTGAGGTATGGATGGGAACAGTTTTGGAGGTAGAGGACACCTCCTGGCAAACCCAGACTATAGAAAACAAAAAGAGCAGGGACACTGGTTTGTGTGTCTGCTTTTAGAGCAGCGGTGAGTGGCACCTGATGGCACCTGGTGCCTGCAGCCGTGGGATTCCAGTGGCTTGGTTTGCAAAAGAGTTAGTGAATGGATGGTAATGTGGGTGATAAAGCCACAGGAGCAAGAGCAAGCTCAGTCAACAATGCCATGACAGCTGTAGCCTTTGTGGTAATTTACTGTGGTTGAGATCTATCGGGAAGATAGCTTTGGGAAGGTTGTTTCCAAGGTTTCCTCAGCTGGGGTATCTGTCAGCATCTACAAGTCCTAACATGCTAATGATCCCGAAGGTTAATCTGCTACTCCTGGCCAGATTACCTTGTTGCCCCATACACTAAATGTGTGCAAATATTTTGCAGTGAGTTTCTCCTGGCCCAAACTGGCCTTAAACCAGAGGGTCAGTGGGTGAACTGTCAGAGTAGCCAAATAGGAAAACATGAAGAGCCTCAGACAGAGGACCAGAACAATGTGCCTCTGTTTCCCAGTCCATAAAATGAAGATGGGCCAACACTTCTGCGTTCATCTTTACTTCTGTGCACTCTTGTTCTTTGACCTTGCAGAGTGCTGGGGTAGCTTTATACTTGCAAAACCTTTTTGCTCTGGCTTTGTCCTCTGTAAGATACCTCACCACACCTTGTGTTTCCTCATTGTCACCTCAAGCATTAGTTTAGGAAAGGCTCATAAAGCCCTTCTGTGAGGGCAACAGGTCTATTGGTTCTTAATAAATACAAATAAAATATTTTATATAAATAACTAAAAGAAATCATGAAAAAGGAAAAGAAGGGCTGGAATCAGTGCAAAAACTGCAATGGGCTGCCTAGGGAAGTGGTGGAGTCACTGGCCCTGGAGATGTTTAAGGACAGACTGGATGTGGCATTTGGTGCCGTGGTCTAACTGATGTGGTGATGTTAGGTCACAGGTTGGACTTGATGATCTCAGAGGTCTCTTTCAGCCTCAATAATTCTGCGATTCTGTGATTTGCGGTCTGGTGCAATGGAGAGAGGGAATGTTGCTAGCTTAGCTCTTGTTCTCAGGATACAGATTTGTGCCTCTCGGAGGCATGTGTGCCCACTTACCAGTCTGTGTGCGTGGCTTTGCATGTGTAATATAGAAAGCATGTAAATGTCTTCAGTTTTAGTCATTGGGATTTTTTCCCTCTTAAATCATAATAGTCTTTCCCATTGATGCTATGTGGCTTTAGCAGCCCTGACCCTTCAAGCTGCCTATTTGAGCCAGTGTTTATCAGATGACCGCTTGACCTCCTTGTTAATTGTACTTAATTACATCCTGTTGTAACATTTTGAAATAAGGAGGACAGTTTATGGATCTGCTCCAAGCAGCTGAAGACTAAAATGGCAGTGGAATTCAGAGGTTAGGCATGCTGAGTAATCTCATACTTAGGTCAGTAAGAGCTGTGCTTTGTCCATTTGATTGCAAAATTAGACCCTTAAATCATACCTTCTCCGTTTAGGATCCTTGGTACTTCTGAGAGTAAAAATCACACAGTTTTCTTGGTTCTGAAGGGGCATCTCTGATATCAGCTTGGAACTTTCTCCAGATAGATGGAGGAAGGAGTGAGAGGCCAATCAACAGTACTGTGAGGACTGAAGTTCACATATGGTGATACAAAAGACAACACCCCCCATTGCTGCAGGTGACACCTCTGTGCTTTAGCAAAACTTCAGAGGCCCTTATGCTTCCCTGGAATTGCCAGCTCCAGGATGTGTAGATTTGCTGTAAGATTTTCTGTGCATTGGCAATTTATGGGCGCATCTGAGGTTTCATTAAAGAGCAGCAACTATGGCCTGTAGCTGCAGAAAGACAAAATTAAAACAAATGAGCATCCAGAGGCAGATGCAGTTCTTGAAGGGCGCTCTAACGGCGCTGAAAGTGGCTTCAAGCACTTTTTATAGGGCTTTTCATGCAGCTAATGGCTTCTGAAACACATGGGGTTGACCATATTCTGTCTCTTTTCTTTAAAGATGAGATGCATATAGAAGGTGCTCCTACTGTTGTTGTTCCATACCTCACACTCCCCAAACTTGGTTGTAAGGTGATAGTAAACCTGATGAATGAAGACAAAAAGTAACAAAAGTTTTTTAGGATCACAAACCAAAAGACGACACCTTCACTGTTATTTAATTATAACACTTAGATTTAATGAATAATTAATTGTCATGAAGAATTTTTTTGTCTGTGGCAGTAAATTACACACAATTATGGTTTTATTGTAAACGGCTTATCACTCAACATGAGTCAGCAAGTTAGTTTGGGTTAGCAAGTACTAGGCTGACACAGAACTGTCCGTGACTGTCGCTGTGGACTGAACAGAGTTGCTGTGAAAGCTGGAAGAGTACCTAATCTTTCAGGCAACAAAGCATAAACATGCAGTTCAACTGCATAGAATTTGTTTTACATAGTTAAATGCATTTTACATGTTGATTTAAGTTACAAGCTTATAGGAATAAAAATAAACCACAGAAATTTATTGAATATCAGAGCAAGTTATTCAAAGTATAACAACGTTTAAATCCTTCCTTGTATGAAGCAATAGTAATCACAGCCGAACTTGTACAATTAAATATGATGACATTTGGGAAAAGCTGGTTTGTTTTTCACATGTAACGTGAAAGAATACATCTTGTTTATCAAAGTTTAGTATTAGAATAGACTTGTTTTATGTGATTCCTTAGTGTGCTGCTTTATTAGTGTAATCTTCCAGCCGACTGTGACTCTTCGAAAATAACCTCTTTGTTACTTCTTAAAATGTTGAATGACTAGTGGTAGTTAATGTGGCAGTATAGCATGAGAAGATCACTTTTGCAGTGACACGATGTTTTCTATTATTTTAATTTAATGAAATGTGTTTAAAATAATATTTTGTGTAGTGTATCTACATGTATGCAGTAATATAGATGGTAATGGAAAACCCAGATATAGTTTATGATATAGAGTGAAGACCACATTGGATCGAGATGATGTTACAATCCACTGGGCCGGAAGGGAAGGCGTAATGCCATTCAGATTAACAATACATTGCCCCTATTTTGATTTCCCAGGAGCTGTGTTTTGCTTTCTCTGTATTTGTGTGTATTAGTGGGCAGGAATGAAGCTTTTTTTATTAGCACTAATAAAAAAAAACTTGGGTAGTGCAGTACCCAAGTTCCCTGCAGGTAGAGTGTGTCCTCATCAAATCAGGAATGGGAGAAGAGACTGTGATGCTTCCAGCTTTGGGGATGGCCAATAGATGGTTCTAAACTACTTGGAAAAGAAAACCAGCTCATTCTTCCCTATGCTCATAAAGACACACAAATTTTGGCTGATACAGCTCAACTATTAGGAGTGGGGAGAAGCCAATATTTTAGCGTATGTGATGAGCTTCAGGAGGTCATCTTTATACCTGTAGCTGCCTCTACAATCAGTTTGCATTTGTTAGTCACTTGGTAAGGACTATAAGAAATGCAATCCTAGGTTGAATAAGTGGAAATGCAAGAATAGACAAATGTGCACATAGCCCTGGGCAACCTGCCCTCAGTGGCACTGCCTGAGCAGAGGAACTGGAGCAGGTAACCTCTTGAGGTCCCTTCCAACCTCAGCTGGTCTGTGGCTCTGTGATAGAGAGGTTAACAGATTCTTACATAGACATCAATCATTCCTCAGTTTTTTTGGAGCGAAGAGACAATCTTGCTCAGGCATTTGTTGGATGGACAGCCCTGTGTGCTTGCAGTGTCATACTCTTTCTTCCTACTTTGGAAATTATTTTCTTGCTTTTCCTGTAATTTTAATAGTCCCGTGACTCTCTGCCCAGAGTAACCCACCATGAGGGATCACAACCAGTTGTCATGTTACCTGAAGATAATCCGAGCTCTTTCATGGCATAGATGTTCTTTGTGAGGACTGCCTTTCCTTTCCTCTGGCAGTACAACACTGGATGGCCAACCTAGAGATTTTTTAGGTCACTGACAGTGAGTTTCTACCCTGAAAGAAGATTCACTAATTTTGGTAATATTTGAGTTTCTTTCATGAGAAAAAAACAATCCAATCTCGTTATCCTTCTTGTTGAGGAGACTTATTCTGTATGAGGGGTTGTATGTGGGTGAAACCTCTACTTTAGAGAAAAAAATCATTATCAGACTAGACTAGCAGAGCTGCAGAGGAGGGGTTGTGGTTGGAATCAGTATAACAGGCTATTAAAATCACAGCCAGCTCCCAAACTGGCTGTTAAAATATGCTCTCTGAAAGTGCCACTCCTCATCATCACTGTCCAATCTTCCAGCTGCTAGTCCTCCTCATATTTATCTTACCTGATGATGGGTGTAAGGTCTGGGGCTGTGCTTCTGCCCCCATATCTGTTTCTTAGCTCTGTTGCACAGTCTACCCTGCTGGGGTTATTAGTGTTGGGCAGTACTGAAGATGCACAGGGCAAAAATGAGGGCTAGCAATTTATTTATGATGAAATCCCAAACTCTTCAGACTTTTTATTTTTTGAGGTGATTATTCACTACACACTTATGCACACATAGTACAAATCTGGGAGCTCTGAATTCATTCGAGCCATGCTGATGCACTAGCTGAGTGTGTGGTCTGTCTATGATCAGCTGATTTTTGCAAATATCCTATTACTAGGATAGTTTATTATGTGGTGCAAAGCATTTTTCTGTTAGCTCAATGAGATGTTCTTGAGGGTTTCCTTTCTCATTGTTATGGCAGCTGGACTGTTTTTTATGTCATGTTTGGTCAGTCTTAATGGGTCTGGAGAGTATTTAAGTACTCATAGGTGAACACAGGGTAAGCAGAAAATAGTGCCTGCCCAGTTGTGTCCACTTTGTCATGCAGACACAGCTTCCACGGGAACTTCCCATGGAACAAATTCCACGGGGTAAACAGAAAGAGGTTATTAGACGACATGTGTGGATGGTAAATGGTGGAGTGACTTACCACCTCTAGGTAGATGTGAGCAGAGGGTTAACACAAGAAGGAGATGTGGGAAGACAGAATGAGCCTCAGTGTTTAGCTTTCACTCCCCTGCCAGTTGCCCTGTGATGCTGTATACCCTTTCACCTTCCTCAGAAGTTATGTTCCATCTGTATACTTTTACAGTGTCAAAACAGTTATAACTTACACTTCTTTTCCGACCATTGGGTCCCAGAGGTGTTCCTTTTATTCCTATTCTGTTGGAGCTGAACCCAAGAGGGATCTTTTCTTTCTGTCATTTGTTAACCCTAAGGCTGTGTTGATCTGACATCCTGACTTGCACACACAGTCAGAAACTTGGGAATATTTGTGAGTTTGCCTTGTGGTGATCTGTGACTACAGAAAAACAAAACTAAACACGAGAAGAGGAGGCAGTGTAGTGACAGCTGGTATCAAAATGTTCCGGCTTTGCCAAGCCAGGCGTGGTTGCAAATGCAGACAGAAATAAAAGCCTCAGGCACGGCGCTGTGAGGATCAGTTAACTTATCTGTGCACCAGCTCAGAGTACATCCTACAGTGATCTTTTCCCTGATCTGTTCCATTCTTTCAACTAAAGGTTTATCACACAGCCACAAACCTAGCCGATAGGTGTTTTATCGGGTGTTTGTTACGCGAGGGCTTTTGTGCTACAGCGTGGCTCGAAACAGAGAAGTCGTCACGGGGTTCTTAGTTACTGTGTTCAAAGCAGCAAACTGCGTGTGGGTTTTTTGGTTCGTTGCTTCATCCCAGACCACTGGCAGCAACGCTTCCCTGTTTTGGCACAAGCTACACCGCGCAATAGATCCAAATCTAAGGTTAACCTCTTGCTGTTAATCTTAGAAGTTGAGACCGATGGGACTTTCACCTTTAAATTTCATAGAAGGAAATTCAGCTGAGATTCATTGCACCACTGTCAGGAGGATTCAAACACACGTGTCCTTTGCTGAGCCTCGTGCTACAACTGAACAAATGGAGCGAAGAGTCTGTGCTTGGAGGCTGATCAATACAGTGCATTACTGAAACCAGAAGAAGAAGTAGATTTTGAGGAAACTGCATTGTCAGCTATCTTTACGTTAGGATTGTGAGAGCACTCACGTTGAGATGCTCATAACTTTGTTTGCTTCCAAAACTAAGTCTCTTTCTCTGGTTACTGACTGCTGCTCTTGCGCTGGGTAGGACCAAACCAGCGTAAGAAACGCAGGGCGCTGCTTTTCCACTTATTGCCTATCGACAACTGAAAGCTCTCCAGCATTTCATTAGTGTTGGAGCAGCTGTGGTGTGACACTTGTTTTGACGTGCTGAGCAAGTGCATTTGAATTGCAGGAAGAGTGAACTGAATGAATAACACATGTTTACACATGAAATCTTCAGCAAAATGTTGGCTATTGAAAGCAGACCGGCAGTTCCATCAAAACATCTATTTTATGGCAAATTTTAGCATGAAGTAACAAGAGGACAATATGGACAAGTCTCAGGGTGTATAGAGCACATGTGACAAAGCCAAGCGCAGTTATGGCTCTGGTTGAGCCATTTGTTTAGGTCTGTGCTTATAAAAGTTACTGGCAGGCGCTGTTACATGGTTCATGGGAATTCTTCCCTGCTCACGGTGAATGCTGAAACTTCTAATTACAAACAGAGCTCTAATTCTTAAAATAATGAATTAAAAGAATTCTTTAACATAATCAATTATATTTTTTAAATTCCATTATTTGTCAAGTTCCTGCCTATCACTTATTGAAGTTGAATCTATTGCACACAAGGTTTGAGGGAGCTAGACAGTAGGATTTGCATATTTTCAAGGTTCAACTTAATAATAGTTTTGTCTTTGTCGAATGTGTGTTTTGTCAGCTAGTAGGAAACTGTCAGATCATATTGACTACAACAGGAAAATTAATAACTGAAAATTGTAATAGGAATGGTGCTTTCCTGGTCACTATCAGAAGATGTAATTCTGAATACTTTGGTAAGATAAGTGAATGCTTTAACTTTCTTTTCTATAGGATATGGGCTATTGAAACACATTTCTTCTGTGAGGAGTAAAGAAATGAAATGAGTATGTGCTTAAAAAAAGCCTAGGAGATGCTTTAACCTTTTGTATTAAATGATGGTCTTCTTTCCTTTCTTGCTCTGCAGGTTTTGTTCACTGACTTTACCTTGACTTAAATTCATACAGTCCAGTAGTTCTGTTCAATTATGGAAGGGATGTTCTGCCATTAAGTCTGGATTCAACAAATACAGATGATTTTTCTTATACTGAGGCTGCCTCTAACAGTATTTCATCCTCTATTTTCAAATGGTCTGTGATTTACTTAAGCAAAATAACCGAATGCTGCTCGTTGATGTCAGTAGCTGACCTGAAAATACAGAGTTTAGTCAAATAACTCCGAGGTTTACACCAGTGTAACTTGCTTCAGAATAGGATCTTTCAATCCTTTTGCTCTGTTTTAACAAGAAAGTGTATTTCATGTAGAAGTGATTTACCTCATTCCTTCACAACCGCATCTGTAAACCTATAACTACTCTGAACGGCAGCAGACTGATCACAACAAATACAGAGAAACGCAGGTGTATGGTGCTGCAGTAAAGCAGTCCTTGAGAGCAGAGCTCTAGCAATGGAAAAAATAAAGGTTCTGCAGACTTACCCTCCCTAATTAAGAAAAATTCTCACTGATTGCAAAGTTTTGCCTCAGTTAGAAGGAGACCAGAATCTGGATTAAGGTTCTGAGAATGAATTTCATGTTTAAGACAGGATATGTGTGCAATGTAATTTTGAGGGCCTGAAATTTCAACCTCTGCCTTTATTTTTGACTTAGGGGGGTCCCAGAATCGTGGAATCATTTTTGTTGGGAGATATAAGATCACTGAGTTCAACCATTAACCCAGCACTGCCAAGTCCACCACTAAACTGTCTTTAAGCACCACATCTACAGGTCTTTCCGCTGTCTCCAGGGATGGTGTTTCAACCACTTCCCTAGGAAGCCTGGTCCAATGCTTAACAACTGTCTCAGGGAAGGAATTCTTCCTTACATCCAGTCTAAGCACCTCAGCTTTGTCCTTATCCTTTATGTTTCCCTCTGCATCCAGTCAAGGATGGAGATTCTCCTCAGCCCTTCTTTTTCTGTTAATGTAGTTTTAGGAGTATTTTTGTCTTTTATGTCGTTAGTCAGATTACGTTCTAGCTGGCTTTTGGGCCGCCTTGCTTTCTTGCTGCACAACCTTCTGACATCCTTGTAGTCCTGAGTTGCCTGCCACTCTCGAAAGGCTCTTCCCCCCCTCCCTGAATTCCAGTCAAAACTTTGTTTGGCAAGTCGTGCCACCCTGCAGCCTGACATCTGGGTGGCTGTGTGTTCCCACCAAGGTTTTGTCTGTGCAGCTGCATCAGTTGTCATGGGAGCGGAGCTGAGAGAGACCAGGGCTTGCTGCCACATCCTTACATGCCTGCTCTTGGGCTTTGAGTATGAACTGACCCATTTTGAAGGAAATGAGTTCCCAGAAGATATCAGTTCAGAAGGTAAATTCTGAACACATGAGCAGACACAGGGACAGATGTGGCTGCAGCTTGTGAAATGTATTTTCCTGCCTCAGCTTGGGGTGAGAGATGAGGAGGGAAGTGAAGGGTTATTAAGGTAAATCACCCACTTTCACTTACTACTGGCTACAGAATATGTGTGGGAGCACCAGCCCTCTCTCTCCTGGTGAAACTGGGTAAAAAGAGATACAGAAGGCTTGATGCTAAAAAGAGAACAAGGAAGTGTTCGTATGATTCTGGAGCTTTGTAGTTAAAACACTCATATGAGTGATTATCTAGTAAACGCCTAATGTCCAATGAATTAAATAATCACATGTAGGGGGAAAAACTCCTGTAGTTTTTATTTTGACCCCCAAATCCTACATTTCTTCTGTGCAACGGATCCAGGTTGTCACAGCCCTGGGCTACTCAGTATCCTGGCAGTTAGAATAGGATCATTGAAAGCAGCTGATACTGATTTAAATGCCCTTTGCCTGAGCCAAGGCTATCTTAGTCCTATTCTCCGGGGCTGCAGATGACTAAAGGAGAAGTGCAGGTAAACTCTGTTGTTCTTTCTGGCTGGTACAAGACAGTTTGCTTTTAAGAAACACAAGTGTCTCTTCAATGACTAGATCAGAGAGCTGTCTTGGTGTTCTGAATAACTTTTTAAGTACAGGTGACTCTCTTTATGAATTTCTAAATACATTTCCTGAGTCCAGACTTGGAATCTAGCAGATTAAACCCATTAAAGCAGTCGTGCTTAGACAAGCATTTATGTTGTCTGATTATTTTTTTTTTAATAACAACTTTGGGAAAGATTTTTCATCATATGTGGACTTTAAAAATCCATGTAGTCATCATTTGAAACAAAACCCCAAAAAACAATGGGCAGAATCATTTACTTCAACAAACTTGGAATTAAATTCTGCATTTTTGGGACTTCCAGAGTGAAAAGATTAAATATATACTTGCTGAGATAATATAATTTAATCTGAAAAGATTAAATATATACTTGCTGATGTACTTGCTCGATCTAAGTTATTGCTAGTTACTAACATTTAGTATTCATTTTCTACAGTGTAAAATCACTACGAAATTTTAAAAAATATTTTTACAAGGTCATATCTAGTCTCCTTGACTGAATAAAGCTTCTCTCTCATGCACTTCATTAAGTAGAAAGTGAGTCATTTTAAATAGTTGAGTCCTGGAAGAGACAATGTGTTTCTATAATCCAAATGTTGGAGAGAAAAGCAAGAACGGGGTAAACAGCTATTTTGGTGTCTGTCTTCTCACAGTAGCACAATGGCTAATTCCTAGGGCCTCTGACCTTTTAGTGTCCTGTAACAGAGTACTTGCATTAATCTGTTGCTTATCTGTCACCTACCACATTTGATATTTCTAGCCTCTGCTTTCAATTATCAGTCATTAGAGGCAATGCTGAGCTGTTTCAGGAGAAAAACGCCTGGAACCTTTGACCTGTTTTTGTCAGATAACCTCAAGTGCTCATTGCAGATAAACTATCATTTCATTATATTCAAGATGTAAACAAGTGTCATTTGTAGTGTATCAGCTTACTGTAAACTTTATAACTTTGAAGTGATTGAAAATGACTGGTTTTCTTAGTGCTTTTACAAAAAAATTCAGAGCCAAGCTGTGAAATTCAGGGAGATTAGTGGAAATGGCCCCTTACAGCTACATAGGCTCTGTAAGACCTTCGTTTTGCCTTCTTACAGCTACATAGGCTCTGTAAGACCTTCGTTTTGCCTTGGCATCTCTGTATAGTAGTTAAACAGTGACAAAAAGTTGATTGAGGTTGGACTAGATGATCTCTGGAGGTCCCTTCCAGCCCCTAACATTCTATGCTCTATGATTAGTCAGGGCTCACCATTTGTGAACCTGGTTTGGATCCTGGGAGTCCACATTGTAAAATCAGCTTATTACAGCGTATCTCTGGTTTGTTCCCTGGTTTGGTAAAGAGGCTTTCGCTTCCCCTACATGTCACTGCATACCAACCTCTTCAGGCAAAGCAAAGCAAAGCACACCTCAGCAGGGGGGTGATCACTAATGAAAGAGCATGTCTAATGGTTCTTCGTGCACTGTGACCTAAACCCATTGCTAGCAATTTTATATTTTCCAAGCTCAGTCAACATTTAATCAGACTTTTATAGCTGAATTGGTTATACTGTCCACTTGTATCTGTGCTTTGCATTTTTTTCCAGAAGTCAGACACTTTCATTCATGGAAATGAGTGAATTGGTATTTTCTCTTGCTGTAAAAGGTAACTCCTTTTCCAAAACATCTATTTGGTGTAAATCTGTTTTCACTCCTCCTCAGGCTGGCCTTAGTGTTAATGCAGCATGAATGTTTCATCAGCTTGCCACATGGGTGGAAGATATCGTTATGTCCCATCTTACACACAGGTGTTCATGAAATTCCCCCCGGCCATGATTTGTCTGATGTAACCAGAGTGATGAATATATTAGTTTCAGGGGATAGAAAAACAACACTTGAAAAAGTTGATGCTAAGCATCCTGAGAAATGAGAGCAAGTGAATTTGGTTGCAGTTGGCATCTGCCCTAATGTTGTAGTTACATTTACTTAGAAAAATTATATTCTATCAAGGATTAAACAAGGAGCTCCTGATTTTCTGATCGACTGGATTTTAGATGCTGTGATCGGTACCAGAGGTGCATTTTGGCAGATGAACTGAGCAGAGCTGGGATGACATGAGTACTCTCTGGAAGAACTGAATACTTAAAAACCTTAACCTGTGTTTTTCAGATTACTTTTGCCTCTGAACTAAACATATTTAAGATGTGATGCCCCCCTGTACTTTGTGCCATTTCATTAAGACAAAGGTTCCGAGAGATACCCTACTGACCATTGAGCACTGCTTGTCTTCCCTGGCCAGGCAGTTATTGGACACAGAAGGGATCAAGACCTGCATATTGTTTTCAGTATTAAAATATTCAATATCATTTAATAACTTTTTGCTTTTACAACTTGGTGACTGTTCTAGACATTAGTCACTATTGCAACATCACCATCACTGCTTTTTTGTTACGGTCTACTACATAACACAAGTTCCTACTTGCCTAAATTTGCAGGCATTGCTTTTATGTTTCATACATCACCCAACAGAAATTTGCAGAAAACTGGACCTCCCTGGACTCTGGGTTTTTCATAGTGTTTGGTGCCTGCTTCCTACCACCCATCATTTCCCCAGGGTGTTGCTTCTTCTGATGCAGTCTCAATTCCAGAACATTTTCAGCTTGTGCCCCTTTTGGATGGCAGTGCTGTCTCATCCTTGGGTACACATGGAAACACAGATAAGTACTATCTCTGTGAGTTGTAGTATTTGCATTGGTCCCATTAGCAAACAGCTATCAGTATTCCTTCAGCATTGTGAGTGGTCCTGAGAGAACCCACTGATGCTATCACAGAGTTTCTATACATACTATTGAGATAGAACCGCTGTTTCCAAACTACTGTTACTTGTAAGGAACCAGACAAAGGGAAACCTCAAACTCAGTTTCAGATGAAACACATTAGGAGTACTGGTATTTAAACTTTTTATTCAGCATCTAATTCTCCAATGCTTACTCACACTGAGTAGCACCTAGTTTCTCATGAATGGTGGTAAATACTTGTTGAGTTCCTAAAGGAGATACCAGCAAAGATTGCTACATCAAGTCTGGCCTTACTGCATTTTCATTGGAAGGTTGCTGACATCTGTTCCATGTCAGCTGCGAAATGCTCAGTTATAGCCCTAGCAACTTGCAGCAGACTCTTTGCACTGAAAAAAAAGCCTCACTGGTACAATGCATTTGCATATGCTAATCTCTTCCAAGTTCTCTCTGAAATGAAAGGCTTTCTGTGGACATTAAGATGAACAACAAACCAAAACCAAACAACCCAAACCTCAGTTCAGATCTCTGTATAGTTCAGAACCAGGCAGTGGAGCTGCTAAATAGCCTGTATCCTGTTTATCTTCAGTAGCAGCCCATTCATCTTCAGACATGAAGCAGTCAGTTCACATGCTTCTGTCTCTTTTCTGCTTTACTTTTCTGCATACTGTTCCCCACATAAGCAAAATGTACTCTTGAGCCAAGTAAACTTTGTGCTTAGAAGACGACTTTGCTTTTGACAGCCAGGAGAAAGATAATTTTCATCAAAGATAAATCATTCTTATAGCCTAGATATCTTATCTTTCGTGGTTCTTAAGGCAATGTAGGTTTGTGCCCTGTAGAGAAATATATATATATATATTGCAAACTATCCTTGTTTATATTAGTTTTTGAAAAGATGACAAGGCAGTACACTGTAAGGGACTAATCGCATGGCCACCTAACTGGTAACTAGTAGCTGCTGCTCCGAAAACAATGTGAACGTTTTTCCTTCAGCAGCTCTCACTTTAACATGTCCGTGACTGTACCCCCATGTCACGTGTAGTGTGTTTTTGTTTGCTGAGGCCATATATACATTACAAAAACACACTCGTGTGTGTTTATATACAGCAAGTCGTGCATTCCTATACACATAAAAACACACACACACATTGTGTCCGTAGGTAGCACCGCTTGGGTGTTAGCCTACACGTGAGCACTGAAGTATAAACACACCCACACGCTGCAATAACATCCACATCATTCATACGTGCTTCTCGTAGTCATCTGAATATAACCTTCTTTTAAAAGACTGACTTTGTTTCTCACGCAGATCCAAAGACTGTTACCTTTAAAATGCAGGAAAACAGCGGGGGTTACAGAAGAGGGATTTTAGGTGCAGTCCTAAATGTTTAGCTGGTAACCCAAACAGAATCCTAGTCTTTTAGGCTGTGCTCGCCATCAGTAAAAGAGTTACCTATCTCACAACTCTCTAGAAGTGAGAAGTTCTCTTTCCTTGCAGAGCACAGCTCCACGGGTAAGTGGGACGTTGTATTTTGTGGCAGTGGAAACCATGGATCACTTTCATTTCCACACCCATGAAAACTCAAGTGTTAATCCCATAAGATAGTCATCAGCCAGTCCTGCAGGCTGTAGCTCCCATTGCCACATCGAAACACAATCCTTGGCAACAGTCGGGGGTAGAACTGCAGCAGACAGTGAAATCAACCTCAAATCATCTGTAAACTCAAACAGGTTAAAATCCTCCGTTGATTTAAATAACTGAGTCCTTGAGTTAAATAATGATGGGGTACACTTTTTATTTTCAATGAAGACAATGTTAGAAGCGGGGGAGCTGCACCTACCCACTCACAGCAGGTTTGAGAGCACTTCTCAAGCCAGGAGCATTCTCCCTTTGCTGCTGGATGCCAGAACTTCTCAGCCCTGCTTCACGGCTCCGTCTGACCACTTGTGCCATCAGAGTACAGCGTGTGTAATAACCTAACTGCTTTTTAAGTGTCGTAGTTGCAGCGGTAGCACTTAACAGCTTATTAAGTGATGCTGAGCAGCATCGCTCTCCTCTGCCTGGTTATTCGTGGCAATGAGTGTTTCCCAGTGTCATGTATGGCTCTGATGTCACTGCTGCTGTGCTCGTGGCTACGCTGAAGTCCTAAATAATTTTGCAGCTTTTAGTTTGTGTGTATTTATAGACACTTTACACATGACCCCTTTCAGCTTTTCTTGATATTCTTTCTCCTCTAGCTTATTGAATTTGTATCAAAGTCACTGAGGAGATTTTTTTTCCTTTTGAGCTGGGCTGGTGGAATTTTCTTTAACTGGAAGTACATCTAGGTTTATGGGTTTATTATTTGCATGGGTTCATGTTGTCCTATTTGTTTACTCCCAAGCACAGAGAACACTCCATTAATCATGGCAAATAGACATTCATTCTCCCACTTCAATTTACATTCAGCTCTTTTTTTTTCCACAGTTGAAAGGGACAAGGACTTCTCCCACCAACGAAGGCACTACAAAGAGTTTCGCTTTGACCTTACACAGATCCCACGTGGAGAGGCAGTGACAGCGGCTGAGTTCCGGATATACAAGGACCGAAGCAACAGCCACTTCGAGAACGAAACCATTCAGATCAGCATCTATCAGATCATCAAGGACTATCCAAACAGGTACCCTGTTGGCATGAACATATCACATGTTGAGTAATGTCTCATGTTTTTGTCCTAAATAAGGAGACAACAACTGGTCACAAGTGCACCCTTGGCAAGGAGTCTTTGCTTTCCCTGTAGCTTGTGCGGTATCAATTCCTAGGCAATGACATCAAGTACTGAATAAGAATGAAACTTATCTGCAGTGTAATTTATTCCAGGTTTATGGACACTTCTGTGTTCAATCTCACCAGATAATCTGCCCATGCATAGAGTGGGTGAGGGTTTGTGTTCTCAGTTGAGCAAATGATGGAGTCGTATGCACAGTCCGAGTGTCTGGATTTGGGAAATGCACAGTCTGCTGACACCGAGGTACTGCGAGCCAAGATTCACTCAGTTCCTTAGAGGCAGATAGATTGTTCAACTTTGTTTACTTTTGAAGGAACATTGATTTTTTTGCATGGTTTAATATTCTGCAGAAAGTAATTAAAAAATAAAACCATGCGCTAACTTTAAGATGACGTATACAGGCTAAACTCATGGTGCTCACCACAACTGAGAACTAAATCATAGAATCATTTAGGTTGGAGAAGATCTGTAGCATCATTGAGTCCAACCATAAATCTAACCGCGTTAAAAGCAGCACTTGACCGTGTCCCTAAGTGCCATGACTGATGTTACATGGGAGCAAATCTCTGAAGCTATGTGTGGGACATATTTCCAAGGCTTTACAAGACCTGAGTAAATAACCAGGTTTCACCAGGCAAAGTATTGAAATACCTGAAAATTCCCACTGAAAACTAGTAGCCATTCCAAGATGCTTCTGAAGAAAGATACATCAGCCTGAAGTCTGGATCCTGAAATTAAATTATTCTGTGTCTTTTCTCAGAAAAGATATAACAAAAGTGTTCTTTTTGACTTGGTCACCTCAGTTCTGTCCATCCCTGGAATTTTTTGAGGCCAGATTGAATGTACTTTAAGCAACCTCATCTAGTGGATAGCCCTGTCCAGGGCAGGGGGATTGGAATTAGATTGTCTTTAAGATCTTTCCAACCCAAATACTGTCCTGCTATGCTTTCAGGCAAGGAGTGACCAGGGTTAAAGATTTTTGAGTTGCAGACTAAGAATTATGTTGCACTCAGATATTTTTCCATCTGTGGCTGCATGGCCACTGAAGTATGTTTGTTTCTTGAAATCACTTGTAGTTTGCTGAAATTACAGTCTTTGGGACTGAAGGTTTCTATTTGTTCTACAGAAGTGTGTAAAGCACAGCCCATGGCAAAACAAATGTTCCTCTGCAGCCCTGCCAATGCACTCCTACCCAGATCTTTTCTCAAGATGAAAGTAATGCAGTCCAACAAGCCAAATCCCTGTTCGTGGTCTAGTGGGAGCTAGCCACTAGTTTACCTAAACTCTGAAGATTTTCCCCACATCAGAGAATCTTCAAGCAGTATTAAGATACTAAAGCAGCCCTCTGGAATGAGGAGAGAGGTGAAGCAGCATTAAGACTGGCCTATGATATAGTAATTGTGATTTGATATGATAAAAGTCTGTACTGTGTTTCAAGGAACATGTAGAGGTTTATTCCACCTTTATTTCCTGAAGTGACCCAGCAGGCATGGAGCTTCTTCGGTGTTCTACCTGCTGGAAGTCATGACTGTGATATCATTTCTGCTGTAGATAACCAGCCATTTGGGACCAGACTGAGATCACTAAACTTAAGCTGTCTCCAGAAATGTGATGCTAATCCTCCGTATTCTGCCTAAATGTCCACTGTTCCATTTCAGGCTACTTGTGACATGGTGCCTCATTTTTTGATTATGTGCTGATGGCACATTTTAAATGACACAACATGTGGTGAGAAGTTGGAGAGAATGGTACCAGGGGAAATGTTGATCCCAGATTTGTCACTGCTCTCTCAGGGGTCAGATTTTCACCCTACTTTTGCCTAAATTGTGAAGAAGTTTGGTGTTTTGGTAGCGAACTTCTGTAGTAATTTGTTAACATGGACTAAATCATTAGCATTGGTCCAGAAGCATTTTGTCTGGTCTACTCTGTGTTCTCAATAATTAGTTCTATTTTTGTTTAGCTTCCCACAATTTTTTCATTAATTTACTACGTTAATGGGTAAGAAGTGTCTGGCTCGTTGAGTCTATTACCTTAACTACATCACTGTGCTTGCAGGAAGGGAGACTAACGTTAATACTGGAGACACTGTGGCGTGTTTCTGCTGCAGTGAAAAAGGTAATAATGTCATGTTGAGGAGACATCCACAGGGGAAGAGTCTTTCCCATAAGTTTTTCTGGATGGTACCATTAGTAGTGCCCTGTTCTGGTTTGGCATGTGAGACATTTTGCATCTTGACTCTAGAGAACTTCATTTATCAGTCCTAACAAAGTTTGGAGCGGAGAGAATCTAAATGGGAATAGAATTATGTACTCTAGGACAAGACAAGACAATTGTCAAATTACAGTACTGTGATATTGTAATATTTTGTTTTCCAAGTGATTTTATGTTTTACTATTAAATCTGCTAAATGATAAGAGAAATATTTATACATCGATATCAGAAAGACTGTCACACTCAGAGTTACACCTTTCAGCTTTAGAAGTCTGATAAAACTGCTTATTAGAGAAAATGTCTGGCGTTTAAGACTCCAGAGAGTACTATTTATGAGATGGTGGTACACTGTTAATTTATTCTGTTCTAGCACAGCAGGTCAGGCTCTTTTGAACAAGGGAGAAGGTTTGTTTCCTCCTGGTTTAGTGATTAGAACAGCTCTGCTACAACGGGGGCGTTAAGATCCCAGCAAAAGATTATCCTTTAACAGATGAAAAAAGGTGACTTTAAAAAAAGCCCTTTCAATTCTATTAAAAAAAACCTCAACACAAAATCGCACAACAAACCTGCTTCTGAGCACCCTGACCTTGTTCTGCAGGTACTCTTCACATGTAGGTACACACATGCTTGCCATCGTTCATTTGGTCTTAGTTTCCTGAGTGTTGGCACAACCACAGCTTCAAGGGCAGCCTAAGATGTTTTCAGTATCAGAACTTCTAGGAGCATTTACAGTGTTTATCTAAGACAGTAACTTCAGACAGTGTCATTGCAATTAAACAGCGTACCAATACACACAGGAGCATCATGACTTTAAACCTGTTTTTACTGAGCCAATCGTTTCTGTGTTACCTTGTTGAGAGTGTATTCATGTTGTCTATAAGGTAACCATATGATTCCAAGGTGTGTGCAAGCCAGGTCTGTCTTTAGTTGACTTGGACACCCAACACGTAGAAAAAAATCTTTTACTATTTATGGTAGACAAGAAATAGGTTTCTAGAGCTGTAGATGTAGAGTTAAAAGACTAAATGGTGCCAACAGTTTCTAGTAGTGCTTGCTGCTTTGTAGAATCATGTAAAACAAAACTGAAACGTGTTAAATATATCTTGAGTTTAGAGTGGTCATAGTATTAAGTTATTTGAAATACAGATGTGGGTGTGGAACCAGTTGTGCCAAGACATATGTGAAAACAGAATAAATAAACGAGGCTAAGCATTTAGTAACACGATTGTACCAACTCCCCTGAGCAACCCTTCTGAATTACTGGAAGATTATATGGGAAAAAATTGAGGCTGTACCGTGGAGCTGAGGTTAAAATTTAATAACTACATTAAGGAATAAGTATGTCACTTCTACTTTGATACAGAGACGTATTGTCTAAGCATTTGGATTCGTCTGCACTGTCATCTGCTCATGTTTTGTCATATGTGAGGCTGCTGTCACCTGTTATTAACGACAGATCTTTTAGCTGAAATTAGAACAGGATTTTGATTTCTTTTATCTTTTACACTGAAAGCTTAAAAAAGTTAGTCTTCGTGGGACATCCTAGTGCTGAAAGATGAATCCTTTGTGCGTAGCCTCAATTGCATATTTTCTCTATGTGTATCAGCAAGCTGGGCTTTTCATATTTTCCAGAGCTGTAGCTGCTACATGCTGAAAGTCATTTCCAAAGACAATGGCCAAGGATTATTCATTTGGACTCCAGGAAGCTGTTCTTAGCAAGGAAAATAAGGACAAAAAGTAATACTTGAATGCCTTAACTCTCTGTCTTCTTTAAATCAGGGATGCAGATTTGTTCCTGTTAGACTCAAGAAAGGCTCAAGCTTCTGATGTGGGCTGGTTTGTGTTCGACATCACGGTGACCAGCAACCACTGGGTGATTAATCCACACAACAATCTGGGCTTGCAACTCTGTGCTGAAACCGGGGACGGTAAGATCATGATTATAGCTCGTAACACCCTGCACGTCCTGTCACTCATGCCAGGAGTCTTTTCTGGGTGGGCGGTTTTCAACTTGACTCTGGTGACAAGTTTATAAGCAAAACCCCAGGTCCCACCCTGCTGTAGCTAGAGTCTGGAAACTTGGTACTGTTCTTAATGCTGTGGAGCATGCCAGTTATCAAGCTAACTGAACCAAATTAATTAAATGAAATTATAATAGTCTTCCACTGATTAATACAAGCAGGAAACTCAAGGAGATTTGTGGAATTTGCTTTAGAAAGTTTTTCTGAACAACTGTTTTGCCTGGGCTGAAGCATGGGAAAAGATATAAAAGTCGTTTTCTGCCATTTGAAAGGAAACTTTCTTGAAACGGGTCAAAACATCTTAAATTCTGAAATTTTTAACCAAATGCAAATTAAAAAGATGCCATCAAACTGAAGTCAGCGCTGCAGGGTTGTTAGTGCAGATTTATTGGGCTACTACATTATTCACAGCTATGCTCTTCATTAAAAAGTGAAAGTGCATCTCATTGCAAAATGATATATTCATATAAATGTTTTTTTCTTAGGCTTCTTTAGAATCTAATAAAAAGAGACTTAAATAGTGTTTTCTCTGTGACGGTTCACTTAATCCGTACTACTTCACAAGCAAATTTGCAGATTTAGCGCTTTATTGCCAAAAAGCTCTTAATGTCAGAGGTCAAGACATGTATGATGCCACTTAATCTAAACCTTAGCTGACATAATGTTAATGAGTAGCAGAAGAAACCTTGGTCTAAGAATTTTTTTTTTCCTTTTCTTTTTGTTCTGGCTACATTTTCTCCTTGGTTTTGATGTGGATTTACCCTCAGGCTCAGCTGGGCTGTGAACAAAGCCTCTCATACCTTTTCAGCAAGTTGTCTCCCGGCAGGAGAGTTGTGTGAAAACGGTCCTTTCGATGTGATGCTTGGAAAGGGAGTTGGCAGGCTCAAGCCACAGATGGCCATTTCACCTAATATCGCCTATATGGTCAGAGTACAGTTAGAGGAAAGGGGAGGAAGCAAAGAAAAGCAGACCACATTGTTGCTGTTGCCTTTAAAGGTACCACACCTGAGCTCAGGCTGGATGGGGAGCAGCTCTGCTAGGCAGCCTGGTTTTACGAGACCATTTTAAAGTCCTGAAAATTCTGGAGAGGTGACACCTCCATCAGACATCCAAATTAGGTGGGCTGGCTTCTGGTCAGTTTTTCTGCTCCAGAATAAAGTTCACCCTTGACTTTTTTTTCCAGGAGATTCAAATACAGAAATACTTGAAAACTAAATGTCCATGAAAGGCATCCATTTAAGAAACCCTGGAACCAGCAATTTTTTGGTTTTAGCCTCAAAATTATATTACTTCAGTAAACAGCAGGAGATTTTGTGTGGGTCAAAGGAAACCTTTAGGTTAATACACTAAAGAAATTGTAAAGAATAGTCTACGTAAATATTTCTGTCTGTCCTACTCCCATGATCAGAAAGGTGACAGATAATTTTCTATTTTAAATTCCAAAGCCACAATCAGCTTTACCTTCTGGACTTAACTTATTTGAATTTCTTGACACAGCTGCTTGAGCAAGGAGGGAATTCCCCTCCTCCCCTACTTTCTGTTCCCTTTTCAGTTTATTCATGCAGGAAGGGTGCCCTTCTAGGCACTAAAACGCTCAAAACTGTAGGGAAGACCTGCGCTGTGCTACTCCAGCTTGGTAAAAAGAAAGTAGTCCTTCCGTGCTCTTATAATTTTGCTCTTAAGGCTTTGATTATTTTTATTGGGTTGCTGTGACTTCTGGAAACTATTAGAAACACCAGCAGTTGAATGACACATTTGTGTACAGATGGAACATGAATTTTTATACATGACTCAGTATGTAGTGGACTCAAGTTTGCAACCCAGAGCACCCCACCCACCTTCCCTCCAACCAGTTTTCTATGAAAGCTCAAAAACTGATTCAAATCAGCCAAAAAAACCTTCTCTTGGCTCAAGTGAACTTTAAGCTATGCAGATCTGAAGTACATTGCTTCATGCCTTCAGCTGTCCATGAAATTTACAGGAGGTGGAGGAGTCCTGCCCCGGTAGCTGCAGAGACCTGATCCATTCACCCTTCTTTTGCAACAGAGCATTAAACTAAATGGGATTCAGGGATCCAAGGGATTCTTGTCTGAGGCATTCAGCTGCTGTGCTGCGTCCTGGATAGCCAAGTCTGTCAATACATACTAATTTTCTAATTTATTCATACAGCCCTTTTAAAACGGGGTACTGATGGTTACTGGGACTCCAGAGCGCTACTGTATTGTTATCATTACCACTGACAGTGGTAATCTTTCTTGCAGTCATCTTTCACTGGCTTTTAAGGCAATTACTTGTGTAGTTGTGTTTCTTTGGTAATCCCTGATGATGACACATTAATAATAGTAATAATAACAATGACTACCCCATTATAACCCATGCAATGTAGCAGTGTGACAAATGTGACTTTTGAAGAACGTCTGCTTATTGTAATTTGTATTGTTCCCCCCCTTTGAAAAGGCTAGAAAAGTACAAAAAGCCACATGACACTGGAATGTGTTTTCTTTTTTCTTTAAGACAGTATTTGGTATCAGAGGTCTCATTTCAACATGAAATGTAGACTTTTTCTCTTAATGGGACACTCTATTTTGAACAGTAAGAATAAAGGTTTGCATGACACATATGGAAGCTGTCAACATATAATACACTGTTTCCCTGGGGCTGTGGTAAATTAAGGATCAGGTTTTTTTGATTCCCTTTTTTACATCTCCTCAACATTCTGCAGCATCCCCTTTTGGCCAAGTCCCTCCTTTTGACAGCAGAACCCTCCGTGGTATTTCAAACAAGAGTTGATCATTTTCACACTGATGAAAGTGCATGTGCTAGAAGAATTGCAGCATAAAATCCAGGCAGATGCAGAAACAACTCTAAAAGCTCCATGCAACACTTTTTCTGTGTCTGTACCGTATGAGTCCTAAGACTTGAAACATGTTCTGGTGAATCAGCACCTTTGTATTAACATTTAACATCTTTGTAACTGGGAGATAGCAATGGTTGGAGACCATTTGTACTGGAGGAGTTCAGTGTGTTGCAAAAGCGTTCCTTTCGCTGTTCATATTGTTGCTGAAGAGAACCTCGTGTTGTCTACAGAAAATGGGAGAGGGATGTAATGTGTAGTGATGGCTATTGACTACCCACAAAATAAAGGCAGAATCCAGATGCAGCCTTACTGCAGCTCTCAGTATTTTTGATCTACCTGCACAGGCAAGTGGAAGAATCTGGTGGTAACTTTGAAGAGCCCAAGCTCTGATTAAGGTGATTTCTGTTACCACATGCTTTTGTAGGAAGTTTCTTCCCTACTGTTTGAGGTGGGCAGGCAGTAGGAATCCTCAAGCTCCCTGACTTTGACTCTTGCTTCAGATACTTTTTTCCCCTCATAGCAAAGGGAAACTTGAAAGAAATTCCATGATCTAAGTTAAGCCTGGGGATTACCAGTTCTCTCTCCAGCATGGATTTGGGTACACTTTGACATGCACCCCATGGAATGGGGTTCCTAATCATGAGGTCCTTCTCCAGTGATGATGGAGGAGACATTAAGACATAAGTTCTCTTTCAACCTGTCCCTTCCAAGTTCTCTTCCTCCTTTAAAGCCTTCAATGGGGCAGCATGGCCATATTCTCTGTGTCACAAGAGAGCGGCTGGCTTGCTTTCACCCCGCAGCAACCTGCAGTAGTTGGGTGTATAGTTTGCAGTGGCCTTAGCTTCATCATTACAACACTAAATGTTATCAATCCCTTCCTGAGGTCGCCTCCATCCAGCCTTGGCACTCAATTTATGTCACCATGGTAGCCATCAAGTCCTCTGGAGGATGCCGCTGAGTTTTTGCTTAAAGTTTCTTGTGGATCTGGTATTTACAAGGCAAAGTATCAGGATTAAGTTCAGCCTCATTAGTGTCCTTACAGTGGGACAATTTAGAAGATATATATTATATTTATATGTATATGTTTTGGCAGGCAATAGCTCTGCCTAAATTCTGAGCCATCTGGAAGCCATCTAGCCATGTTAGCACAGCACTGAACCCAAGCTAATATATCCTGCCCTCAGTGGGTTTTATTAGCTTGGGCTCAAGCACTGCCTAAGTACAGCTACATGAGTTCTGGTTCAGAGCTGACTTTGGCCAAGGTTACACTCGTGAATTAAACATGCTCAGGAATACCATGGTGTGAAACGAGTGAGGGAGATGATGCTCAGTCTCCAAAACTGGGTGATCCCATGGCAGCTGCTGCTGTGGGAGAGATCCCTGCAGCTCGGGGCTGTGTTGTGGAGCTGGCATAGGACCTACAGACACCGAGTGCACCCTCCCACTCTAGGAATGCTCCTGGGCACTTTTTAGTTTGTTCAGATAGGTGTAATGCCTGTTTCCAGCCGGGTCAGACATACAGTGAGCTATAGCCCGTGTCTGCCTGTAGACAGTGATGTGAACACACCCTTTGTTAGGAAGAGGACGCTTTAGGCAGGAGGGTCAGGGTGGTGCCTTTTCTCCTGCTACCATGTTTCATGTATGTACCACCACATCTGTGTCACTAGATTTGTCTGCTCTGTTTAATAAACCTTGACTCAAGCTCTGGTAGTCAAACTCTACCTCAGTTCCTCTGCTTCTGTGAAGTCCCATGGCTCTCGAGAGCGCTGCTCAGGCATGAGAAACGTTTCGAGTTTCTGTTTGCCAGCTTCAGCCTCAGAGACAGTTGTTTTGCTGAAATATTAGATCTTATTTGGCTTTTGCACTCAGGGTCTTTCTCCAAAAGGCCTATTCCAGTCCTCATTTCATGCATCACTCCCTGTGAGGAGGAAACCACAGGTGCTGCATCAGAAAAATACATTCAGCGAATCAGAAATGAATTTTCAGCATCACTGCAGTTTACTTTTCTATCTACAGACATAAAAAATTACTACCAAAACAAGTACTGTGTCCTAGCAGTCGTGGTTAGTCTGCAAAATGTGTTTTGTGGCTTGTTGAACATTTCTGAAAGTAAATAAGTGCATGTTTTTCATAACAAAATGAGCGGTTTGCTGCAATTCGATGACTCAGAACAAAATAATGGATCTTGGAATCACTCATTGTTCTGTGTTGCCCCTGTAAATCTGGCCAAGATGCACAATGGCTGAAAGCTCTTGCAAAACTAGTGTCTGCTCAGTGCCTTACGTAAAATACACATTGCCTGCCTGAGGAGAGGCAGCCAAGTCACAAACCCCGGTGCAGTCACTGGCATCCAGTCACTGGCCATCTCAGAAGAATCCAGCTTTCTGAATGGTGATGTCTTCAGGTCAGGACCGTGAGACAGACTGAAAGCTTCAGCCAGGAGCTGGGCGGCTGGGGCAGCAGGGGAGGAATGTACTTTTGAGATGGAACTTGATCAGTTAATGAAAAAAATTGTTTGATGCGACCACACGTGGCCACAGAAAAGTTGCCATTGTGACACAGCAAGTAGTCCTGCAGTTAGAAACCTAAGTGTGATTCCTATTTGTAGGGGAAAAAAACCCCACTACAAAATCATCAGGATTATGAAGAAAGGACATCTTTTTAAGATTAATTTCACAGCTCAGCTTTTACAGCAGCAAATCCTTTAATATGAGAGGACGGATTGTGAAAAGGTAGAAAACACTCAGCCAAGCTGGCACTTCCACACAAGCTTTTATGCAGAGTGCTAAGGCACTGTACTATCAAACAGAAGAAAAGCCCAAAATAAGTTCAAATGCCAAGTCAAATAAATATGTTTTGCCAAAGGCTAAAAATTATATAAGAACTAAGGAGTTCAGTGGATTTGGAACACAATGCTTTAATTAAGTCTTAGTCTCCAAATACACCTGTCAATATGGAGAAGAGATAATAAATTATCAGAGCAGGATTGAGGAGTCCATGCCAAAATGTGAGGAATACAAAGGCTCGGGAGTGTCCCCACACAAAGTGAGCCCCTCCGTTGTGTCGTCTATTTGGTGGGGGTTTTTACATATAGGGGCAGTTGCAGTGTCTAGGTTCGGTGGAGCAGGCACTCTTGCAGCTTCTCCTCCTTTCCTTCTAAAGTTAGGAATCTAAATTCTAAAAACTCTAAATCTTTGAAATCATCAGAATTAAAGATATGACAGAAGGTTAAAATGAAAACCATTTTCCAGAATGCCTGACAGCATTAAATTCTCCTTCAGAGATGCTCAAGAGAAGCAGAGAGAGACACATGTCACCAGTTCGATTTCCCCAGTTCTACGAGCGTGAAGCCAAGAGGGGTGGCGTAGGTAACGGACTTGTAGAGAATATTCTAATACCACAGTATCGAACAACCACATGTTGAAGAGACCTGAATTTTCAGTTTCCATGGAAGCCAAGAGTTTTCTAAATGCTTCCAAGGAACGATAAACTAAATCCACTTCTTAAGAATGAAACCCATGAATGTGTCTTGCTACAAGGAAAAGTTCAGGTTTGGGTAAGATTGTTCCTGCTGCGTTCTGAAATGCACACGATGGACAAAGGTGAGGAATGCCAAAGGCGACCATGGCACACAGATGGAGCTACTGCTCTAGCAGGAAGTTAGATGTATTTCAGAGGCAGGATGCTCTGAAATGCGTCCTGCTCAGGAAGGAGCAGAGCTTTGTGTTCCCAAGCTGAAGGAAATATCACGATATTTTTGGTTTTCATGAAGGATAATAGAAATTCTGTAAACACAAACTTTCTTTTGCACAGAAGCAACCAAAACTGGAGAGAAAACAAGTGGTTTGAATTTCCAAACCAAGCTGTTCAGAGATCTCCTCAGAAGAAATTTAGCATCTCAAGGGCAGTATATATTTTAACTGCTTTATCTTCTGAAAGTTGCAGGTGTATTCAGTTGTATCGTATACCTCTAAGGTATATAATAAACTGAGAGAGGAAAGTTATTGAATTTTGTGGGTTCATCACAAAAAAGCTTTTCTGTTGACTCCACCAGAAACAGATCCAGTGTGTATATGATCCATGAAATGAACAAATGAGCCCAGAAAACTCAGACCAACTGCTTAAGAGCCCAAGCAAATAAAGAACTAAAGTCACATAAGCTGGTTCTGTGTATAAAAAGGCTGAAGGTTACAGAATTCTTTTTTTATAGTGTATCTCTCTACCCTGAATAACACAGTAAGCCTTAACTCGTGGAATCTTAATAGCCATCTCAATGCCGAAGCCTAAAGGAAACCCAGAGAAACTTAATAGTATTAAAAGTTGTTTTAAAGGGAGTTCACATTGATTTGAAGGGTATTTTGCTTCGCACACAATATTGACCGCTGTAAACTCAGAGAAGCCAGATTTAAATTCAGACAGCCTGCTCAGTTTATACATCTGAGAGTATTCTGAAAACGGCCACCAGTAAGGTATTAATCTTCTACAGATAAAATTAAAATTCTGGAACAAAAAATAAAGAAAAAAATAATACAACTATTCCCCCCTGAAATAACGGGAAACTTGGAACATCGTGGTGTGAGGCTAGTTTGTCCGTGTTGCAATGAATAGAGAATAGTCCATGCAGTTTTTCATATCTTACTTGCAGCAGAAGTTTAGAACATATAGAAATGAATGTTACAGAATTATTTAACAGTAACTCAAACACATGAGAAAATTGTAAAGGAACTTGAGACTAGAAAGCCATTTAAAATGAAATCAGAAGCTTTGACAAATATATTTTTCCCTTGCAATCAGAAAAGTAATTATCAAAATTGTTCAGAATATGTTGCCAATTACTGTGCTCCATGACTGCTAACGTTCTCAGTTCTTCTCCTGCCTGAGCTGGGCTCTCTGTCACTGGAAACATCTTAAACCAATTTAAAGTGCTACACCTGAATAAACATGTTGTAAAAGTGTTTATGTATTGAAGTGGGTCAGTTCAAGGTATGGTATTTGGCTGGAACTTCTAATTTCTCTTTTTACTGCAAAAGGGCTGCCAGAAGGAGGAAGTCTGAGCTGAATTAATACATTTGTTACAGTGGAAGTAGAATGGAAACTACTTTAACCACAAATCAAACTGCCTCTTTCATTTACAGCAGTGATAGAGTTTTTCTAAGAAATATAGACTTTGGCATGCAGCCACTCTAAGTTTGTTTCTGAAAAGGAAACCTATATGCTTATTTCTACAAGGTTTACTCCTGTGCTTATTTGCAAGTTCTTTTTCAGGCTGATTGCTTTAAGGCTATTACATGTTTGTGCAGCAGATGCTCCTACCACGTAGCAAACTTCTCAGAGTCTTTTCAGGAAAATCTCCAGACATTCCAGTGCTGCTCAATGCGCGGGGTGCCTGTTACCCAGACCTTCCCATTTAAAGGACCATCACGTCCCTCACCCAGCACAGCTGCACAGCTTCACATGACACTGTCTCGTTTTCTGACGGTCAAAGAGCTCTGCATAATACACGTCCGCACAAAAGTGTTGATACTGCCAAAATAAATTCTATTCCGAGCAAGGCTATATTTGCTGAAATGTCACTGATGCAGTTTCAGTGACTTGCTTTGCTTTCTTTTCTTTTAGTGGGGTTGAAATCCTATAATATAGTGATTTTACCACACAGTCCTGACTGAAAAAATATTTTTAAAAATATGCACATCCCCTGAGAACAGAACCAAAGTCACTAATGTACACGCTTCAGACTTGGCTGTCTTGAATGGCTGAATGCCTTCCTACCTTTACTAGTGAATGAACAGCAGTCTGAATAACACTGCACAGCATTTTTTTAAAAAGCAGTAGTTTATTTATTCTCTACAGCTCTATTTGGCACCAATTTGCTTTGGAGAGACAAGGTTCCAGGTCTCACACTGAAGTGATGCAAAAACTGGATGACCACATTACATTACCTTTTCTATAACCCAGAGACTGTAATAGGGCTCACACTTGATTTTCACTTCTGTAGAGGTTTACAGGAGGCTAAATTAAAGTACGTGTTTAATGAACAAGTCATAGGTTTATGCAACGACAAACTACCCGTAGAGCTGTTGAAATTTTTGTAAATTGTTAAATTTTTTTTGTCTTTTAATTTTCATTGAACAAAATGCAGTTAGGATTCTTAATGCCATGAATTAAGCATTATCCTTGCCATGCTTCAGTCAGCAGTTGAGCTCCCATCATTTATGGTCTCAAGCTGTGCCCAGAGAGGTTTAGATTAGACATTAGGAAAAATTTCTTCGCTGACAGAGCAGTCAAGGATTGGAACAGGATTCCTAGGGAGGTGGTGGAATTGCTGTCCCTAGAGGGCTTCAAAAAACATGTAGATGTGGTGCTTGGAAACATGGTTTAGTGGGCATGGTGTGGTGGGTTTGATGGTAAGACTTGACGATCTTAGAAGTCTCTTCCAAACTTAACGATTTTATGATTGTATGATATTTTGAACTTACCTTTTCCATTACCTTTTAGGTCGAAGTATCAATGTTAAATCTGCTGGCCTGGTTGGAAGACATGGGCCTCAATCAAAGCAACCATTCATGGTTGCATTCTTCAAGGCAAGTGAAGTGCTTTTCCGTTCAGTTCGAGCAGCCAACAATAAAAGGAAGAATCAGAACCGCAACAAATCCAGTAGTCACCAGGAGTCTTCTAGAATGCCAAGTGTTGGGGGTAAGATGAATCTATGATCTACTAGCCTAGTTGTAGGAGATGGGGGGAGAGGGGGGGTGCCTGCCCAAATGCAGCAGAGTCAGAACAACTCAACAAGATACTACTCATGGGATGAACTGCCGAAAACTCTGTTTCTATTTCATTTCTATTTGCTGCTCTATTTCTGCTTAAACCTCTATTATTGATGGTTGTGAGCACGATCTACATTCTGTGAGTCACAGAACCACAGAATCACAGACTGAGATAATTTACATGTATCATATGATCCTTGGAGGATGAAACGACCAGGTTGTTTGTGAAAGGCTGCATCTCAGCATGAAACTAGTCCTATGGCAACTTTGATCCTTATAACAAAAAAGTAGAGAAAGTAGAGAGAAGGGTTGCACCCCAACTACTTTTCCAGGAAGTCTCAGCAAAAGCTGCTGTTTGAGCTCTTGTTTAACTGCTATGCAGCTGAAGAAGCCAAGATATAACCAAAACCTGAAATACCGAGTATAGGATGCTTACCCAGTCTGCAAAAGTACAAACTGTTTACAAGTTCAGACCAGCTGACACGTGCTACTAGAAATACGGTGTATTCCTGACTAGAGGGAATTCTATCCCTTATTTATGTGAAAGGTACTGACAATAATGCGTGTGAAAATATTCTTAAAACCCATTAAAACCTGAAATAAGTCTTGCTCTGGTTCTTTGAGCTAGAGGCACAAAATCACCTCTTAAATATTCCCAGTTTTGAACAAATATTTCTACTTTTTGAGGACAGGCTGTGCAAATACAACTTTCTAAAACCCCCAGCATCTTAAATAAGTAAATGAGCATGTACTGGAAAGTATTCAGCCCTGGAGTAGAACTCATCTATTAGAGGAGAATTGTTACGAGAATTATGCATTACTCAGAGCCTGAATAAGCACCACCATAATATGATGGATATGTCCTGGGCCATGTCTTCTACACAAGATAAAATTTTACCTCAATGATAACCAAATCACAGAATCATAGATTCACAGAACATTAAGGATTGGAAGGGACTGCAAAAGATCATCCAGTCCAATCCCCCTGCCACAGCAGGATCACCTAGACCAAATCGCACAGGAACATATCCAGGCGGGTCTTAAATATCTCCAGAGAAAGAGACTCCACCACCACCCCAGGCAACCCGTTCCAGTGCTCCATCACCCTTATTGTGAAGAAATTTCAAATTTCTTGGAAAAAGTCCACAAATTTTGAAACTCAAATTATTTTGGGGAAAGAAAAAATCATCTAGGTACATGGTACACACAAGATACCTGCATGTTATACTTTCGGACTGAATCCTGTGTTTCTAGTTCGTAAGGAAATAGGAACGAAACAGATTTGTTCAGCTTCCCTGATTAAAGCAGGAAACCTGAACACAAGGTGTCTCTTAGTTCACCTTGGGAAAAACCAACTTTAACACACACTAGCAAGTTGCACTGGCAGGACAACCACCTTAGGAGGAGATCTCTGTACATCTCAGAACACCACTCTGCCTCATTTGCGCATACAGTCATGCTCTAGAGCAGTTCTCTAGTGAAATATGCGTTATAAACAAATTTCCTCCTAACCTCTTTAAGCCCCTAGCCTGGATAAACATAGAGGTACATCACTATACATTGATCCGTACTGAATCTCTGTTAACAATACTGCAATTCAAAAAAAATATACTGTTGAAACAAATTAGGTTAAAAAGTAATTGCATCTGACAGAGATATTGGCCTTTGACTGGAGATGAAAGCAGGAAGATAGGCTGGAATAGGTGGCAAAGCTGAAGGCAGCCACAACCTCACAGGTCAGCATCCTCTGTAGCAAAACTGCTCAGAGGAGTAGATCCTGCACTGTGGCAAATGAGCTTCCTTGCTCTTGCCTTGCAGTTTGCCTCAGCAGTCCCCATGTCACAAATAAACAAACTCTCCATTTGAGCGCCCTTAATGGTTAGTGATGGAACTATTCACATTACAAGATATTCAAAACACTTTCTTTTAATAGTGACTGCAACAGTACTCATTGAAATCTCTAGAAAAACATGCTGACAGCACAGGCAGTGTGCAGATTCTATCCAGATGCTCCATTGTGCAAAACAGATGTGGAGGAGAGAGCACATACTTACTTCCCAGTTATCTGTGTCTTTGCAGAGCACAGTCCTTGCATGGGGAGAACCTGTTATCAGCAACAAGATAGTCTCGTTACCTCCTCTTCACTCAGGAACAGGCAGGACATGCTATCCCTTGCAGACTTGTGGGAGAAGACTGATTAACCTAGTTCTCTACAGTTTCTAGTAATGCAGAAAACTCCAAAGAATTCTGCCCATCATCTTCCTCATGGCAGACTGTCAATGGACCGTATTAAACACTCATTCACCTGCTGATTCAAAGCACTGTTGGCGACAGTGGTGGGCAAATCTCACCGTGTGATGCAGGTCCTTCTTTCCAAGCTTGTTCCATAGTCTTTTATCTTCAGCATCTAAATCAGACATCGTCAGTGAAAAATGCTCATCCAGAGAGCCAGAGGTTATGTAGCCAGACCCAGACAAGTTTTGCTGTCATTTATACATTGCAGGCTTTGGTTATACTTCTCTCTGCACATCAATCCCAAGTTTACTACTTTTTCCTTATTTTCCTTTCTTTTTTTTTTTTTCCTTTTTACTTTTGTGTCTTTCTTCTTACTTTTGCCTCGTACCTTTTGTCCTTTCCCTTCTTTTCTAAGCTTTCAGACTTCAGGGATTAGTTTTATTGTGTTCTCAGCACATCAAAAGAGAATGCCCCACTGGGCAACTCAGTTCTTCCCTTCCAATGAACATCACATTTTTTGATTTATTCCTGAAGATGTACACAAATACAACATGAAGACAATAAGATCTATATGTGTGAGTTATTATAACAGCTGTGCAGCTGTTGACAGATTTGGAGTCAGCATCCTCATGTTGCTAAGAACTTCAAGAGAAGTGGTCCTCAATGCAGTGTAAAGACAGAGAATTAAACTCAGCATTCAAACTCCACCTGCCTGCTACACACAGAGGACTTAACTGGTTATTACTTTCTCAGTTGTGTTTTTACACAGTTTACAGTTTATTAGAGTTGGAAGGGGCCTTCAAAGGCCATCAGGTCCAACCCTCCTGCTCAAGCAGATGCCATTTACTGAAAAGCAGAACTGCCTAAAAAGCCTAAATCTATCACACAAAATCGCATCCAGCCGGGTCTGAAACCCCTCCCGAAAAGGAGACTCCACAACCTCCCTGGGCAACCCCTTCCAATTCTTAATAAGCCTTACTGTAATGAAGTTTTTCCTCATATTGAGGTGAAACTTCCTGTGTTTGAGCTTACACCCATTACTCCTTGTCCTGTTTGATGCAAAAGTTTTTGTCAAACTCTAGATAAAAGGAAAAATAATTAAAACAAAAAGGAAAAATTTAAAAATGAAATTAAAGAGTAAAAAATAAACCAAATCCAGACAACTTGTTCCAAAAGCACATCACATAAGCCATCCTTTGTTTTAAGGAAGAGTTAATTTTTATTTACTTTTTTAACGTCATTGAGAAAGAGTTATAGTGTAATTGGGCACTAGGGATATCCACATTTAGATACTGAATAGTGACCTACACCAGGAAACTCAAGAACTAAGCTGCATAATTTTTGTTCTTAATGCAGTAAGATTGAAACAGAAAACAGTACTTAACTCTGCATTTTATCATTTCCTGTATTTTATTGGTTGGTGTCACAATAATCTATTAAAAACACTCTACTTTGTGACAGTATATATAGACATGTCTGCATGTCTCTATTTCCCTTGGAAAAAAGAAAGGCCAACAACCTCATTAAATTTCTTATATTGTCTTGCTGTCCCTCCGCAGCTCCTTCTGCTCATAGGAGTTTGGGTCCAACTGCAGTTGCTGAGCAGCTGAAGAACAATATTTCATTAGTCAAAACTGCCTATGGTTTTGATTCTCAATGGAATATTTATATGAGCCTTGGAGCTACAGTATGTGAAATTGAATCCTTGGCACCAGCTCTTATTATAGATGTCACAGCTGATACTGATATTAAAAGTTCCATTGCATACAACGTTTGTCTTGTGTGAAAGACAGAACTCAAGAGAGGAATAAGGAATACAGACTTGCCTTAGTTGCACTTTCTTCCTAGGTTTATGTGTTAGATGGTTTGCAGATATATGTCTGCACACGAAGTGCAGACAGTCTTACAAGGTATTCTGGTGTGATGACTCATCACAGTGTGACCCACTAGGTGGGACATCTGGTCATAGAAGGAGATCAAGTTGGTCAAGCAAGACCTGCTCTTCATAAGCTCATGATGGCTGTCCCACACTTGCTCTGTAAACAAGGTGAAGACAAATGGCTCCATACCCTTGCCCAAAACCGTGGTCAGGCTGACAAGCCTATAGTTGGCCAGATCATACTTCCTCACCTTCTTGGGGATGTATGTCACATTACCAGGGCTCCAGACATCTGGGATGTCCCCTGATAGCCAGGAGCATTAATAAATGCTAAAAAGTGTCTTGATAAGCTCCTTCATCAGCTTCCTCAGCACTCTGTAACGGGTTGAAACTAAGAAAAACTGCTCTGCTCCCAGGTTTTAAGGGGAAAGGAAACCAAAGCAGTCAGGTCTCAGTGAGATCTCGGATAAATTTGCCAGACAAT
>JAOXOE010000256.1:55533841-55556875 GCA_028565055.1 Phoeniculus purpureus
AATGTTTTCATCCAGAATCTAATAAGTATTAATGTTAAACAGCAATATGATCTCATTTACTACACAAAAATTTATTTGGTTTCTCCTACCTGTATCCTGTACCAGAGGCAGCCATCTCTATTTAAAAAATATTATTACAATTTAATACAATTACACTATAGCATTGAACTGCTTTCAGTTAAGTAGTACTACACACCAAGTACTGGAGTTGCTGCACATAATCTACATATTCTGTGTTCTATAGAATATGATCTCAAGCATCAACTTGATTAGTGTTTTTTAAAAGATGTAATTTCTAACGATGGTCAAAGTTTCAATTAGTTATTTTGAACATCATTATGGGTGATATGTTTGAGACCTATTAGTCTAATAATATCTTATCATATTCTATGTGGAACTAATTCTTCTAAATGAGAATTTGTCAAATTAATTCTAATTCCAATATGAGAAAGGAATTGATGTCCAGTTTTTAATCAAACAATGAATGAAGTGTTTTACCTATTAGATGTCTAACTGTGTGTTAGATTTTTCTAAGTTCACAGCCATCATGAGCTTTCTGCAAAGAGGTTTCCAAAAAAGTAAAGTTTGTGATGGACAGAAAAAAGACTTCCTACCTGATACTTGTGTACTTCCCAAAGCCCAGGAAAATTAGCCTGACTTTCAGATTCCTTAGACATGTGTGCGACTACCTACAGAACATTGCTAACCACACACAGCAGCAGATAATTTCTTTAAAAATGCATAAAATTATGATTGATTTACACTATTATTTGTGTGGTTTTACTTTTGTTTATGACACAAACTATAAGACATATTTCTATTACAAAGCATAACTATTGCAGGTTTATGTCATTATTCTTTGTTTAGTTTATAAAAAATGATAGGATCATTATTAATAATGATAGGATCAAGAATTATAGGGACATCTGAACATACTTTTGCATGGTTGTGAGCTTGGGCAACTTACAACAGCTATTGAAATAGGCTGAGCACTTCCTAGCTTCTTGTTCTTTCTCCATATGCGAAGCATGAAATGGGAAATTGAAGTTCATTATACCAAAAGAGAGAAAACGTTCCTACTTCAGACAATTTTTAACCAACAGTAACTGTGTTGATTCCATCACAATCAACTGTTAATTGTTTTTAGTGGAATCATTAATTCATATGGAGAAATGGCAGAAGTTCAAGAATCCAGTTTCAGAGAAGCTTGTTAGAAGGACATGTATGAGAAGCCAGACATGATAATCAAAAATGAAGGAAACAGAGGAACAACAGATTTGCCAGATCTCAAAAGCCTTCATCCTTCTGTTTCATTTTGTAGTCTACTGTACCACCAGTGACAGTAGTTACAGCTCTAAGATTGTGACAGCAGCTTGTATGCCCCAGCCCTGAGAACACATTGAACCTAACTATGCCTACAGAGTTTCTGGAGTTCCCCCACCCTGTCCATAACCCACGACCTCAGTTCAGCCCTTCTGGGACTGAGCACCAGTGAAAAATCCCTTATTTCACATTCTGGAGTATTATAATGCTCTTTCATCTACAGTCTATATAATTTTCAAAAGTGTTTCTTTTCCAAGAATCTTCTTTTCAATGCAAGTTGCACACCTGACACAGAAGGCTTTTCTTCATCACAGAAGACAGCATGTTTACAAGCAGAATTAAAGAATAATAGCAAATTCAGATTAATAAATATTAAAATTTCTTAAATTTTGCTTAAAAATTAATTATGACCAATAGCAGCAGAGTACCTTTGTAGTGAGTTGTATTTTACACAGAGCATAGTAGCTTTCAAGTCTTTGAAACACATTCAAATATCTTTGTCACCATAAAGATTTACTTCTGCCTTATGCGTCATTCACTAATAACCCTGGCAACAACAAGGGAAAGACCAAACAGACAGCCATGTCACTCAAACAAACTTAAAAGTTTTTTTTAAAGTGGAGAAGGGAAAATATCGCTGATTCTGGATTAATTACAAATATAGAATAAAATGCCATTGTAGGCCAATCTTAATTTTGATGTTTTCAAACTAATTATAGTAACCTTCTTCTAACAGAAGAAACTCAGGGTAGATAAACTTTCTAGAGATAAACTAAAAAAGTGAACCCTTCAGTAGTAGGGAGACTGAGTGGGAAGATCTTGGAACAGGCTGCCCAGGGAGAAAGTGGAATCACTGTCCCTGGAGGCGTTCAACAAACAGGCAGACAGAGTGTTTCAGCAGATGGTTTAATGGTTCAGGTTGTAGTGTGGACAGTTGGACTTGATGATCTTGAAAGTCTTTTCTAACATTGATGATTCTATGACTGCAGCACAATCCAACAGCAGGTCACTCCTCGAGGACAGCTGAAGGAAATAATTTTCCCAAGATACTTAGATGGGGCCCTGTAGATTTTGTTTTCTCCATAAAGCCACTGAAAATTGCCAGACATGGAAAATGGAGAATAGCATCCAACTTTCAAGGACACAGTGAGCAGGGAAATTTTTTCACAAGTCTTTTTGCTTCTGATGGTCATGTTCTGATCTTTGAGCTTAAAAAATAATATGTTTCTGGTTTCTGAGTAAATTAGCACATTTCAAAGCTTCAGGCAGTCCATGTGCCCTCTGTGCTTAGTTCAGGGCAAAGGAGCACGCACCTTAAAGCTCTGTTTGTAAGGATTCCATCACAGCATGTAGGGTTCATGTTAACGCATCAAAACCATATACTTGCTATAAGTAAATGAAATAGCAACACCATAAAACTTTAGGCAGTGCGTCTTATTACATATTATTTGATCTACTGATTGCAGATGTTGTGCACTCTTGGATGTATCTTGGATGTATGAGGCCCTGAGTAACCTGATCTAGTAAACGGGCATTAGAAATAGATAATCTTTAAGGTCTGTACCAATCCTGGCCATTCTGTGATTCAATAATTATGTCACTTCAAAGTAAGTTACTTCAAATATTGAAATAGACTAAAGTTGCTTAAAAAACAAATTGTACATAATTCCACAGGTTTTTTGTTTTATTTATTTGATTCTTTTTTTTAATATAAAACAAATTTCCATTAATAACCATTTCTAAAAATTAGAAATTTATGTTAATATACAGACTAGCAAAATTATTACTCTTCATACAAGGTGAGAATTTTATTTTCACAGAAATTAAGAAATAGTTCAAGAAAAAACAGTGTGAAGAGGAGCTTGGGAAAGAGCCATGTTCAGAAGAAGTATATATAAAGAGGTCTATAATATCATTCTGCTATTAGAATATATTAAAAATAGTAAACTATAAAGTTACAAGTAATTCACTTTATGTATATTAAAATAACTACTTTTCTACTTGGGTGGGACTAAATTAGTTGTTTTGGAATGCATTCTTACTTATTCATACTCTGGAACACACACCAACACAAATCAACTGCCAGAGAAATATTTTGTATAGTAAAACCTTCAGCAGCTGGATACTACTGTGACCAGAAGAGCATATAAAAATCTGTGTAATAGAAAACAGAAATGCAGAAAAAGACATGAGCAGAAATTCAATTAAGCCAACTTGCAGCAATCAAGAAAAGCAAAGCTTTTCTAAACTGTACACTGAAGGAAAAGCTACAAAAGGCTGCAAGATATGAAGCAGATTGTGGAATCTGGAATGAACTTAAACTTCCAAAGATAACTACAGATCTGTCTGTCTGCCCTCAGTGCCCAGGAACAAACCTTGCTAATTGCCATTATACACCATTTGCAGGACAACCAAGTGATAAAGCCCAGTCAGCAAGGATTAATGAAAAGCAGGTCCTGCTTGATGAACCTCATCTCTTTCTGTGACAATGTGACCCACTTAGTGGATAAAGGAAGGGCTGTAGATGTTGTCTACCTAGACTTCAGAAAAGTCTTTGATACCATTTCCTAGAGCATTTTCATGGGGAAAATTCGTGGCCCGTGGCTTGGATGGGCGTATGCTCTGATCCCGGGAGTACAAATGGACAGACACAAGACGATCAATGTGACCAAGCGAATGCCGTTTATTAATTGTCAACTTAACCCTTTTATACACAGCCGGGTGGTCCATGCGACACATGTACATTGCTGATTGGTACAACACATCTGTCCATCTGTCTTAAAAGCTACTGCTGTTGGTTAAGTACCTTTTGGCTCTTCTCAGTGTCATCTAGTGATAGGATGAGGGGCAATGGCTAGAACATAGGATGTTCCACCTCAATATGAGAAGGAACTTCTTCACAGTGAGGGTGACAGAGCACTGGAACTGGCTGCCCAGAGGAGTTGTGGCGTCTCCTTCACCAGAGACATTTAAAACCCGCCTGGATGTGTTCCTGTGTGAGTTGGTCTAGATGATCCTGCTGTGGCAGGGGGGTTGGACTGGATGAACTTTCAAGGTCCCTTCCAATCCCTAATAATTCTAATGATTGTAATTATTCAAATTTCTTTAATTTTTTATGGATCAAATATACTCAGGCATTTATTTTCATGTTTTCTGGTTTCTTTTCTTCAAAACTTCTTTGTTTCTACTATTTTAATCACCTGTATTTTTTCACTGACATTTTACTATCTGCTACTCTGTAGGCTGATTTTTGGCTGTAATGATGATTTATCTGTAGAAGTTCTATAATTTTATCTGTAGTAGAAGAATGTGTTGTTTTCCTCTGGAGCTGACACTAACATTTCTGATTATTCAATAGAAGTTGGAAAAATGTCTGTTTCTATGAAGAAACTTAATTTATTTTGTTGCATTGGTGTAAGAGAAGACAGATGTTGCCCCTTTGGTGGACATTTAATTCGGCCAGATATTGTTGACAATGTCCTGTGTATTCTGTATTCCACAGGGGCTGTGTTGAATACCTTCCATCTCCTTCGTACAACTTCCTAGAACTTTGCCAGTTCAAAGGCAAAATCTCTTCATTGCCCGTAGTCTGTTCCCTCAACTCATATTGGCTTTCTGTTCTTAATTCAGTAAACAAGGCTAATTTATAACTCAGTTACAAGGAAATGCTTGTTTTACATCTCGTTATTTGATTTTGAACTACTGCGTTTATGTAGTCGATAAGTAATGTCAAACTTCCTAATTAAATGGATGAAAACATTCTTAGTGTGCAAAGATTATACGTGTGTTCTGTTGCTAATTCACAGGACTGCCAGGGAAAAATGGAGCAAAAGGCAATCAAGGGATTGGGGCTCCTGGCATCCAAGGCCCCCCCGGACCTCCAGGTGAGAGATGGTTCAGCTATGCAGGTTTACTGCCTGCTAATAATGTCCAAAATATTGTGGTTTTTGAGAAAATATTGATATAATTTAGAAAAACATAGGTAGCTTTTACACATTTTAATCACAATATGTTTTATTGTTAGTGCCAGTCTCTTGGACATGTTTTAAATTGTCATGTAAGAAGTTCCTTAATATTAGACAGATCTTGTAGAGTTTGCTCCCTGAGACTGCTGTTTCTTGATAGATGAATCTTGAAGTTAGCCATTAGCTGAAAATTGAGCCTGATATGAACACATGTGTAAGCATAGGTTAGTGAAGAAAAATGTTCGTCCTAACAAATGCGAAATGTCAAGCTAGTGTTTGGAGAAGACATTAGGGACTGATATCAAAAAGATATCAAAGCCAGAGAAATAAGTAGAATTAAGAGGGTTCTGGTGGTGGTTTCAGATTTTGTGATAAAGCGTAGCACTGTATTAAAGCAGATTTTTATAATTCCTTTTAAAAGCTGTCTTTGTCGAAATTGTTTTCCATGTGGTTTTTAAAAAAATGTCAACATCATGTTTTTTATATAAACATATCAGTAGTTTATGATGAGAAGTGTCTTTGTCAGAACAATGTTCTCTCTGCGTACTTCACCAAAAAGCAGGGGGTTTGTGGGTCTGTATTTGCTTTTGTTTTCACTGTAACAAATATTGTTGATAATCGTTTTGTTCATTGCATGCCTGTCATTAAGGTCCTGAAGGTCCACCAGGTGTGAGTAAGGAAGGACGTCCTGGAGAGCGAGGGCAGCCGGGTAAAGATGGAGATCGTGGCAGTCCAGGAATGCCGGGACCAGCAGGACCCCCTGGAACTTGTGACCCATCGCTGTGCTTTAGTGTAATTGTGGGGAGAGATCCATTTAGAAAGGGACCAAATTATTAATTTGTGATGCAGTAGTTTAGAGGGGTAGGTATGGTGCTTGACTTCAGTGATCTTTCAAGTCTCAGGAAGGTGACCAGCAATAATCCCACAAGTAGAAACAGAAGTCTCTCTGGCATTATGAACATTGTAAAGAGTTTAACTAATGGCTGACTAGCTGTGGTGTGTCTTACGCTGTTTCCTCTTGCATTTTAGGCCAGCTGTGTGCACTGTTCATTGTAGGCTTTGCTGATGCGATGTGTTGCTTGGTTTTACATAAAAAGCGATGGCATAGTTCCCATGAGGGTTTAAAATCAGTTTCTTAAATTAAGGCAGAGTCTTTCACTGAACTTGACTGTTAGTGGCTTTTTCTGATGTGCTGGTTTTGTGTTGTCCTGTTATCAGACGTTGGTAATATGCTTGACATTCAAGGTAAAATAAAGTTTTGTAAAGAACTGGTGGCGGTTTGGTGAGTGCTTCAAGAGTTGCCTGGGTCCCGTGTCACAGAAAGTAATGCTGCCTGTTGTAACATGGAGGGATGGTTCCACCTTGCGGCTTTGTTCTTTTTTTCCACAGCATCCCTCCGTTTTCTCTGGACAAAGTGCTGTTGCTAGGAGCAGCACCTTTCTGCAGGTTCCTGCTACCTGCAGAGCTGGGAGTGCCCAGCTGCTGTGCCCAGGGCTGCTGCCCACCAGAGCTGTGGCCCACTGAAAAGATGTGTGCGGTGAGTAGCTTAGACAACTCACAGCCTTGGTTGTAGAAGTTATTGGCATCTCATAAAACCTAGTCCAAAAACCTCCAAGGTTACTCTGGAAAGATATTCACATGGACCTGAGGAGTGAATGTCTGTGTCACGGACGTGGAAATTTTCTCCCCAGACAAGTGTTATGTGGTACAATCTGTGAGACTTTGCTCACGTGAATGAGCGTTACTTGGATTTGTGGAAGGAAGAATCTAGAAACCTCTTACTTTGTTGTGTTCAGTCATGCGCTGTTTATTTTTTGAGAGCTGGAGGTGAAACATGGTGCTTGGACAGGAAGAAGTCTGGATCCCAGCATGTTTGTAGAGCCTTGCTGAGCTGTCCACACTGTATGCTAAATTAAATCCACATTTTAGCACCTTTTCCAGTCGGATGTGCGGTGGTGTGACTGGCTAGCCAAAGTAGCACCTCTGACTGTGGTGAATGCAAACAGGACTCACATGTCCAGAGTTGTAGGAGATCCTTAAATATGTGGCACGAAGAAGCTCTGAGATATTGATAGGGGAAAACTTTGTGTTTTCTCCACTGTTTTCTCCTTTGCAGCTGTTACCAGAACTGGAAGGATATGACAGTAGAAAGTTCATCTTGGAAATAAACTTCTTGCCGCCTGTTTGAATTGGGTTTTCTACACTGTGCCTATGGCAAACACAGCTCAAAAGCCTGACTGCGTATTGCTTTCTTTACTGCTTAAAAATTGAGGCTGAGTGTTTCTTTTATTAAATCAGTTAGAGCTGGCTAGACATATAACTTGGTGTGATTTACTGGATTGCAATATGTAAGGCATCCGACAGTCTCTATCCCTTCAAATCCAAAGAATTTGGCTTGCCCATCTGAACAGACCATGCAGAGGTCTCTAGTAGACCTCTATAAATTTGATGGGGTAATCAAGGAGGAAGAAGAACTATGTTGCCAGACTGTACAAGCAGATGGCTGTAAGGTCACCACTGGTGAACTGCAATGCTAAGTAAGAGGAGAAAGACAACATCTTTGTTAGCCAGAAAAGCCTATGGTAGCTGCTAGGGCCTCATTTAGAATTGGTCTTGTTGTGAACTGCTTGCGGATCCACAAATGCCTGAAACAAAGCTTGACGTGTACGCCATGCTCCTGCCAATTCTGCACAGGTCTTTGGGAATGTCCTGTGGTGATGTGTGGAAGTAGCTATACTGCTTTTCTCCAGAACTTGCGTTTCATATGTGTACAATTTCTTCTGCTAATGCTTGCTAACTGAGCTGTACCAAAGTGAACTCCTAGGCAGAGGTGGGCAAATACTTTAACATGAAAGTTTTTTCTTTGTTCAAATAAGATCTCTTATCAAAATGAAAACTGAAGGAGAAGGCTGACACCAATTGAATGAAGAGTGGGATCGTTCCTGTGTGTGTGAGAACTAAGTTCTCATGTCAGCTGTTGAATTTGCTTATGGTATTCACTTAGTTTGAGTTACCCTCCAAACCAGCCTTGCAATTCCTAAAGTACTGATGGGGCTGTGATAGGCAAAGGCTAGTGCTTTCAATTTGTGAAGTCCTAACTTCAACCTCAAAACGAAGCAATTTATTACATCTCTGTGAAATAAAAATGTTTCCTACACAATCCTGTACTTAAATTCTACTGCTTTTAGTCAAATCTTTAGAGATGTAGTCCTGAACTGCTGTCATTTCTGGTAATGCAGATACCTTTCATACTGTGGATTATCTGAGATATAGTGGGTTTGTTGTTCCTTTTCTCATCCTCAGATTAAAATGTCACTGTATTAAGCTACTCGGAAAGGAAGATTATTAACATGGGAATTATAGATATCCTGAGTGGAGATCCCAGATCACAGAACTCTATAGGTCAGGCTCAGGAGTTAATTCTAATACCAAAATGCCTGGGAAAGAGAGGCTTTAATTGTGTCTAGAGAGTGCTCTGTTATACATCACTGAGATTATGTGAACATTGATTCCTTGCAGGCTGTGCAGTGCATACATCAATGATTACATACCTTTGACTTCAAGGAAGTCAAGCAGGAAAATATTGTTATCAGTTCCAGACTTCTCAAAATTGAGAACCTTGTCTCACGGTTACAGCAACTTGTCACATTTACTCCATTTGTTGTCCCTATATGCCAAGTAAAGAAATGCTGGGTTTGAAAGAAGTGAAATTTCAATTCCCAGTAAAATACTTGGATCATTCAAAATCTTACGTGCACACAACAAAATATTCTTCAATTGACATGCTTAAAACTAATGTTTAAGCAAAACACAGAAGTCAAAGACAGTATTTTGTGTTTGTGCTCTATCTGACAATAGATCAAGATGAAGCTGGCTTTAGAGCCCTGGATAGTACCTGGACTAGTGAATGCATGTTGGAAGTGAGCTGAGACAGAAGGGTTTAAGAAGGGAACAGCCTTGGATTCTGCCCTGGAGGCACCTTTTTCAGTGCTGAGGAGGGGCATGAAAGCATCTATTCCATCAGCCACATCTGAGGTTATACAAGTGAACATTTCCCTTTCCTGTAAACTGGACTAATTTATGAAATCACTCGTCCAAAATATAGGTGAGAGAATTTGATTCCTATTTGAGACTGAAGATTTCACTTGGACTGCAAGAAAGAGCAGGAGGGAGAACATTTCTGTACAGCCCAGATTGTGGGACAACTACTCAGAGATTCTGTGTAGTGAAGTAGAAATCCTACTCTGGCTTCCAGAGAAGTTTGCCTACACAACACATCTTGAAAAGAAACCTGACCACAATACTTGTAGTTTAATTTCTTCAAAGTTAGATCATTGTGTTGTGCTCCCACTCTGGAGCAAATGTTCAGTGTGGCGTGAGTTAAACAGGCAGTGACAGCTCACCCATAGAGTCTTCGGGCTGTTTTAGCTGGGAACTTGAGTGACTTGAAGCCAAGAGGGTTGGCACTCCTTCCTGACTTCTAGATCTCTCCCACAGCACCTGGGCACCAATGAATGCTGCTTCAAACCTCTTGCAAATGGGCTGCCACACACTGAAGGATTCTGAGTGGCAGACCTGACTGCAGCTGGGATCCTGGGCACAGGATTTCTGTGAAGGAGCCCTGCCTGGCTAAGAAATAAGCCATGTGCTGAGTGTCTCCTCTCTGTTGATATCAGAGGACTCCTGGCACAACCTCTGTTGCTATGCCCTGCCTCCTGGAGCCTGCTGACTCCTTTGGGCTGATCCTGCTGCCTTCATACTCCTTCTCAGACAAACAGCATTGGGACTGGCAGCACATGCAGTCAAGGTGAGTGTTTCTCTTCCCCACTCCTGTGGTAGGTCTGAGAGCATGGTCCTCGCCTAGGGGCACCTGAAGTATTTGGAGATAGTTGGGTCAGGAACACAGCTCTCTGCAGGACCAATAGCTGGTTTCTGCCGAGCACCCCTTCTTGGTTGGTATGACCATGCATGGCAGTGAAGATAGTGCTTGAATTCAGGCACAAGATGAGCTGCACATCTGCTTTTAAGGAGTGGCATCACTGCTGTCCAAACACTCGGGTAAGTTCAAAGCAGAAGGTGTGGCAGGGCTGAGGTTGGGCTGCTCTCTCCATCAGACAGTCACATGGCTTGGAGGGGCAATTTCAAGATTACAGGTTTTGACTCAAACATTCAATTAGTTGTTTTGGGGGTTTGGACAGGTCCAGGTTTATTGCGTTCCCATGAAATTCCCCCTGGACTGTTAAATTGTTGTGTTTCCTCTGGTTCACAACCTGGTATGTTTTCTTCATTCCTGAAAAACCAAGCAAAGCTTTTGCAGATACAAAAGAAAAACAGAGGGGGGAAAAAAGCCAGCAGGGCAGATAAACCCATTATAATCAAACAAATTAAATGCATATGTGTGTACAAAAGGGAGATATTTTCAAAGGCAGACAGAAGGTCCAGAGCCCTACTCTGTGCCTAAGACCAAACTTCTGTTAAGTAACAGAGCACAAAATTATTACATAGATAAATACTTATTACTTATAGTTTCATTATGAGACAGAATCTACTTGAAATGAAGGACTGTTTGGTTTGGTTAGTAATTAGAAAGGGTTGCTTACTTTACCCCCCCCTTATTTTTTTTTCCTTTGGTCAAAGCAAGAGAGAGATGATATTGGAACAGAATTCCTGTGATGGAAACTTTAAAGAGGGCTTTACTTTTGTCTGATTTTCACTCAGCTATTTCATTGCCTCATCCACTCTCCATATTTTCTCCAAACTGGATGTGGATTCTCACTGAATTTGTATTTTCTAAGATTTATGATCTAAATTGCTCACAATTTCCACATTCTTCATGATTTTGTAGATCAATACCACACCCTTCCTCAAACTTTTTCAGGTCCTAATCTTCTTGATGGTCTTTTGTTCTGAGTTACTCTCGCCACCACTTCCCCTGAGCTTTTCCTAGTTGTGTGATATCCTGAAAGGCAACATGTCATGGCACAATGCAGTTTTTTATGTCTTCTGTATTATGTTTCCTGTTTTCTAATTATGGTGAGTTCAAGACCATAGTTAAAAAATAGAGGAAAAGAAAATAAAGCAGGTAGGTCTCGGTGAGATCTCAGATAGAATTTGCCATACAATGGATAGCTTAGGGAAAATGGAAAAGGGCTTATTAACTCTATAACTATATGTAGAAAGAAGAAAAGGTTAAGCAAGTTAGTGCACACAAACCAGAAACTCTGTCACAAATGGCATCACATATTCTGAGAAAAATGCAATGGGACATTACTACTGTATTGGTCCTTGGGTTTTTAACATTAGAGACCTGGGGAAAGAACATGTCAGTCAAGCAGAGAGGGGTACAACCACTCTCTCTTCTATTAACTCAGAGAGACCCTCCAGGCCCCTGTGTTGCCCACACTCGTCTGCAGACACCAAACCCTCGGCTGTTCAGACAAGCGAACTTTTCAATTCTTCAGCACAGCTCCTCCAGCAAAACGCTGATTGGACAGGCCTGATTCCTCAGAGCCTGAAACTGCTTTCCTTGATGCAGGAGACATGCTTTCAAAAAGAACCCGGTCTCTCTATTCCTTGCCCAAGGTCTAAGGATTCTCGAGTCCTTCTGCTTCCTTCTGAATAGACAGTTCAGCTAAGCACAAAGGAATTCTCAGATGCCTCTCCCGAGGCTCCTTCTCTCCCCAGTACTCGAGCATCCTCAGCTTTTCTCAGCAGCAGAAGTGACAGTCTCTCTTCCTGCTGATCACTGCCTCAAAGATGGCGGGACCAGCTGTGTGGCCCCAGCCATGTGTGGAGCTTAAGATGGCAACTGATCGCATGTCTGGTGTCAGCAAGGGCCTCCCCTACTCGGCAAATGTGGCTGAGAGAGTTCCATTCTCCTCCTGTCTCTCTCTGTCTCCTCACGCCTCAGCTACAGGGGTAGCTTTTGGCTGCACTGAAGTCTGTACAGTTAGTTCCCTTCTATTTTAGTTTTGTTAGCTCAAGACTTCAGTTGAAAATACAGTGGATACTCAGACCTGCCTTTGAAACTAATAGCCACTGTTGTTCAAAGCAATAGCCAGTAAAACTATTTGTTGGTGACATGGCAGCAAAAAGCTTTGGTTTTCCTTTGATACCTCCAATTATTAACCACGGTGAATCCCACCTAATTTGCAAGAATTTGCATTGTAATGTAATTCCAGCATAGAGGATGCCAAATTAATCATGAAGGAACAAGACAGTGTCATAACTCTATTGAAATGGAAAGCTGATTTCAGAACACTGTTATAGTCACCCAAATCCTTACAACTTATCAATAACTTTAATCACCTGCATCAGTTATTAGCTATTGCACAGAGTGTGATTTTATTATAACATCTTCCAATCTTTGCTATTTTTAATGAGAGTTTTTTCTTTTTTACTTTGGTTTTTAGTGTTTATGGGGTTTTTATTTGTTGGCGTTTTTTGTTTGTTTTGAGTATTCAAACATTTTGAGGGCAAAACAAACTATAAAGATACTTAGCACATGTACTTCCAAGCACTTTAAATTGTCAGGAGCCTTCTAATTTCTGGCTAGTTTGCCAAGTTGAAAAACAACCCAAAATATAACTGACAAACTTAAGCACCTCCTGTATGCAGCTCATCTTTGTGATGATAAAACCTGCGAGCTAATAGAACTACCATATGTGTTCACTTTCAAAAAGCATCTTGTTACTTCTTGCTATGGTCATTGCCTGTGGAGATTGACTTTTCTACCTAATGTTAAAACATAACCCTCCTTTTTGTAAACATGGTAAGGAGAACTGGAAATTTCCTCACTAAGACACACACACACACACACACATATATATGTATGTGTATAGCTTTGGGCTCAGTTTTAACCTGATTTGAACTGGCTGCAGGATAGAAGTCATCTAATCATAGGAGAAGGGGCAATGGGTGTAAGCTGGAACATAGGAGGTTCCACGTAAATATGAGAAGGAACTTCTTCGCAGTGAGGGTGAGTGGCAGAGCACTGGAAGGGGTGTTGTGGAGTCTCCTTCTCTGGACACATTTGAAACCTGCCTGGATGCGTTCCTGTGTGACTTGGTCTAGGTGGTCCTGCTGTGGCAGGGGGATTGGACTAGGTGATCTTTTGAGGTCCCTTCGAATCCCTAATGTTCTGTGATTCTGTGTGGTCTAAGTTGATGCACACTGTCTTTTCTGAACATGTAAAGTGCTTTACAGTTGTAACCCTCCCTGCAATGGTTGCAAAATGCAGCAAAGTCTTCTTTGATATCTGATGATCTCAAACACACGTCAGTGTTTCCTAAATGTCACAGAATCACAGAACACTAACACTGTCTGGCTCCAGCTCTGTCACTGGTTCTGTGACTGGCTCTGGTTCTGTCGCTCTGAGCATGCCTTGCAGTTTCCAAATGTCATTGGGATCTTTGAGAAAAAGCTTTTAAAGAAAGTTATTTGGCTGATGTAGTTCATAATTATACTTACAACTTGTCAGATCTTCATTTCTGGAGTTAAAATACTTCTGGAAGATGCTTATGTGGAGATAGGCACAGAAATATTAAGATCATTCAAAATGCACTGCTGTTGAGGAGCATAAAAGGAAGACAACTTTTTCCTCTTACGTTCCTAACCAGCAGGGAAACTGTAGCTGAGAGGAAAACTGGGGCTCTTCACTCCTCTAGTCATGGTGCTCCATGGGGCATGTGATCGTTCCTGTGCACCCTGTATTACCTTCTATCCAATTTGGTTTCTTTTTAAGACTCTACCAAGTCAAAATGGCAACCTCTCAGAATTTAATTTTCATTTGGACAAGTAATTCATATTGAATCAGATAATTTGTCCTCCATGCCTGTTATTATCTGTGTTACAGTGACTGGTAGCAGATACTTAACATGAATTTGATGGAAACAGGGGATACTTAACGGAGTCACTTCCTTGGGCTGAGTTCTTCATTTATGACAATCAGGGTATGTAAGCATTTCCTGAACTGTGGGTCTCATCTGGGCTATCATGCTATGTAGCGTCTGGCAGATATATTCTCCATGAGAATTTTTAATGCCTTTCGGACTTTTGACCTCTGCAACATCCTGCAATAATGAGTTTTGCAAATTAATTTTGCATCAGATATAATTATGTGTGAAAAATGACTTCCTTTTGCTTGTTTTACATATTCTGCCTGGTAAATAAATTGGGTACTCCCTGATTAGTATACTGAAAAGCCTAGTAATTCCCTATTCAATTTCTGCACATGCTTCATGCTTTTATAAACCTTTTGGTTATCCCAGTACAAACTGAAGAGGCTATGTCATCTCGTCTGTCATTAAAATTACTTCCCATCTTTGTTCAAAGATGTGCAAACTTACATAATGATGGAATGATGAAGATGATGATCTTTATGATAATAACTCACACTAAAATGGACTGTGACTCCATTACTTTTCCTAATTTGAGGGACATCTGGCCAGCCAGTCCTCCTGAACTACCAGGCTATTTTGAATACAATGCCAGCTTCACTCATAATATCCCTAACCAGGCAATTAACCTTAACTTCAGATACTCTGGTTAAATTTCCAGCCTGGGAATTTCTATTGTTGTCTTCCCTTTTCTTCCTTCAATCTGATATATGTGTGCTTACCTCTGACGTTTTTCTAATCTAAGGATTAAATAGTGCCATTTAATAGCTAGACACCATCTGACCCAGTTACTACTGAAGTTAGACTATTCCTTTGTGAGCTGTGTAGGTATTAATAGGTTAATAGTGCCAGTCCCTAGTTAACCAATATTGACCTACAGAATATGAGATTTCTATGTCTGGCTGCTACATGTCAAACAACACTTTGCAGCAGGCTTTGGGGATTGCTATTGGTAGGAGGCTTGTGAAAGAGCTGTGGGAACTGACAGAACCAGAACTTCTGCTGAAAGTGCTGTGCACAGAGAAGTAACCCAGATCCTAGGTAACATGTTTTGTTGTATTTCCAAACATGGTACTTTCAGTTGTAATGAAAATAATCCTAACTGCCACAAACTCTGTTTTTACCATATGTGCTTTCACCCTGTTTGGGCTGAGCCTTGTGTTTTGTGGTAACATCCAGCGGTCCTTCTCCGTTACAGGTTTTTGGGCTGATAGAAGTTGCAGTCTGTTAAAGAAAGTAAGTGGGGGGGCAGACACTCTCTCAGTGACACTAAAATGCACTGACACTTTGTCAATGCAAAGCCCTGACACCCTGTCAGTATGAACCTTTCTGGGCTTTGGCTTTTGTTTTACTCTCAGAGCAGGTTCTCTAGTCTTTGTCAATCTTTAGGTGATTCTTGGTCATGTTCCATCAAGCTGGAGCCAAGTTTTAAGTACTCTGGAAACTGGACTTCATTCAAACCTTAGAATAATTCATGTTTCAGGACAATATTTATATAAAACTTACTTGGATTCAGCCATAATTTGGTGGATTTGTCTTGAGTTTTATTTCTAGTTTTATATCTTCTTTGAATGGATCTGTGTAACTGGAATCTGAAGCATATGCTTGTGGAAGAAAAAAAAGGAAAAGAATGCTTAGCTTAACTAAAAATACTATCTGGCTTGGCCTGTTTCTGTGAAGCACAGAGTGAGATGAGTGATTTTCTTCCATCCTACATTGTAAAAAAAAAAACCAGGTTCAGAGATCCACTGCAGTATAATAATTTTATGTCAAAGTGATGATATTCTAATAGGATCATACTGTGATCTTGTATTTCTGCACCTATAGGGGCAAACCCATGTATTGTACCCCTATGCTGTCACTATGAATTCCTCCTTGATCCTCCTACAGTATCTAGAAATAGTAGAGTGCACATGCTAGAAAACATCTGAGATCTATTTTGGAGTGGAACATGTAGTTCTCTCACACACAAGCATTTGGAATGGTTTACTTCTTGCATTTTAACATGTTTCTCACTCAGACAGAGGCCATACAGACCAGGAAAAGACAACTGGACCAAAGTTCTGCATCTGAAGGGTTTGCAAGTGCAGAAGTCTGCAGTATGTGATACTAACAATAGTATGTGATACTAACAATAGTATGTGATTCTAACAATAGTATGTGATACTAACAGCTACTTACGTTTAAAGTGAGAAAATGATAGGTCTGTTTCTTTCAGAATATTTTAAATAACTTTATAGATTAATTATATGTTAAATAATTGCATTTTGGAGCTTTGGGTTTGTAGTCAATAAATACTTTCAATCAGTACTCAGCCTAAAATTCAGTGGCATTTAATCTTATTTGAGCAAAAAGAAGTTGTCAGATGAATACAAGGATGCATACAGGCTCAGAAAAAATTTCTATACTCTGAGGGTGGAGGATCACTAGAACAAGGCTGCCCAGAGAGGTGGTGGAAGCCCGATCCCTGGAAACATTCAAGGTCAAGCTGGATGGGGCTCTGGGCAATCTGTTCTAGTTAGAGATATCCCTAATTCTGTGTGATTATCTTAAATGCATCAGTTATCCCAAAAGGAAGAATACTTCTGCTTCCAAGGCCATGCAGTGACTCCTATATTTCCCCAATGGCACTAAAAGCTCACATGTGGACAATTTAACTATTTGTATTAGTGAAAATAATGAAAATATTTTCCTTGATTCTAGATTTATATAGTAGATTTTATATATTAATTGATTCAATAGATTTAAGTAATGTATTTACTTTGATTTCTTAATTTTATTCCCATTTTTTAACGTACTAGCATAAGCCCTTGGAAAATAATTAAGCTGTTATCCTTCAAACTCTTATCAACAGGAAGCCTTCAACTGATGGTGTAAAAACATGCTTCTTCAAAGACAGTGGTATAGGGCTAATTCTGTTTGCTAATTAGAGAGCTGTCTGGGGAGAAGAGCTGTGGAAAACTGATGGGAAGTTCATCTGGAGTCTTAGGGAAGCTGTCCTGGTGTTAGTGCCTAGTCAGTTCAATTGATATATTTGATCCCTGGACATATTAAAGCAGTTGGAAAGACTTCAGTAGACTCCAGTGGGCTTACATCAGACAATTACGTGATCACTGAAGGACTGGAAACTGATGGGGTTTTACTTTAAGTAGAAGTACTTTTGAAATCAGTGATATGAGTATATTTTACTAGATATTCATCTTAGTGACATTATGTGTAGTTTCCCCTAAGTACTGCCACTGCCAAGAACTAATCAGTGAATAGGCTTGAGTTTTAATCAAATATTTCCTTCTGTGTCAGGCAGGCGTGGATGTAAGTTTTCAGTGTAGAAGTGCAAGGGAGCTGGTACTGGTATGAGACCACAGATGTCTTGGCACCTTGGCACACACAGTGATGAGCTCACAGACCCCTCCAGGCACTGGAATGGTAATTTTCCCCAAATATTTTCAGTCTAAAACTTTCCTTTGTATTAACAAATTGATGATCTGACGTAGACAGCTGCATATTTTCATTACGTTCTAAAAATAAAAGCTTTCAAACATTTAGCATCTCAAGGCATCTTAGCACTCTGTGTTCCCTGAATACCAGGTTAGTACCCAGGCTTCTCACATCTCTGCATGGGAAGCCATGAATTAATGCAGACTTCCCTGTGGCCAGCTGAGAATAGCTCAGAACATGTAAATGATATGTTAGAAACCATTATCCTCTCTTTTTTTCCCCCCACGGTGTTCAGAGCCATTGCACTTAAACATATGAACTGTCTTACTGAACTCAGTGAGACTACAAGAAATAGCTTTAGGATTGAGCTATTTGTAAAAAGTTTGGTCTTTGGGGTTTTCTAACTGATTTATTTCCATTTGTAACGCACCATAGGTTGGGCAATATATAAAACACCTTTGAGGTCATATTAAAAGATGAAATTGTGGTTTTGGACTAGTACTGGCTAGAACGGTTCAGATTCAGAAATAAATACACTGAAGTCAGTCAGTCCAGCAAGCAATCCCACAGGCGTGTTTGTTTTCTGGCCAGGCATTGTCGTCTTTCTACGCTGACACCTTGTGCTCAGGTTTAGGGTTTCCCAAATGGCCAATAACTTCTAACAAGACAGATCTTTATTTCTGTGTTTTATAGAGTCTCTCGCTCCCTCAGGAATGCCATGAAGATGCTTTGCTGGATAAAAGGTTAAGTCATGAACCAGCAGTGACTTTTTCAAATGGTTTTGTCTGCAGTGGTCTACCATGAATGCTGTACAACATGCAGAAGGTTACTACAATGACACACTGTATGTGCTGACTGTAAGGGATCACTGCTGACATTCATGCACAATGATTTCTACAAGTAAGTTATTGCCTTTGTCTCCTGTTAGTTTCCTTTTTGCCAAGAAGCATGGGAGGGTTTTTTCAGATTAATTGCTTTCCCCACCCCCAACATTATTGTTTTGTTTGGCTAAATTTTGTGGCCCTCTTAATAATCTGGAAGGGAATCTTGGCAGGAAACAAAACAGATCTTGGAAAAGTTGTCTGAGGCCGTTTTTACACTCCTTTAAAAAGACCAAGGAAACGTTTCAAAGGAGTTCAAAGGGAGGGAGCTGAACATTTGGTGCAGATGTGACTTTATGGCAAGTGACTGGAAATGAATGGTGATGCAAAAATATACATTTGGACCATCAAATGTAAAGACTTTGGGTTTTATTAGTTTCAAGAGTGGGGAGTTTGGGGTGTTTTGTCTCCTCGCTTCATTTCATGCTTGCACTAATTGCATTTCAGCAGCTGGATTGACTTTAAGTTTTGAGTTATTGAAAGTGTTTTGTGTGAAATAAAAGCTGGGTAGTTAAGTGTTCTTTGTATGTCTGACTACAAGTTTCATTCAGTTGCAATTATGTTAATAGGTTAGGTAGTATTTATAAATTACAACAGTACATAGCCCTGTGAGCTGTTTCAGTGCAGTTGGATCTCCTGCATGTTTGTGTCTTGGGTAGATAATAGAAACTGAGCTGATGCAGCAATTTTGAGGCATTAGAGAGAAATCTGTCTTCTATTGATCTGTCTAGTTCCACCAACTTCATAAGCTCTGCACCAAATTTCCTTATCTTTTGGTTACCTTGAGGACCAATGTTTGTGGGGAGGTCTGATGTTGCACCACACAACACAGATTTATTTTCCTTCTCATAAGTGTCCAGACAAAAGTCTGACACACTAGTACTGAGCTTCGTCTCGCCGATGGTCCACTCCTTGGCTTTTGGCAGTCAATGACTCAGGGATTTCCTGAGGTAGAAGCAGCATCTGGAGCATCGTATTTTAATAGCCACTAGTGGACCCTTTCTCCACAAATTTCTCTAGTCTCTAACTCCATTTATGCTTTTGGCCTTAACGACATCCTGTGGCAACGAGTTCCAAAATGTAATTACGTGTGTGTGAAAAAGTACTTCCTTTCACCGATTCTTAAATACTTGTTAGGAGCAAAATTCATTCTCTGCTGAGTGATAATACTGATGGCTATACTGTGCTGGGAGGCAACGGCCCCCCGGACAATAGGTGTTCCTAGCAGTAAGCCAGTGTGGTTATATTTGGACGTCAGTGAGAAGAGTGGCAGGAGACAAGAGAAGTGTGTAGCAGCCCTGAGTTTATTTGACTTAGTTCTGTCATGAGGCTGCGTATAAGGGCATTCATTATATCCTTAAACAGCAACGGCACTGCTGGGTCATTCATTGATGGTGCTTAGCAAAACGGACAAGTGTTTACTGTAGGCTTTTCCTCTCCCCTTGCATTGCAAATGCACTCAAATATAAAGTCTAAGTTACCATTCATGGTTAGATGCAAGTTTCCATTGCACTAACAGTGTGCAGTTAATGTATCATGCACTAAACTCTCGTGTTCACAACATAGGAGCACTGTTTTCTGTCCCACAAGATGTGCTTAATGAGTCACAGATGTCATGGTCATCATGACTGGTAAGGGCTCACCGGACTGCTTTGTCCAGCTCTGGAGCCCTCAATACAGGAAGAACAGGGACCTGATGGAGGAGGTCCAGAGGAGGCCGTGAAAACAATCAGGGGGCTGGAACACCTCTACTATGAGGACAGTCTGAGGGACTTGGGGTTGTTCAGCCTGGTGAAGAGAAGGCTCCAGGAGGTCCTGATAGTGACCTTCCAGTCCCTGAAGGGGACCTGTGAGAGGGCTGGAGAGGGACTATTTACAAAGGCCTGGAGTGATAGGACGAGGGACAATGGTTTCAAATTAGAGGAGGACATTGAAACTGGGTGTTAGGAAGAAGTTCTATAAGAGGGTGGTTCAACACTGGAACAGGTTGCCCAAGGAGGTAGTTGAGGCCCTGTCCCTGGAGATATTAAAGGTGAGGCTTGACAAGGCTATGGGCAACCTGATCTAGTTGAGGCTGTCCCTGCTCACTACAGGGGGTGGGATGAGATGTCCTTTGGAGGTCCCTTCCAATCCAACATGCTCTATGGGTCTATGATTGTTTCTGTCCAAGAGCTTGGAATTAGCTGGCAGGTGCCTTGTGGGTTGTCATTATCAAACCATGCCCAGCAGCATCAGAATCAATATTTTTGTCACTAGAAGTATTTTATTTGCTAATTAAATAGTTATCAGACGTGCTGATATAGTTACCAGAAATTGAGATGGCTAGTTACTTAGAACTTAAGACTTTACCTTATGCAGCAAAAAAAAAGAACATAGGGAATAGTGACCCAACATTAATGAAGTGTCTCAAAGATAGGAAAAAAGTTGACTAGCTAGATCCTCTTACTCCTGTCAGCAATGTCAGCAGTGATGGCAGTATGAATCAGCAGCCAACAGTTTTTCAGGTTCCCAGCCAGGCTTTGCTGTCTAGGTTAAGCAATCTAACTATGTGATTGGACTGCAATGAGTACCCAAGTGGGGTAGGTTAAGAGTCAAGAATTTCCTACTTGTAGCTGCAAAGGTAGGTATAATAAAAACATACAAATTTCCACCTCTGTATATTAATGTCTTGGCTATGCCTGTTAGGGCTAGGTGAAAAAAAGGTTACCTGGTCAGATAAACATTACCAGGTTATCAAAATTCATCAGGTTGTCATGTGAAATGCTGCAAAGTGAAAGAAAACCACCACTGGTTTGGACTCTGTCTCTTTGAGGTAAGTGTCAAAATTCTATTCTGGATTACTGTAAGTATAGAGGGACAAAGGGCTTAGAGCTGGGTTAAAAATAGTCACAGATTTTATTTCCTTGACCCAGATTCTTTGTATGTCCTTCATAACCCGTGGAATTGCATTGAATTTGCCCACAGTGCTCACTGTGTGTGCCTTGCTGTTTTCAATTTATGTTAATAGATGTTTATTTCCCTGTCTGGAAAATAACCCAGATCTCACCATTAATATTGTCCCAGTAAAATCAAATCTATGAGCAACCGAACTGGTTATTTTGTCAGAACAGACGTGGGACTCCCCTGAGGCCGGGAAGAATTCTGGTTACGCGTCTAAAGACAAAACTTTATCCCAAATTCCCTAGAAATATTGCAGCATAGAGGGGACAGTATGGACAAGTGACACTTGAAAAATATTTAGCTTTTAACTGAAAATCAGTAGATCCCCCCTGTATTAGGAAGAGTAGGAAGGGTGACTAACACAGAGGACTTAGTGAAAAATACCTTTAAGTGTTCGAGGCTGGCTTAAAGCATCGAGCCATATGGACAACATATGTAAACATCAGCTGAAAACATCCTGTGGTTTCCACTGTTCAGGCACAAAGCCTTTGTTTAATCAATTCATTTCTAGGCAAATAATTGTAAAACATAGTTCTCTGTATCAATGAAACCCCAAATTATTTGTTCAGTGAGCGAAGTGAGTAGGAGGAATCAGCATTTGCATTAGCAGATGGCATCCCAGACGACTTGCCAATTCTTTTAATAGCTGAGAGTGGTATTTTTGAGAGGGAAACAGTAATAAAAAATTCGTGTTTATTCATATATGCTAAAAATTGAGGAAAATCAATGTGTCTCTGAAAATACAAAGTTCTGTTTGGGGATGTGGTTTGGGTTTTCTTGTTCTTATATTTTTAAATAGACGATCATTTTAAATAACAGATAATTCTGTGTATAACTGTTTATTTTAAAGGTGTTACTTTTTTGTTTTGTAAGTTGTTGCTCCTACAAATATGTCACGACTTGAGAGAGGTATGTCGTGATCTTAGCAGTACTTCCTGGTATCTTACATCTGGAGTAGACTAATTCTGAAAGGAAGATGAGTTTAAAGAAAGAGACAGTCGTAACTTAGTGTCAAAACTATTACATTCTGACGAGACCTAATGAATTCTGAAGGAAACCTGATCATTCTTAGCAGATTTTTTTACAATTGTATGTTGTAGGGTAGTTTCACATGGCCTAGAACTAATTCAAGGAGACACACAAAGAACTGCCAGGAGCCACCCATCCAATCTTGTTCGAGCATCTCTGGACTCTACGAGCACATGAAGTACACCTCCAGGGATCTTACTGGGTACAGAGGTGAGACTGACTAGTCTGTAGGTCCCTGGCTCCTCCTTCCTACCCTTTTTGAAAATAGGAGTGATGTTTCCCCTTTTCCAGTGGAGATTTCACCAGACTGCATGACTTTTGGAATAGAATAGAGAGGGGTTTAGCAACCCCATCTGCCAGTTCTCTCAGTACCCGTGGGTGTATCCCGTCAGATCCCATGGACTTGAACACTTTCAGGTTCTTCAGCTGATCACAAACCTGAGCTTCAGTTATGATGGGCAGTTCTTCCTTCCAGTCCCTGCTTCTATCTTCCATGACTCCAGGAGTGTGGCTGGAGGCCTTTGCAGTGAAGACTGAGGTAAAGAAGTCATTGAGAACCTC
>JAOXOE010000256.1:55556975-55599937 GCA_028565055.1 Phoeniculus purpureus
GATGGTCCCAACACTGAGCCCTGAGGCACACCACTTGTGACAGGCTGCCAGCTGGATTTAACTCCATTAACCACCACCCTTTGGGCCTGTCTGTTCAACCAGTGTTTTATCCAGCAGTATGTGTGCTTGTCCAAGCCATGAGCAGCCAGCTTATAAAGAATTCTATGGGGAATAGGAAAAGGCAAAACTCTCCTTCCTGAGGTGGAGCTGCAGTCTCACAAAACAGATAAGGCACAGAAAACCTCATGACCCCCTGTGTTACAGCATCAGAATAATCTGCCCTAATTTTGGCCCTGCCCTTGGCACCTCATGTGTTGGTTATCTAAGCTGATTTCATAGTTGGAGGAAAGTTCTAGACAACTATTGCCTCCACCTGAGGATATGTGCATCAGATACGATAGGACGTATCAGATGGACAGGACTGTCCTGTAGATATGATTCTGTCAGTCCATGGCCTGTAGCCGACAATTTAGTCTCCAATTCAATTCATAAGTGACTACAGCTAGGAGAGCTGAATCCAAGCCTAAGACATCAGGCAGTTGTGTTATATTTGTGAGGTACTGATTCGATCTTATATTCTGATGGTTACACTGGTTCACTGAGCATTTTTCTTCTACTAAAACCAGAATATGCTACCAGCAACACTGACTCAAGACTCAATATTTGAATAACTAGTTCTGCAAATGGCACATAACAGCACCAGGTATCAATTAAAATGTATTTGTGAAAGAATTGAATATTACTGCTGAATTCAGAAGCATTCAGACAACAGCCTTCCTTTGCAGTGTGCTTGGTTTGCTAACAAGAATGAGTTTTAATGTTTGTCGTCTCTGCAGACAAGGAGATACGGAAAGCACAAAATGTTATTCCTTTCTGCTTGTTGCATGAAATGCAGTTGCTGGCTAAGGCACTGTATTGCTGAATTTTTCATACTAAATAATTTTTTCATGATAATGTGAAGACCAGAAAACAGTATGATTTTCAGACACTAATTTGGATCATGTGGCTCATAGAATCAAACTTGTTTTCTGTGATTGATAAACGCATGTGGTTTTTGTTTTAAGTGCAATGTGTTGTTTCAGTACAGGTTCTAGTATAAACATTACTGTACTGAGATGGACAATATTTTCTATGGAGGAAGAAAGTGGAAAAGTTCATTAAAATATTTGTTTTATTTTGGGGATTGTTTTGGTTTGTTGTTTTTTCAGGTTGTAGAACTGCCCCAGCGGATCTAGTTTTTATCCTAGATGGCTCTTACAGTGTTGGCCCAGAAAACTTTGAAATAATCAAAAGCTGGCTTGTCAATATTACAAGAAATTTTGACATAGGGCCAAAGTTTATTCAAGTTGGAGTCGTCCAGTACAGTGATTACCCTGTACTTGAAATTCCCCTTGGAAGTCATGAATCTACAGAGAACCTCATCAGGGAAATGGAGTCCATACGCTACTTAGGAGGAAATACAAGAACAGGAAGAGCTATTCAGTTTGCCTTTGACCATCTTTTTGCCAAATCATCAAGGTTTTTAACAAAAATAGCAGTTGTACTCACCGATGGAAAGTCCCAAGATGAAGTGAAAGATGTAGCAGCAGAAGCAAGAAAAAATAAAATCACTTTGTTTGCTATTGGTGTTGGTTCAGAAATCGAGGAGGATGAACTTAAAGCTATCGCCAACAAGCCTTCTTCAACTTACGTGTTTTATGTTGAAGATTATATTGCAATATCAAGAATTAAAGAAGTTATAAAGCAGAAGCTCTGTGAAGGTAAGTAATTGATTATAAGATATTTTAGATGTCAAGAATGTAGTTCTCTACCTGTATTTCTTTATTTCACAAGCAGAATGCATTACTAATGTAACCTAAGGCACCTGATATATCTTTACTATGATCTTTAGTCTTGATCTTACTTGCAGAAGTCATTCCCAAAATGTTTTCTTGCTTAAAGAAAGACATGGTGCTTTAATGAAATGTTTTTAATTTTGGTAGGTAGCGTCTTTTCCCTAAGCTCACAATTCTTTAATTAAACTTAGAAACCTTAAAATTCTCATTGCACGTCGCTCACTATAAACACTTCTCGCAACACTGACGATATGAGGCTTACTTTATCCTTCCTGTAGATGCAGCTGATACTCATCTACAGTTTAGCATTTTGTCTTGACAGCTGAGGGGTCAGTCTATCATTGCAAACAGGAGTTCTTCCACTAGCATGTGTTGAAAAACCCAGCAGAAGACTCTTGGCAAAAGTGACTGGAATTGTAACAATCTGTTCTGATCTTTTTTAGAAGGGTTTTAACAGTCAGCCAAGACTGTAAAATTACTTTTTAGCTTTAGAACGCTAGCAGCATTACTGCATTGAGTTTTCTTATAACTTTGTAAAACAAAGACTGACTGATATATGCAAAGAAGAGAGCAAATTGCTTTTAAAATGCTCAGAAGGATTTAATATGTGCAAAGTAGCACTGATGAATAACTACCAAGAGTTGATGCAAGTCATATTTAGTTGTACTACATTTCTACACTTACTGGGAATGAACTAGTTATAATTTGCTCTCAACTTGAGTGAGCATGGACTCTCACTCCATGGACTTCATTTGAAAAATATGATGATACTTAGTTGAGGATAATAGTATTTATTTCTTGATCACAGAATTGCTTAGGTTAGAAGGGATCTCAAGGTCCAACCTCACTGCCATGGGCAGGGACACGTTTCATCAGAACAGGTTGCCCAAAGCCCTGTTCAGCCTGGCCTTGAACACTTCTTAGGGAATGGACGTCCACAACCTCCATGGGCAACTTATTCTGGTGCCTCACAGTGAGGAGTTACATTACAGTTATGACAATCATAATAAATCAGTCTCAGTTCAAAAATTAAGTAAGTTCAGCTAATTTAAAAAAACCCACAACTTCATATAGGGAGGAGTTCCTCAAAATAAACACAATGTTCTGTTTAAATAAAATTTAGGACAAGTGGTATCTTCATCCAGATGGATTTTCTGCTTTCAGAATTAGGTTGTCTAGTATTCTTTATCATTATCTAGTATTTGTTTATCAGCTGTGATATTTGACACACAACTCCTCCAGCAGTAACCTCTGAGTGTTGGCTACCTATACAAAAGTATACAAACTGTTTTAAGTGACCCTTCAGCTCTTACATTGTGCTCTTTCCTCCTGGAAGATGTCTCTCTCAACGAGCAGTCAGAGCCAGCTGGTAGCTTCATTTCTAACTGCAATGTCTGTACCTGGTGACCTGAAAGATGAATAAACTGAAAGTCTTTTATCTGTGCTATGAATAATCTTATTGATTCTGGGGGAACAAAGCAAAGCAGCAGGACTTGGCTACGATCAGCTTCTTGAAACTGCCTGTACACGTTGCAATTCTGTCTTGATTTTCTGTTTTACTATCTTAAAAAGAAAAGCTAGCCTTTACACGCTGGTTAAAACTGGTGGCTTTAACTTCTTTATTGTGTGAGCATTGATATAAGAGCTTAGGAGCAGAATTTCCTTTCTGGAAAAAGGAGGCTGATGCTTGGTCATTCGTGTAGCAAGCAGCGCTGTTAGGAAGTCTAGTCGATGAGAAGCTCTCACGTGCCTTTTGGGAACGCTAGCATTCATTTTAGTGTATGGCAGGGTGAAAAAAAACCGACTGAACCTGTCATCCAGGAAAGACAATATGGCTGAAAAGAGTCCCTGCGTATTTGAGGAATATTTAATATTCTGAAAGTTAAATGTTCCCCTAGTGTTAGTATTTTCTAGCAACAACATGGAAAAGATTGTGTATCAGGAGTGCATTTGAAAACAACAATCACTGCAGAGCTCTGAAGTAGGTAGGTTGCTAAGGAAAATTCCTTTGTGCTGGAAAATTGTATTGAACATCAAAGAGTTATTTCATGCTTCAGGAAGGAAAAATGAAGCACCTAAAACCTATACAAAAATACCAAAAGGGAACAAGATTTCAGTGTAGGCTAGAGTCAAGGGTTTATTTGACAATGAAATGAACCAATTAATATGGTTAATACGCTAATGGACTGTATAAAGGAGGGTTCAAAAATCACTTCCAAAATTGAAAACATAGACAAAACTGAAAACTAACTCAACTTGTGCAAACAAACACAAAAAAAACCCACAAGAGAGGATTCAAAACCACTTATGGAACTGCAGGCAAAATGGCAAAGCCAAAGACTGGCTCAGTTTGGGGGGAAAAAACCCAAGACACGTTTAATTTAGACAACATGAAAACTCCAAGACAAAGATGTACAGAGATTAATTACATGTTCTTACATAAGTGGGCTGAGCTGCTACTTCTATCCCCTCAAAGGAAGAAAAACCCTCAAGTTCTTTTCCCTGTGGAAACATGGAGTCCACTCAGTCCATGCACATGTACCTCAGCGTCAGCAGATATTTTAAAGCCCAGTTCCCTGTTCTACGTGCTTCCAAGCCAATTCTCCAGGAACTAGGGGAGAGCTTGGAATTCCAAGCTCCTTTATCACAGGTTGCCATAACAACTTGCCAGTGCCTCAGGACAAAAAAAACCACCACATTCGAACTGTGACAGCTAGACAGATGCTGTGACTGGTACAATGGGCTCGAAACACACCCCTTCTTCCTATGGAACACACAATTTTGCCACTGGCTTCTACATCATGTATAATGTTTCAGTTATCAAAATATAGGTACTGTTACTCCTGGGGAAGTTCTGACTGGGACCAAGAGGAAAATGTTTTGCAATGAGAACAATGAGCCATTGGAGTAATCTCTCTAGGGAAGTGATAGATTCCCTAACACTGGACAATTTTAAGATTCAGCTGGGCAGGGTCCTGGGCCATCTTGTCTAGACTGTGCTTTTGCCAAGAAAGGTTGGACTGCATGATCTTGGAGCTCCTTTCCAACCTGGGATTCTATGAAAATAGTCCTACCAGAAAACCCAAGAAAAACTCCCTTACTGAGGATGTTTTTATGAAATGCTTCAATGTGCCATTGTGAATGAAGAGTAGTTGTTTTCATGTACAGTTTAACAAATGCTCAACTTTTATTGTGTTGGTTTGGAGTAGTTACTTTGGCATTGATCCTGAATAACTGCCCTCTTACATTATGTAATCCTATTTCCACATTTATTTATTTTTTATTTTACACCACACTTATAATTCTGTAAATGATTAGAGATTCTTACGTTGATTTTCTTGTCAGTGGATACGATTAATGGCAGTATAACTGTGGTTGAACTTTGAAATAAGTGAGTTTAGAAAATGTTTCTATGATAACAGTGTGCAAGGAAGAAACCTGAAATAATGCAGTGTTCTTGCTCTTACTTAATGTCATAAGTATGTTGGCTTAAGTCCTGCATCTGTGTTTTTGAGAAGGGTGAGAAGGAAAGTTGTGTTGGGCTGTGTATTTGCTTTTTATTTTCATTTTGGAGACGCATTCAGAAGGTAGACATTTTAGTTACCAAAATGTAGACAGAGTTCCTGCAGTTCTTTCTTGTAGAACCAGGCAGATAATGTTATTTGGTTTTTAATTTGGGAGTTAGCTCACACTTTGCTGTGGGGATGAAAAGAACACTGAGGTGAATTGAGGCATGTTGCTTTAGGATGGGTTGTCTTTTCCTACCTTAGGTCATGCAGACTGTCACCTTCACTAGAATGGGGTAGTTTCTGCCTGCCCTTGGGTGGGTTAGAAAGATAAGCCATGCAGTACTGCTTGTGTTAAATGAGAAGCCTGCCTAGACCTTTGAGGTGGCAGCTCCCTGGCACTGAAACACGAGATTTTCAGACCATGGCTGGTCCAGATGGACATCTTTCCAAGACTGGTGTTTGTCTACAGAAACAGTGGGAAATGAATGATCAAAATGTATTGATGGTAAACAGCTGAGAATAATTCTGATGAAAACTTGTTTGTTTAATTTTTGCTGATTCATTACTCTGATGCAATGCTTGCTTTAGCATTAAATTCCACTCCGCTATTTCACTGTTTTCTTTTTGAAGTACCTTCGTTCCACTGCCAGCATTGTTGTTTAAAGGGAAGTAAACAGAGAGAACATTCAGCAGGCTTTAGCTTCTGCACAAAATACCTTACACAATATTTGTCCAGTGAGATTTCAGTGTAGTAGACAAGACAGATCAGAGTCCGTTTCAAGCTAAAGAAGATGAAAAAAATAGTTGTAGATAATTCTATCTTTGTCCCTTTTCCAACCCAGTTTTATAGGTGGACAGATGCTGGATTAACCCAAATTGTCAGTGCAGCATGGAAATTAACATATATAATTTTGAAGCATTGTGTAACCCCACAATTTTAGAAATCAAATTCAAATTTTTATTAGGCATTGTAATGCCTTTTAAATACAATTAGTGACAATTCAAAATAGTATGTGACCTAACTGCAGTAAAGTATGACACCTTGGAATTCTACCCTAACGTCTCTAATGAGTTCGCATGTCATTTCTCACATAATATAATTAACTGGCTGCTCCTAATCCTGTTTTTTTTTAATCTTAAAAGGCAACTACAAAAAATTAGGTAGCTGGGAGTTTACTTTTTGAATGTTTTAAGTCATGGTTTGAACTATACTTGTATTTATTATGTTGCAGAATCTGTTTGTCCAACAAGAATTCCAGTTGCAGCTCGGGATGAAAAAGGATTTGACATTCTTGTAGGATTAGGTGTGAAGAAGAAGGTTAAAAAGAGAATTCAAATACCAACCACTAATGCGAAAGCTTATGAAGTAACGTCACTTACTGATCTATCAGAATTGACAAGGTATTTAAATTTATAAATATGCTTTTGTACTTGGTAGGATATTTTTGTTTGCTTAAAGTGAGAGAGACTTCTCAAGATTTATGGAAATGTTCAAGTACTGTCCTTTTCCTTCCCTTTTGTTTAGGAATGTGTTCCCAGAAGGTCTGCCTCCATCCTATGTGTTTGTTTCCACTCAAAGATTTAAAGTAAAGAAGACGTGGGATCTGTGGAGGATTCTGAGTCTGGACAAGAGACTGCAGATAGCAGTCACTATTAATGGAGAGGAGAAAACATTGTCATTCACTACAACGAGTTTAGTAAATGGGACACAAGTCACTAATTTTGCTGTACCTCGTGTTAAGGTAAGGAGTAAGTAAGCATCGTACTGGAATACTTCTTTAAGTACACTTTATTAAAGTGCATTTAAAGAAATGCACTTTATTTCTTTGCCCTTTATGTTTTTTTAAGATTGTGTGGTCTTGTTTTGGCTACTTAGGCTTGTAAAAATCATTGAATCGTAGAATCACTCAGGTTGGAGGAGACCCTTGGATCATCAAGTCCAATCAATAACGCTCCTCTGCAAGTTCACCACTGGGTTAGATTTCTAAGCACCACATCTAAACAATCTTTAAACACCTCCAGGGAGGGTGACTCAACCCCCTCCCTGGGCAGCCTGTTCCAGTGTCTGAGATGGGAAGATGCTTTATCAATGTTTCCAGAGTGTCCACAGTAACCATCACTGTGAGTGTCTGTCAGATGCTCTCTGTCCAGTAGCTTCCCACAGGTGAATTGTGAAGATCACAGGGACTTTTTTTCATACAGTTATTTACCTGCAAAGCACTGTAACGTCTTCTAGAGTAGTCTGAACATGCCATTTCAGTACTCAACTCTTGTAAGAAAAACTGTCTTGGTTGCTCAAGGGTGAGACAGAGGGATGGAGATGCAGTGTCTCCGCTCCTGCATTTGTAGCAGTACAGGAGTATGCAGTCTAGGGATTCCCGTTCGTACTGCAGGGAGTTATCAGTTATGTGGACGAGTTTGCATCCTTTAGCAGGCAAAGAATAGGAAGAATGTACTGCTGCAGTGCTTCATGGCCAAGTGGGTTCAACTTCTGCGGGAAGCAGCGTCCTGCACTTGAATCCTAACTCCAAGCAGAGCTGAAGGAACGTGAAATACAGATCCGCAGAGAAGGAAGCACTCCTATCCAGGAGAAGGTCTTAACTACCAACCTTTTACTAAGGAATTTTATTCTTCTTTTATTGGATGGAGAATTTTACTCATTCTTTTGAAATGTTCTTGGCCTTTTTGTGGTTATTTGTAAGTGAAATAATTTTTCTTTTAAGAACCAGTTTTAAACTTGATTTACTGGAAATTGTTAAAAAATTCAGTTTCTAGCCAATCAAAAAAATTTTTATTTAATTCTTTCTAGTAGCTAGAGTGACAAATCAATTTTAGCCCTGCAGTCCCAGGTATCCATGAGTTCAACATCAAAGGAAGCTTTTGCTTTTTTTTAGTGTTTGTCCGTGCTTATATTGCTGTTATGGAGAACAATCATTTTGTGTCTTTTTTTAGACCTGTATGTTTTAAACAGACAATAAATGTCACTGTGCTTTTAGTGAACCTTTTAATTTAATCTTTATGATAATTTATCATTTTTACTGAGGAAAATGGAGAGGTTATATATTTGATCAGGTTTGTTTTGTCTTGTAATGACAGCCATTGTAGATAATTAAAACCTAATCTACAAATGACGATAAATAGAAACAGAGGTGCTGTCTAAGGATATAAAATGAAATTATACTGTCTAAGAGTGTACGTTGTTATGTGAAGTAAACTTAATTTGTGTTTATGTCTGCAGACGGTGACACAGATACTAGAACATACTGAAAGTTGTATTTCAGTTTACTCTTACGTACAACAAGTGGGATTTAATTTAATTTAATCTTTATGATAATTTATCATTTTTACTGAGGAAAATGAAGAAGTTATATATATTTAATCAGTTTGGTTTTTCTGTCTTGTGATGACAGCCATTGTAAATAATTAAAACCCAATCTAGAAACGAAGATAGAAACAGAGGTGCTGTCTAAGGACTTATTAAATTTAGCATTATAGCAGTTAAGCATCTAGCTAGGCTTGGCTGAAGAATTAACTCTGAAATTAATGAATAGGCTCAAGTAAAGGGTATTTCTTGAACTTCATTTCTAAGGTAGTTGATAGAAGTACTTCTTCAAAGGTACCTCTCATTTTGTGTTACTTGTTCAACTGTACTGTTTGCTTAAAGTAAATCTTAAGCTTTAGAAACCCAAGATTATGCGAGATGATGGATGTAATATTTGGTTTAAACACAGCTGAGGGAGCTGGAGTTGTTCAGCCTACTGGGGGGACCTGATAATGGTCTTCTTGTCCTTGAGGGGAGCCTACAAAAAGGCTAGAGAGGGACTGTTTATGAAGGCCTCTGGTGATAGGATGAGGGGCAATGGTTTCAAATTAGGGAAGAGAAGATTTGAATTGGATGTTGGGGAGAGATTCTGTATCGGGAGAGTGGTTCAATGCTGGAACAGTTTGCCAAAGGAGTTGGTTGAGGCCAGCTCTGTGGCCAGATATTCATGGTGAGACTGGACAAGGCTCAGAGAAGTCTGGTCTAGTTCAGGATGTCCCTGCTCACTGCAGGGTGGTTGGACTAGATGACCATTGGAGTTCCCTTCTAACCTGGGCCATTCGATGATTCAATGATTCTTTCTGCCAATACTATATTGACTTTAAGGATTTTTTCATAAGAAGTTAAGTAGAAAAATTATTCTAGGATCTGAAGTGTTTGAGACATTACATCACTGCTGAAAAAAAGGCCTTTGGCTTCATAGTTTTATCAAATAGAGTTTTGAGCATGTTCAAGGTCTTAAGACCTTGAGCATGTTCAGAGTCTGAAGAAAATGTGAGAGCTAAAAATAATTCTGAAATAGGAATTAATTGTTACCAATATAGGATCTTCTCAATTATCATACAGTAATAATTTTTAGTGGTAAATACTTTATAGATAAAACTTATTTTTTACAATGAAAACAAATAAAGCCTGTGACGTTGATCATCTGAACCATTAGCAGCAGTTTAAGTGTTGAAATGAAATTCTGTTGCTATTTACATACTTTGTTTTAAACAATTGTGTTTTCTTCACTTTTCTTAGACGTTGTTTGATGAAGGCTGGCATCAAATTCGTCTCTTAGTAACAGAGGAATTTGTAACTTTATACATAGATGACCAAGAAATTGAAACCAAGCCATTACATCCTGTTCTGGGTATTTACATCAGTGGCGTAACCCAAATAGGAAAGTATTCTGGAAAGGAAGAAACTGTACAGGTAAGCATATCCTAAAGCCACACTCATTTAGGAAGTTCTAGTGTAGGTTAGTGTTGCGTTGGTACCTTCTGTTTGTATGGTCTTACTCTTCTAGTTTACACTAAGTTGAGATTTAATATATAAAGTTTTCATAGTTAGGAGGAAACAAATGGTTAGGTAGAATCAGCTCAAGTGATATCAGCTTTGTGCTGGGTGCTTAGTTGGTCTCACTGGCTTCAACGGGCATTTCTTTTCTTTTTTGGCTGAAACACAACTTTGATGCAATGTGGTTGCTGGAATTTGGGTAGCAGAGTCTCCAAGTAGGGTATTCCATGGTGCTTGAGGCTTGCAAATAACTTCCTTGTATCAGTGTACCAGTTATGCTGGTGAAAGGCAGAAATAATAACATGCACAGAATCACAGAAAGTTAAAGGTTGGAAAGAACCTCATAAGGTCAACAGTAGATCCCATAGGAATCCAGACATGTTCTGAAAGTCTCGAGAGGAGGAGACCCCAATCTGTCTGGGCAGCCTGTTCCAGTGCTCTGTCACCCTCACATTAAAAAAGTTTTTTTGTATGTTAATGTGGAAAAACATAAGAAAACTTCATAGATGAAGTTTTTTTTCTCCTCACTAGCTCTCACAAAAGTACAAGGTCTATCAACCCTGTTTCTGTCATGCTGCAAATATCTGATTGATTTTGCTCTGCTGGACCCTGCCATGTTCTCCTCTGTTATTAGGAATGTTAAAGTCCTGTTGCCTTCAGCTCTTTGTAGACACTAAAAATCTGGTTAAAGCCTCAGGCTGTAGAGGTAAAGGCTGTGTAGACAAGTGGTAAAGACTTACGTTAACAGGGATCCAGATGTTGGCTAAACAGACTGTTTTCTTACCTTTACAGCAGTGTGGTAGTGACATTACTAATTAGACCAATATTAAACAAAACAATACTGTGAAATACCAAATTATATGTGTAGACATTATTTTTAGTTCCTTTGAGAGCTATGCTTTTTTTGTGCTCTAATTTCATGGTTCTCACTGCTCCTGTGAAAATGTATTGATCATTTTCATTGATGCCTTTACTCAGTTACTCAGTGTAGTTGTAGCCAGGTATCAATTCTATTACTATCATATTCTAGAAGTGTTCAAGGAAACTTGGATGATGCCCTGTGTGTGTGACTCAGTGTTTCTGCTGATAGTGTATAATACTGAGGTGCCCCTTTGTGAAAACTGCTGTTCATCACAGATTTTCCATGAGGCTTCAGGCATTTATTGTAAGGAGAGCAGGGTTTTTGGAATTATCATCAGTCATCTCAGGCAGGATCATTCCCCTGTTGTAGTTCTGCGTGTTCTAGGATTAGAGGATTGGTTGGTTGTTGCCGTCTCTTATTTTTGCAGTGATTTAGGAGAAAAAAAAAGACTTCTATAATTCCCAGGAATAGAAGTTAATGTTACTAGCAAGACATGTTATCTAAAATGAAAATGAAAACACTTTAGGAATGTTGAATTGTGTAAGATCCTCTTCTGATAGCAAATGCAGAAAAGAATATCTGCCTCAGGTTGTAATTTTAGGTTTCCAGATAATTTCTGTAACCTGAACAATGCATTTCCTTTCACTGAGACTCTGATGCATTCTGCAAAGTAAACTTTGCCAAGACACTTCTCCTTATCCTACTGTTATAGAGAACTATTTTAATGACTCTGCGTGTTGCTTTTCAGTGAAAAGGGATTTTGAAAGCCTTTAGATATAAATCAGTTGGAGTAGGGATGCAAAGTGTGACACAAGCATCTTCTTCAGACATTCTTTCATGCTCTTGGTGCTGCTCCAGTTCAGATGTCTTCTAGTGGTATTTTGCAAGAGTTCTTGATTTAATTAGGATCTAGCTGAAGTGCTTCTCAGCATTGCAATGATAAACTTGTGTATGTTCTTAAACTGGAGATGTTTTACATTCAAAACGAGATGTTCACTAGGCATAGCATTAACAGACTCAACTTTATGCATTTTCTTCCCATGCTAATCCAATTTACAATTCAGTGATTTCAAAGAAACGTAACAGGGCTTTTTTCTCTTTGCAGTCATGACAGCTCCTGCTAGAAAAAGCGTTCTAAATTGTTCTGGGGTCTGTTAACAGAGCACAGAGAACGGCACATACTTTTGCTTACCTGGTGCCAGTGGTTTTATTGGTTGCTTTTTCAAGTTTTGCCTTGCACAGGAAAACTCTAGAACAAATTCTTTCAGGCACCAGAGATAGGAACTTTCTGATGCTCCATCAAAACTTACCGATCTTTCCTCTGCCAGAGGCAGGCCAGCACAGACACTTGTTCTCAGGACTCTCGAGGTAGAAAGGAAAACGCTGGATTTCCTTTTGCTGCTGTAACTTGTTTCCCAGTGATATTGGCAGCCAGTGTAAGTCGTGCTGTGTGTGTTTGGATTTACTGCCAAGGATTAGGGCAGTGAGTTCATTATTTTAGAAAACAAAATCTTGGATTGATTACTTTTTTCAATTAATTCTGGTACAAAATGTTACATTGGTTGCATTACGAGTAGCCTGACTACAAATCTTTCTGCATCTTTAGTGGTTTTTAATCCCAGTGAGCATAGAGTGTCCAGTTCTCTCTTGCCTTTTAATGTTGATTTTTTTTTTTAAAAAGTTGTGGATTATATAATGTAAGAAGAGTCTAGCTTAAACTATAACCGGCTCTCTGAAAAGTCTTTTGTGCTTTGAATTACAGTTTGACATACAAAAACTGCGGATCTACTGTGACCCGGAACAAAATAATCGAGAAACAGTCTGTGAGATTCCAGGATTTGTGAGTACCACAATGAAGTTTTGGGGAATACTTGGTGGTTTTTGCTTAGAGCAGACTCACTGAATTCTTAATATAAGTAATATTAGATCGACTCAGCTGCTGCCCCTGCCACCTGTGTAATGTCAAGCAACCCAGAACAGAATTTGGCTTTCAACCTTATTTTGCATTAAACTATTTTAAAAGTTATCTTACTTTAGATATTTAATGGTGGAAATTTGGTAGCAGTATAGCTATCAAATTTAGAGATCTTCTTTTCCTAATTAAGATTTTAAACATTACAAATGAATAAAACTACTGGCTTACAGAACTCAAAAACGTCAGATACTTGTCCAATAGGCTTCTTGCTACTTCTCAAGTTATTTGATCTCTGGCATTTTTATACAGACCCCACAAAGTTATGTTTTTAAGTCACCTTTTCCTGCCAGGAAAATCTAAATGTCTGTGTTAAGTATCTGATTAACTGAAATGTTGCTGAGATTTCATGAGGTCTGTTATGGATCCGTAAGACACAAATAAAATCATGTTTGGTGGTTTATGGTGTGTGTACACAATTAGGAAGCTTGTGGGGATCCTTCAACCCTCTCTTCGCACTCTGTCTTACCGTTAATTTTGCAATGAAATGTAAAACACATGCAGACAGATTTGGAAACCATGCATGACCCAGCTGGGACCAGGTTTTCCACAGCATTCAGCTCTTATCTGAAAACACAGTTGAGAGATTTTGTGTGTATTGTTTCCCCAAAGTCTTCTCAGTTGTGTCTTGTGTTCGGTGGTGTGATTGGCAACAAGTCAAAGCAAGAAGTCTGATTTTTGCCAGTTTATTTTCACTTGCTGTCATTGTAAGTTCAAAATGGGCTTTACCCATGAAGTTCTGGACTCCTTAGGAAAACAAAAATGTTGGGTATCTGAGGAGGAAGATGTGATTTGTGGCTGCGTTCTGTCAGTGTCGTTGTGTCAGGGCTCCTGAATTAAGCAGGGAGCTTTATATCCTACACGCTGAATTAATCCCCTTTCATGGAAACACCTAGTAATTTTAAGTTCCCTCTGTGATCCATGAAGAAAGATCACCCCTAAAGGTTGCCTAAGATGAAAACTGAACAGAGAGGAAGATGTTGCCCACAGTGTATGAAGTCTCTGGTGCATATAGTGGCAATGGTGGCTCTCAAACCATTAAGATAGGTATTTTCACAAGTGCCGTGCTGAAGTGCTTGGGGATGAATTGTTCTGTGGTGCAGATACTGAAAAACTCAATTGATACCAGCATCTAATGCAGTGGCACAAGAAAAGCCCAGCTTTGCCTCTGTGCTGCTACATGTTTTCCCAGGTGGTGGATTCAGGCAGATCAGAGACTTTGGAAATATTTTGGTACATTGTCTGACTTGAATGAGTAAGCAGAGGATCTTTCTAATGAGAAGTTTCTCATGGCAAGATGTTCAACCTGAAGCTAAACACCTACTTGATTAATATTTGTATGGTTCAGTATATTATCCTCTTCATCACTTTTGGAAAATTGCTGCTGGTACCTCATGTTGCAAGACCCTGAAGTGAAATTAAAAGAAGTGCCTCATCACAGAATCACAGAACATTAGGGAAGGGACTTCAAAGGATCATCTAGTCCAGTCCCCCTGCCACAAAGCAGCTGCACATGTCTGAAAAAGTCTAAAGCTTTGAATAATTAGTCTTGAGTTTACAAATGAATGGATTTTGCTTGCTACAAATATTTCTGTACTCTTAAAGTGTGTCTTTTCTTATTTCAGAATGGAGAGGTAGGCTCAATCCTAAACTGCTCAAACTCAGTTTAAGGTAGTATTTGACTTTATATAAAATTCTTGCTATTCTAGGGAATCTACACTTTGTTTTGACAAATGGGCAGAATTTTGAGTTTAAAAGTGCTGGACTTCTATTGGATTCTAGCTGACAGAAAAATAAAGATCATTTTCTGAAGAAACCCATGTTTATTATAGTAAAAGGCCTGGGGGTTTTTTATTGTTGTTTTTCACCCAGATTCAATTGCTCTTATTTGCAGGAGTGGATGTGGTTGCAAAGTGAATGGGGGATATGCACCTGTTACCTGCATTATGCTATTGGGAGCTTCCTGAGGGGAACTGGTTTGGAGGCTTAATGTGAAGGCTTCCCTAGCCATCCTTGTAACTCCACTTGGTACCACTGCAAAGGAAACTACTGTATGATCCTGAGACAGAATTCCTTTCAGAGAACAGTGTAAAACAGTCTGCATTGTTATAGACGAGCACAATGTTACAGAAAGTGTTTGAGATGATAAAACTTGCTAGTTGAAAAAGAATTCACGGCATCTACCTCAGTATGTACATCTGGTAAAGATGCTCCCGGATTTTGTATGCCTGACCTTGTGTAGGTGGATTACCTCTTGCCTGCTTTGGTAAAACTCTGAGGTGTCATATGGTCTCAATGGTTAGAAGTAAAAGTCTGTAGAGGTCTGCCAAGGTCTAACGTTTACCATTGTTTGTATAGGGAGCGTAGTTTGGGGGAGCTCACCTTATTCTGTTTGGTGGAGGAGCACCCTGGGGGCCAGGACTTGTGCCTTCTAGGAGTTGGTGGTAGCACCTTTCTTCTAGCAGCTTTGTAGTTCAAACATATGCCCAGGAGGTACGAGACAGGATTTGCATTCCTTTCAGCCTTGCTACGTATGATAGCACGCCCATCGGTTGTGGCGATTGTGCTGGACATAATATTTATTAGACTCTTCACACAAACTTTAGTTAGGCAGTTGTATTTAATAATTGATCACATTCCAAAAGATGAGCATCACATAATTAGGAGGAAGATCTTTTTGCATATTTCCAGATATAAAAATTATCAAACTGTGTGACATTTCTGAAAAAGCAAGTAGAGTTTCAGATGTCAGCCCAGTGTTGGTACTTGATTTGTTTTTATTTATTTGTCTTCTGGGTAAAATGATTCGTTCATGCATGCAAAGTAGTTGGAGGGCAATAAGGAGAAATCACAAGAGTGAAAGCCAGGACCTATGCAGAAAATCAGCTTCATATAATGTTATAGTACATATGTTGAATGGTTTTGGCATTGGGTATTGATGGCTGTTTTCACTCTTGGTAGTGCCTGAATGGTCCCAGTGATGTAGGCTCGACACCAGCCCCCTGCATATGTGCTCCAGGAAAACAAGGACCTCCAGGCCCCAAAGTAAGTTTCCCTTCTGTCTTACTGAGTGTACACAATTCGTTGTTGTTAGTTTTTCTTCAAGTCTTATGTTGGCCAGTTGCAGTCAGGCAGACTAAAAAAACAGGAGACAAGTTCTTCTAGTTCAGGTTAGCATCTGTAAGGGCAGGTTTTGGTGCCACTCAATGCCGCTGTCCGTGTTGCCAGCAAAGGTGTTAAACAGCACCAGACCCAAAACAGACCCTTGAGGATCACCACTCATATCTGACCTCCACTTGGACTTTGAGCCATTGATCACAACTCTTTGAGTGTGACCATCCAGCCAATTCCTTATCCACCAAGTGGGCCATCTGTCAAATCCATGCCTCTCACAAGGACAGTGCAGGACAGTGTCAAATGCCCTGCACAAGTCCAGTTAGGGTTGCTCTACCCTTATCCACCAACACTGTAACCCTGTCGCAGAAGGCCACCAGGTCTGTCAGGCATGACCTGCCTTTAATCAGGCTTTAGTACCCTTAGTGCTTACTGGGAGAGTTCCACCTTAGATCTTCCAGTGCCCTTCATTCAGTGTTGGAGAAGGATTAAAACATAGACAAGACTTGAGTTTCAAATGTCTGACGTGGCCATCTCAGATCCCTGGTAATTTGCTGTAGTAACTGCTAAGCAGTGCTTCCAAAGTTACTCACTTGCCTTGTAAGGGTAGAATAGAAAACCCCAAAGCATTTGTCTTTCATCAAGCAAATAATTTAAAAAACAATAAGAAGGGGTTAACAGTGTGCTGTACCTACCTCAAATGTTGATAATTTTCAAACTGCAACAAGAGGCATTGTGCATCATCTCCCACTCCATTCAGAATAGCATTTCTGTTATTTATAGATGAAAACATGTTTTTTCAGTGACGTTGAAAATGGTTTCGTATTTCCTTCCTCACGTCCTCCCTATTTACAACAGTTCTTCAGCTGTGATTGTTTCCAGGTCTGTTGATGGTTCAGGCTGAAGAAAATAGTACCTTCTCAATGCTTCTGTATCAGTAGAATGTTTTTATAGATCATATCTTTCTAGATTTTGCTGGGCATTTATGTGTTAGACCACTTTAATAGTCTAGGAGGGAGAGTATGTTGAGTAGGAAATGTAAGTTCCTGCTTTCTCACCATAAACTTGAAGCCTGGAGAACTGACTTCTTTTCCTGTAAATATGGTCATAGCAGAGATTATCAAAACAATTGCAAACACCTTATAAGAAGTGGTTTGAAAGAATAGCTGTTGTAGAGAGCAGTAAGTGTGTCTAGTGAAGTTTAGTACTTAGTAGTTCTTGATCCTGGTTCCAGCCTTCTCAATGCTTTTACTTGAAGAATGAGTCAGCCAAGGCATGTGAGGGTTTTCTTTAGTGTAGAACTGCTACATTAACAAGGTTTAATAAAGATTTTTCATTGATTTGATGAAAAGCATTTTTATTTCTGTTGATTAAGCATCTAAGATGATGGTCCAAACTTGGACAAGTGAGCCCTTGCTCAGTTGCAGCACAACTTCTTCATCAGAAGTTAGAGAGAATTTTCTCAGAGAGGGTCTTACGGGATCAGTTCTTTTGGAATTTTTGAAATCTTTTGTAACAGGAATGGCTCCTTGATGGCAAGTGTCTGTATCTGGAGACACCGTTTTGTGGAACATATTAGGGTTAAGGTTACTCTGTGTTAGTTTTAAAATGCTCATTCATCTCTTCCGTGTGTTAACACCTTGCATCTCCGTAGGGTGACCCTGGACAGCCTGGGAATCATGGTTATCCTGGTCAGCCTGGTCCCGATGGTAAGCCTGTGAGTACTAAAAACTTAGTCATATATTGCAAATGCAGGGGAGAAAACGTGTACCAGTGGTAGCAGATGTTCAAATTCCCATGGTTTTATCCCCATTCTTTGAAACTCTCAATAATCATTTAAGTGCTGTCTGAATATAACAATTCTGTGCGTTTGTTACTCTGAGTATTTTTGTTTTAAACTAAAATATTGTAAATAAGATGTAAATATTCCAAGTTTGACTTAGGCACTGCTGTAAAGCACAAAACAGGCTATGAGTGCTGCTGTTGGTCTTTGCATCAGTCAGTTATCACCTTCTGACCTTCAGTCTTTCCTGCTTATGAACATTAGAAAGTCCTTTGGGCAGCTAAAATCCTGTCTATTTGTTTTAGGGATTGCTTCTTGTGTTTAAGCTTGGATCATTTCATTTCTTTTTAAGCTGCCTGAGGTAGCCCATCAAAATATGGAGGTAACATATCCGGTGTTAGAGATATTTTGCAGTTCTAAACACAATGTTGTAAAACACCTGTATTTTACTTTTTTAAGATCATGTTCCATTAGTATGGATAGTAAAGACTGGAAGAAAGTAGATTGATAACACGCATCCCTAAAGTGAAATTGACAGATTTCATAATGGCTTGTCTGGTTTTAATGCTTAGTTGTTTTCATGGTAATAAAAACAAATATGTATAAATTTAATGGTTAGGTCCTTAGGTTGTAGTCTTAATTTGAAATCTCCAAGAAGCAGAAGAGAAAGGAAGCATCGTGTCTTGAAACCCACAGAAAATGCCATTACGGAGGAATCCCAAATACTTTTGTGAATGAAAATATAAGATGATGCCCCAAAATGTGAGAAAATAGAAGCAGATGAGTGCGGAGAAAACAAAATAGTTTATGAAGGAAATACTGGATTATGGACTGGTGAGCGGTCCTGTTCTCCTGTACAAACTGTCTTAACGCGGAGCTGTGTCACAGAAAGTGGCCATCACAGTGTGACCATGCCCGTCACTAGAAGTAGACGTGCAGTATGGATAAGCGTATCAGAGATTTATTTGATCCTGATATTTTGAAAAACTGGTGTTGTGTAAGTTTTCGTGAAGCAAGAGTGGACTGGATGTTTGTAGGGAGCTAGCAGCTTCCATTCTCCTTTTGAAAACTCGATTAAGACTTTACTGCTGAAGTGCCCAGTATTGAAACAGTTTGTTACGACCTTTGTGTGCTTGTATTAACGTGTTTCCACCTCGCCGCTCTGTATCTCCCCATAAGCACTGACATTTGTAGCTGTGAATCATGAAGGAGAAATAAATTGATCCTGTAATCTGGAAGTTACAGGGTTTTTCCTGTGAGCAAATCATAATGTGCAAAGACGGGGATTCTCTGGACGTAAAAAGGATTAGCAAAAGGACCTCAGGCAATTAGAAGAGAATCAAAAAGCTCTGCCAAAGGATAAATTTTACCATTTGCTGAGTTGGAGTTAATATGCTACTTGAGGTGGTTGCAGTCAAATCAGTTAAATGCTATAGCTTTATGAATTTTTATTAATTCTTTTCCAAGTGCAAGCTGTCTTCTTTTGCACTGTAAACCTATTAGATCATTTGCATCTCTGGCCGATACATTATTGTTCCTTACAGTAGGTTGTTGAGTTTTTCCTAGGCTAGCTTTTAGCCATGAACCATAGGAGACCCTTCAGAAACACTGTGCAGGAAAACAGATTCCTCTCTTCTGTTTCACTTGTTTATTTGCTAAGGCAATTTGTGGGTTTCCTTGTTTGAGATAACTTTGCTCATATCATTTCTTTTTTTTAGCTGCATCCCCCAGGGAACTCTTTATAGCCAAGTCTTAATTCAGATGCCACAGTAGGCTTACAGGTAGTTGTGCAGTCCATGTTGTTTAATCAAATGAATTTGCTTTCAAAGAACTTTTCTGGAAAGTCAGTATTTTCTGCTCCCAAACACATTTTTATGTTCTTCTCTAAAATTGTTCCAGTTTGCCTATCTGGTATTCATTTTCTTAGAACAGTGTAACTGGTCAGTAAAATGTTTCCTGCCCTAGAAGAAGGGTTTTAGGCATGCATTTTAGGCATGCACTTATATTCCTATATGTAACTGATTTTTAAAATGAAGCATCAAAAAAAAAAAAGAGTTTATTGTTTCTGGGCTGGCTGGATTGTTTCGTGCAGAAAAGCTCAAAACTATTCCCATGAATATCTTAAATCCCACCAGAAAGTAATTGTTCATCTGGTGTTACCCAGTAAAATTGCTTGCTGTAGTGTTTGGGGAAGTGAACATAAACATGACTCATTTCAATCATGCCTTAACTGGTTTTTTAATAGTTTTCTTTGTAGGTTCATTGTTTTTTTTTTCATTCAATTGCAACCTCTGTTTATTTTCCATACTTCAATGCACGTACAAAAGATTGTTGTGGGTTGAGGCTGTACTCTCTGCTAGTCTCTCTCCACACCTCTTCAAAAGAGGAAGAGAAAGGGAATAAGGGAGAAAGACTTTAAAGACTGGGAAACTAAACCAGCTTTAATTAAAACAATAATATGAAATATACACAAAAACAATACTGAAGTTGCTGGCAATTACATCACCATCACCACTGATGCAGATGCTGGGAAGTCCCAGACTGAACTAAATGCAGGAGCTGGATTTAGGACTGCACAGATTTGTATCAGAGGCAGAATGGACAGGTTCCTCCTGACACCAGCCATTGAGGAAGAGAGGCAAAGAGGGCAGAGTAAGACCAGAGTGCTGATGTTCGTGGTCTCTCAGCTTCATATTCCATACGATAGATATGGGATGGAACACCTTGTTTGTCAGTGATAGGGTCAGCTGTCCTGTCCGCTTTTCTCTGTAGGTGTGGCTTCTCATTTACCTGCACTCCCAGCACACACAGAGGATTTAGACCTTGGTGTCCATAGAAGCAAGTCTAACAAGAGCCTTTCCACTTGATGGTAGCTGTGACCATCCAGTGCTATCACTTGTAGAAGCAGCGACTGTCTGTACAGGGTTGCCCTTAACTTCAGAAAGTGCAGTCAGTTAGAAGAGATTGAGCTAAAAAGTAAAATCCCTGAACAGAATTGGTTCTGTTCTGACTTAAACTAGGACAAAAGTTCAGTTGAAACAACTGGAGAAAAACACAGAAGTGGGAAGCATAAGGAGGAATTAAAATGCTTTGGTTTTCAATCATAAATGTCATTTGGGATCCAAAGTTATTGAAACTTCAGAAGAAGTAGCATTGGTACATAAGCACAAGGATAAAAAGAGCATTTGGATCTCAACTGGAACCCAGTTGAACGGGCATTATTCATCAGAGAGAAGCCACTGGAGTGATTGCTGGCCTGGAGAATGCTCAGCAACCTGTCTGTGCAGTCACAAAGCTGGTTGGTTTTTTATTCCAAAGGGTACTTTATATGCACTGGGGGAAACTCAAATCAAGAGGAAAAACAAATGAGCAGAGTCTCTGTCCAGTGATCTCTTGAGGTGATGTGTTATAGGTCTGCTGAGAGAAAACCAAACATACACGTAGTGGTTGGTTTTGAACTTTGGACTGTGGTGCTGTCTGGACAACTCTCCAATGTTCCATCCTGCTTCATTCATGAAATTTTGCCTCACCTTTACAGCCCTCACGAGCAGCAAGCAGATTAAAAATAGTCTGGTGAGACTCACGTTATGAAAAGCCTCGTGTAATTAACTCCTGATTACTCCAATAATTATTTTACAGGAGGTATTAAACATTATTGGACTACCCAGGGTTTCAGAATATTCAGTGACAATAGTAAAATGGCAATGGCTGGCTCTTTCAGCAGTGGGTTTGGAGTAAAAACGTCTCGTAATTTCACATATACATAGGTTTACCTGTGCTATTGTATGGCTTGCCTGGAAATGTAAGTTAGTATAAACTCTGCAGCTACTTCTCTCAGGAAATTTTCAGAGGCATAGTCGATAACTGTGCTGTGAAATGCTGCTTTTGGTTCCAGACAAATACGTGTTCCTCAGTGACCTTGTTATTCTTGGAAGAAGTGTGTTTGTTCTGTTCTGACTAACACAGTCACGTAATGGCTTCACTGAGAGACTCCTTTGAAATCACAGTGATGCTTGATGTTGGTTTGTTGCATACAGCTCTACATTTCAGACCAAGGACCATATGACTATCTTCAAAGGCAGATTGTAAAGATGAACATCTAAGCAGTGAAGAGACATTTATATTCCCTTGATACATCATCCCACCTCACAGAAGTTTTGAAGCTTGGGAATGTTTTAATTGGATGTGTGACCTTTCATTTAATAATCTTGATGGCTAGATTTTTTCTTCTGTGGTATATATCTGGTCTAGTGGGAGGTGTCCCTGGCCATGGTAGGGAGGTTGGAACTAGATGGTCTTTAAGGTCCATTGCAACCCATTCAACGATTTGAGTGCAGACCATCATGTTCTGGTAAAATATTCTAGCAACTCTTAGCTAGCAGGTGACGGAGTAGCCAATGGAAGTAAGTTTGTTCAGGTGGAGAAAGACTGTAACAGGCCAAAACAAACCAAAGCAACAAAAGGCAACAGACCAGGCAACAAAAATTCTTTTCTGTTCTTCTCCCATAATAGTATTCATCATTGCAAAGTTTTCTTATTACAGTACCCCCACAAGTGTATGTTAGAGGATAAAAGCTGCATTTAATTACCTTTTTGATTCATCTTCATTCTTTGTAATTCACCTCCATCCTTTGATATACATAGACCGAGGTGCTTCACTGCAAAGACAGTTCTGGTAGTCTGTGGCAACTAATACCACAAGATGCCCTACAGGGCCATGCTGTTTAATAGAGGAAGGAGAGAGGAGGGGACACTTGTTCTAAGCTCCTGAGTTACCACTGCTTAACAAAGTCAGAGATAAACGAGTAAGGCACAGGCTCCAAACAGACCTGCTGGAGATAACCACCTCACTGATCCACACGTCCAAAGGGTCAGGAAGAAGAGAAGTGATAGGCAGATGAGTTGGGTGTGGGATAGGAAAAATGCTGCCTGAAAAAAAAGAGGATGAAGGACCTGAGGCAAAGCCCATTAGGCAATCAGCAACTTCTCAGAGAAAAGTTAAATCACTTCATCTAAATACTTCGAGTACTTTCTAGCATTTCTGTTTCCTTGCAGTGTTTTAGAGACTGATATTGCCGGTAATGAAGAAGGTCATAGCACGACTGTAAATTTGAGTGTAGGTGTGGATATGTCTGAATTGACATAATAACTTCTGTCCTTTAGGATGTAATGTAACTTAAGAAAAGAGCTTGGAAACTTCTAATACTCTAGATACACGCACTTTAAATGTACTACAGGTTTTTGGTAAGTCACTTCCTCAAGAGGCTCGCAGACTTCTCTGTCAGAATGTTTTCCTAACACTGAGTTAAATTTTTCTTCTGGGGTTGAATTCCATTAGGCTTACTTACATTACCCTAAATAGTTCTGTTTACTTCGTGTTTACAGTCCTTAAATATCTTTAGACCGTTACTGTTGATTCTTGGTTGTTTCCTATTCAAACGGAGCTTGTTTACTTATTCCCTCTTATTTACTTGTTTACTTATTCCCTCTTTCCCAAGTAGTCCTGTTGTTATGTCTTTATCATTGATGTCGTTGAGTGACTCCAAGAGCTTTTCTGTGAGGAAGGGTTCAGCTGATGTTACCTTATCAGTACATCTCCTGTTTTAATTGGTATTTTTATTTGTCTGTGTGATACATCATGATTGCTGTCAGAACTTCCACCTCTAGGCATGCAGGTGCATTGAAGATATGCTCTTGAGGTTTACTCTGCTCTTGCATCTAAAAGTTCTTTGACATTAATACTTGTCAAGTGTTTTTCTTGCTCAGTTTATTTTCTTTACAAGTAATACAAATTTCATTTTCCAACAAGGATCTTAATTTTCTGGCAGTGACAGTGCTAATGTGTCTGTATCCTTTATGTAAAATCTTTGGCTTAAGTATTCAGTTCAACTTTTTCCCTTAGAATGACTTGTAATCTATTGCCATATTCTTTAATTCCAAAGTTAGACTTTAGCTGTGATTTTTAACTTAATACTCAGCCATCTGGTACAAAACTAAGCATCTCAGCATCTTCCAGTTTATCACTTTGCCTTTACAGATTTTCAGGCACTACAAGTTTATCAGCACTGTTCCTGCCCACAACATATTGTAATAATTCTGACTACAGATGCACTGATGTTAAATAATGACATGTATGTAAAATACATTCAAAGATTCCATTAACTACTAATGAAAATATTGATTTAGGGTAAAGACAATAGGTGGAATTCAGTTTAACACACCTACATTAAGTGTATTTATAGGTGTACAAAGACACTGGGTATCTACATTCCCATATTACTCAGCAGGTCACTAGTGTGCCCCAAGAGGTGTGGGATTCTTGTGCTGTAATGTATTTTGTCTTGCCCAAGTTGCTCCTTCAAAAGGATGAATGCTTCCCAAATATTTTGTGCTATTATTCAGTTCAGTCAGGAAATTGTTTTTCTCTGCTTCTTCCCATACTTGGTTAAAAGGAGAAGGATGGGAAACTGTGTTTCAGAGATCTAAAATGTGAAATTCTGGATATAGGTAGAATTTTATCTTGCAGAAATCAATGAAATGTTTTTCTTTTTTCACTTTTTTCAAAGAAGAAGTAACAGGATAAACTTTTAAAGGCATTTTTTTTTGACCTGGTGAATTGTCTCACCTACCCAGAGAGCCTATAAGCAATCTGGGAATGCTGCACCACTTGCATTTAAAGTTCACTTTGCTAGAACCGCTTTGAGTACTGTAAGTGAAATGCTTGAGAAGGGATCCATGTACGACAGAGACCTAGAATTCAGTTTATTCCTACACTAAAGGTTACCAGCTGGCTCATCAGGTGTCTGCTCAGCTGTCTTCTGTGAAGAGGGCACAGTGAGTGCTCTCTTGTGTCTCCCTAGCAAGTCATTTTAGCTCTGTTTATTATTCCCAGGAAGTTCTGACTGATGGAAAGAAACATAGCCCTTCTTGTAGTTAAACTGTTCTATTAGCTCTTGATTAGCTTGTGTGGAAATTCTTCCATAAATTTGTGAGCTAAGCTATTAAGACCAAAGCTGATTTGGAAATAGGATTACTAGTTCATTCAGTTCAAATCAAGATACAAATCTGCGTATTTGAAATTGGATGGTGGAGTGGAATATCAAGTTTAGTTTGGTCTGCCTTTGAAAGATCTGAGCCAAATAGCCTCAGAGTTTTATAGGACAACATTTCTTATTCATTGTATTGTCTCAAAAAGAACGTGATCCTCTTTGTATTCCGTTTTGTCATGGGAATGTCACGTTTTTAACACAGCTAGGTAAAATTTCTATCTTTCACCGACTTACTGTGTTACAGGATTATTCTGAAGCAGGTATTAATTATGCATAAAGTTTGACTGTCTTTGTTGTACTTGCTGAATCCAATTCTGGGTTCTGCAGAGGCTCTCTTGTTCTGCCAATGCTGATTTCTAGTAAAGCATTCCTGAAATTCTCTTTTCAACTCATGAATTATTTAGTATGTCTTTCTGTAGCCCTCCCAGGCGTTCCAAGTATTTGTGCTAGCCTGCTATATACCTTCAAGTTAAGCGCTTCGTATAAAGAATGGAATTTGTATTATTTAGAGATATTACAAAACTAGCTGCATAATGCATTGGATCATGCCTTGTTTGTTAAAGCTCATTCCTCCAACTGCCAAGAAACCTTTAGAAGTCCTGGAATTTTGCAGCTATTTTTGTTGAGAGAGAGAGAGAAAAAAAAAACCTGTCTACATACGTGGGTTAATTTGTTCTTTCTCTTTCTTTTCTTTCTCAGTTGGGAATAAAACAGTATGTTCATTACCTTCTCATATCACAATTCTAAAATGACAGATGCCTGGAGGCTGCAAACCTCAGGTGCAGAGAGGGCGGCTTCTGAAAGCTGAATTCTAAATCTCAGATGTGTGATAGCAGTTTCTAAAAGCTGTAACTTGACATGACAGGGTGGTGACAACAGTTCTCTAGTGACCAGAGGATTGGGTTTTCCTCAAGTAGGTATTTGGAATTTTTTGAATGTAACTTACGGAAAGTCACAAGTCTTTGATTCTTTTTCCTTAGGGATACCAAGGATCAGCAGGAACTCCAGGTATCCCAGGAAGTCCAGGAGTTCAAGTAAGTTTATATTTGCATTTTAGGATTTGAAAATCCGAATTAAAATCCTGCTCTTCCAATATCCATTGTTTGCCATTGAGAGTTGAGTTGTGGAGAATGAAAAGGACTCAAAGGATGGCATCAAGTCAGGGACCATCCTTGGGCGAATTACTTTGGTACTCACGTGGCTTTAGCATTTATAGGCAAACTGAGAGTTATGCTGAAAGTCTGATAAATTGCTAGGGAGGAGCAGGACTTGGTTGGGATTTAGCTATTTCCTTCCTGATCCGGAAGCCAAATAGAAGTTCCTTCCATTTGTCTGTGAATCAGTAACAATGGTCTGAAGCCCTGTCAGAGTGACTGATTACCCACTGTTCACATGGCTCAAAGAAGGTTTCAGATAAAGCTCAGACTGATGGAGGAGATCTCTTTCTTCATTGATTAGTAACCTTTACTGGGACAGTGATTGAAATCCAGTGCTGTGTTTTACCAGTGGCATAATCCAGTTTGGCTGGATAGTCCAGGACTTAATAAATATCTGAGAGTGTGCTGAGGCCAAGAGTGAGCCAGTGACATGTCATATGTGAAGGCCTTCTGGTGGACATTTGAAAGAAAGGGATGCCTCTGGACTTGGACAGGTAGAGTGGCATCCTTTGTTCCTGGGGTGGTCCTTGGTTAGAGCAAAGAATAGCATTCCCCGACCATAGGTTATACCAGTGTGCCACGTGCTGGTGGTAGCTCAGGCTTTATTCTGCAAGATGCTGACACGTCAGTCCCCAGGTCATGCTGTGTTACGCTTCTGAGTCTCATTCAGTATCAGATCACTTTAGCATTTTAACTAGCTTGTTTTTTTTGTTGTTTAGGGACCACGTGGCTTACCGGGTATCAAGGGAGAGCCGGGGAAAGATGGGGCTAAGGTAAAAAAACTCTAAAACAACAAAGAAGAAATAGAAAAAAAATATTCTACCCTTGTAATTTCTCATATTTGCTTTATATTTAGTATTTTCACATGAGGCTTCTGTGAGAATTGCTTACTAAAGAGGTAATAACAAATAAGAATACTAAATGTAGAATGTTAATTATTCAGATTGGTTCCTTTCTATCTCTTTTCACCTCTTTTCTCTTGAAGATAAGCTATGTAAGAATTTATTGATGATACTTTTTATCAGAAAATACTGACTAATTGATAATAATGCTTTTTGTGGAAAAATTCCAGCTGAAGTATAGGCAGTAGCTTGGTGCTGCAGGTAGATGGTGAAGCGTCTATGTATATATATATCTCTCTTCTGGTAATCAGGATAGACTTGAATCTGGATCTCCTGTAACACACTGGTGAAGCTGTCCACTGGCTATTGGCAGGTCTCACTGATGTAGATATCTGTGTTCACCTTTCCATCACAGTCTTGCTCTGTATTTAGAAATGCTCTAAGTTCATGAGATAAAAATGCATTTTGGGCTTGGTTTATTAAAACGTCGAACTCTTATTTTGGTAAAACTAACTCTTGTTTTGCAAACACATTTTACTGTAGAGTTTTCTTCTTTCAGTGTTCCTGATGTTAATCCTCAAATTCATCACTGTTCAGCAGAATTCTCAAATGCAGGATTAGAGCTGAAAAATGCGCTTATGTGTCCTGTGCTGCTGCTTAGGCATCTTAATCTGGTTGATCTTAGACACAAAGCTAATTGATCAGTCAGTATTGGGCCGTATGCAAAAAGAAAGGAACTGATGATGAAAAGCTCTGTTCTCCCCGCAGTGCTGTCGTGTGACAGAATGTTTCCTAGGTTTCAGTCCAGGCTTGTTTAAAGTGTGCCAAGAGTTAGGGCTTCCACCACTGGTTAAGAAAACATCTTCCATTGTAAAATAGATCTTGCCATTAATTCTTTTCCTTGTGAATCAGATAAGATTTTTATCTCTTACTTTCATCCCATTACTCCTAAAGTTTCTATAGCAGCTAATTCAAAACTGTTTCTGTTGCCAAGTTTATTCAATAACTGAACCACCACTTCTGAGCAGAAATCGAGGATACATCCATTCTCTTTAAGAAGCCATGGGTGCATAAATTGTTCGTTTTGTAAGCTTTGCTGAATTTCAAAGCTCCATTCATTGCCAGTTTTCAGTAAGTGTTTGTTGAGAGACGTTTTGATAGCATTAACCCACAAACTGTCGTATCTGCGGTTGTGTTCCTGTCTTCTGCGAATACATGACAGACTGCTACAAACCTGCTTAGGGAAGGATGATTTGATAAATATGACTGAGATGTGTGTTCATTTACCCTTCTTAGAACTTGGAATACTGTGTAAAATACCCTCCTGAAGCATAACTGACTTCTTCCTTTATGATTGAGATACCTTAAACATATTGAAATGTTTAAAGCTGACCGTTGAGAATATGAATGCTATTGTAATGTATTACTGGTATTTTAGATATAAAGATTGAAAATACATTTGTTTTTTAGGGTGACCGTGGACTACCTGGTTTTCCTGGATTACATGGGATGCCAGCACCTAAGGTTGAATGGAGTATTTCTTGTTAAAATATTCATGTATTCTATAGAATGGCATCTTGCTTTATCATTTAAAGGAAAAATAAGTTTATGTACAACATAATGTCAATACATTTGATGAGCTACATATGGAGGAGTAGAATAGATATGGAACTAAAGGAAGATACATTCCATGGGACTTCATCAAGTACTTATCCAGCAATGGAAATTGCATATTTTTTACTTTTTTGTTCTGTTCTGTAGGTATCTGTATTTATTAATCACATTGAAATTTGATTTTACTACTACTTAGAACCTTCTAATAATAATAATGTGTCAAAAGTTACATTAATTCTATATTTTTTTCTGAAGTCATTAAATTACTGTGACATCATTTTGGAGGATGATTATGGTCTAGCCCAGTGAGTTTATTTCATATGTATATTCCCCCCAAAAATATCATTGACCACATTGGTTGCTTTTCTCTGTTAGTATCCAACTGGATTTACTGCCTAGTTTTTTCAAATCTGTGTCTTAAACTAAACTTCTCAGGAAGGTCTTCAGAAGAATGCAGCAATTTTCAGAGCTGAGTTTTCAGTTGAGCACATGCCTGTGTTGAAGCGATCAGAAACTCTAAGTGCCTTCCTTCAAAAACAGAAGTGTTAAGCCTGTGAGCTGTGGATTGTGTGATCAGGGATGTTGGACATTCTGGGAGAGCTTGAAAAAGTCAAGAACTGCATTCACCAGTTCTTTTTGTTAGATGGATCTCTTTGCCTGATTCATTTTGTGTCTGCTATACAAATATTCTTTGTATGTATTTATTTATAACTATTTATATTTAAAAATTCACTTATGTCTAGGGAGAAAGGGGTTCTAAAGGAGATCAAGGAGTGCCAGGAATATATGGAAAAAAGGCAAGTATATTTACAATCATGAAATAAAGCAAAGTATTGTTGCTATCTCTGGTAGGATGACTTTGGTTGGCTGCTGGTGCTCATCCAGCTACCATCTAACTCTTCTCAACAGTACAGAGAGAGAAAATACAATGGAAAAGCCTGTGGTCCATATAAGACCAGAACAATATAATTTATGATTTTATAAGGGAATTTAATTCTGCAGTCCTAATTTAGAACCATTTCACCCAGTGTTACTGGGTATAGTTATTCTAGTAACTCATGTTCTGCTTAGTTGGTTGAGAGCTCTCTTTATCCTTCTGTTACTAGATGAACGTAATATATTTTAAAATGCTTACAAATGTATTTGTTATGCAACATGGCTATGCTTTTAATATGAGGTGTATGTGATAATTCTGTGGCAGAAGAGCGTGTGCTTTTGAATATGTAGAAATGCACATGAACCATAAATCCAAAGAGGGGAGAGAGATTGGAGTAAGGGGACTGAGAGTGGCGTGGGGTGGGACTGATAGCTGGCTGAAAGAAGGTTTTAATCTGTAATTGGTAGGGTATGTTTGTATGTAAATATTATTTCAGAAAGTGTATTTTGGCCCTCCGTTGTTAACAGCTGCATTTTCATGTCCTTATATTTTCTTCATGTATTTACTGGTCTAGACTGTGAAGGAATTGAAAGAGTGCCTCTGTTCTCACCTCCACGTTTCAGAGCACATTTACATTTCCATAACAGCGGGTAGTTAGTAATCAACTGCTGCCTGGCCTGAGGAAGAAACAGTATTCTCTGCATTTTCAAAATAAGAAAGGACGTACATGAATTATAGGTTAAACACTCTGAATTTGCAGCAGAACCACTTATTTGCCTCTTCTGTTCGTCTCAGGGTTCAAAAGGCGAGAAGGGTGACACAGGGTTTCCAGGAATGCCTGGGCGATCCGTAAGTTTCGTGAAGACAATTCGCCTTTAACTTTTGCTTGTTGGTTCACCTACTGATGACTGTTAAATATTGCCGCAGGGAGACCCTGGTGTAAGTGGGAAAGATGGATTACCGGGAAGTCCTGGTTTCAAGGTGTGTGTGAATGTATATTCATGTCTTGCCAATGTCTGCAGTACCATTGCTGTTGGTCTAAATGTGCACAGTTCATTTTGTAGACAGTTAGTGCTACTGGGAAATGGATTGAGTTTCAGCTATTTTGTTACTCGGTTTAGTTTTAAATACGTTTGCTTATGTGATCTTCACATCCCTCTGATAGCTGCCTACAAATTGTCCTTAATAATAAATATCTACAAGAGCATTTATCCTGACACTTGCAAATACGTCATGCAAAGACAATTATAGGATCATCATCACAGTACCCAAAAGACCTTTGTGTCCAATGGGTGCAGTATTGTTTCTATAGCTCTGATAGGAGCTCAGTTATCAACAATAATTTGTTTCAGTATTAGACTTTTTCCTCTCTGGTATTTGATAACATGGACAGACAATAGTCAAATTTGCTTAACAGAACATTTTAACTGTCACTGGTGGTGTTCTAGAGTATTTTGATCTGGTTTATGCTTGTAAACAATATGCAGATCATTCAGAACATTAGTTATGTGAACCTGTATATATTGAAACGTGTTTTCTTCAGTATTTCTTAATTATTGTAGTGCAAAAATATGGGACGCTCAGTAGTGTTTATTCATAATATAACAGTTAACAGAAGCTGCATTCTCCATTCAAACGGTTTCTCAGCTTGACTTTAACATCTGCTTGCTGTAAAACATTGCTTCACTCTGGCTCTGTAATCAAATTCAGAGCAGTAAGACACAGGCTGTCTTTGAAGGAAATTTCTGCTCGAGGTTCCTTGTTTTCTTACAATATTAGTTCAGAGTAAGACTGGAAAAACTCATTACTTGAAGCCCAGATGATTCCCATTGTTCCTTAAAGCACAGGTTTTGTAATTTTAAATTGTTTTATGTACATTAATTGTCCTTTAGATTTGATATGTGTGCTTTTATTTCTGGAATCATTCTTCAGATTTCCAGAGTATTTATCATGCATATTTTGAATACAGATGTAAAGATTTGCTCGTATGTAGGATGCTGTATCCTGCAGTGCTTTGAGATCGTTTCCAGACTGTTAGTTTACTAACAATAAGAAAATAAACACTTCTTCCTCAACCAGGAGTTGCTGTTCTGATTGAAAAGACAGTTGTCTCTCTCATCTAGTTTTGCAAACTAACAGCTGCCTGTTGGATGCAGCATGAGAGAATACCAAATTGATGGACAACTCTGGAACTGTTTTTAAGATGTGGGTTTGATAAAGTGGTTGTGCGGATTGCTTTTGCATTTTACTTGTATGTAACATAATAATTTACTGTTTGAAATTATTCTTTTTATTATGCAAAGAAAGGCAACTTTTTGAATATTGTATTTAACAGTCTTTATTATTTTAAAGGGAGAAGTCGGACCACCTGGATCTCCAGGGCTAGAGGGACAGCGGGGAGACCCTGTAAGTGATGAATTTGCTGACGTATCTTTATGCACTGGTTTTCTTTGTTGGTTTGCTTTTTCCAGTTAGTGGATTTTATACTTCGTATTTCATTCATGTTGCTGTGAATTGATTGCTATGTCCAAATTTGGATTTAATAAAAGAAATAAATAAGCCTTTAAAATCAAAGATGCCTTAAAAGAAAAGAGTCTTAATTGTATGTATAAAATATATATAAATGATGTATATTAATGATATATATATAATATATATGTTATTTATATTTTGCATATGTAATTCTTGGTGTTATATGACTGTTTATATACATACATATTACGGAATTGTTTCACTGTTAACTGTTGCTGTTGGTAGAATGGTATGGTTAGAGATTGACAGTTACACAAGGAAAGATTCTGGATGTGTTTAACTCTTACTTCTGCAAAGTGGTGTATGTTATTTCATGTACTTGTTAACTGCACTTGTAAAGTTCATTATTCCTCTGTCTGCCTCCCACTTTCCTGTGTCAAAATTTGTTGGTCTTTTACTTTCTTGCATCCTGTTACAGAATCACAGAACATCAGGGACTGGAACACTGTCCATGTCATTTGTATTTCTCTGTTCTTGCTTAGCTGGGGAATATGCTGCTGCATTTCTTTCCAGAGATGATGTTCCTCTACTGGTGTTTGTGCAGCTCCTCAGGGCAGTTAATTTCTCTCCCTCTTTATATGTGCCAGGTATATGTGATAGTTGTTCTCCTTTCCTGTTTTGAGTCTTGGAGGCCACCAGACTTTCCTTGAGGCAGAGCAGCCAAGATACCTGTAGAAATAGCTAAGAACTTGGATTGTCGAGAGACAGCTGCCAGTAGTTTTTCTGTAGGCCAAGAGCTGTAAATGGAGCTTGGTGGAACGCTGTATTCCAGATTAATTACGTTATGAATTTAGTAGATACTTCTTTACACACCCAGAATTTGTTGTGATATTGAACGTAATGTGTTATGTGGGACTGAAGAGAGTTCTGATAGCTAGGAGATGGAAATAACACATCTGACAAATTCTCAGATTTATATTTTTTATGTATTCAGCAAAACACCCTAAAACATGGTGGGTATACAGCAGAGCACTGGGCAGTCAATCCCAAGAGACTTTGGCACCATGTGACTGACCTGAGTGAAGAACATGCATACTTCCTCATTTGGCTTTATTATTTTCCTCTTTTTCTGCCTCAACTAACCCTGCGATGTGTTGACCTCTTACAATCTGTTGCATCTTCAGACGTAACAAAGACTGGAGTTGAATGAGAAAACCCCATAGAGCGCAATTAAAGACGTTTTGGTATGTTGTTAGTACACCATAACAAATGTGTTGAGGTATTAAGATTCCAGTTATTGTCTCCAGTCTTGCTTCATCTCTTTTCATTTTTAGATAAAATGTTAGTCACTGTGATTTATTTTTTTTTAATTGTTCTAAAAAGTAGGAAGGAGAAGGCATTTCTGCGTTAGGGAAGACCAAGTATTTAACAGCTCTCTTTCTGGTCTGATACCTTTCAGGTCTGACACATAAAGAATACTAAAGAATATATTCTATTTTAAAATTAATATATATTTCCCAATATACAATTTTAAACATCCACGTAAAGTCATCACTTCAGTCCCATGCTTTTGCTTTCAGAAGAAGTGGCAGATTTAATACATTAATATAATTTAAATCTTTTAAAATCACCATAAAATAATGTATCAGAAGACTTACAGTCTTTGAACAGCTACAAATGATCTACACAATCCTAACAGGGCAAGCCAGATGGTACTACGTGCTTCATATGCCATGCTTCATTTATAACCAGAGGAGGTTTTTCTGAAGAGCAGAAAGTCTACGTGCCGACCCAGAAATTTCCTAAAGGTTACCAGTAGGAAATGTAAGTCACCTAGTCGTGCCCGCTTGTCTGTCTCCTGCTGGTAGCACCAGACTGCATGTGCAAACATGGTGATGCCATCCGTTTAGAGCCTGGAAGAGGGTCAAAGGACGTTTCTGTGCAGTAGCGTTGTGGCAGAAGTGTGTGCCTGAACAGCACAAGATGAAAGCTTTCCTCAGCCCTGGGGTACGTGAGCTCCCCTGCTTGGGTTTAGGCTTGCCTGCGCTTGATGACGCAGTTCCAGCTTTGTCGGAGTTTTGTTGCTGTGGAAGCTGCGTTAGATTTCTCCTAGCATTTGCCATCAAACAGAAGTGAGTGCTTGTGTGTGGAGCTGGCAGGACATTAACCGTGCTCTCCTAGGCTAGAATGTGCTGTCCTGCCCCAAGTAGTGTGTCTGCACCTTTGAAACTGCTCCTGTTTACTCTGCAGAAATCAGATTTTCAGCAATACAGCTGCAAGCACTTAAAATGGTAGAGTCTGCCTTGAATATTTGTGTCACATCACAAGACCTCAGATGTGGCCTCGTTTGTGCCAGGGGTAGCAGCATACCATGGCTTTGAGCTTCTGCCCTGACTCCCATCGTTGTACCTGGAGTCCCAGTTTGTCTGACGATCTCTGCGCCAGGACTGTCGGCTGTGGAGCAGTGCGTACTCTGACAGAAGTGTGGTTCGTGCCAGGGTACAGGAGCAGATTCTTTTTGAAACACATTCAAGATAAGCAGTCTGTAGGCATCTCTAACAGGAGTCACTGTGTTTTTCTTTGTAAAGCAGAAATCTTTAAAATATAACATAGGCACTGGCATGGCTAGCTAGCCCGTGTGTTTGGAAAGCAAACCTAAAGTCAGTATGGATCTCCTGCAGCTATAGCCGTGCTGAGATCAACAGAAACAAGAATGAAAGGATAAAATAGGGATTTTATAGCCTTAATTATGTGCTAATACGCGAAAGGGCTCTTCTTTGGTGCACGTTTTTCTTCTCTGTGCCGTGTGATATCCCCTGCTCTCCCGTAGTATAGATCTCCAGACCCCTTCCCTATGAGCCAATCGCTTTAGTGGAACCTCTTAAAAAGCCTTGTGCTCAGTGTTGCGGTTTTGCCTTTCTTTGCACATGAAGAAAACACAGAACTCCTAACGATTACGTTGTCTGTGTGCTGACAGTATTCCATGGAGCTCCGGTTCTCATGACAAATTCCTGTCAATGAATAACAATGATAATGTAGGAAATGACACTTCTTTGTTAAAATATAAGTGTAGGTGATTCTCATGAACTTTATTCTGCTTCACAACAGCTTTACATCACTGCCTGTTGTTTCGTGAAGTTTCATAACAATGAGAAAATATTCTGAGAATGGAGGAAATAATGACAAAATTCCTCTTGCCTATGTTTACCTGCTGCAACAGTTTTCTTCTGCTTTGGTTGCAGCCTTTTATGCCTCTAGCCATGTACTTGTACTCCTGAGAATCACTGAGGAGAGAAAGATTAACACCACGATCAGCGTATTTGAGTGAAAAATGGGAAGTGAGTGAAAGGTGCGTGAAGAAGAATCTGATTTATAAGATCATCCAACAGAGTTAGATGAGACGTGTGAATTTTAAGGCTTTGAAGTTCCCACCCATGTCTGCGACGCAGTCAGGAAGTAATTTTAACATTATTTCTATACATTTAGCTTGGTTATGTGGACTATATAGGAGTGAAACTATCCGGTTACCTGTAAAATAGAATTAAATTCTGAATAATGGAAAAATCTGCAATTGTTTCAAACTATTTGTAGAAGAAAATTTCAATTCATACTCAAAACCTTTGCAATAGACACTGGAGTGTAAGAGCTGTGCCAAAGTCTTCAGGAAGAAAGCTACTAGTGGACTTTAATAAAATAGCTCAAAATTTATGCTTTTGTGAGTCATGTTTATTAACTGTATTACCAGACTTGTTTCTGGTAACAACCATGTTTCATAATGTGCCATCGTATTGGGGTTGTTCAGCCTGAAGAGGAGAAGGCTCTGGAGGGGACCTTCTAATCCTTGAAAGAGACCTATGAGAAGGGTGGGGAAGACTGTTCACAAGGGCAGGGAGTGATAGGAAAAGGGGTCATGGTTTTAAGCTGGAAAAGAGTACATTTAGCTTAGACATCAGGAAAAAGCTCTTTAATCTGAGAGTGGTGGATCCTTGGAGCAGGTTGCTTAGACAGGTGATGGAGGCTCCATCCCTGGAGATGTTCAAGGTCAGGGTTGATGGGGCTCCGAGTAGTCTGTTCCAATTAGAGATTTCCCTGCTTGTTGTAGGGAGGTTGGACTAGGTGACCTTTGGAGGTCCCTTCCAACCCAATACATTCTGTGATTCTATGTTTGAATACTTTGTCAGCCCTTTCTTCCTATTTCACAAATAGGTGGAGCAGCGCAGTGTGTTAGTGATAACTGAAACAGGTGATGATCTCTGGCTGAGATAACTGAAGTTAAATACTTAGACCACACTCAAACTCAAGTGTGCTTTTCAGTGATCACAACTCTACACTTTGTGCAATCCACTTCATGTTGGTGTTGTGTTGGTTCGTACCACTCTTAGTTAATAAAATGCTAACGTTTGTATTTTATTGCTGCATTTATATACTGAGTTAAGAACTAGTTTGGTTAGACAGTGCACTAAAAACTCTATGGTTTACCAATGCAATGGGCCTTTGGAAAAACACATTGTTTTCTGGAAGTTTATTTTTTAGTGCCCCTAGTGCTGTTGTTGCTCTGTTTCACTTCTTCATCTCAGCAGATTAGAGCATCGTAACCCTGTTTCTGGTGCTCAAGAGATCAGGTGCTGTGTGGATTCAATACTTGTGAAAATGTCGGTTTAGAGTCTATCAAAAATCTAATATTCATGCTTTTCCAGCGGTCTCTTCGATAGAAGCAGCTGCACTCTTCATGCTGCTTGTTCACTTCTTAAATGTGTCAGCATGGCGTGCACTCTTACGGGCGGTGAGGACTAATACTTGCTCGGCAGATGATGACTTGTAGTCCTTGAAATACCTAATTTTTCAGTTGAACACTCTGACTCTGAGCTGTGCATTTATGCATAAAGTTTAATGGCTATTCGGGTGGGGTGGTTTTTCCTACATAAACCACTGAGGCAGTAAGACAGGTAGGTTTGGTTAGTTTAATTAGTTTTTTCAGTCATTGTTTATTTCTTCTTCTAGTTTCTGAAGTATTGGAGTAGACAGTTTTGATGATGACTTCCTGAATGCTGGAGCTCCTATAATGGATGCTGGTCTTGTTTCCACTTGAGGAAGGGGGAGATGGCAGTTTTGACAGCACCATACTTTCTATAACCATTGTTTAGTTACACAATGCTTGCTGTAAGCTGGACCACATTTTATAGACTTAATCAGAGAATGTTACAGGTTGGAAGGGACCTTGAAAGATCATCTAAGTCCAACCCCACTGCTGGAGCAGGATAAGCCTGTAGCACCTGGTGTACCCAGACTGTTTCCCATCCAAGTACAAATCAGTCCTGACTCTGCTTAGGCTAATCCAACATTCCATCTACTATGTCTCTTCACTCACTCCTCTAATGCAGGTGTTGGTGTCAGTTATAACATTTAGGTCCACTTTAGGAGTCTATATTATTAACAGTATTTATTTACAACCTAGGTTATCTTCTTCATGATAACTGACCAGTTAGTTCAGCTAAATTCATGCCATAATACAATTTCAGCAGGGTTGATCGATATTAAGATAAATATGGGAATGGTGCTGTGAAGAAGCAGGTAATTAAAGACTTCTGCAACTTGCAGGCAAATTAGTCTGAACTACCCCATTTTGACAAGAGCTATGCAAGGCATCAGAGTATAGCTGAAATCAATGGAAAGATTCCTGTTGAATTCATGCTGGGCCAGTGACACAAGGAATGCTGTGATAAACTTGGACCCCATCACTGAATGCAACTAGGAAAATGATGCCTGCTTTTCTAAATTGTAAAACTAAAAGCTCTCTCTCATCTGATTCTTGCTTTTGTCTGCCACAAGCTGTTGTGTCATGTTAAGGGGGGCAGGAATTAACCCATAACAATGATAAAACATTGAAAGTTCCATCTTTAAGAAAATGCATTTTGTGTGTTCCCCAAAAGAGACATCATGACCAGGATCAGAAAAATAAATGTATTCCCAGGAATATATTAGGAATTTGAATGAACTTCTGACAGCCAAGGCACCCAGCAGGCCCTATTAAGAGGTAGCATCATCAGATGATTTTTGACCTGAGTTAGTCATACAGGCATCATCTCATAACCAAAATATACGACAAAACATTTGAAATCATTAGAACAACATTGGTGCAATTTATTGGGAAGAAAGAGCAAAAAATGGAAAGAAGTAATTTCCTAAAGGAGAAAATATTTGACAACCAGTGGGGTAGACATCCTATTTGTGGATTGTGGCTGGAGAGTTGCAAATCAGTACTATCCGAGGTAGTTTTTCTGTTTGTGTTTAAATATTTTGCAGCACTGCCAACTTTATGGTTATAGTGGCAATTTTTTACTCTCACAGATGTTACAGGAGTAGGATAGAAAATGCCTCCATTTCCAGTATCTATACGCCTAGATTTAATAATACTTTTAGTAGCAGCGATCAGTCATGTAGGTAGTAGACTATGCAAAACATACACCATGTAGGACACAGGAGCTTATTTTGCAAGCTTATAGATAAGAATGTAATATTTAGATGGTTTTCATCTGCAGTTCCACAGCAATTCCATTTGGGGTTATTGCTCCACATCTGTGTCCAATAACACAGAAACTGTCACATACATCAAACCATGTTAGACTGTGAAATGCGTAAGTCTGTAGTGGAGGTGTGCCTGTCCTAAGTGGCAGGTTGCTCAGCACTGTACCTGCTATGACCTTCCATTTTGTCAGGTCTCAGAAGCAAACTGTGGAATTTTTCACATTGTTTTAACATCTGCTGCGAAGTACGTTCCTGTGTTCTGGTTCTGCTCTGATATGAAACTAATCTGCATAGGTTTATCCAATCCACCACTAAATACTTGTCTCAAATACAAGGGATCATTTTCTTCTGTATTTTTACTTACTTTACCCGGCTTTGACACTTCAGAATCTTTGATCGGTTGAAATTACCTAAATTGAACCTTTCCAGAAAATGTGGAAGAGGAAAACAAGCAAATGACCTAAAGCAGGGATTCTTTGCCGCTTTAGTGTACAAATGGTAGCAGAGTATTCAAAGCAACTTGCTGTGCTGCTTCTGTGTGTTCCTCATGACCAACAGCACTGCATTATTCCCAACCTCACTTAGGGCCATGCTGGATGTTTGAGGTAGATTTTCACGTACTGTGTGGTGTAGAAATATGAAAGATCTAGTGAAGTTAAATCAGGGAGCTCTGCAGCATTTGTGAGCCTTACAAACTTGAGGAAGTTGATACTCAAGTTTCAAGCACTCAGGCAGATACAGGGCTAGCAAATTTGGGGAAATTTGGTGCAGTTCTAGTTTTCATTTCATATTAAAGTTACAGTGAATAGAAGCTGTGGAGGTCTTGTGTGAACGTGGGCTGGCCTCCCAATAAATGGAAAAACAGACAAAATGATCTTTAATCATGGTGAATTCAAATCGGTTTTGTAAGGCTTAATTAATGCTTCTGCTAAGGTAAAGATATCATCCTTCCCAGACTTAAAAATCTCCCATGATAAAAATACAGATATATTCATTTGTACCACAGTGTCATATTGGAAGTATTTGCTATTTAGTCTGTTCTGACAAGCATTTACTTAATTTTTTTCAGACAGATGGTTAAAAAACATTGTATGTTTGTGTTTAGCCATTCTTCTAAAAAGATTAACTATCACAAGCTGAATAGGACTCTGGGCTGATGTAGCACAAAGAACACAGTGCTCACAGAATCCTGTTCTTAGTTTAAAAAAACCCTAGCTTTTTTAACTCGTTTCACACATATTGGACCAATATGGAATCAATTACTTCTGGACGGTCAAGATCAAGGTGATTAGATTCACTAATACTAGGAATAAAGAAATGTGCTGCAGAAATATAAGCCATTTGGGAAGCTACCTCTGGCTTTTCCTGTGCAAATTAATTTTTGCTTTAGTAATTAAGATTAGTCATTAAATTTAGTCTTAGTGATTGCTCTGTGTGAATCAACGTGTGATTTTTCTCCTTGGTGCTCTTAAAGGGTTTGATCAGAGTTTCTGCACCAGGTTTGATCAGAGTTTCTGCACCAGGTTTTCTTACCTGTTTCTTAAAGCAGACTCATACAAAATGAATTATCATGGCACAGTTTCTCTGACAAAGGATAGAAGTATCCAGCATTGTGACATGTGTGAGTGGAACTGTGATTCCTGGAGTGTCAGGCAGCCAGGTGTGTTGAGTGCGAGGAGCCTCCTCTGTGCCCGTTGAGGAGGCTCTGCTCTCACTAGCCTGCACGCTCTTATGTGTGCAGAGTGCTCAGTTGTGTGATGCTTTTCTCCATAACTGATGTAGTGGAGAAATTTTAAAGCGTTTTGAGGGCATGCAGCTGCTTGAATATGTTCTTATGTAAGAGTCAAACATGGGTCAGTTCATCATCTTTTAGAAGTCAGTGTGAGCTTCTGAGGAAGGTTGGGTGTTGGTCTGCTGAAAAAGGTAGGGAGAAGGTATTTGGGATGTCACCTGAAGGACTGGGGGCTTGAGTGTTGTCTAGCCACCTTTGGTTCCACAGACATTTGACAAGTTTCATACTCAGGTTACTTTGAAGGCTATATACAAGAAATAGTGACAGCTTTTGACAGGATATATGCATTTTCTTCTAGCGTTTCCAGCTTTCAAATGAGTTTTCCAAGGTCTGTGTTCTTGGCAATGCAACAGGGGTCACTGTGTTCCCCGTTTAACATATGTGTTTTATTTTTAATAACCAATTTGCCAAAAAAAGTGTTTGCAAACTGTCTTAAAACTGCAAAGGTCTTGGTAATGCTTTTTCCTTTCCCACATTTAGTGTAAAGCTGCTCTGCTGGTCCAGTCAGTGCTGGTTATATCTGTAGGAATGCTGCTTTGTATTTAGTCCATTTTCTTTGTCATCAGTTCCAGCTACTCAGTGGCAGATAGAGCTTCATGGAATTTCTTTTACACATATTTTTCTACGTTCTCCAGTAAAACGTTTTATCCATTATCCAAACAGGGTTTGTGTCTTTCATTCTATTAGGATTATCAAGGATTTGCTGTAATCTTTTAAAGAGTATCTTGACTCTTGTACTTTCATTCGAATTATGGCTTGACTTGTACTTTTTTACAAAGCTGCAGTAAATGTCTCGTGCATCATCTAGTACGTCTTTCCAAGTAAAGATCAGTGGTACATAAACAGTCATCATTTGAAGGGATCATGGGGACATCTGGATAAATTGATATCTTTTCTGAATCTTGTTCTATGGCAGTAATTAATGTCCTTTAGTATATCCCAGAATCAGAATAGAGAAGCTGGTAGATTTTCCCCCCCTAAATATGAACTCTAAAGTAAAAGGTCTATGCTTAGTGTTTACTATTTTTTATTTTTTTCAGAAGTTGGTACTGTTTAAGCAAGAGGTATTTTATCATAACTTTTAAAATGGTGTTTAATAGAGAAAAATATCATTATTTTGTGTATTTTTGTCTTGATCTTGAAAGAATGATGGATTGTTTGAAAAAGCCGTGCTCTGTACTGATTTGTTCTAGACAGTATTTATCAAATGTTTGACGCATTCAAAAATAATTCCAGATGTAAGGTATTCAGGGAGGTGTCTGTTTAAAGCAACGAATTGAGAGAGTGCAGTTCTGTACACCTACCATAAGAAAATAAGACGTTAATACTACTGTTTGCTCCAGCTGCTTAGTTGGGAATTGACTGCAAAACAGTTTGCTCATGGAAGAGAAGCTTTTGGAACATCTCAGTGATTATTTTTACCTTACAGAGACAGAGTTTTATGACACTGGATGTGCTATCTCTAATCTAGAAACTTCTACTTTCCATACTAGGGCTATCAGCCAGTACTGAAGAATCATAGAAATGTTTGGGTCAGAAAAGACCTCTAAGATTATCAAGTCTAACCATTAACCCAAATGTCCCAAGCCCACCACTAGATCCTGTCCGTAAGCTCCAGATCTACATGACTTTTAAGCACGTTCAGGGATGCCCCTCCATGGGCAGCCTGTTCCAAGACTTGAGGACACTATTAATGAAGAAGCTTTTAGTAATTCCAACCTAAATCTCCCCTGGTGCAACTTTTGAGGCTGTTTCCTCCAGTCCTACCATTTGTTACTTGTGAGAAGAGAACAACCCCCACCTCTCCTTTCAGGTAGTTGTAGGCAGCAATAAGTTCTCCTCTGAGCCTCCTTGTAAAGACCTTGTCTGAAGCTTTTGCTGTCTAAGCCTACAGAGACTGTCACACCAGGCATATAGAAATAAGCAAAGTGTGATAAAACCCAACATGTATTTTTTGCTTCAGGAACAAAGCATCAAAGTTTGTGGTACTTGGTTGCCTAGACATTGGCACCAAGAGCCGTTTCAGTTGTATAAGGGGAACTTATACATGCCATCTGGCATGGATGACACAGTTCTCAGAGCAGGTTGACGGCTGTTTCAAAGGGTAGGTTGGCTAATCCCACAGCCCCCCAGTGACACTAGACACTATTTCAGTTACTTACATGACATTCGAGTGCCACTTTATGTTCTGGAGGTACCCTGCAAGGCCTTCCTAGGTCTGTAACACAATGTTAGGAAGCTGACAGGATTTGGGGTATACACAGGTAACATATAATTAGGCAGGCAAAGGAGGCTGAATAAAGGGTAAAGACAGCACTCAATAAATGACCTTGGTTAGCTGCCAGACTGATACATGACCACATTTGTTTCCAGGCACAAACGCATCTGAGTGTGTTAAAACTGCAGACAGGAATATTTAGGGCACACAAATTTTTAAACTGAAGAATTAGGTTTACTAGACTGTCTGGCTGGCTTTAAACTTCTTGTGATTATGGCACCTACTGATTAATGCTAAAACAATAATAATTTTTTGGGGTGCAGGAAGACTGCCCATTCAAGGGAAAATAAAAAGGCATATGAATGGGATCAAGGTAATTGAGAAACATCAATAGACCTATACATCTGTTCAGTAGTATAGGTTCGACAGAGTTGAACTGACTCAGAAGTGTAAGATGGTCCAACTTATGCAAGGATGGAAATCAGTAAAGGGCAGTATGTGCTTTGATTTTTTTAAGTG
>JAOXOE010000256.1:55600037-55641252 GCA_028565055.1 Phoeniculus purpureus
GTCTCCTCTTCTCCAAGCTAAAGAGACCCAGCTCCCTCAGCGTTTCCTCATAAGGGAGGTGCTCCACTCCTTTCATCATCCTTGTTGCTCTATGCTGGACACCCTCCAGCAGCTCTGTGTCTTTGATCTCAGGGGCCCTTCTTGAACTGAGTTTCTGTTCCTGTTTGAAATTATTATGTAATGATAGTGAGAAGAGGGTTACTATGATCCATTCATACCTGGTTGGTGTTATTGATCAGTGCATAGTTGGTGAATACATATTGTGTAGCAGTAAGGGGTTTTTTAATCCTTTGGAGTAAATTGCTCTTACTTGCAGCTGAATTCTGCCTGGGATGCCTTAAACAAAACGTGGAAAGAACGAGTAGATAAACTTGCTGAAGCTATGCAGGCAGCTGTCCAATACCAAGATGGACTGCAGGTAAGCCAATGTGATATATGTGTGGTTTTGGTACCACACATTCATAGCAATCCTGCTCACATTTTCTAGTGATAGTTGGTACTTCATATGGTAGCTGAGTTGAAGTTACAATACATTTACATTATTTTAAAAGAACAGAATACAGGTTCTTATGCGCACTTGCTGCTATTTTCTTTGTAGGGAGGACAGGCAAAGAACTTTGATTTTATTCCAGTCTGTTAATAAATCAAATACTGAAGTTGAGTACCTTGACCAAAACATATTATTTACATAATGTTGCTGGACCTTTACAACCAGTTCTTAGCATAATTTGCCCTGTCACGATGCTTTAGAAGATAATTAACATTTAAATCTGTAGAAAACTTTTTCCAGCCTTTTACTTTTAAAAATCTTTTTAATTCTACAGTTGTTGTAGTTTTTAAACAAACAAATGCAAGGGTAGGAGGTGGAGAGCATGTTGGACTACCTGACCTTTAAAGGCCCCTTTCAACTCAAACTATTCTGTGGTCTTTCTAGAAGACTGAAGCATTTGAAGATTCCAAACATGGTCAAATTTTGCAAAACTGTTTTTTTTGCACTGGTCTTTCTTTGCTCATGAAATCTGTACAATGACTTTTATGTGGCATTGAGGATAGTTGCTTGTGTGTTCTATTTACATCAAGCAGCAGAATACTCCTTTAAATAATGCAACATGCTTGTTTTCCAGTGCACCCTCACTGTGTTTTTTCTCCAGGTTCTCTTATGCTCATACTGCACAGAGGTTGACTGCTAGGGTCACGCTAGGAACACTGTCATTGCTTTAAGCGCTTTATATTTCCTGTGGCTGCACGTGGTACATCCTGCAAGCTTGGTACTTTGTCAAAGAACTGTTTTCAAGTGCAGCCTTCTCCTCATTTCAATAGACAATATGAAAAGTATCATGTGCAGATTGTTAGCTGCAGCTGCCTTGTCCGGTTGAGCAAGTTAAGGGTAGTTCTGCTTTTCTCGTGGAGTTGTCGAGCAGTGGGCAGCTCAGAGAAGCCATCCTAAACCTTTCTCAAAGATAACAGGCAGGAGCAAAAAGGCCTAGCAGAGGTAGCTTTTTTCCTCTATACAATCACCCAGCATGATATGGCTGTTCTTAATCTGTAAGTGGAGTATTCTTGAGGTTGCTTTGCATTATATCAGTAGCAAAAGAAGTAACCACAAAGTCTCAGAGCTGGGAAGACTTCATATGGCTTCTAAAGTTGTAACTACATTAACCTACAGAGATTGAATCAAGCTCTGTTATGGCCCTTCACTATCTCATACACACTGAATCCTGTTCAGGTTCCATGTTCCTTGCACAGATAACATTTGAAGTGTATTATCATCACCTTCCACCTTTACTTGAAAGCACTGCAGAACAGAGTTTGTCTTTGTATTTGCCTTTAAAGGTACTCATAAAGAAATGCTGATCTTACTCCAGAAGCAGAGTGCTACTCAGCATGAAGAGAACTGGCTGAATATTGCTACTGATGAAAGCTCAGTCTTGCAGGATGCATCTGGTTGTAACCATTACATGGAATACTTCAGTTAATATTTGATCCTTTGTGTTACAGAGAAACCTAAGTTTTGCTGAAGAAAAGTGTTCTTTTCCAAAGACCACAGCAATCTTGTTCTCTAGAGTTAAAAAAAAAACCCACCCTGGTATTTTACTTCATACAACTTATAAGCATGCCAGTATTTCTCTGCTTATGCTTGAATCTCATACTATGATTTTCAGGCAATATTTGACTGGGTAGACATCGCTGGCAGCAAGTTAGCATCGATGTCCCCGGTTGGAACAGATCTGGAGACAGTGAAGCAGCAAACGGAGGAACTTAAGGTATGAACTGGCAATTTATTTATTTAATTTACATTTTCATCTGCCTGTGCTTTTCTATGGCATTTAGTATTTCTTCTGCATTTTCCTGCATTTTTTTTCCTGCAATTTTTTTTTTTGCATTTTTTTCTGTGTTTTTCAAGAGTAAAAAACAAATTTTCAACTTTCAGTCAAAAACAATGTGTTCCAAGTTTTGGAGAGATTACTTCTCGTTTTATGACTTGTAATGTCATTCCTTCCCTTTCAAAGGCTATGAGGTTTTACAAGATTCTTTTGCTGTGACCTTTATGGTTTTGTGCCTCCAAAGCTTCACTTCTGCCATTACAGGCTTTATCTAAACACTCACACAGATCACAACATTCCAAATATATGAGGGAGCTGGAAATAAGAATTTCAGACTAACTTAGAAACCTGTCTGTACAAGTCTGTGACTGAGTACGCTCCTGTAGTTGGCAGGCTGATACGCTATTTACAGAAAACAGGTGTATAGCAGTTGGAATGTCTTGGGGTTTGCTTTGCACTCATTTAATAATCCATTTCATGATACAACTTCAAATGAACCCTCATCTTCTGTAGTTTCCAAGAACACACATATGCAAGCTGTGTTCAGGCTGCTTGCCCCAGTTGTGCGCACAGGAGGGTGTTCAGCTCTTCTGAAGAATAATTCTATTTTAAGTGTATATTATTGCCGCAGCCACAAGAGCTAGAAGTCACTCAAGGTATGTCCTGACTTTTTCTGCACCAGGAAGATATTTAGAAAATACTTATGTTAAAGAATGTCCTACTGGGTCATCACTGGTCACAGTTAGCAGTAGTTGCTAGAATAGTAAGACGTGTTTTCAGTTGCCTGGGACTTTCTGGATTATCAGTGTCTCCCAAGGATTTGGCTGTGGAAAACAAACTCACAGTGATGTATTACTGTCGTAAATACTGATGCACTGTGCTGAATCCAAGAAGGCCATCACTCGTGATGTGCTTATTTGTATGCTTTTTCTATTCACCACAGCAATTTAAGACAGAAGCTTACCAGCAGCAGATAGAAATGGAAAGACTGAACCATCAGGCAGAGCTATTGCTGAAGAAGGTGACAGAGGAGAGTGACAAACACACTGTTCAAGATCCTCTCTCAGAGCTCAAACTATTGTGGGAGACCCTAGAAGAAAAAATAATAAGTAGACAGGTAAATAAATTTTAATATGATGGCTTTATTTATGACTTAGTTTTTGGATGAAAGCTTTTCTTTATGTAATGTTAGTATCAATTTACACGTGTATTAGTTCTGGTTTGAAAATTACAGACCTTAATGTAATAGAACTTGAATTTTGCAATTCATTGAGTTGTTTTTATGTTTTTTTAAACCCATAGCAGTATTTTTTAACACTTCTATCTGCTGTGCCATGTTGAATCACTATTCTTTTATTTTGTTTATTTGATGACATCTTGGGTAGCGGTTGAAAACATGTTTATGTGTGCAAAAGTAATATTAGCTGCTGAGCTGAGCACTTGGGAGAAAAAAACCCAACAAACAGAGTTTAATATTAACCCATTTCACTGCCCTTTCCTTAAATAATCAAAGAAAGAGATGTAAAGGCGCGGTGCTCTGAAGTGTATTTATTTTCCTGTATTGAATCATTTCACAACAAAGAAAAGGTTTTTAAAACATCATGTGCATTTCATTTATACTGAAATTATGTTTAAAGTGATGGGAAACTACTGTCTGATGAAAGAACCTACAAACTTAACTCTGCTCTGGTTACATGGGGTCTCCAAAGGTCAGGAATTTAAGCCTGGAATGTAAGTCTTTACCAAGGCAATTGCTAACTCAGCTCTAACTATAAGGCTGTTGCTTGTGTTGGATAACTGTTTCTCCTTGGTTTTTATGCTATCATTTGCATAGATTCTGCTGTGGATTATGGTGAGCAATGGTAATGTAAGCCAATTCAATAGCATTGTGAAACTATTTTATTATTAATTTTTATTTTTACTGTAGCACAAGCTGGAAGGTGCTTTGTTAGCCTTGGGGCAGTTCCAGCATGCCCTGGATGAGTTACTGACATGGCTGACACATACGGAAGACTTGCTGAATGAACAGAAACCTGTGGGTGGAGACCCCAAGGCTATTGAAATAGAACTTGCTAAACATCATGTACGTAATTGTAATGATTATTAACTGTTACTCCAATGTTTATCTTAGTGATGTCTTGTAGTAAAACCTATCACTTGATAAATAATTCTTACAGAGATTTTCAAGAGGCAGATTTTAGCTGGAATGCAGTTTTGGAGTAACTAATATCTTTTCTCACTTCTCCGTATTCCTTCCTTCTTTGCATACACTATGCAAGCAGCATAGGTTTCAGCCTAAAGGAGCAGCTTAGCCTAACCTCCACCTTTATTCACCTTCATTTGCCCCAAGGAACACAGAAGTTACTCAATTTGCTGATCCCCTCAAGTTCTGTTTAGGCCAGATCTCAAAATGCACCTGACTGTTGGACATCTTTCATTGTTGTTACTTCCATCTCAGCAAATAGTGGTTTGATGGGCTGAATTCTGCAAGGTTGTATTTCGATTGGGTCCAACTCGCAGAGAATGCTTCTCAGAAAATCTCGGCAGCCTTTAGGGATATCCATGCCCCCATCCTTTTCTGTCTGTTTCATGCTGTGTAGGATTAATTGTGTAAGTCTTTCATTTAGTATTTTTACTGCTTATAGTGATTTTGGAGTTAATGCTCAAGTACTTCCATCATGCCATTATTTAGGAGAGTGTCATTCTCTCTCTTTGTGTGACTCAGTGCTTTTTATGATAGTCTAGGCTTGAACATTTTAAGCTAACCTCAGAAATCCTCTCATTCCCTTTAAATCTGCCGTTCAGTTCTTAGCCTGCATATGATGTGCCAGGTATTCAGAGTTCATGTTGGATTTTGAGATAAATTATTGGAATTGGCAAGATGCAGATAATTAAGGCATTTTCACTGTTTGTGTTAATAGAGCTGTGCAGCTGCCAATGCCTTTTGTGTGGTCAGATGGAACCTGAGCAGAGTAAACTGTGCCCTGTGAGACTACTGCTGGACACAAGCTCTTTTAAGGAAAATTAAATTATAAATACAGCTTCCATTCCATGAACCTTTTTTATTCTTATCAAATTGAAGTGTTTTATTATTGAAGAAGCACCCAGACCTCGTTTATGACTTCATCTACTTTTTGTGATGAAAATGAGCACACACATGAGCAAGTCTACTTCCTTTTCATAAAGGAGAGTTTATAGGTTAGAGAGTTCACAAAGGAGTGCATCCTGTGGTAGCCTGGAAAACATCCAGCTCTTGAATAACTTTGAAATGAATAAACCTTTTTCTTAGCAAGCCTGCGCAGGAAGGAAGGGATAAGATTCATCTGCTTCTGTGAATATCCTTCCAGTGCTTAGCTTAGGAGAATTAAAGCAAATATGACCTGTCCTTTGTGTACAAGGGCTACTTGTCTGTAGTTTATTTAAAGTTAATTTGTATCTAGCTTTTTTTCATATGCTAGGATTTCGAGTGAGGTGTGTTTGAAGTGGACGTCATGGTCAGTCGTAAACTTAAGCTTAAATGGAATTTATTATTCCTTTCCCAACCATTTTTCCAGAGTCTCTTTTTCTGTTCTCTATTTCTAGTATTTTATAGCATATTTTTTAAATATTTCTGAAAACAGCATCCTAGTTCTGAATGTGTTTTTAGTCTGCTATGGTTTTAAGTGTGGTTGCTGATAACAGATTTTCAAACAGATGATGGAGGTGTTGTGGTGTTATTATTACAATCATTCCCTAGCTTTTAGTGCAGCAGAAGTCTCTTGATAGCTTAACATAATATGAAACTAGCTGGAGACCTGAAATGCGTGACAAGACGTCATGGCAGGCAAGTGTTACATGATGCAGCAGCAGACCCATAGTATTCTTGTTCCTGTCCTCTCATCCACAAGCAATTGGTGCAACAATACATAACACAGTTTTCACAGCTTATCCTCAAACCTACTAAAGTAAATAGTAAATAAAGGAAAGTGAAGAAAAAATGCTTCACTAGCAGTACCAGAAACCTTTAATAATTTCAGAAAGAAATATGTATAGTCAGAAGGACTCTACTGGTTTTCCAAAATCTAAAATGTAGTATTTTGGCATAATTATCTGTTCCTGCTTTTGATTGAGAAGGCGTTAGTTACTAGCTTTAATTTCTAATACCTGTGCTGATGTTAAACTACTGCATTGTCATGAGATTAGAATTAGCTCAGTCACTGTGACTGCCTTCACTCAGTAACTTACTGACATGGCCAGTCCTTCATGCTGCGTTTCAATTGCAGGTGCTGCAAAATGATGTTTTAGCTCATCAGTCCACAGTGGAAGCGGTTAAGAAAGCAGGAAATGACCTGATTGAATCAAGTGCTGTTGAAGAAGCAAGTAATTTACGGAGCAAGTTGGAACTTCTGAACCAGCGCTGGCAAAACGTTTTGGAAAAAACAAAACAAAGGAAGCAGCAGCTGGACAGTGCCTTAATCCAGGTGGGCAGTAAATGATCAAATAGATAGTGGCTTTTTCGATAAAATACATAGGTATGTGTATTAGAAGCTGGCCTAAATCAAAACTGTTACACAGATGCTCCTGAATTTGGACAATTTTAGTTCAGCTGTCTCTTCCACAGCTGGCCCACTGTCCTTTATAGTGCTGAATCAAAATGTCAGCTTGTGGCCTGCATATTCTGAAAAGGTGACATTTCTGTGTGGATTTCCATGGTTGAGGGTTTGGGGCTTTTTTTTTAATAATTCAGACAGAATTGAGCTAGTTTAAAATATGATTTGGTTTCTTCCATTGTTGTTGTTTTGGGGTTTTTCTTTCATATCCTTTGATTATTGTAAGTGCCCCATTAAATCTGTTGCCAGTACACTTCTGAGCTAGTATTAGACTAGAGAACACTTAAGTAAGCTCTAAAATGATATGGTATCATTTAGGCCCAAGGTTTCCATGGTGAAGTTGAAGATTTGCAGCAATGGCTAACAGACACTGAACGTCAGCTGTTGGCATCCAAACCTGTTGGAGGCTTACCAGAAACAGCAAGAGAGCAGCTTAACACCCATATGGTAAGTATCAGTATTAGAACGCTTTGCAAATTGAATTTCAATGCTAGCTATCTTGCAAGAGTGTTTATGGTAAATACAGAGTGTGTGTTCTATATCACAATGTCTGTACAATATCTTAATATATATTAATAGCCTTCAAACAACAACACTAAAGGGAAAGTAGTCATTTGGGAGATGCCCAAAACAGAACCATTAATAGTGTGGAGGAGCAAAAGTTTTTACATCCATATTCTCAGAAATAAAAACATAAAGAATTTATAGATTATTTTTTCAGTGTTTCCTACTGTTTCTTTTGTTCCCATAACTCCATCTGTACTTTTTCCCAGATATGAAAGTAGATCTGAAAGTAATCCACATTGATTGGACTTGGAATTAAGAGACTTAATCCTTTATTCTTTATCTAACCAAAGCTGACCCCTAAAGTCATCGTTAGCACATAACTAATGACTACTGGCTCTTAGAAGTGGCAGGCTGATCAAGATGCCTGAATTATTCCCTGCCTGTCTTTTCTCTTTAAACATTTTGTGGATTGCTCCACCCCTGTTGAACCATAGATCTTAAAGGCACTTAAGCTCGATCACTTACCTCAGAGGAAGGTAGTTCATAGTGCTGCGTTTGTATATAATCATGCTGTGCAGGATATAACCCCAAATCCAGTAATCTGAACTCTTGACTCCCTAGCTTTGATGTAGAAGTGACATTTACTGAACTGTCCTTGACTTCAAATATGCCTGACACGCTTTCCATTAGAATGCTGCATTATTGTAGCTTAACAAACCAGAGTTACTTTGGAATGCTGCTAAAGGTTAATTCCCACCAATGTGGAGCTCTTTTCTTTTTTTTTTTTCCCTCCAGTATTTACCAGTAACTAAATTTGAGAAAGAACTAATTTTCAAACTGTAAATTATTTTAAAACATGAAACTGTGGCAAAGCACAGAAATAACCTCGTGGTTTTGAGGCTCCACAATCCTCCTTTTGTCTGAAGAAGAAATTAAGAGAGGAATCTATCCTTCTGGGGTTTTTTAGGGTTTTTTTTTCCCCTTCTATGAGAGCAGGGCATAATCACCGTTCCCTGAAAGTGAGCAGAGCATTTTCCGTTTCTCATCCTGGAATTAAGTTAGATCAAAACAAAGAAATGTTCCCTGGAAAATGTCAGGGCTTTTTCCGTACATCCTTGTACTATCCAAACCAACAAGCCGTTTTATATACTTGTTGCACTTACAGATTGATTAAAGGATCATAAATTGAATATAGTATTTTAGATGGAACAAATGTGAATATGAGAGTATGCACTCTTCTATATGTACAGTCGTGTCTGAACTGTACATGTACATTTGAACAGATTGTTGCTGTCCTATGGACCATCATATGTTATTCTTTAATGTATCTAACTCTTTAAAAATAGGATTTGATTTCAGGTTAGTTTGGCCTCAGTGACTCTTCGCAGGTATGTGTAAATTCTCTAAAATCTTGAGGCCATTTGTCGTCTTGGGAACTATTTATCGTACATTCCAAACTTAAATGCATCCCTAAGTGATACAAAGCATTTGATGTGAAATTGAAGAAGAAAGTTTTGCACTATGTTTTTGTTTCTCATTGGAAATAACGTTCTGAGCTATCTTCTTGAGTGTAAGGTCCCTTTCTACAGATATGAGTAGAAGAGCCCTCAACCATATTTAATTTGCAGAGTTGATGTTGGGCAGGATTTCCAGTTAAAGCAGCTCCAAAAAAACAATACCTGAAGACATTTCTAGACACCAGCAGGAAGGGGGCTTAAAAAGAGTGCTCTTGGCTGAATCAGTGCTGCTCAGAACATGCCTTTCTCTTATAGAAGTGTTTTTTCTCAGTTCTTCCTTTAAAAGAATTTCAATTGCTTCTGCTCTCTTAAGAGTGTGGCTGTACTGCAGAATTAACCTCTGTGATGAGCCCCTGTCTTAGGATGGCTCCAGCATGTAAATGGAGATCCTACTGTGCCCTGTCTCACCAGTTCTGTGCTCCCTTCACTTACTTCTGAGGGTTTCTTGTGCTGCAGTAAAAGATGCTGCTCTAGGGAGTTAAGGAAAACAGAATTACTGTAAGGAAGTTGGAAACATGGGAGGAAACAGGGTAGATGACACCACTTCTCATAATCATCAGAAAGCAAGCAAGGAAGTGTTCGTGTCTTAACCCGTGGTTGAACCTGCTTCCTGCTCTGGCCTCCTTTGTGATCAGCTCCAACCTTGTGTACAGGATCTCTTAACCCAAAGATAATGGTTGTGTTTGTGTTCCTTTCATCCCATTTGCAAGCCAATTACTGCTAATCTGCAAGTTGTTCCTCATTTGAGAGCCTTCAGCAATTTCATTTTGGATCATCTTCCACAACATTGAACATGCTCTTTTGAGTTAGAGGGATGCATTGTATGGGAGCTCTTGCTACCTAATCTTTAACATAGAGGATAGTTAGCAGGTAAAACAAAGTTGTTCTACCACCTTTTTTTTTCTTACATGTAAAATACCTTCGTGCTTCTGCCTGACAGAGTTGAAAGAACATACAGACAGAAGAGATGATACACATGAAGGAGCCCTTTGGAAGGTGTATCCGATAAGTTGGGGCTTTCAGCTCACTGTATAACACTGACACTTCAGTGTTGCAGCTACATATGGACTTTAAACCAACCAAGCTGTAGGAAATCTAGTGCAATAAATGTGTAGTACCTTCTTTGCCAAGCTTTGGATGTTAGAGAAAGCATCTGACAGATAATACAAGTACTCATTTCCTGAAGAATTGGGCCCTTTCTTTGCTCATTTGGCTTTTTATGAATTACGTATGTTTCCTTTATTAGTCTTAATCATACCCACTAACAGTTGAGGCAGGAATAAATACTACACTAGCAATTGTAAAAAGTATTTGATTTCTGCCTGACTTATTTTCTTGGTGCTTGTTTTCTTTAGGAACTTTGTGCTGCCTTTGAAGCCAAAGAAGAGACATATAAGCGTCTAATGCAGAAGGGCCAGCAGATGCTTGCAAGATGCCCAGAGTCTGCTGAAACAAACGTTGAGCAGGACATAAATAACTTAAAAGAAAAATGGGAATCGGTACAAACAAAGCTCAGTGAAAGAAAAGTATGTGTTTTCACATAAATGTAGAAGTGTAAATCATGTATTTGAGGATGTTAATGTTCAGTCCTTTTATGCATGCATACTCACTTGATCTTTTAGATTTAAAATCAACTGTAGAGACAGTTGCGCAGAATTCATTGGTATGTTTAGAAAGTACTGGGGAAAATTTGGGATTGAGTAAGTTGACTATCTGTAACTGGGGGAGAGAGTGGAGGAGAATGGCACAAATCTGTTTCATAGAAAGAAATGTATTAAATGATACTGATAATGCTCATTTGGTAGGCTGAGCACTTCTGGGATTTTTAATACAATAATTGCAGACATGAAAGAGTAGATAACATTGTTTGATCATTCAAGTTTATATCCTTCTCAGTTCAGGGTTGCTGCATGAATTTTCTTAGCTTTTATCCATTTTTAACTTAAAACTCCCAAACACTTGGCCTTATGCCACTTGCTTGAAGTGACCACCTCCTGTTCCAACACAGATCAATAGCACAATTTCACTGATACACAACATGCATTTTCATATTATTAATTTCATTTTGCTTTTCTTCCTTCACTATGCACAGTCCATTTGTTCTACCTGAATCAAACAATGAAGACTATCAGTAATTACAAACAAAGCACAAATATTTAACTCCCTACTCTAGTTGTATTAGAAGTAAGAGCACTCATGTGTCTTAACGTAACTGTATAATGTAAAAACTGTATAATGTATGAATATGTGCACTGTCCTGCAGGAAGCTGTAAGTTTGGAGTGCTCAGGTAGACCAGCAGTGTGACTGAATATCTTTGAGTGGTGTCTCATGATAAACAAATTCTGTATCCAAAATTTTGATTTTTGTATTGAAATCATTAAATCCATGTGTCCCATTATGATTAACTAGTAGATGTAGTGTTCAACTGTGGAAAATTTTATCTTGATACTAGGTGCTGTATTTTCCACTTGTCTATCACATAATTTTAATTTTACTCTTTCTAGCCTATTCTTCTAGCCATCTCCTTTAATATGCTTAAATATAGATTCTTATTTTAAAACTCATAAACTTTGGGTTGGGAAAATATTTTAAGATGCTGAACTAAATGCTTATCTGCAGTGGTTTACTCCAAATTGCTGAACTAAAGTGGTTTACTTGGCTGGAGCCCCTGCACACTATCAGCTGCTATTAAAGCATGATCTATCTTTACAGACCAAACTGGAAGAAGCCCTCAATTTAGCCTTGGAGTTCCACAATTCACTTCAAGATTTCATCAATTGGCTTACTCAGGCTGAGCAAACTCTAACTGCAGCTTCTCGGCCAAGTCTTATCTTGGACACTGTCTTGTTTCAAATTGATGAACACAAGGTATGTAAAGAAACAGATGTATAATGTTTTTCTCCCACTCTATGGAGATACTTTAACAATGTCCAAATGAACCCTGTAATGCTGGCACTCAGAGAAACATTTAAATTTGTTTTTACATTACATTTTATAGTCTTTCTAGTTACATCATTCTTTATCAGACTATTCTTTTTCCATGTTAACCCAGTGCTTGAGCAACGTGGTATTCAGAATAATTTTCTCCTTTTTTTCCCAAGGTTTTTGCCACAGAAGTGAATTCTCATCGTGATCAGATCATAGAGCTGGACAAGACTGGAACCCATTTGAAATATTTCAGCCAGAAACAGGATGTTGTCCTTATTAAGAATCTCCTGATTAGTGTACAAAGTCGATGGGAAAAAGTAGTTCAACGCTTAGTTGAAAGGGGAAGAGCTTTGGATGAGGCAAGGAAAAGAGCCAAACAGGTAATCACACAACAGCTGTTCTACAACTCTTTGAACTTGGCTGTAATTACATCCAGACTCTTCAAGAATATGGTGCTTTAAAGCACTTTCAAGTAAGTCTGGGTTTAGTGTAACAGACACTGTTGAGTTAGTGGAGCAATTTCTGTGATTCAATCATAGAACACTTCATTTGTGAAGTGAAAGCATCATTTTTAACCCCAGCAGTGACTTCTGTCTGCAATACCAGATAGCCTGAAAGAAGAAAGTTACAGTATGGCTTCCAGATGTGTATTAGTGCCATCTGTCCTCAAATAGGAGTTTCACAGTCAGCCCCTTATATTCTAAAGAATGTGATGAACTCTCTTCAGTAAGCTGTAGGAGTATTCCTTAGTATTTTCTTTCTGTATTTAGGTTTTGCCCAAAATTAATATTCATCACTTCAATCACTTTTGATAGTTACTGATCCAGTGTCTTCTGTCTGTTAAGATATCTCAGGGTGGTTCACTAAAATAAACCAGATTTTCACACTACTTTCCTCACCAAGGAGCATTTTTTGGGTTTTTTTCCTCTTTAGATTCAGGTTCCACTCCCTGAGGAACATATATGATAACATGCAAAACGTGTGAGAGCAATGTAATATGTTTAAACATCAGTAGGAAGTAATAGCTCATTTTCCTTCAAGTGAACATGACTGCTCAGGATTTGGTCATGTTTACAGTCAAGTCACTATATTCCTATATTCACTGTTGCTGCCAGTCAGCTGAGAGTAAGAAATTTTACATATTTTCCAGCGGTTTCTCTTGTGCATTCATGCACACAGCAGTTCTGCAATGAGATGGATTTAGTCTCTACATCCATTTACAGACATGAATACACTAAGTTATTAAATTCAGGATGACAACTATCTATGTGGAGAAGGAAAGAAGTGCTGAAATGTACTAGTGTCAGGGATCCGTGAAGAAGGTTCAGGAGCCTTGAGAGGTTTCTCAAATAGTTTCTTGTGCTTTCTTGTGAAGGCAGCCCAGGCAAGAAGAATTTTCAAAAGAAATGTGGAGAGAGAAAAACCACAGGCTTAGAAAAATTTAATCCCACAGGGATGCTTCTTTGTAAAAGCTGCTTGAATCTTTGGTGTTTCCTTGCTTCCTTCCCTGAAGCACTCTTTTTGTTGAGACAGGAAGGAAGATCAAGAATCTGTTCCTTGCCCAACAAGATACTGTTTGATTTAATGAGAACATTTAGAAGCATCCTGGGCAAAATCTTGGGCATTCATCCAGATGGGAATTTTGCCTGGTGGTTTACTGCTGTTGTCTCATGTAGGCAGTAGATAAACCTTATTTGCTATTCATTACTGACAAAGTGGGAGTCTCAATTACCAACATAGCAGCTGAAGTTACCAGCGTGTCTCTGAAAGTTACATACTGTATGTGCAAATGATGTACATAAAGTGTTGTTAATTCATCTAGGACATGGGGGACTAAGTCCAGTGGGCACATGGTTGTGCTAGTCCTGTTTGAGAGACCAGAGAGAAAAACGACACCAATGTCTGCGGAGTACTTGTTTGACCTGTGGAAAATTGCTTAAGATTTATGTTTTTACACTGTTTCATGAACAAATGAATGTTAAAATCCATGATCCATGCAAATCTCACTTCCCTGCAGTTCCATGAAGCCTGGCACAAACTTATGGAATGGCTGGAAGAGTCAGAGAAATCTTTGGATGCTGATCTTGAAATTGCAAATGACCCTGACAAAATAAAAATGCAGCTTGCACAGCATAAGGTGAGTCATGACTGATGGTATGCAAAGTGCCTGGTGAGAGGTGGGTAAGGCTATCAGCCTTGTACTGTTCCATCAGCAAAGGAAGCAGATTTGTGGTCTCTCTACAATGGAGTGCTTATTAGCATCAAGTGAAATGGTGGAGTGTTGCAGGTGGGGAATGACCAAAAACTATTCACAGTACATAATCTGTGGTGTAGAAATGGTTAACTATGAAGAGGAAAGACATAATAACAGACCACCATGGAGACTTTAAAAAGCAAAGCAATGCTATCTCAGAATAGGAATGTCTAAAGAGGTTTGTTGCAGGCTTTTTTTTCAGTCCTCAAACCACAAATTTACCATTAGTTTGAGTAGGGACTTTCCTTTTAATACCACAGGACCACCTCAAAACTGAAAAATAGTCTTTTCATTGGCAGTTGCTTTTCATGTCAAGTGGAACTATTAATGAAAGTAAAAATAACACCGTTAGTAGCAAAAATTGCTTCTCTTAGTGGGTGTCAGAATTCCAAGACCAACTTTCTACAAACCCAGCTACTGTAGGTGAAAATGTAAAAATCTCTGCTTTTTCAAACTGTCGATGGTTGATCCTGTGGATCAGTTCTGAGATGATATGAGATGACCTAATGTAGTTAATGTACTAATGGGCAGAAACAAACAAAAACAAGGGTTCAGAACAACTTGTAAAGGCACAGGCAAAATCAAAGACTAGCTTGATTTCAGGGAGAAACAACAAGACACATTTAATGCACACAACATAGAAACTCCAACAGAAAGACATACAGAGAGTCATCACAGCTGAACCAAACTGCTACCTCCACTCCCTCGGGGGTAACAGATCTCCAGCAGTTCTTTTCCTTGTGGAAATGTGACGTACATTTTTGGAGGATCCACTCCTCAGTGCCATTGGTTCTTTTAAGAGTCAGTTCTCCTGCTCCAGGTGCTTCCAAGCTGGTCCTCTATTTCCAATGCACTGATTCCTACAGACCACAGACAACAGGGACTCACTCAATTTCAGCAAACAATGGATTGCATGTGAAACCTTTCCTCTGCTGTTCTCAAGGTCCAAGCTCCCACTTTCTTTCCATTCCCCACATTCCAAGGGGCAAGGTGGCTGCTGTGTCCAGCTCCAGTGATGTGTGCTTGTTCTCCAAACAAAAACTTGACAAAAACTCACTCCCAACAAGAAGCAGAAAACAGGAAACTCCAAACTAGTCCCTCCAGTTCACAGAATACTAAGGAAGACCTTTGAATTCCAAGCTGCTTATCAAGAGTTGCCATAGCAACTTCCAATCCCTCAGGCTAAGACCCACCAAATTCAAACTACAGAACAAATAGATAATGATAACATAAAAGCTTTGTGATTTGATCAGACAGAGAGCAAAAAGAAGGTTGGAAACAGTCTGATTCACTTCTACTTTTGTAAAGAGCCTAGAATACTATATTCCTGAGAATCAAGAGGGTCAGTGTTAGAATCTTCAGAGACAGGCTGCGTCTCAGAATTTATCTTGGAGCAGTTTTGAAAGGTGATTCGTTTTTCTACATTTTGGCATGCATTTACTTCTACTTTTCACGTTAGTTTTTTTGTTCTGCCTTTACTTCTACTTTTCACATTAGTTTTATTGTTCTTCCTTCACTCCTATTTTTTCATTCTGCACACTTTTCCCAAGGGTTTGCATATCTAATTTTTCCCTCTCAGTGTAGCTTCTGATGGTGGGTTTTACCTTCTACAACTTCTGCCGTGTGTATTAATAATTTGTTAATTACCTCTGTCTGCTTTATATTTTTGTCATTTCTCAGTTTGCATGATGATGTAATTATTGTTTATCAACCAGGAGAATATTCTCCTCTAATATGGGAAGGTTGGCTGTCGGTCAATTCTGTTATGCTAATTCAGCCATTTCAGTTCTGAGATTGCTGTTCTTGCCAAAACATTAAGTCACCAACGGGAATCTTGGGAGAAAAATTAATCTTTCTGTTAAGGTAGTCTTTCTTGTCTTCTATCAATCCTTCGATTTGCTCTTTCCGCTCTTCTCTTTATATATGAAAGTTAAAAACTTCTCTGGAGTATGGTCAGCACATTATGCCTGTGTTTCAAGGTCCTGTCAGGTCCTCAGGTTTGACTCTAAACCTTTATTCTCCTGCCCCTTTCTGAAATGTTAAACTTAATAATCCCATTTCTCTTCAGTATCCACAGCAGTACATTTATGAGCTCAAGCTTTCCTACCTAGTTGGGCAGACTCATCACTTCTACTATTCTTCTCGCGTAAAATGCCTGCTGAGGAATAGCTGCTGCAGTTGCTTGGATCTATTGTCTTACTAAGAGCTGGGATGGGGTGCAGCATAAGGATGTTAGGTTTGAAACTGGTGATTCGGGGGAGAAAAGTGTGAGAGAGGGAGTTCTGTGAACTCTGTGACTTTAAACTTCAAACAACACCTCCCACACCAAGAAATCAACTCAATTGTTTTTTAATGAGCTGTCAGACCTCCCAACACTGCAATGTCCTTCCTTGTATTTTGAGTCTTTTCCTTCCACTCCCACATATACCCCGTGTCTTTGTCTTTTCTATCCAGTCTTGAAGGTTTCCTTGCTCCATTTAGTTCAAGATCTTGCTATCTGAACTGTATGTGTGCTCTACGTGTGCTCTAAGCAGTTAATCTGGACTCGCTCATTGCCAGTTGTTACTGCCAAAAAAAAAGCCTGAAAGATAAAACCCAAGATAATATCTTTTCTCTCTCACTTGCATCTCGTGTGTTGCCAGGGGCTTTTGGGGTTTTGTCATGGTCTGTTTGTCAGCAATTTCATTTTTTTCTTTTTTTTTTTTTTCATTTTTAGAAGGTAGGAATGGAAAAACCTGTGCCAGTGCCGAATGTTCCTTACAGCACACTTACATGAACTGGCTGATTTTATTTGCTTGTTCCAGTGTTCCTTAGGAAAGAAGTGGATGTTTAGTCACTGAGATTTCGTTCATCTTACCTGCCTTCTTACGAAAGCAAATGAAATTAGGTTTTGTGTAGTGTCTCAAAGAACGAATTCACCACAACCCTTTGTTCACCTTTGAATCTGCTTTTCCTGTATGGTCCTTCTGAGGCAGCAGTTCCATTGTGTCTCCTGGTGCAAGTAACACTATGCATGTAGTGTTCAATTGTATGTATCAGCACTGACATTGATTGTGTTGAGGCAACTTTAATAAAAAATGCTTATTTAAATTCTAAAAATTATTTTTATCATAGCTCCAGCTTGACAACAGTGTTTGTATTCTTCCTTAAAGTGTTTGTTTTCTCTATGAGGAGAATGAGAGGACAGAGAGGAAATACTGAAAAACAAAACAACTTACATATTTTGGGGTTTTCTGGCTGATTAATTTTGGTCCTCAGTTCTCTCTGGATCCTGAAAAACCCCTGCACTAAGGACAGTATGGTGCAAAATAACAAGCACATTTTAAAAAAAGGAATCTTGACCATTACCACCCTAGGTAGATTTGTCATTCTGTCTGCATGGCACAACCCAGCACCTACTTCTTCCTTAAGACACTCCCATCTACTTGAGATTTCCCTGACATTCATCTGTAATGATCAGATGTCTGTGGAGACACAGGAAAGTTGGTGAAAGAGTTTTGAGCTACCATGGCACAGATTGGTGCAGGCCAGCTGGGAACAGCTGGCCAGTTGGAGATGAGCAGCTGTGCACAACCCTATGGCAGTAACCGTAAGGAATCCTTTATGTGCCCTGAGAAGCTACTCTTAAGTTGTCAGTAGCAGTCATTTCCTTGCTGGATGTGATGATACTGAAAATTGTTCTGAGAACCAGATGAAAATCTGTTTTAGCAAACACTGAGAAAACTGGGACTTTTTCTTTTGTGAACCAAAAAACCAGAAAAAAAAAACCAGTTGATTGAATTCTTTATCTATGAATTTCTTAATGCAAACTGGTGCCTTTTGGTTTTTTTTTTGTATTTTAAAGTTGATTTCACGTTAGCAGTTCATGAAGGTGTGAAATAAAACACTTTAAGCATTGCTAAACCATTTAAAAGCTGCTGTGTAGGGCTGTGTTCCTTTGTTTAATTCTCTGCTCTGTCATTTAATTCCACTGTGATATCAAATGAGCTGTGCTACTTCCATATGCTCCCCTGTGCCTGTGGAAAACTCCCAGAGGCTCAGTGTAGAAGGAGCTGTCAGGCAGATGCAACTGCTCTGTCACTGTCACCTTCCAGGGTCTCTGGTTCTCAGGAATTTGCTTATGATCATGACTTCCAGCCCAACTTGTGTTATAGAGATGTCACCCAGCTGCTCCCTGTGACTGAATGTGTATACTGTTGGCATACAGTGTTTTCCTGTTATCTTAGAATGGTTAAATGTTTGTAGTTGGAGGTTTACCAGCTTGACCATGCTGAGTTAAAATGGGTTGACCTTTGAAACCCTTGGGGTGCTCTGCACTGCCTTGAAATCCTCATATGTAAAAATACTAGGAGAAAGTATCCGTACAGTTCATGGCTTCTAAAGCAGCAGCTCTTTCCCATTCTTCAGAGTACCAGATAGCTTGCTGAAAATTAGGGTATTGTGGGAGGACAAGAATCATTGCTCACACTGGAGAGGGGATCTTTGAGTAGTTGTTCCAGTAGGTGTAAAGCTGCGTTCCCAGAGACAGACGCAGAAGGCAGGGACTCCGCTAGTATCAAGCCCTATGTAATTTTGGGTGCGCTGTGGCACTAACTAAACATTTTGCAGTAAATGTAAAAATTTCTTGCAGCAACATTTACAATTTCTATTGCAAATAATACATCAAGATTCGTTGAGTGTCGCCTGTAAACACTTAATACTTTAATAATTTAATCTTTTTCTTCCATATGTATAGGAATTCCAGAAATCTCTTGGTGCCAAGCATTCTGTGTACGATACCACAAATAGGACTGGACGCTCCTTGAAAGAGAAAACCACCCTGGCTGATGACAACTTGAAACTTGATGATATGCTGAGTGAACTAAGAGATAAATGGGATACAATTTGTGGAAAATCAGTGGAAAGGTAAATGAAAAACAGCCTAATTATTTAGCAGATAAGATGGCAACTTAGGAGGATTCTTTAGGCTTCTGTTGTGCAAAAGTAAAACCAGACTGGCCAAGTTGTTTGATAATTAAGAGTCCCAAAGCAGTACAATGTGTAAATGCTTTCCTGATGGTATGGAAGAGAATTGGCAGGGAGGTGTCCCACTATTTAAAAAGGGAATCAGTGATTTAAAACTCATGGTTGCTATTGTGATGAAAAAGTTTTCTTGTAGTATCTGGGTTTGGGGGGTTTTTTTGTGACTATGTTCTTTTCTTTTTTTCCTCCCAGACAAAATAAACTGGAAGAAGCCCTGTTATTTTCAGGGCAGTTTACTGATGCTTTGCAAGCTCTTATTGACTGGCTGTACAAAATTGAACCTCAGCTAGCAGAAGATCAGCCAGTACATGGAGACATCGATTTAGTGATGAATCTGATTGACAATCACAAGGTAATTACAAAAATATTCTTGTTTAATTGCTCATAAGTGAAGCATTTTGAGGTTAACTTCATTTGGCTATTCTGTAATATTTTAGAGACATGGAGTAGTTTTTTAACACAAACATGTCACTGGCAGTGCAAAATGCTACAAAACATATGTGGAACAAAAAGGTTAATGACTCATTGACACCTGTTAGCACTGACATATTTAGTGCTGCTATCCTGCGTATCAATTGAAAATCAGCGTCCACAAGTGGGTGTTTGTGAATCCATGTGTATGCATAGGAGCTGGCAATAGTTATTTTACTGGAGATATTTGGGGGTGATAGGGCTTTTTATCTAGTGCATCTGTCATTACTTTCAGCAGCCTTTCAGACCTGTCCGTTCAGGGAGAACTGCTGTATACACATGGAGAAAAGTAGTTGCAGTGCTTCAGTTACGCACAGGAGAACACAACTAGACCAGGAAAGCTGCACTGGCAAGCTGCAGTATTTTGTTACTGAAGTGTTTTTGGAGATGGGAGCAAGTCGGAGAAGTGGGACTGTGCCTTAGCATATTAGTTTTGCACTTCAGTGTGTTGGAAGGAATAGCTGTTGGAGTTACTGGTATTCAAAGGCTACACATAGTCAGAGCTCTGGAGTCTGGGAAGTCTGAGGTGAAGGTTCCGTTGTTCATCCACGAGTGACTTTCATTATCCAAATACTGTTTGTTCAGTGAGAAGGAGATTTTTGCCCTTACTGAAAAATATTTGGAAATGTGGTTTGTCTATAAAAATTAGCCTGAAATATGCTGGAATTGCTTCTGAACTCCCACTGTAAATCACAAGTAAGTCATAGTCTGTGCCACAGACTACTGAAATTGTTGTAGCTTTTAGCAACCTCCTTTATGTAACTGAAGATTTTTCCATCTGCAAATGTGAACATATTCTCCCATGAATATAGACCGAGTGGTGAGATCTATGCCCTTACAGCTGAGCCCCCAGAGGAGGTTTTACTTCCAACATTCTCCTTGATCATTAGCATTTTATCTGATGTCTTCCTACCCTTGCAATCTTGTGATTTCATCAGTGTGTCAGATCAATTGCTTTGATAAAGAGTGCAAAGTCAGCGTGGTAAGGAGGCCAGATTTTCCATGCATGATTTCCCAGGATCTGCCTGATGTTTTTTTCTAACGCATTCCATTTCCATTTTCTAGGACAGGGTAGATATGAAATATGTTTGTACAAAATCTCCTGAGCGTAACTTGTGTGTTCTGGATCACTTAGATGGAGTCAGTCTTGATTGAAGCAAATCCGTGTTTCTTTATTCTTTACATAATGACGCCTTAATGAGTTAAACATTTCAAATGTGTTTGCTGTTGCCCAGGTTTTCCAGAAGGAGCTGGGAAAAAGAACAAGCAGTGTCCAGGCTCTGAAGCGCTCTGCAAGGGAGCTGATAGAAGGCAGTCGTGATGACTCTTCCTGGGTCAAAGTCCAGATGCAGGAGTTAAGCACTCGCTGGGAGACAGTTTGTGCCCTATCAGTGTCCAAGCAAACACGACTGGAGCAGGCTCTTCGTCAGGTAGAGGAGTATTACTGATGCTGCATGTACTTTATGAGAAACAGTGAACATACCTTGTAGTCCCGTTGCCAAAAAGTGTTTGGCGTTCAGTTTAATCTGGTAACAGTCTTTTGCTTGTTCATGCCGTTCTTACCTTGTCGCCGTCCCTTACCACAGTCCATAAAAAATGTCCCTTAGCATTTGTTGTTGATGTTATTATTAGTCTGTACCACAAATGGAAAGCGAAAGTTTCAAAGACCTTACCATCTAAGGAATTGACTGAAGGTACAGTCAAGTGTGAAGGGTGGTTAAGAACTGTGACCCCTTCACAGGAACCTGCAGATTGCAATCATATTTATGCCCTTCGTGCCTTACTGGAAATAAGCAAATTTGTGTACTGAGAACTGGTTTACATTGGCAGAAGTACAGTGCACGGTAAAGTACATTGTGGAGAAAGCTTGTGCCAAGCAAACTCAGGAGCTACGGACAGTTTATATTTCAACGTAGCCTTGTACTGATCCCAGATAATCCCAGGTCTGTCTATATGTTTCCAAACTTGAGATCTCTGTGAAGATAACACAAGCTTGTGTTGATGATAGGATGGGGATCTTGCCCTGTTTTTCCCAAGATACTGTGTTTGCCCAGCTTTCTGGTCTATCAGCAGGCACAGTCCTGAGCTGTCTCAAACAGTAACTATGTCTGACTATAGCTGTACCCAAGGTGGCACTTCCTTGTTTCCTCCAGACATAAAAGGGTCGGTCACCAACAGTCTGTCTATTAATTTTCCTTAACCAGTGTTTCAGGCTGTGCAGAAAATAGAGTTCTCGTCAATCCAGCTGCTCCATGAAAGCATCTCCCATGTCATTTGTCAGCATAAAAGCATGACATTCTCAACTGAGCTGCAAATGCACTATAAATCAGATGGTTAAAAGCATGGACGGGCTTTTAGGCTCCCTATTATTTTTTGGGAAGCAGAAGATATTTTTACAGTTATGAAAATGCAATGCTGTACATCATTGACTTCTTAATGGAAAGTTTATGTGCCAGTACTGCTGTGTGATTAATGACTCCAAATACGGGCTCAGTCTTCCTGTGTCAGCTACAGGGTCTGTAGGATCCTCTCATGAGTGACTGTGACTCCTTCTTGCATTTTAAAAGGCAGAAGAATTTCACTCTGTTGTCCATGTCCTCTTGGAGTGGCTAGCAGAGGCAGAGCAGACTCTTCGTTTCCACGGGGTCCTTCCGGATGATGAAGAAGCCTTGCATACTCTGATAGACCAGCACAGGGTAAGCAAGAAAACAGAAGGCTCTCTTCAAGCTAATAGGGATGTTAGAGGGTAGAATAAAGGAAAGAATGCAGAGTCTATCCCATATACTTGTGTCCAGCAGCCAGTGTTTGTTTGTTTTTTTTTTTAACTGTTTCTATAGAGAAACTAGAAATAAGAGAGTTGGTTTTGGTCCCACACTGGCGTTGTGCTGTTCTTTGAGTCATCTGGGCTTATGAAGAAAATAAGGGGCCTTTAGAAAGTTGCTGTATCATTTAGAGACAAGCGTGGAAATATATATGCTACCTGACAAAAACCAGACTACTACAGCATCACAAGTACATCTGGCTCGTTAGCACTGCGGAGCAAAGCACCTATACTTTTCTTTCAAAGTGGTTTGTACATGTCAGCACAATGATGTTACCGAACATGAACCTTCTGTTGCAGTGGGGCAGCATGCTGGCATGCTTCACATACTTTAGATACTGAAATGTTGCAACACCAAAGGTACTGCAGAGAGTAGATTATATGTCATTTAATTTGTTGGCCTTCTGAATGCAAGGGAAAGTGCTGGCTGAACGAAACCTTAGGTGCACTGAAATATTTTTTAAAAATCTTAAATGTCTCCCTCTGCAATGTAGATTGATTAACAAAATATATCCATACAAAACCTCAAAACTGTGCTACTAAGGCTGAAGCACAGCTTGGAAACTTCAACCAGAGCAGAGTTTGTCTCTGAGAAGCCCTGGCCAGCTGGGATGAATAATCACTAGCACAGTACAACCAGCCTCACTGTTAGATGTGGCCATATTGTGCTTAAAATTCTTTTAGTGGGCTTTAGAAGTTTCGCCCAACCACATTTTCCTCTTAAAGGCCAAGTAGTAGAGATTCAGAAATTGTCAAGCTAAGAAAGATTGAGACACTGCTTACCACTCAGTAAGCACAGTCAGCAAAATCTCCCTTGAGTGTGTGGTGTCTTCTAAGCTTATAACACAACAAAATAAGTAAGGAAAAAAATTTAAGGGAAAATCTAATAAAGACTTTGTTTTAAACATCATGTCTGCAGTTTAATACTGCACTGTTAATGTCGAAGTATGCATGGCTGTGAGGTTATTTACGTAAGTATGAACTGTACCTGCCTCTTATCACTGTGATTCCTGTAAAGCGGTTTACATGCATTTGTATCCAGCTGCGTGTTGAAAGTTTTCTTTTGGATGGTATTTTATCCACCTACCTTTATGCCCATTGCTAGTCTTCTTTTCTTGAATACTGCACCCACCATTGTCTCTACAGACCAGGAGGTGTAGTGGGTTATTGCACTGCGTTAGCCTGTGGTAAATGTTATCTGTATTCCTGCACTGCACAGAGTTCAATGCAGTTAGTATCCTTTACGGTGTACTGAAATTCCTCTTTGTATGTACTGCATCACAGACGTAGATTTGGAGACATTCTAGTGCATCTGTGCAGGGAAAACAGAATTGTTACTGCCTGCTCTCTTTATGGCCCTGCTTATTTTGGTAGTCTCACTATAACCTACTTCTCCAGCTTCACTACTACACCTTCTGCAAATCTGTTTTCAGTTGAGATCCTGTAAGAACTTGTGTTTTTATGAGAGAAGGGCTGCTATTGTGGTTGAGTGTTAAACTCTGGCATTAAGTCAGAACCATAAAAATCATAGAAAGTATTGCATTGGAAGGGACCTCTAAAGGTCATCTAGTCCAAACCCTCTACAAAAAAGCAAGGACATATCTAGTCAGTTAGAGATGTACTCAGTCAGTTAGGAATTAATATATCCAAATATATTTTTGAATGAAATAGGGTAGATTTAATTTTTTTACACTTTTATTTCATAACATGTAATTAGTAAAGGCATGAGATAATAATCATTCTGTGAATTGTAGAAGCTGTTTTTACAATATTTTGGTGATTTTGAGCTTTCCAAGATCTGGTTTTAAATTTCTGGAATCCAAAATAGCGCTTCATGTATGGAGAGAGGAAGAGTTAAATTTTCAGAGACTTGGTTCCATTTTGCAGCCCAATTAAAAGATATTAAAGTGTAATAATTCCACTAGACTCTAAGAGATGTTGGCAGTTCCTCACAAGGGCTCAACGCTTAGACATAACAAAAGAGGCAGAATAGTAGAACTATTGCAGTAATGAAAATATAAAAAGAAATTAAATAATATACATTAATATAATTGAATAAAATTAATATAGATTTAAAAAATAAAATATAATATTTTTTTTTAAACTCTAGAAAGGATAGGAAAACTTCAGGGTTTTTGTTGTGTTGTTCATGTGTGTGTGTCCCAGTTCTGCTCTTCCCACCCTTTCCTCTGCTGGACCTCGTAGGATCAATGGCTGTGAACTTGGAAGAGTAAGGCAGTGAACATCTTGCTTTTACGAGATTTTTTTTTTCCCATATGGCAGTGTCTCTGAAAGCAGCTGCTTAATTAATATTGCCTGTTCCTATTCTTGCTGTCTCTCTCCCCCTCAGCTGCTTAGTTTTCACATTTGTGTTAGTTTAGTATAGCTGCTCCTGAAGTCCTCTGTCATCTTGCCTGAGCATGTACTTACAGTTGGACATTGCCAGCCTGTGCTGGGAGCTTGAAAGTTTATTACGAAGAGTTGTTGTAACTGACAAGCTTAAGTAATCTGAAGTGTTGCCAATAATGTTTCTAACCATCACACAGCTGATTTACAACACTTCTAAAACGCAGTGGTTTCCTTTGTTAATAAGGGTATGTGTCTCTCAAGTATCTACAGTATGGTGGGCTTCTAAGAAGTGGCAAGCTGGGGTTAAAGATTTAGAGCTTCATTTACTATTCTTATGTATAATAGACCTCTTAAACATTTCTCACTTTTCTCAGACTAAACTTGCCTCTGGCAAGCTGAATCTGAGCAACGGAGAGGCCCTTGGCCTTCCAGATTACGCACTCAGATTTCTTCTGCAAATGTTGTCAAAATCTAATGAAACTGTTACCTCTGGTTTAGGAATTTATGAAGAAACTGGAAGAGAAAAAAGCAGAACTTAATAAAGCAACAGGTATGGGAGAAGCTATCCTAGCTATTTGCCATCCAGACTCCATCACCACCATTAAGCACTGGATAACGATCATCAGAGCCAGGTTTGAAGAGGTCAGTATATGTCATGCCTTCTTCATTGTAACAGTCCATCTTTGACTGGAATGTATTTGACAACTAACATAGTAGTTACATCTGGAAGAAGTGATCCAGCTGTTGAGAAATTCACATTTAAAATAACTGCAGTGATGGATGTGAATACCATCCAAGGTTTTATTTTAAAAACTTATAGGGCTTTAGGAACTAAAGGCACATGGTCAAGCTTTTTTGTTTGCATGCATTAAAGGAAGTGCTGCCTGACACTTCCCACATGAAGAAAGCAAATAGTTCCTAGGAGAAACTTAAAGGAAAGAAAACATGGAGTAAATGAAGCCTTTTCTAGTTCCATTAAGGAGTATTTGAGTTCAGTATATTCTTAATCTACTATACTACAATTTATTTATTTGCTGCATGTAGTTCTTGGAGAATGCACCCCACTCTCAACTGCTAAGATGGTATTTTCTGTGTGTATTAGTATTAAGGAAAAACAGAATATTGGTGTTAGCAAAGTATGGCTTCAGGAGTGCCCAAAAGGAAGATGGACACCAAATCTTGCATGACTAATTTGTACATTGTTTGATAAATTAATATGTTGTCTGAGTGTGGTGTTTACTGCGTTTAACAGCTGATCCTGAATTGAACATCCGTGGATAAAAACGTATTGAGCTGGGAATTCTAGTTACCTAGCACCTTTAGTGATCAGCCACTACATCTAGGACCTTTGATTAACATCAGTATGTCAAGGTTTATAGTTGGCAGAGCCATTTTAATTACATTATAAATAATTGTGTATGTGCATGTACTCATATATTGGTCTTATCCTTAACCAAGGTCTTAGCATGGGCTAAACAACATCAGCAGAGACTGGAAGGAGCTCTGGCTGGACTTATTGCTAACCAGGAATTGCTGGAAGCCTTGCTGTCCTGGTTGCAGTGGGCAGAGACTACGCTTACTGAAAAAGATAAAGAGGTTATTCCCCAAGAGATTGAGGAAGTTAAAGCGCTAATAGCTGAACATCAGGTAAGGCATGTTCAGTGATACGAGTCCTACTCATTGTACAGATGGTGCACACATCTCAGCTAGGCTTTCTAAGCAAGTTATAATCTCCTTTGCTATTTCTACTCTTAATAGTTTACTACCTTTTCAGGTGCTCAGTTGTATGTTACATCTATGCTATGCTTGTGGCTCATTCAACATGGAGGTAAAAAAGAAATCAAACAAGCAACAAGTCAGTGCCAGAGTGTTCTAAACCCAAACCTGCAGCTCTCTATATGAACACAGATAATAATGATGATGACAAGGATATCCAAGCACTAAATACATGATATTGCTGCTGCCTTAGAACTAGTGCTCCAGTATGGCTTCACTGGCTGGATTTCAGAAACATAGTTATGAAGTGCCAGTGGGGTTGCCTGTGCAAGGTATATGCCTTTGGTTACCCCAGCTTAAACACCAAAACTGTTTCACTCCTGTGAGCTGCAGTCTGAACAGCAAGGAACACCTGAGTACTTGCAGTCAACATTCTATTGCACATTGCCTCACCATACACGGTTAATAAAGGAGTTTGACAGATGGGTTTTTTTAGATTTAGCCCTTTTTTAACAGCCAGGCCATAGTGGTCTTAAAAGTTTATACTGCTGATTTTTTCATACCCACAAAACCTTTATCTGTGTCTTTTTTGTGATGCTGGCAATAATCTACAAATTATATGGCACATTATTCTATGCCTTCCTTATAACTTTGGTGTTTTGCTATTCCCATGGTCACTTTTGTGTGTTGTTAATTGAAACTGTCTGATTGCAGACATTCATGGAGGAAATGACCAGAAAACAACCTGATGTGGATAAAGTTACAAAGACCTATAAAAGAAAAGCACTTGAACCCACTCCTGTACAATCTCATATTCCTGTCCTTGATAAGGGGAGAACAGGACGTAAGTAGTGAAGTATCTGGGAATAGGTCACCCACACCATTGCTCTATCTGTAAAGATAACAACAATTTACTAATAATACAGTAGGTTTGATTTGCTTCAGTGTGAAGTTCTCTTGGCTGTTTTTTTCCAAACTTGCTCTCATTTTGCATTATGAGGAAATATCTTGTATCAGACTTATCTTTTAATGTTTTCCTATACTTCTTGAATACCTGATTTTAAAATGTTCAGCCTGTCATGTGCTATGGAGCTTCCAGGACTGTGCTTGTGCTTAGACCTTGCAAATACACTGGCAGCTTAAAGTGCAGTCAACTTTTCCATAAAGATGTAGAGACAGAATTCTGCTTTTGCTATCTTTGAAACTATATAGATCCAATTAGAAAGTGTGTTCAGTGAAACTCAGTGGATATTGAATCATTAGGTGAGGAAATTGCTTTTTGTATTTTTAGATAGACATACTCGTATTTTACACTTATCCGTGTATGGCACGTGCTTCTAAATCAGGTGGTTTGCTTTGCAACTCTCAGAGAATTTTTATTTAACCTGTGCAGCTACACTAACAGCTACAACTAACAGCTTCTGGCTAGACAAAAGATGCTTTAAACAACATGTGGTCCTCCCTAGCAGTGGTTAAAACACCCCTAAAATTATCACATGGATAATATCAGTGGAATCATATCAATGTATGTGTGGGTTCATTCTTTGAGACAGGAAGAGTAATTTTGGGCAGGGTTAAGTACCCTTCATCTGAAGGTTGCTGGGTTTGAACTGGGTGAGACTTACAGGTTTTTATCATGTTTTAACAGGAAAGCGTTCCCCAACACCAGGCATCTATCCGTCAACAGCCCAGACACAGATCGAAACAAAGAATCCACGGGTAAACCTTCTAGTCAGCAAATGGCAGCAAGTCTGGCTTCTGGCCTTAGAAAGAAGAAGAAAACTGAATGATGCACTGGACAGGCTTGAAGAGGTCAGAAAAGGACTATACAGAATATACACACTTCTTGCATATATGTTTTTTTTGCCCTGTGTTAATTTGTCTATAGTGTAAATACCATAAACAACCTCCATATCTGTTGTGTGATGCAGGTAACTGAAAACCTTATGGGACACATGCTTTAAAAGCTGTCATTCCTATTTTATATTTGAGGAGAATTAAGAGCTTTATAATATGTATAGCTCCTCAAAGACCCAGTTATGCAAAAGAATGCAGATGGTACCACTTTCATTGGTTGTCTAGATTAAGTTGAACTGAAAGTTGTTCCTCTTTTTTTTAAGCTGAGAGAATTTGCCAACTTTGATTTTGATGTTTGGAGGAAAAAATACATGCGATGGATGAACCACAAGAAGTCTCGTGTGATGGACTTCTTTAGGAGGATTGATAAAGATCAGGATGGAAAGATAACAAGGCAGGAATTTATCGATGGAATTCTTTCTTCAAGTAAGTTTTAAAATTAACTTAATCTTGAGCTTTATACAAACATCTCATGAAAGTCTTACTGTATACATGGTTTGTTGTGAGAAGGCCATAGCTTTCCCTTTCAAGTCAATAATTATGATTAATTTAAACAAGAATTATTTTACTTGAAAGTGCAGATTATAGAAATTCTTGTTTCTTTTATATTGTCATTTTATGTTATTGACTAATTAATATTTTACTGGTTTACTGCACTTGGATCGTCATTCCTGCAGTACACCAGCCACTTCAACAAGTACTGATGCTGATCAGTTAGAATAGTAAAACATATTTTATAAAACCTATATATAATTTTCAAAATCAGTTAATGTGATCATAAAACTTTTTTTAAAGAACTTATGTGAAATAGTTTCAATTACAGAAGGAAACAGGTAATTTCCTAAATTTTCTAAAGCCCTCTGAAGGAGCTCTGCTAACTCTTGCCTGTAAATCCTTATGCCCCTGTGAGATACATTATTCCTGTGAATCACCAGGAGGCCTGGTGTTTTGTAGATCAGGTTGTGGTTGAAGAACCCAGAGCCCTGCAGGTAGCACCAGGCTTGGAGCCAGGCATTGATCTGCTGGCTCTTCCTATTTACCTCCTCATCATTCCCTGCAACTGGAGGAATTGCAGAGATCACGACTTGTATTCCTTATCCCTTGACCAGTTGTCCCAAAGCATTGGTATCTCTTGTCTCATTGTCCTTAGGCTTCTTCTCCCTATGTCTTCACTACACAACTGAAAGATCAAAAGGTGGTAATAATTTGTGGGCTGTACTAGGGCAGAAATTTTTCTCCTTGCATCGCTAACCCTGGCAGCAGACTGTTCTTTGTAGTGGGTTCACTGTACAGATTGGTCACTCTGTTCCCTTCAGAACCTATGACAGTGATCTGTCTGATTCTATACTAAACTGGTTTTGATACAGAGGATGGTCTGATGAGACTTCCAGGCTGGAAGATTTATTGTCCACATCATCCAGTTCCCCTTGCAGAGCACTGTACCTGTTCTGCAAGGGCTCCTGGAAAGGTGGGGTAGATACTGGTAGTGTACGGTGTGTGTCATGTTGGGTGGGAACTTTTAATCATTGCCCCTGCCCTCCAAGTCACCAGATTTAGTGGAGTGGAGAGAGGACAGGGAGTTCTCTGTGGCAGAGGCTCTGTCTGCCTGTTGAGTTATTTTTATGGGGCCAAGGAGTGACTTTGAAGCATCTATCTCCCTCTCACATTCTCTGATCACCCTCAGCCTTCTCACATCCTCTCTGAGCCCCATGGCTAAGAGCAGGAGCTCTTCAACCTGTTCACATGTTCCAAAGGGGTGCTTACCTGTCCATCTGTGGGATCGGAGCAGAGGGCACCCTGCTTCCCGACACCTGAGTGGCTGCAGGTTCCCACAAGAGCTGGGTAGTGGCATCAGAGCAGATGGGTGCAGAGTTCAGGCTTGCCATGTCCTCTGTGTGATCACATTTCCCTTTAGCAACTTACTTGGAACGCATAATAAAAATAATTACATATTAATTAAAACCAGATAACAACTTAATTTTCTTCAGAAGAGGGACTTTCGCTCTGAGCAGTGAAGATTCAGAATTAGGCTGCTTTTAGCTTCTCACATTGAAGTAATTCAGTGGGAGGATATTGTAGTGTGTGTGTTTTCTCCTGCTCTAGGAAATGCAGGAATACGGTCACTGTAAGTTGCACATCACTGTTTTGCATGAATTGACAGACAGTGGCAGGAAAAACCTCGGTACCACCAAGATACATTAACCAGCTTCCCGCTGGATTAACTGCTGAATACTCATGAGCTAATGCCTGTTCAGCGGCTGGAAGTTTTCTTTGACCATTTCATAGTGAATGTTTTGGTGCTGTGAGTTTGTTCTAAAGGGTTGCATAGAATCATCATAGAAGCACAGAACATGGACATGTGTTTTTCTGTGCTGGGAAGGCCTTGCATTCCAAATTCCATCAGCAGTGAAATTCTCACTTGACCTTTCCTCACTAACAATTTATCTGATTCATCTCTGCTATTTTATGTGGTTTGAAGGTCAAAATGTAGAAACTCCAACCCACATATCTTACAGTTTGATCCTTGCCCTCGCTTCTGTGCTCTCTCTTCAAGCCACACTATGACATTAATCCAATATCTACGTAACAGTGGAGATCCAGATTGTTTGGAGGAGGGGGTGGTTCATAATGATTTTTTTACTCTTTTTAATGTCGTTGGTATTTAGAAGCATTTTCTGTCACCTACTACCTAAAATACTCAGTATTTGAGTATTTACCATAGAGCTTTTCATTACAATGGAGCTGAAAAGTCAAAAACCTTAGCATCTGTTACTCTGTCTTGCAGAGTTCCCAACAAGCCGGCTCGAGATGAGTGCTGTTGCAGACATCTTTGATAGAGATGGTGATGGATATATTGACTATTATGAATTTGTAGCGGCTCTTCATCCCAACAAGGATGCTTACAAGCCCCTCACAGATGCTGACAAAATTGAAGATGAGGTAGGTTCTCTGCTTTCTTGGATTGCGCTCTGTTCTGCTGGGGTCACGTTCTTCAGTACTGAGTTTTATTTTCCCTCCTGTATAATTTGAAGTATAATAGTTACCACATTTCTAAGCATTTGTTTATTAGCAGTAATCATCCAGTTGTTGTTTCTTGCAGGTTACAAGGCAGGTAGCTAAATGTAAATGTGCAAAACGGTTTCAAGTGGAACAGATTGGGGATAACAAGTACAGGGTAAGTCTTCTAAGGACCTTCTTGGTTCTTCCAGCTTCAAGACTCTTCATGTGACACAATTATACAAGGAATTAGTCTGTATGAATTCACAGGATTGTTTTATGATAGTTATGAGTTTTTTTGGTTTAAGCTTGCCTAAATTTTATGGTTTGTTCTTGTACTTTTAGACATGAGCTAAAAGTATGGGAAAACGCTGATGCTTGTGTTTTGGTTGTGTTTTTTTTTTCCTAAAACTACTGAAACTCTTTAAATGTAGGAGAATTTTTAAAAGCATCCCCAGATACCTGCGTACAACAGCTCCTTAAAAAGCCAGTCGTTCCACCTGTAGTCTCTGATTGTTTCAACCGTAGCTGATTTTTCATTATTTTCATAAAGGCACTGATATTTTCCTGTGGTATTGTGTTGCACTTTTGAAGTCTTCTATCAAAGTGTGTGTTCAGTCACTTCTGTCCTCCCTTGTCATTTTAGCGGAGCACACTGTTCCATCACAAGAAGTACAGGAAACGTGTTAGATACCTGCAGGACAATTCTAGATCACAGTACAAAACCCCCACCACATCAGGAGAAAGATCTGCTATCCCTAGATTCAGTAACTCGAACAATTTCTGATGAAATATGCAATATTTGGCTAATATAATGCTATTAAATACTGGTAAATGAATTTAAAAGACCACAGAGACAGCAGTGGGAAGGAAACAAAGGCCTTGAATATTTTCCAATATTCAGTCTTGGATGGCTAGCTACCTGCTCTGAAGTACACTTAGAATGTCTAATGTGTTAGTTTGCATGTGTTCTAGAATCACATAGAGAATTTCCTGTAAACTAATCGTGTCTTTCTTCCATTTTTCATTTCTTATCAGTTCTTCCTGGGAAATCAGGTATAAACCAGTGGAATGTGTTATGAAGTGGTGGTTGTTGGTTTTTTTTTACCCTTTTTGCTTTTTTCTTAAAACATAGTGATTTAAGTTTGCAATGATTAGACCCCTTGCCATCCTTTCATCTTCAGCTAATTCACCGCTGGTCATCTGTGGTATTTTGTTAAATGCTATGGAGCCTTCTCTGTCTCAGTCCCTTCTCCTTTGCAGTCCCTCACCTGCTTTCTTTGACAATTTTCCTCTTCAGGGGAGATCACTTTTAAAGGAACCAGATAATGATCAGCAGCAATTTCCATACTAAACAATCTTGAGCATTTAAACTGCAGTTCTACAATTATTGCTAGTTTAATAGCTATGAGTTCTATTGCAGAATGCTTCAGAATTATCTGTTGCATTTTTTAGGCTTTCAGATTAAAGGGTAACCACAATAAACACAGAATCCAGTGCCATATCACTTATTTATTCCAAATTAGGTTAAAAATACTTCAATTTTCAGAAAAAAATCTCAAACCAATAATAATCCTTGTGCAATCAAGCAGACTGATGACAAACCCAGGTGATTGTTGATATTTTATCTACTGATGCAGTGAATCATTAAATACGTATTTTGGAAATAAGCAAATTAAACTTGTTGTTCCTGTTTAGTCTGTTTGCTCTACAAATGTGTTTTCAAAATACTCTATCAGGTTTATAATGTACTGGGGCTGTGTTTAAGAACACCTTCTCCAGCTGGGTCATCAGAGAGTCATAGTGCAGTGGCTCACCGGTGCTCACTTACTCCCGTGGTACATACAAAATTCCTAAATCCTGCTTGCCTGGCAAGAATGGAAATATTTTGCACAAAGCAGATACCACTGTTATCTTACTAATCTTCTTACAAAGGCATTAGTACACAATCCATTCTGGAAATGCCAGTGTTAACAGCATGAGCCATTTTAAATCTATGTTTGCAATGGTAGTTGCATTCTTATTTATTGGCAAAGCCAGCTGAGGTACAGAAGAAAGCTCAAAGTGCAGTGGGTGATCTTTCCACATGCCTCAAGCAATAAAAGTAATAATTTAAAATATTTTCCAGATATAGAACAAGCCTCTATTTGAAAGCACTTTGAAACTATGTTAATCTTCTTATCTGCCATCTGCATTCTCAGATCTGGGAAAAATATAGTGCTTTTTGAAAGCATCTAACGCTTACTAGTACACAACAGCATCAGTAAAAAGCACCTACAGCACGTTGACTGAGGCTTCTCCAGTGACAATGATGTTACACTGCTGCTGGCTTCCTGCAGCTTTAACCAGACTTCCTTTACATTTTTATCCCAGTATTTTTAACCTCTGATTATTTGAAACAACAGTAAATATTACTAAGAGAAGGTTGGTATCCAGGCTGTTTTAAGATGGAAACGCACTGGATTCCCTTTAGGGAAAATGCACTGGATGGAAATGCACTGGATTGCCTTTAGGGAAAATGCTGTGATAGATACCTGTGTTATGGTTAGATTTGATCTCAAAGGTCTTTTCCAACCTGAATAGTTTCTATGATTCTCCCTAAGTCCGCCTGTCTGAGTTGTCTACAGCCTAGGCAGTTTCCAAAGTGCATCTGATCCTTGCTGTAGTCACTTAATGGAATTTAACTGTAGAACTAAGCTGAGATGGGGAAAAAATAGAAGAAAAACAATCCCATCTTTAGAACCTCTTGAAAAACTTCTCCTTAGAAAGAAGCCAATGAAAATAAACAGCATCCAATTGGACAGCATTCTTCTTTTTAACTTTAATCTACATATGTAAACTGGCACATACTGAACACATCATTGGAAAGTTCTTACATGTAATGTCATCTGAACATTCTTATTCATAACAAAAAAATGATTACTGAATGGAGCTGCAAGGTTTACTTTTGTTTGGTTCCTAGAAGTAATATTCCCTTAAACTTACCCTGTCTTCTTATAAAACAACTAACGTCATTTAAAGATTAGGAAGCATGTTTGTGTGGTTTGCCATTTAAAGCATTTCAGTCCCCTTACTGGAGCAAGTAGGTACAGCTGAACTATGGCCAGCCTTCTCCAAGGGTCACAGATTGTCCCAGAAAGGTGTATTTGACTCCCATTGGTTTCATGGAGTGCTCTGCTTGTTTGTGTGTGAGAGCACTGCGTTGGCCTGGGGATCTGAACTGATAGTAAATGTTTTAGTGTTACTGGCTAAAAATTAGTGAATTCTTCAGGTTAGTTTTCATGAGATTGTGGGGTCAACCAAAAGGTCACGTTGCTGCAGATTTGAGTGGCAATACTGCAAACGGGTTCCATTGTACAGGTTTCAAGAGCAAAATATGAGTTAGGCTTGGCCATCTCCCCCAAGGAAGACTGGGCTAGTACAAGAGTTAATATAAAACAGCTGTTTCTGCATCTTTGAATTGTGAAGAACCTCTGTGCATAGATAGAGGAGTGACAGTTTGTAACAAAGGACAGCAATGATAGGTATCAATCAATTCATTACTACTTTAATGTTTTCTTCCCCGCGTGGACCTTCCCTGCTGTAGGTGAGCAGTGTCAGCACTATGCCTGAAAATGTCCTTAGAAATTAATCAATCAATAGAACCATGAACTTGGATTTCCAGCCCACATACTGATCGATTAAAGTGACGCTGCCTTCCTTTCAGCCGACTCAATTAAAAACTAGACTGTTGAAGAAGAGAGCAGTTTGCTCAAGGTTTTGACAGTGTAATAATGCAAACAGGTCTTTGTTAATATACACAAACACAGAGACTGCGTTCAATTAAGCAATGTGTTACTAATTTTGCTTCCTTTATGAGCTCAGACGTTTGAGAATCAAGCATAAAATTAAACCTGAGATTCTTTTTTACCATCCTGCCATCTCCTTTAGATTAATGCGACATCTGATTTGAAACCCTAACAGCTTCAATAATCTGCATAGATAAATCTGATTTTTTTAGCATTTACTAATGATTGCAAAAAAATGCCTGATCTGTAACCTGTCAGTATCAAAATGCCTCTGAATGAGAACCTCAGGCTGTTTTTGTTTTGTTTTTGTTGCAGTTTGGTGATTCTCAGCAGCTGCGCCTTGTTCGTATCCTAAGAAGTACTGTCATGGTTCGTGTTGGAGGAGGCTGGATGGCACTTGATGAGTTCTTAGTGAAAAACGATCCTTGCAGGGGTATGTAACACAGCTGTTACTATGGACCTGTGGATAATTATTTGGATGCAGTCACCATTCATTGTCTCAGGATGGAGATTGAGTTGTATAAAACGCCAGTTCTGTAAGCATCATATCACTAAATGTCACGTAATGATCTGTTTCTGTAGACTTTAAGACCCTCTTCACTTGCACTCATGTGTGTCCAGAATAACTGTGGTGTCTTCTGCGCAGTTCCTCCAGCGTTAGTGGTGTCATCAAGAGCTGAGCTTAGCCCAGACAGAGTTTATGGCATGTAAGCTGCTTGTATGACTTGGCAGAAAGAGTACACAGAAACATCCAATAAAATCTCCTCAGTGCAGTGAGAGAGAAGTTTTAAGGTAATAAACTAAAGCAAGGGAATTGAATTGAATTAGAATAACAATGCAAAAAACTTCTTTGGCCAGTGGCTGCACCCAGGCCTTCAGGCTCTGCCTTTGTAGCCCTGTCTTTTCATTGGCATCCTCCCCAGAACCACTTTGTAGAGTCCTGAGCCTTGCACAAAGCAACTGTAAAATGCTTCAGTCAGGAGAACTTTGTGTTCTGGGAAACCAGGGAGCTCTGTGTCACCGTGCCCTTCAGGACACTGGATCATACACGTTGTTTTATCGGTACACGGCAACTTAATGGCATCCTAGTGTTTCAGAAAGGCTACTTCTGTAGTGGGAATGTAGAGTCTGTCTGGCACTGTCTTCAGAGCAACAGCTGGAGATAAGAGAAAAGCCGTTTGGGAAGGAAATGGAAGAGATACAAGTCAAAGAATAGCCAGAGTAGTAAAATGGCAGAAAATAAAAATAAAATAATGACTGTGTTCAGGTGGAGGTGACCTCCTATAGCTAATTCTATCCTGTTAACTAACAACATTAAATTTACTGCATTTTTACCTCAGGCGTTCTGTGGTATCACAACCAATATTGTAATAGCACAGGAACAGGACAGATGAGTTGAGGAGAGGCAAGTGAAGGCAAAGACATCAGTCATCTCGTGGACTTAACTCCAACTTCATCTGTCTCACATGGCTCCTTCTCTGGGAGTAGTATTTCTAAACAGTTTGATACAGACCTTGAAAGAGTGAAGAGCTTGTATTTGTACTAGTTGTCATGCAAAGTTCCATTAACTCAAGAAACAAGCTTACCCCACTGCCCTATAAGGATTCAGTGTACCACTAAAGTCTAGAAGCCTTTGTCTATAGTCTTAAAAGGTACTATAAAACTTTTAAATATAGTATCATGAAGACCTGTCATAACTTTGTGAGGTTTTTAGTGGAATTAAAAATAGTCTTTCTGCTTAACAGTATTTGGTATTTATTGGTGTTGGACCACAAGTCTGACTGAAATTTAGCACCTGCTACTGTAGGAAAATTATCTATGTCTGTAGAAACAGAACTGACTTGAGATAGCTTTCTACTTCTGCCCCTCAAAAGTGCACAGTAGTAGAAAATGAAATGTGCCCCAAGATATCTCATCTCATTTGAGGGTTAACTTGATTATTTTGATTTATCTCAAACACTTTTCTCAGTCCTGTTTGACAGACTGTTGCAATTCCTACTTGGGTTGACACTGAGAGGTATAAATACTTAATACCCAATTAATCTATTGGAATTCCTTATTTATTGATGTATTTAGATTAAGTCCTTTGGAATTAAGTCCCTTCCTCTTTACTAAACTTTGTATTCCATGTATCTCTCTAGTATTTCTGTTGTATTTAATCCTTTTTTCCAAGGGAAATACTTGAGCAAATGAGTAAGTCACCTGTGGGACAGCAGTGAGTCTAAAACAATACTGATCTCTCTAAAATCATCCAGATAGCAGATGCTAATCCTAGCCTTGTTGAAATCAGTGATGCAGAGTAGTCATGGAAGTCAGTGGTGCAGGTTCACCCTTTTCCTTAAGCGCCTTGCCTAGCAGATCTGCATTTCCCCAAAGGCTTCTCATGTAGTCAGGTAAATTACACTGCTAAGAACTGGTGTCACAAAAACACCCTTAAAAGTATTTGACGTAGTTATAAAAAAAAAAATTCTAGTTTATTCCACTTCTTTATGTCAGCAGATAAATGCCAGTACACGAGAACACTTGGCACTGAGCTCAGTCTGCCCAAGTACTTTGTCTTTTTGTGTAGGAGACCTTTGAGAACTTGCCTCAGAGCACTTAGAGACAGCTTTTGCTCTGACTCCTGTCTTTTGGCCTGGTGCTCCAAGTCTCTTGCATATGCAGCTGCTGTACTTGATTTCTTCTCCTGCTAACGGTTTTCTTTAATGTGACCCATGTCCTGTGTCATTTTTTCTAGTTCATCATCACGGGAGTAAAATGTTACGTTCGGAATCAAACTCTTCAATTACCACTCAGCCTACTATAGGTTGGCAAACCCCTCTCTTTGTCTCCTTCTCCTCCTCTTCTCCTTTCTCTTCATTTCTTTCCCACTTTTTTTAAAATATATAATATACACTTTTATTAATATGCTTCTCCCATCACACTTAGCTTAATGTGTTCCTACATGGGCTAGTGCTTTGCAAGCTAATTTTCTTTGACACGCTTGAAGAGTGTTTCAAATCCAGTCGTCATTCACACTGACAATTAAATGCTACCACTGTCTTGCATCATTCTGGCAGAACATAATCTCATATGTTTGTATGTGTGTGTGAGTGCATAGCCACAAACTACCTCATCATAGTTTGGATTTTGTGTTCATCCATTGCATGTTGCCAAACTTCGTAACTTCATCATTTTGAATAAATATATTTGCTGCTTTCCTGTAACTTGAGCTTAGCAACTTCCCCTGGAACATCCAAGCAAGTATTATTTATTACGAGTAGCTGTAGAGGTAGCAAATCTGCTCGTCAGGTTGTGTCTATGTATTGGTAGTGGATTGATTAACAATGACTTAGAACATTGAGCATTCCATTGTCACGCTGACTTCCTCCAACAGTGGTTCATTCCTGCTGGCATAAAGTATTAGAATAAGCGAGTTCTGCACATAACTCTTCCGTGTCCCAAATAAATGCATTACACAGTAATGCATTTTATTGATTGTTACAGTGTGTTGGAGTTGGCATGGCAAGAGTGGCAATGAAAGCCTTGTGGTAAAGTTCCTACCCGGCTAAGTGAACACCTTTCTTTGCTGCAGCTAAAGGGAGGACGAACGTGGAGCTGCGTGAAAAGTTCATTTTGGCAGATGGGGCCAGTCAGAGCATGGCAGCTTTCCGACCCAGAGGCCGGAGATCACGACCCTCTTCAAGGGGTGCTTCTCCCAACAGATCTACTTCTCTGTCAAGCCAAGCTGCTCAGGCAGCTGCCCCACAAGCAGTTGCTACAAGTACACCGAAGGTAAGGAGAACTGTGCACAGCTTCACTGATTAAAGAAATGTGATGTACATTTTATTGGGTTTTCTTATCTTATTCCACAAATATTGGTACTTTTTCTATCTGAGAGGGAAGAAGCATCTCAGTTTTATTTCATAGTCTGGGGAAGATCCAAGAAGTCAAACTGTATTGTTTGTTTGCAATACAGAAATGGAAGAATTCCTCACATTTGAGGTGCTGCTTGAACTAACTGGTAGTTTGGTAGTTGCTCTGAAAGAGCAATGAGTCTCTCAATTTCATCTAAAAACAGCTTTGCCACCAGTTTCAGAACACTTCTCATTGACTTTGTCTCATTTTTTTTATTTCTACTATGAAATTTGATCTCCCTTTGCAAGCCTGGGTATCCTTCTCCATGACATTGTTTTCCATCTACTGTCCTTCATATTTTGACTTACCATTGTTTCATACAGACACCCCATCATTTAACTCGCAACTATGGTAAACCATGGTTGACAAACAGCAAAACGCCAACTCCTAAGCAGCAACCAGAATCCTCAGAGTTTCAAAGGTCATCTGCAGAGGTACAGTAAGGGTAGCATTTGTAGTCTAATGCCTTTCTTTCAACTAAACCTGTCACTTCACTAACAGTCACTAGAGTTTCAGTGCTTCAAAGCTGCAACACCCTTTGCATATTAATGCACTGGCTTCATTTTAGACCTTTGTCAAATAACTCCTTTTTTTTCCAAGATCTTTTTTTTTATGTTCTGTTTGTTGTTCTTTGGGGGTTTTTTGACATTTAGGTAAACCCAGCCTCAATGAATTTGTGTTTAAAGTACAAATATTTAATAAGTCTCAACAGTAGGCAGTGAACTGGTTGACCAAATCTGGGAAAGTACTTTTTTTAAATGAATGAGGTCTTATATTTCGCAGGTTTCTTTGCTGAAGTCGTTTACTTTGAGTTTATAAAATACTGTAATATTCACAACCTGCAGCAATGAGATTAATAACTCATGATCTCTACACAATGTGTTATTTATTATTTGATCTTTATTAATTTGGTCTACAAAATCACTACATAAATACCCAATCACTGTGACTATCATGGCAGAATAACTGCCTGTGGTACATCTTCCCAACAATGGGAAGTTTTGTTCAGTGGGTAGTGATCCTTGCTAGAAGGTATCTATTTGGTGACCTAATAGCAAACAGGCTTTGGGCTTATTCGCAGCCCATGACTCAGAAACTGCTCATGTACCAGTTAAGATTGTGCCGGCAGTGAGCAGCATGAACAAAATTTGAATGGGCTTGCAGCCAGAGTGTCTCCTCTAGTGTCATTACAGTCAGTGAGAAGACTACAGCTGGATCACGCTGCAAACTGACTTGTCACTTGTTGGACAGACCGGGTTAGACAGACTGCTCAGTGAGGGGAAGTTTTTGTTTCATCACCACTGATGTGTCTGCTTTTCAAAAATCTGCACTTCGATGCCTGTTGCTATTCATCTGACCCATTCCAGTTTACATGACCTTGGTACAGCTTTGCTCAAAGATGTGCAACAAACATCTCACTCCTTCCTGCTGTGTGAGCGGATGCGCTCATGGTGCTCACTGCAGGCAGGTGGATGTGGACTGCACTGCAAGCACTCAGGGCTGTGCCTTAGCATGCTAAGCAGCAGCACAGATTTGAGCCAGTTGTCTGTTTCTAACATACTCCTGTATTTTCTTTTGTCTCTTAGCTGGTAACTATATGGTAAGATTAATTGATGGTATTTTAAAGAGTTTATAGATGTGGAAAGATTTGCATTGAGTTAGAGTGAGCTGAAAGCAGTTGGCATTGATCTCAAATAGGGGCACTGTATTTCTCACCTACTTGTATTTAAGTGAGTTTCTTTCATGTAAACCACTGTGGTTTAAGCTGATAAATGGAACAAGTAGGGTGGTGTAGCTTGTAGTGAAGGGACATGGAGCTGCTGGAGGGAGTCCAGCATAGAGCAGTGAGGATGATAAAGGAAGTGGAGCACCTCCCTTATGAGGAAATGCTGAGGGAGCTGGGTCTCTTAGCTTGGAGAAGAGGAGATTGAGGGGTGACCTCATTCATGTCTATAAATATTTGAATAGAGCCAGGCTCTTCCCAATGTCATCTAGTGATAGGACCAGGGGTAATGGGTATAAGCTGGAACATTGGAAGTTCCATATCAATATCAGAAGAAACTTCTTCACAGTGAGGGAACAGGCTGCCTAGGGGAGTTGTGGAGTCTCCTTCTGTGGAGATGTTTAAAACCTGCCTGGATGTGTTCCTGTGTGACTTGGTCTAGGTGATCCTGCTG
>JAOXOE010000256.1:55641352-55662078 GCA_028565055.1 Phoeniculus purpureus
GCAGGTGCTTAGAACTTCTAGAAAACAATGTGGATGTGTTCCTGTGTGACTTGGTCTGGGTGATCCTGCTGTGGCAGAGGGATTGGACTGAATGATCTTTCGAGGTCCCTTCCAATCCCTAATGATTCCATGAGTCTATGATTTTTCACAGACATAGGTTTGAGACTTGAACTTTGTACCCTTTTCTGTTCTCATACACCAGCCAGTGTCACCTCACTGAATCTCACCCTTGCCTAGAAACATCCTAGTAAGAAGAAATCAAGTGAAATGAGCCCCCTATTTTTGGGAAGTTTATTTTATTAGGAGTTTACTAATATTCCAGTTAGCAATCCTTGGCAAAAGTATTGCGCTGATAGCGGGTGTTAATGGTGCTTTGGAGCTGAAGTGAAGTATTTCCTTGGTTTAGGTTACAACAAGTGAATTCTCGGTGTCAGAAAGACGTATACATTATACAAATCTAAGCAGTGTCTGAAAAGGATCAAAAATCTAATGGCTGTACAGGAACTTTGAATTTTCTGTGCTGCTTTGGTTTCATTTCAATCCAATACTCATTCAGATGTTTACATGACTCATACCTGAGTTCGGTTAATCATAAAAACAAACCTCCGTAGCAGGGCTTGACAAACCATGCTGTTTAGAGGTGACCTTGGGGAAAGAAGTCTTTACACGCTCGGCCCAACAGAGGGTGTGTTTTGCTTGTTTAAGCGAAACTGGACTGGAAATGAAAACTAAACCGGAGAACTTTAATCTGTGAATTTTGGATGCGTGTTACTGTAAATTGTGATGGTCTTCCAGAATGCATAAACAGAGACCAAAATCTTGAACAAATAGTTACATTATGAGGAGACTCCATTAGATTAGGGGATTTGAATTGTCTGTCAGTAAAAAGTCTACATCAATTCAAAAGAGAAACAAATGGTGTTTCTTTGTGTAATGGTTAGTAAAAGACTTTGGATATCAGAAAAAAGCAAAAGCTCCTGCAGTTGTTGCTCCTGCTTACACCGACTGTTCTGTGTTTCATTATAGACAATTTGTGTTCCCTGTTCTTACCGCATTAATTGCAGTTTCAAACACCAAGTGCAGCCTCAGATCTTCATTACTATCTTTAAACTACCTATATTGTCTTTTTTTTTTGTTACAAAGAATAATGCTTTTAGGGGAAAGCAGCTTGAGGAGCAGACAGTAGAATACAGTCCCCTGTGTGTTGTATCAGTGTTGTTCTTCATCAGGATGTTGGACAAGATGCAGCAGTTGTACAATTCAGGTTTGTGCAGAGCTGTGGAGAGATGGTGTCCCTGCAGCCAGAGAGTTTGTGTAGTAAAAAGAGCAAACCACCTGGACAAGGGTAATGGAGAAGTGATAGTAGCATGTCTATGCCCAGAAGTCTACTCCAGGATTGTACTTACGTTAGGTGTTTATAAGCTCAGAAATGTGTTTTGCTTGAAGCAACTATTTTAGGCCATTCTGCCAATGCGTGAAAACACAGTGCCGTTAAGCAGAAAGTGGAAAGCTGAAAAGGGTTTTTTCAAGAGAAGAACAGACACAGGAATAGAGCAGCAGGGTGGTGGGGAGCCTTTGAAGAAAATAATTGGGAAGGCTAGAATGGGAAATTTTACTAGGTGAGGGCAGTGGGTAGCAAAGAGATACTGATAGCAGAAAGATCAGAATCAGCAGTTACTCTCCTGATGATACTCTGTGTGAGTGCTGCTGGGGCACAGCAAGATTACAGTAAGTGAGATACCTTTCCATACTCTTCATCCTTGCAGAAAGCAGTTTCACCTGAGGCAGCTCCACTCATGGTGTATTGCACGTACACAAACACACACAACCTGAAAAAGTGGCTGTGGTCACAAAACCACAGTCTAGCTCCTCATGGCCTTAGCTTTTGTGGTCAAGTACAATCAACTCTTGTTCCTCACAAGCGAAGCAGAAGAGTTGTTCTCTGGTGGATAGATTTATTCACACAAAATCTTCACTTTCTTCTGGGAAGGATCTTGGATAGTGGGCCAGAGGTGGTTTTTGTGGTTTGACCACTTTTAATGTACAAAGAGTTAGAGCTTTTTGCCTCTTCTTGGCGTTACATTAAAACACATAGTTACGTATGAAAAAAAATTGGAGAGGCTTTAAGATGTATTTCTTTAAATATATATATATATATAAAATATAGATGCATACACATACTTGTTTTATTTATATTTCTTCTTTGTAATCTACCTACTGCGGCCAGCATAGAGACTTAAACTGAAAGCACTCACTGTCAGTGTTAAACTATATTTATTTGCAATGCAGATACAGAATTTGCTTTCTGTAAATGAAAATCCTCAGTGGATTTCATTTGAAAGTAGAATGGTGACTTTTATGTCACAAAGCTCCAGAAGGAGTATAATCAAATGAAGAGTTTGTCTTAATTAATGTAAAACACACTAAATTAATTACCAATTAACTCATCTTTGTTAGACTCTTTTTTTCTTCTCCAAAGTGTGTGCACAATGCATAGAGTGGGACTAAAAGGACATTGCAGTAAATGAAGTGTGTTGAGGTGCACTGAGTTGGCCACCACTCATCTGAAGCAAAACACAAAGACATTGTGCAAACAGGCTGAGCTGAATGCCCCGGGTTTGGGTAGTCACGAAGTGCTGAGATGTTTGTGCTAGGAGCAGTTTCTTTCTGAACTAGGGAAAGAAAACCCCTAGAAGTGGAATTATTTTACTTCCTGAAACCTTTGCAGTATTCTTTGTACTGCCATTAATGGCTTTCTTCTTAGTGAAAACTGACATGGCACCATTACAGCCTTTATCAGTACGGGGTTCATTTGGTTTCTGCTTTTTGGAACACAAGTAGATGAAATTGTTAGAGGTTGCCTTATAATTGGACTTTATGGGAATTCTTAGCTAGCCGGAGTATTCCTGCCAGTGAGCCTGAACTAAGACTTTAATTGGCTTACATTATAGAATCATAGAATTGTTTTGGTTGGAAAGGATCTTTAAGATCATTGAGTCCAGCCATTAACCCAGCACAGCCAAGTCTACCACAAAATCAGAGAATGTGTTGGGTTGGAGGAGACCTCCAAAGGTCATCTAGTCCAACCCCCTACAACAAGCAGGAACATCTTGAACTAGAATAGATTGCTCATAGCCCGATCAAGCCTGACCCTGAATTTCTCCAAGGATGGGGCCTCCACCACCTCTCTAGGCAACCTGCTGCATCTCTCTGTCTTTTGTTAGTTTTGTAGAAGGTGTCTGTCCTCTTATTTTCACTTTAAAGGCTGGTAATATTGAAAGAACTGTAGTGGGTTTCTTTTTGTGCTCAGTAGGAAGCTGTTGTGTTTTCCCAAGTACTGGTTTACAAACCTTGGAATAAGTTACTAAGTGTCCTTGGAGTTTACTGCAGCTAGGAGCTAGGCTGATAAACAAAGAAACTGTTGAAAATTTTCGTTTAAGTATTGTGTTTGAAAGTGACTGGTGAGTCACATGAAAGTCTTCAGCAGATACAGTGAAAAACAGTTAAATGTTGTATAAACCTTCATAATTTTGCTGTTGAACAAAGGGCAGTTTCAGATATGTATTTCCTTTGTAAAATGATGTAGCAGTCTTTGAATTCATTAAGGATCTGTTTGTGGATGTTTTGGGTGAGAATATAACCATGGGTGACAGGACCTCAAGAAATGCTTTTGTCATCTCAGGTAGAGAATCTAGAGGCATCTGTCTGGCATAATTTTAATATTGTGGCTGGTCACCAGCGAGAAGGAAGAGAGAATTCCTGTGGCATGACTTTAGTGTTTGATACGTAGCTGGCTGTGCATCAAGTAACTCAATAAACATGAGTGGCATGATTATATTTCTTGCATGCAGCACATCCTCTTCGCTGTTGCACGTGGGAAGTTCCTGCTTTAAGTTTCAGCACCAGGTGCCATACGTTCACAGACTGTGTCTGCATTGCCACTGTGGCTGATAGCCTGGTGGCTGAGACAGAGGTCTCTGCTTAGGAGTGTGGTTTCTACTGGAGCGTCTCCTGTGCTGTTGGCAGGTTCCCTGCGAGTCTCCCTACCCTTCCCATGTCCACTAATTATGAGCCACAAGTGTAGGAGCAAAGTGTTTGGACAGCATTTAAAAGCTGTCCACGTTCAAACCCTTGATCTTTGTCCTGTTAGGCTGGTCTTGTCTCAGTAAAGTCCTCCCAACATTGTGACGCTCCTTTCAGTGGCAGTGGGGTGGCTAGGCACGGCCGTGTTCTGAGTGGCCATGTTTGCCCGGTCAAGCCAGCACCGGCCCTCAGCTGTTGCCTCAGAGCGAGAACAAAGTTGGAGTGTCAGAAATGGGCTGGGGAGAGCCTGAACCGGGCCGGAGGCAGAGCCTGAAGCAGGTTAGAGAGATCCACAACGAGGCTGAAGATAGATTCCAACCCAGGGGGGATGTTATGGAAAGAGCAGACAAACTTCCAGTGTAACTTCAGCGCGGACTCGCCTCGTTACGACACGGCCGTACTGGCGTGGCGGTTGGCGAGAAGCAGCAGACGCGCCAATCCCTGCAGGACCCCCTCAGACGGCAGGAGCGCGGGGCATGCGGAGGGGAGGAGGCGGGCCGGAGCCCCTGGCGGGGCCGCGGGCGGGCCGGGCCGCGGGCTGCTGTTCCCCGCGGAGCCGTCGGGGCGTTGCTCAAGAGCGTGGCTGTGGCGGGCGGGACGCGCCGGCGCTCGCTGAGGGGGTGGAGGGGTTTTCTCCTCCTCCTCCTCCTCCTCCTCCCTACCTCCCTCGCCTCCTCCTCGGCGTTGCGGGCTCAGGAGCGTGACAAGCCTGCCGGCTCCATCGCGGACCAGCCGAGGGCTAACCTGCCGTGCCTTGGCGGGTACTGCTTTGCCCTGCCCCGGCCTCTCACAGCGCTGCCGGACGGGACCGGGAGTCTCCGGCCCTCGCCTTGGCTCGGCCGCTGCGAGAGATGTTTTCCTGCGGACAAGCTCGGTACGGGAGGAGGATAAGCTGCCTTACGGATCAAGGTTATTTATAGTCACTGCCAAAAAAGTAAAGGACTGGTTTGTTATTCTTACTTTGGATTTAACTTATTTCTACTCCGTGCAACCTACCCCCCCGGGATTTCTCTCTGTGCCTGGCTGTGGACCGCACGCAGACCCTGTGGATCCTCCTTTGAAGCTGCCACACACCCCATGTTTTATTTCTGAATGAGATGGGACTCTGCAAACCAGTTAAATGGATTACAGCTGAGCAGGCGGCTCGGGGAGATAATGCGCTGCCTTCTGCATCGCTTGTTCCTTTGGAAGGCTTGTTTGGGAGATTTGGATACAGATTCTGACCCACAAAAAGAAATTAAGCCTTGCACACCCTTCTGGAGATACTTGAACCGCTGCTAGGGCTTCTTTTGCTATACTTCATGTTTCTGGTTTGGAAGGTTTCTGTTACTTTCTTACTGAAGCACTTTATGTTTTAAGGGGTGGTGAGGGAAGCCTCTCATGTCCAGGTAAAGTTGTATTTAAACTGATAGACTGTTTGTGAGTTACCTCAGCCACCTCAGGAGTTTTGGTGTGTATTTTATATCTATGCATCTTAAGCTAGGGGCAAGTTTACTGCAGTTCTATCAGAGTGCTGGTAATTTTTAAATGTTTCCTCCGTGTCCATGAAAACAGAGCTGTAGTAGTGTACTTGTGCAAATACTGTGAGGATGGGGAAGCCACTGAGTAGGCCAGACTGTCTACGTCAGAATGCTCCATGTGTTGGCAAAGGGGAAGAAGATGAAGATCTAAATATTGAGGACTGCTACGTTCCCCAGAGGTCCATCTATGACACTGTGCGTCTAAATGAACAGATTGACTCGGGCTCCAAGGGCAGCCTCTCCTCGAGGCATTTCACAGACCGAACCTTACCATACAGTCACAGAACACTGGACATCAGCACCTTGTGCTCCAATGGTGCCCTTTCTTCTTCCAGTGTTTTTGAGCTCCGAAGCCGTGAAGCTAACAAGTTAGATGAAAAAATGATCTTTGATGCTCTCAAACTCAACAGTGATATAATTCGGACAGCTGGGTTACCCAAAACGAAGTCTCAGACAGAAAAGAAGGAGCACAGGCGATCGTGGAGAATGTTTGTTCCACCCAACTTTTCGGATTACACTAATAAAAGTGAATCGTCCTTTAATGAAACTGCTGATATGTCAGATACAGTGAGATCAGGCAAATGCAAATGGGGTACAAATTCTCTTACCTCGGAAGAGGATGATTCTGGTTTATGCAGTCCTCCAACAGAAAGAGAAGAAAAACACGACATACTGTTAGCTGGGGAGCAAACTCAGATACAGAGTTTGTCTTCTTCAGAAGACATCCCTGCAGTAGGTCAGTTCAGACCATATTTCCCAGCAATTTGCAGAGAGCAGCAAACCCCACTGCTTACAAGCACTAGCATCCCTGTCAAAGAAAACTGCAGATTGCCTTTGCAGGACATTTTATCCACTGGAAAAATAAAACAAAGCAACACGCAGGCATGTGAGAGTGATCAGGAAGAGATGAGGGGGAAATACTCTCACTCACAAGGTTTCGAAAGTAAAGCTGTATCACATGAAGATGTTCTTCAGGATGATGGAAGAAGTGTTTCTCTTGACAAAAATAAAGTGGAAACACAAGTCACAACTGCAGAGGAGGATTATGTGGGTGATGCACCTCCCCACGTGAATGTTTATTGTGCGAATGTTGCTGTAAATACAAGTGACTTGGAATTAGCAAAATACGAGATTTTTTCTGATACAGAGGAATCCAGCATAGCACCTGCAGGCTCAGATGAAATGACATTTTCTGTTCAACAGCTTGAACTAGATAGTACTGTAAACAGTCCAGAGGACTTCCCAGGGAGGATTAAAGGCAGTGTCTGGACTTCTGGCATCCAAGAAACCTTGGATACAGTCTGCAATGGCCTGTTGTCTAACAAGGTAATTTAAAAAAAAAGAAAAATATCAGTAAAAAAAAAAAAATCCATAGACCTGTGAGCTGGTTGCAATGCTGCCTTAATGATACTTGTTTAAAGCTCCCTCTGAGTTCCGTTGTTCTGGCAAAAGAGTTCTTTTAAAAATCAGTGCAGCAGATGTGCAATTTGCATAGCACACATGGGATCTCAAAAATAGGGGAGGAAAAGGTCAGCTGAGAAAATGAGTTGGGGGCAAGCTCTGAGAGGGGCGGCTGCTTCCAGCTGTGTGGGGAGGGTCTCTCCTAGCCCAGCTGGAGCCGGAGACCGCCATGTGGTGTCGGTGACCCCCGACGTGGTGTCCGTGCCTCCTCAGTGCTCCCGGCAGTGCCATTCAAGGGCAGCCTTTACTCGGGCAGGTATGAGCAGCAGGATCAGGTCGCTGTGGTTTGCAGAGCAGGCAGATAAAAGGCTCACCGCCTCTTCTGAGGAGCTGCCTTTTTCCCTGCCAACAAGCAGATGTGATGTTTCGAGGGGAGTGTTTTACAAGCCCAGGATCCTGCAGCCCTTAGTGAGCGGTGGGTGAGGTAAGAGAGGAAGAAGTGGAGCACTGTAATAAGGGAAGGGTGTTTGTTTGGTCTGTAATTTTTTTGCTTTCCGCTCTGGTTGAAATCTGAGGTACTTCAGGCTTTGTTGCTAAGTTGTTCTGGTAAACTTTGGCCTCAGCAATAATTGTAATTTATTTTAGGCTTCTCTTTGCAGAGAATGCAGTGCGTTCTTGAAAGGCAGATTATGGAGATCAGTCTTCTCAATTGCTGGACATTGCTCTCACAAAATGAGGCTTTATAGCACATAAAAGAAGAATTTGTTATTGATTTTTTTGGAGGAAATGTTACTCTGCCTCCTCCCTACCCTACAGGCAAGAAAAACACAAGCATTTTCCTATTTCTGGGACCAGCCAGTTGGTTGTACAGTTTTCGTGTAACCACACTCTTGCAGTTTTGTTTTTTGTCTGTAGATACAAAAGGTTTTAGGGGTGCTTGCTTTATTTGATCCCTCGTGCTTAGTGTGGCTGCTCCAGAGCTCCTAGATTGACTTGTCAAGCCGGTGGAAGTGTGCTCAGACACATAAGTGGGCAGCTTCAACAGCAATCACTTGCCACCCTGTGTTTGGTGCAAAGTACGAGAGTCCTGTATTGTGTTCCAAGTGATCTCTGCTTTTCAGGATGCTGAGAAAAGTTGCTCTGAATGCACCAAGTGTACACCAAAGCTGTTACTGAATGCTGCTATAGAAATAGGAGGATTTAGGGTCAAAAGTTGAGCATTCTTTAGCATTGTTTATTCATTGGTTATTTTGCTCTGGCCTGTGTAATTAATTCAGGGGCTTCAGGCCATTTTCTGATCTCATTGACACTGGTGTCAGTGAAGCCTAATGCAGCTGAATACAAATGGAGATTTACATTGCAGTTGCTAATAGTAGTAATCTGGCTCTGAGAAAGCTTGAATACCTGAAAGGGTAGAATAAAGCAAACAGAAAAACTGCTCAGACTGCTCTTTAGCCAAGGTCAAAGCCCTGACAGTTTGCAAGAAATCTCTCTGAATGAAACCCCATTCTCCTGGGATGCAGTTTCAGAGCATCTGTAGTGCCCCCTCCTCACTTGTTACCATTCTATTCTCCTGTGAACTACCTTAAAATACTCCTTCCTTCACTGCTCTTTCTACTTAAAACCTTTTCTTATGTCCTAATTTGGGAAAAAAGTGCCCAGCTGTCTCTCTTGCTGTTTATTTGAGGACACATAACAATCTTTCTGCACCGCTGTTTTGGTAGATTTTGTAGATAGTGAAACAGATCAGTTTCTCTGCTGATGGATTTTTTTTCCATATTTATTTTTCTAGGCAATATTCTCTCCCCCCTTTCATTTCTGTCTAAAATTGGTAATACAGATTAGAGGAATGGTTTCCTTTCTTCTAGACACCAATTCTCAGGTTGTTGTTGCTTACTGTGATGCAAACACCAGCTGCATTCTCTGTTAGAAAACAGTGTTTCATGTGTGTCTCTTGGCTTTCAACTGCAGGTATTTCAGAAAGAAGAAATTGAGCCCCTGCAAGTAAAACAACAGGAGGTAAATTGGTTGGGTCAAGGCCTTATTCAAAGTGCGGCTAAAAGTACCAACACCCAGAGCCTTGAACATGACCTTGAGGATGTCAACACTCGATGGAAGACTCTTAATAAGAAGGTTATTATTTTGTATGCTGTTCCATTTTCTTTGTGTTCTGCTTTTCAGTTATTTGCTTGCTGATGTCTTTCAAAATGCAGGAAATTAAATATTCCCCAAGAATAGGAATTACATTACTTTATACAATCACTTTGGCAGTATTCTGAGGATAAGATTTCTATCACTGGTAGCCCAAGGTATTACTGTCATTTATAAGGTTTTGTCAAACTTTCTGTAGGTCTGTACTGGATTTTTATTCAGGAAGGACTTCTCTTAGGACTATGTGTTCCCTCCTGCCTAAGCAGAGCAGAGAAGTTTGATAACCCAGTCAAAGAGGCTGGAGTTGTGACACATTCCTGGGGAAGGCTTATATGACTAGCAGCATGTTTGCTATGCAGCATCCTAAGAATTATATTGCTTGAGACAGGTGCCACTGCTTCAGAAAACTGACTGAAGATGTTCCTCCATGCTTTCAAGGAATCCTTTCCTAGCAGTAGCTGCTGTTGGAAAATGCAAAGGATGTGGAGTGGAAGTGACAGTAATTTTTCTCTGCTTTCTCTTGATGAAGAAGTGATGCAGTAGAACCACAGGCGCTTGTGGTTCACCCGTTTGTCCTCTCCTTTCCCATTTCACTTCCATTCGGACAGCTTATTGCCCTTTATTAAGAGTTGCTACTTGAGTTTCTGGCTTGATCTTTCTATAACGAAAAGACTGTACAAACCAGGTGTATCTCTTGTAAGGAACTACTAAACCGGTCTGATTTACTGGGATTCAACCTCGTGTTTTCGTTGTATGTCTGTAGCCCCAAGAGATTATTGCTAAATTGTATCTTAGTGCTGTTAAGAGTGTTTGTTAGTGATATTGACAGATGTGCTACAGATTTTTGACTGCTTATTTCACACAAAGAAAAACAAAAGATAAGCACATTCCAGTCCTTTTTTTTTTTTTCAGGTTGCCCAGCGTGCTGCACAATTGCAGGAAGCCCTCCTTAACTGTGGGAGATTTCAGGATGCTCTTGAATCTCTGCTTAGCTGGCTCATCGATACAGAAGAGCTTGTGGCTAATCAGAAACCACCATCTGCTGAATTCAAAGTTGTGAAGGCTCAAATACAAGAACAGAAAGTAAGTAAAAATGCGTTCAGAGTATCTCTCCTTCCACTGGATCATAAGTTCTTGGTCTTTTGCAAAGCCTAAAATCTGTTCAAGTGTGCTGAAGTGTATGATGCAGCAGTCTGTTTTGGGTCTTCTAAGACAAAGAGTGACTGTGCAGTCTGAGCTCTGGTTATATCTGGAAAGGACTGTTGAAAGTCCGTCAAAGAAAGAGAAGACGTAAAATCCAGTATTTGGCTGTTTGGAAAATAGAAAATGAAAGCTGGTAAATGTTCGTTATAATTGTAGGTTATGGACTGAAACACTTGGCTTGTGATTGTGGTATGACTGTAGCTGTCAGTTAGTTGGGACGCTGTTGGGAAATAGCTGATGCTAATGTAGAAGCTTTGCCAGTACTGTCTGTTCCTGCAAGTTTTAATAATACCTATAGAGAAAAGAACCATAATGTATCTCATGAAATGTACAGTCCGTGCAGTTGGACTGTGTGACCCACCGCCACCCAGAGATTTACTCTAAAGTTACAAGCAATACAGATGGTTGGGCTGGGATATCAGCAGAAGCAAGATGTTAGCATTACCACATGCAGGTATAGTGAAGAAAGGGAGGGCTTTAGACAGAGGTGTGTTTTATTCTTCATTGAGAAGTTAACTTACTGGTGTAGATCATTGAGCTCAATAGTATCTCAAATGATGAGTCAAATATCACCATAGTTCTTTATTTTCCTACTGTATATGCACAGAACTATCTTAGTGTTGTTAAATCTAGAGGGTTATGCAGCTTCCTCAAAAATGGTCCTGTAAAATGTGTCAGATACTCAAATTAGCTTGTTTCTCTTCATGGTGTTAAATAAAACTTTTGCTCTAGGTGTTCACCTTTTGCAGGCTGCCACACGTGTTCACCCCATAGAAACCAAAGGGGTTGTTTGGGCTTGGAGAAGCTCTGCTGTTCACTGAAAAAGACTTGAGAAACTAAGATGAGCATTTGTCGGGGGTGGGCAGGTTGAGGTGTGTGTCTCTGATCAGCATTATTCACGTTATCAGCATGATGTAGGCATTGCTTTCTCTTCTGTAAGATGTTCTCAAGAAGTCTAGCTCCTTCTGTAAACGTATTATTACAGTGTTTTTTTAACAACCTGGTGCCTGACTGCTTTCTCTGCAGCTTCTCCAGAGGTTGCTGGATGACCGCAAGCCTACAGTGGAGGTAATCAAGCGTGAAGGGGAGAAAATTGCAGAGTCGGCAGAACCTGCTGATAGAGTGAAAATCTTGAAACAGTTGAGTTTCCTGGATAGTCGCTGGGATGCGTTGCTCAGTAAAGCTGAAACAAGGTATTTGACATTCTGTCCTAGATTTGAAAAGTGTAGCCATAGCATGTGATAGATGATTAGAAGCAGCATGTGGAACTCAGTGTAAAACATTGAAAGGACTGTCATTCTTTTTACTACATTATGTTATTATGTCTTGATATTACTATAACAGGTCCTGTGAAGCAAAGGTGACTAGAACAGACCAAAAGCTTTCAAAAATGTTTAGCATAAGATGCTACACTGAAGAAGATACAGTTGTTTAAAGGGTTGCTGAATGTGTTTTCTGGGTGGAGATTTGAAAAAGGACGGCCTTGTTCAGAGTACAGAGAAGAAGAGTTGTGCTTGAGAGGTGGCTTGAAAAAGCTTTGTAATTGAGAACAAGGAAGAGAGGGAATTTAAATGAATTTTTACAGTGAACAACAAATGGATGTGGTGGGATTTTGGTGCTTAGAGGAACATGAAACTCACCTCTGTTGTCTCCTCCTCCTGGTAGTCTCTCTGTAGCTCCTTTACTTAAAACATTTTTTGTTGCCTTCTACTACTAATATGATTATTTAATTAGTAGAGTCAGCCAGTAGTAGCCATTATTTCCTTTCTAATTGTTTTTAATTGACAGGAATTTGACTCATTAGCTGAAGTAAATGTTAGTGTCATGTTTCACTTCAATATTATTCTCACAGTCTGGTAATAAGTAACTATAAATCAAATTGCAACTTTTTCCAAGTCTTCTATTAGCCACAAGCTTGTCTCCATTTTTCTTTGACTGGTCATAGAATCCTAGAACCATCAAGGCTGGACAAGACCTTTGAGGTCATTTGGTCCAACCATTAACCCAACTGTCCCAAGCCTACCACTCAGCCATGTCCTTAAGGTTCAGACCTACACAACTTTTAAACAGGGATGGTGATTCAAGCCCCTTCCTGGGCAGCCTGTTCCAAGGCCTGATGACCCTTTCAATGAAGTTTTTCCTGATGTCTCCCCTGGTACTACTTGAGGCCATTTCCTCTTGCCCTATAACTTGTTACTTTTAAGAGGAGACCAACATCCACCTCTCTACAACCTCCTTTCAGGTATTTGTAGACAGCCTTCTCCTCTTCAGGCTATTTTGTTCTCCAGACCCTTCACCAACCTTGATGACCACCTTTGGACTTGCTCCAGCTGAGGAGGAAAATGCTTATCTTGAGCTTGGTGGAAGTGGTGTTTAAATATTGATCAGCTCTCTTGAGACCCTTAAAATAATTATCTAATAATAAGGGAAGTATTTTGTGGGTTTTTTTTCCTGCGAAGGATTCAATGGGCTTTAAAAAAAACTTCTTCACACTTATTTCACCCCAAAAAAATAACCTTTCTCTTGGCATGTTGATAGGAACCGTCAGTTAGAAGGCATCTCAGTAGTAGCACAGCAGTTCCATGAACACCTGGAGCCACTGATGGAGTGGCTGAGTGCCACAGAGAAGAGGCTTGCAAACGCAGAACCCATTGGAACTCAGGCCTCCAAACTGCAGCAACAGATTTCTCAGCATAAAGTAAGATACCAACCACACGCTTGCTTGAATAATTCTTTCTAGACACCTCTGTGAAGCAGCACAACTGCAAAGCTGTTGCAGTGTATCCATGTTTCACCATGCTGATTTTTTTTTTTCCTGCCATTTGGGTTTTACATACTTACGTTGGCAACATGTCCTTTTTCATTTAGTTTTAGTTTTGAGTTCTGCTTATGTTTCTTTTATGTTTTTCTGATTTTGTTTTCCATTATTCTTCATTATTTATAAAAATATAGGCACTAGAAGATGATGTCCTAGCTCACAGTAAGAGTTTACATCAGGCTATTAGTGTTGGTCAGTCTCTAAAGACTTTGAGCTCCAGGGAAGATAAAGATATGGTGCAGGAGAGACTAGATTCTTCTCAGGCCCGATACGTTGAGATTCAAGAGAAGAGCAACATCAGGTCTGAACTTCTCCGGCAAGCTTACAGCAATGCCCAGATTTTTGGGGAGGACGAAGTTGAATTGATGAACTGGCTGAATGAAGTCCATGACAAACTGAGCAAATTGTCAGTCCAAGATTGCAACACAGAATTGCTTGAGACTCAGCACGCTGAACTACTGGTATTTTGATTTCCATTCATCTATTATTTAATTCATTTAAAAATTTTATTTCTATTTCCATGCTTCATTTAATTTTCATAAATCCATTTTTTTAAATGGCGATATGGTTATTCTAAATAAAAATGATGTTATTAGTTATGTCTATACTAACACAAATGGCCTTTTATCTTAGGATCTTCAGGAAGAGATTCTTCTTAGGAAACAGAATGTTGATTTGGCCATACAAAATGGCTTAGAGCTTCTCAAGCAAACGACAGGTGAGAGCTTATGTAGAGCTGTGATTCATCACCTGTGTGAGAAGATTAAAGTGCAACTTGTAGATGTTAGTCCACGTCTGCTGGCTGAAGCAGTCCTAGTTGCTTATTTTAATAAAGGCTTGAAGTCAAGGTAGGCTCTGTTTTTGAGCCAATTTTACAATTAATGTGAGAAAAGTATTTTATTTTTTTTTTGTTGCCTGTAGAGAATTTGGCCCTCACATACAGTATTATTTTTGGTGGAAAATAATTTTAGTGAACCTGCATTCCTTTCCTAATAGCAAGTTATGGTCATTACTCATAATGGAGGGCTGCGTGGCAGTGGACGCAGTCAATTCCCTGCAGGCACCCACAGATGAACAAGATATTAGGCTGCCTTTTATTGCAAGAGGAAAACATCCATTGGAGCTAATACTGTGGGAAGAGTTGCATTCCTGTTGTACGCAACAGTTCTGTTCTGTAGAGCCACATCTGTCTGAATTCTCCAGTATTTCTGAAGTTCCTGAACTCTTATGCATATAGTTGCAGGGTGGGAGAGTGTATCCTCTTCTGTTCCAAATTTAAGACATTGTGCAGTCTATAATGAAATCTGAACTGATGCTAATAAGCTTCAGTATGATGTTTTCTATTTTAGCCTTTCAACTTGAGTTTCAAATGGACAGTGTGTGGTGATGTCAAATGTAATTGAAAGTCTAGTTAATATTCTTTTGGTATTTTTTCCTTTCTAAGAAGTACTGTGAATTTAAGGACAGGCTTTTCTAAAGCAGATTTGCATTCACTATTGGATCTGAGTCCTTACTTTCTAATACTTAGTAAAGCAGATAAACAACAGAAGGACAGATCCTGGACTGAGGTCAACTTCATAGCTCATAGTGGATTTCAGTGGTGATAATTTACAACATTTGAGGACTGACATCACCTTATTTGGGTTGTTTTATAGATTAAATGCTGTGATTTCTGTAATGGGTGGGGCTTGAGATTTGGGTTGGTTTGTTTGTTAATATAAATATGTGTGATCATAGTGAATAATACCCCTCTGGTATTTTAGGTGATGAAGTTCTAATAATTCAAGATAAGTTGGAAGGCATTAAAGCACGATACAAAGACATTACAAAATTGAGTTCTGATGTATCCAAGACCTTGGAGCAGGCTCTGCAGCTTGCAGGTCAACTGCACTCAACTCATGAGGAACTCTGCAAATGGCTTGACAAAGTGGAGGTGGAGTTGCTCTTATTTGAAACTCAAATACCGAAGGGTGAAGAATTAAGCCAAGTACAAGAAAGACAAAAGGTAGGTTTGAGAAGCTGTGAATTATTTATTGCTGTATAATTGAGCTAGATTTTGTGTTAAGTTTGGCATTAAGTTGTTTTGTGAGTAGCTCATTTTGGCATCAGATCATTTGGCATCAGATCTTAGCAGTAGTTAAGAATCAAACTCATTTTCCAGAGTTGTCTGTTAGAATTTACCTGAGGTTTGTCTTTAGCGTAACATTTGATTCAAGCAGCTACTTACCCTGGGAAAACTAAGTTGTCAAACACATTGTGGTTCTTCAGTTGTGACATGGATAAAAATCCTGTTACGTATAGAAAAAGCGAGCATTTGAAGTACATATTACTAATCTTGTTGAGCAGTACTTATTTTGAGGGAAACTTGCAGTATAAACTGGATGGTGCGGACACTGTTGAAGGGTAGAAGCTAAAAATAAAATCTGTCTATTAAATTTCTTACATGCATATGAAGGAATAAAACAGCTGATTTTCCTTGCTGGTGATTTAATTTCTTATGGATATTCTTTGCAACCTGCAACTCCATCAGTTTTGTCTTTGGTTGCTCCATTAAGTGCTAACAACTCATAAAACTACAAAGAATTTTAGACTGCCATGCTGATTGGAGAAATGTATTTAATATATGTTTTGTAGAAAACTCTCTTCAAGAATCACCTACTATTCTGTCAGACAGCTTACAGTAACAAAAAGCTAATACAGCTGAGCTCAAAGTAAGTGTGCTAATTCATCCCTCTGGCTTACGTGGAAAACATTTCAGCTCTCAGCTCATAGAGTACTTGAAAGAGTAAAAAACTACGTGGAAGCTGTGTGTGTTCAGCTCATGTGCTGGCATGTTTACTTTAAATGGCCTTTTCCAGGAGCTGAAAAAAGAAGCAAAGAACAACAAAGGCTTACTGGACACTCTGAATGAAGTTGGCAGTGCTTTCCTGGAGCTTGTGCCGTGGAGGGCCAGAGAGGGGCTTGACAAGATGATAACAGAGAGCAACGAGCGATACAGATTGGTGAACGACACGATCTCTCAGAAGGTGGATGAGATTGATGCTGCCATGCTGAGATCCCAGCAGGTACTGAAAACTGTTCTTCAGGCAATCACAGCCTCTAGCCTTCTGTACCTGAACAAAAAATTGTCTCCAAGAATGATGCCAAAAGCTGCATGTACTTTAGCACCAGAAAGCCTACTTGATGTGAAATGGGACTCCACTGTTAAGGTCTGAATGCCAGAATGCAGCTAATTTATACATGGTTAGAGTTGTCAGTCTTCTGTTGACACAAATGCCACACTTGTAGCTAAAAATGCTGTAACTAGCTCCTTTAAGTGGCATTTTGCCTGGGTAAGAACTGAATGACCCGGGTCTTTCATGTTGTATAAAGTAAAATATGGTCCAGATCCCCACCTGACTCTACTGGATGCAACACTGAAATCACTGCAGTTGCCACACCTTGCAGCATCAGCTGATTATCTGCCTCCTCTGTACTTTCCACAATTACAAGCTAGATCATCTTGTTCAAGCTATAGTGGAAGATTTAAATAAGAATTGCTTTTGTTCATATCCACAGCGTGTTTCTTCTTGGGGCTCAAAAACTGAGTTCTCTACATGCAGAGAAGTGTATAGACATGGGTACACTTTGAGAGCTGGCACTCTAAATTTATCACCAAATAATGCCATATTTAAGCTTGCTTAAAAATGTATTATGAAAACACTATTTTCTGCCTACAGGTCAGGCATAGCAATACTGGTGGAGATGTCTCTTTCTGCTAATAGTTCCCATAAACATCTATAAGAGTGCAAGGAGAAAGCATGTGTGATATTTTCAAAGTTTGCTGAAAGCCAAAACAGCCTGGCAGTAACTCAGATCTCCTTGTAACTTTGGTTAAAAATAACCTCATGTTTCTTTAGCAGGCTTGCTATTAATATTATCTTGTCTAATGAGACAGGTTATTTGTTGGGTTTTGGTTTGGGTTTTTTTCGTGAGTGATGAAGTAGCAGAGTGTATGTTGGCTCTTACTCAGTTTTTATGAGTTCTGCAAGTCTTTTGCATCCTCTAGCACAAGTGCAGTAGGTTCAGGTCCAGGTGTGAAAGGTCCAGAGCTTATGTTAGAACATCACAGACTCGAAATCCTGTATCCTCAGCAAATGGACTTCAGAGTCCTGTTCTTCCTTGATGCCATGTAATGTAGAAGATTCACTGTCATGCCTTGATTTCATTGTTTCCATTAAATATTTGCTCTACATTACTTACATACACATGGGTATTTGGTATCAGGAAGTCTCAATGCAGTTAACTTGTACATCTAGCATATTTGAAATCACCTTCATTTGGATCATGAGCAGATGGGTTTCTGAAGTGCTTGTTTGTGAACTGCAGTTTCTGAAGCCAGGATTTAACTACTACTTGTGCACGGGCTTAGTGCTGATGTTTGCAGTGCTGATTGTTTCAGAACGTGACTTTCTGTTCGTCCTTTCAGTTAGGAAGTCACACTATTGAGCAGAAAACTGACATGCTTTTACTTTAAATGTGGAATTTCAGGTAGTGTAAAAGGAAGTTTGTGCTCTCTTTCATGTCTACAAATCAACAAATGAATTATAAAGGCTGACAAATCTGATTTAGGAAGAATGAAGTCTTTGAAGTGCTTCTTTTGGTTTTGTGCGGCACATGATTAACCTCTAAGAGAAGGCTGGTTTAGGGGCTGAAGTGAACTGTCGCAAGGTTTTAGGAGCAGGGCTGTCAAGGTCTGCAGCCACAATGGAACAGACCTGCAAAAGCTGGGCAGCAGCACATGTGCACAAACAGCAGATTCTGACCAAAAATATCACAGAACAGTTTAGGTTGGCAGGGACCTCAGAGATAATCTAGACTTTCATATTTAACTCGTAGTAATCACTCATAATAATTAACTCATATTAATGGCATATTAAATAATAACTCATTAATGTTCAACTAAATGCAGTGGGATGTCAGAGTTTAAATAAATCAAGTAGGGTTTACTAGTTACTGCAATGATTGTTTTGTGTGTCTGATCATCCTATGTTATATTCCTCTGTGACTTAAGCTCAGAGCTCACTCAGCTGACTGCTGCAGTGTGTGTGCGCCAAGATACACACTGATTAATTTGAGCTGAAGAGATAATGCGTGATTTTATTTTTTTTTTAAGAACTGGTCTTACTTTTCAGTATAATTAGATCCCCACATACTTCTTTTCAGGATCCCATGCTCATCTTTGAATTAGTAAGAAACAGATCCTTTAGATCCTTTAATGACTTTAGTACTTGTAGGTAATTTCTGAAATATTTTACTGTTAACTAACTGTAGGGAAAAAATTAATCTTTCAGGAAAAGGACTGACTATACCCACAAAATTTTCACATTTAGCTCAAGGTCTAGTTTTGGATGAAATCCTGACCTCTCTGAATTCAGTGAGGCTTTTCCACTTGCTTAGTTGAACTGTGATTATTTTGCCTTTATCATTTCATACCAAAGCAGCTCTCAAGATTAAATGGATAACATCAAGCAACTGGTTCTCAGGATAATGGTAACACTAGCAGTAATAATAAACAAAGAGATGGAAAGGGCATGTGGAAGGAGAATAAAATGAAAATAAACAGTCTAATTAAAATTTTGAAATTACAACCCTTTTTATTTTCCTGTGTTTGTATGAAGCTGTAGGCTACAGAAAAAGGTATTTGCTTCTGTTGCTTTGTCACATTTATGAATTAAGCTGCTTTCATTCCAATCCCTCTGAAACATTGTGGGCTTTATATTTCATTTATATAAAAATCTCATATGCAAGGTGAGCCACTACCTAACAATGCAGAAATATGCTTTTCGATGGTTAGATTTTTTTTTTTGAAGCATCTATTCTAATTTCATGTCTGCAGAGCCACTGAACTAATTCATGTCTCCCTCATTTAGTTTGATCAAGCAGCTGATGTTGAATTTGCCTGGATTGCAGAAACAGAAAAGAAACTGATGTCTCTGGGTGATATTAGGCTTGAGCAAGACCAGACCACAGCTCAGCTACAAGTTCAAAAGGTAAAAGAAATGCATTTCCAACTGTCATGTTAATTATTGGCCAGCATGCACTCCATCTAGAAAATGTACTGGCATGATTTGATTTTTCAGTCCATCATAATGCACTTAAAAATAGTTTTTGCTCCATGTACTCTGTTTTGAGGGTTTTTTTCACCAGTTTTATTGTGTTTCAAGGTTTTTACCATGGAGATTTTGAGGCACAAGGATGCTATAGACGAACTTGTTAAAGCTGGGGATAGGATTATGAAAACAAGCACTGAAGAAGAGAAACAGACCATAAAGGTAAAGTTCTTTTAGCTGCAGCTGCAGCAGTACATGGACAGACAATATATATGTAGAAGGAATCGTGTAGTGTCTTTTTTTAAATGCTAATGAAAAAGCCAGTTCTAGTCTGTGGACTGTAATAACTAGAAGAAACACTGTTGTGTATCACATTCCTTCAGGATGTTCAAAGAGCAAACATTCTGTACTTGCTTCATTGCCTAACACTAATTTGGAGCTCCATTTACCATCTTCATCCATGTTAAATAGTATTTTGACCAATGGATGATTGAGTGAGTTGGTATTAGTCATCTGGGGTGGTGTATGTGGAATCTGGCTGTTTATCTTCCCTGGTTTTCATGGCTAAGTGATTCGCCGGGTGTGTATTTCTGTGTCAGATTTCTGTACTTTCATTTCTGCTTATTTCAGTGTAGACCTCACTGACCAATATTATTCCATCCCATTGACTAACACAGGCCATGAAAAAGGTATTCTAATGCCTTTATTTAACACAAACACACAGAGCCTGATGTTGGGACTGTATATGTATATAGGCTGTATATGAGTATGACTGTATATGTGTATGGCTATATATATGTATAGGCTGTTTTTGTATTGGTATGCGGCCTGTCACAAGTTGTGTGCCTCAGGGCTTAATGTTGGGACCATCTCTGTTTAACGTCTTTATTGATGATCTTGATAAGGACATAGAGTGTATCATTAGTAAGTTTGTAGATGACACCAAGTTAGGTGGGAGTGTTCATCTGCTGGAGGGTAGGGAGGATCTTCAGAAAGACTTGGATACATTGGAACAATGGGCCAGTGTTAATGGCATGAGTTTCCATAAGGCCAAGTGCCAGGTCCTGCACTTGGGCCACAACAACCGCATGCAACGCTACAGGCTTGGGGAGTTGCAGCTGGAGAACCATCTGGCAGAGAGGGAACTGGGGGTTCTAATAGACAGGAAGATGAATATGAGCCAGCAGTGTGTCGAGGTGGCCAAGAAGGCCAATGACATCCTGGCTTGTTTCAGGAATAGTGTAGCCAGCAGGAGTAGGGAGTTTATGCCATGGGTGACATGGTGTGGGTGTCTATTACAGGCCACCAGATCAGAATGAAGGGGGTTGATGGGGTCTTCTACAGGCAGCTGACAGCAGCCTCACAGCTAAAGGCCCTGGTCCTCATGGGGGATTTTAACTACCCTGATATTTGCTGGAAGACCTACTCAGCCAGCCAGCCACAGTCCAGGAGGTTCCT
>JAOXOE010000256.1:55664296-55702700 GCA_028565055.1 Phoeniculus purpureus
AGAAGATTAACCAGAATTCAGCTTTGTGAGTCAAGGTATGGAGCTTGCATCTAAATTAACAAAAAAACTTTTGAAGCTTTGTTGGATTATAGGTTAAAAAAAGAAATCACCATCAGAGAAAAATTCCTTTCAAAGAGTGAGGAACTCATTCAACTGTTTAAACAATGCAATATTTAAGCCAGCCCTCCAGGCTTTTTGCTCTGTTGTTGTCTTTAAAAAGTCATTTCAGGCATGTTAACAGGTACCAGGAGCTTACACGTTCGTTGGATGAGAAGTCTGGGAATAGCATTTACTAGATCAACAAGCACACTAATTCCTGTCTAATGAAAGTGAGTTTAAGATTTACATACATGGTGAATGGATGCTGTGAAAAGCAGCAACTCTTCTCAAGCTTTTGTCTTTTGGAAGAGATTCCTATGCTCTTCCTTTGGACTTTGTCCCTGTAGAAAGGTGTTACATGACAGACGAAAAGGAGTTTCTACACACATCCTCAAGTAGAGAGTATCTTCTACTTCTCTGGTACAGGAGTACCCAAAAAGGCTTATAATAAGTGAGAACTGACCTAAAAGCTTCACACAGCCTGTAGTATGGAGACAAGATTTTTTTGATAACACATACGAAATATTTAGTTTACAACTAAGTAGTATTACTAGGTTGATAGTCTGTAACAGCTGCATCCCTCCATCTATACAGTGTCCTGTGTAATCGTGAGCTGGTTACTAAAAAGCAAGTTCACAGAATCATAGAATCACTCTGGCTGGAACAGACCCCTGGGATCATCAAGTCCAACCATCTACCCTACCTTACAAGTTCACCCCTAAACCAGTTCCCTCAACACCTGATCCAAACAATCTTTAAACACACCCAGGGATGTCGACACAATCACCTCCCTGGGAAGTCCTGTGAAGCTCACACCAGTGCCTGACCACCCTTTCTGCAAAAACATTCTTCCTAATAGACAATCTAAACCTACCCTTTTGTAACTTGAACCCATTGCCTCTTGTTCTATCACTAATCGCTTCTCAGAAGAGACCAGCACCAACCCCTTCACAATGTCCTTTCAGGTAGTTGTAGAGAGTGACAAGGTCTCCTCTCAGCCTCCTCTTCTTCAAACTAAAGAGCCCCAGGTTTTTCGCTCTTTCCTCATAATGTTTGTTTTCCATTCCCTTCACCAGCTTTGTTGCCCTCCTCTGCACCTGCTCCAGCACTTCCACATCTCTCTTGTATTGAGATGTCCAACACTGGACACAGTACTTCAAGATGTGGCCTCACCAGTGCCAAATACAGGGGCACAAAAACTTCCCTACTCCTGCTGGCCACACTATTTATAATACAAGCCAGGATGCCACTGGCCCTCTTGGCCACCTGGACACACTGCTGCCTCATAGTCATCTTCCTGTCAATTAGAACTCCCAGGTGCCTCTCTGACAGATGGCTCTCCAGCCAAACCTCCGCAAGCCTGTAGCGTTGCTTGGGGTTGTTGTGGTCCAAGTGCAGTATATGCAGTATATTAAGGCTCCTGCCATTAACATTGGCCCATTGCTCCAATCTATCCTAGTTTATCTGAAGAGCCTCCCTACCCTCTGGCAGATGAACACTCCCACCTAACTTGGTGTCATCTGCAAACTTACTAGTGATACACTCTGTGTCCTTATTGAGATCATCACTAAAGATGCTGAACAGAGATGGTCCCAACACCGAGCCCTGAGGCACAGCACTTGTGACAGGCCCCCAGCTGGATTTAACTCCATTAACCACCACTCTTTGGGTCTGTCTGTTCAACCAGGGTTTCATCCCACAGATCGTGTGCTCGTCCAAGCCATGAGCAGCCAGTTTATCAAGGAGAATTCCGTGGGGAGCAGTGTCAAAGGCTGACCATGTCTTGGCCTTGCTAATGGACTCCCATCTGGTCCTCTGCCTTTACTTACCCAAAAGCAGTGGTTTTCTCTGAAGAGACTGCAGACAGTTTCTCAGAAAAGCTAAACCACCAAATTCTTGCAGTTCCCTCTGCCAGAACAAGTGCTTTAGCGAGGCTGACACAGGAGTAACAACAGGGAGACTAGTCCTAAGCAGTGCATTTTCCCAGGCATCCCATACTGCGTTTCCCTTAGTGACTGAACTTCAGGAAGGTTTGCAAACTTCTGCTATGTTTTTTAAAAGGTTTTCTCTCACTTTGATGAGCAACATCTTGAAGTGACCGATGTAGACTTATATTTATAAAACTGCTTTAAATTGTGCCACCTGTAACCGGAAGGTTTAAATGGTTGGATAATTTTCAAGCAAATAACAGTTAAAATAAATTCCATTTCTCTCACCCAGTAGGTTTCTCACACAAAAAGCTGATTGAACCAGTCACGTATACATGGTACAATTGCATGGTACTGTCTCTTTATGAATAGTCAGCATTAAAAGAAAATCAAGTTATTATTGAGATAGAAATGCAATGTTCTTCTGTTGAAATATGTGTTAGCTCTTGAATAAAGGCTGTTTATTTTTCAGATTTCTCTGGATGAAATGTCAACCAAGAAAGAGCAAATAGCTGAAGCTCTGCAGACCACGCAGTCATTTTTAGCTAAGCACAGTGACAAGTATGCCATTCTTTATTTTTGAATAATGCTAATTAACTGGCTCAATCTGTCCTGTTCACTCGAAAATGAAATTACACCCTTATTTTATGCTTCCAATATAGCATTTAATAGATGACCCTGTCAGTTTTGGTTTTTATTTTTGTCTTTGGGGAAGCTTAGTGCAGTTTTGTTTATTTGAAGGGTTCAGCTAGGTTTACCGCAGCTTAAAAATCATTAGATAAACATTTTCATTTGAAGTCAAAATAATTAACAAATTAGTAGTAGGTTGCTGTTCAAACTGTACGACACGAGTTTGTTTCATCTGTGTCTCAGACTGCTGAGATGTCTCATGAGTCCTTCCTGGTGTGTTACCTGTCTTGACTTGTAGGCAAAGGCGCACGCAGACGTTAAATGCTGTAGTGATAATCTGGCATAAATTCCAGATTAATGCATCTTCTTTTCCTGGGCAACTACAAGCAGCTTATAGCTTTCTGGAACTTGCTTGTAATTAGTCTCTACTTTTTTCAGACTGCTTGTACCAGTTTCCCCCTGCTGTTTCAAGTAAGCAGACCACTCTACAAGGTACCAATAGTCCAAGGAGATCTACTACTTCCGTTTCTCCTTTTTTCTTCGTAGATTGACAGATGAGGAGAGAAATGAGATGGAAAAGCAAGTCCGATCTCTCCAGGAGAGCTACAGCTTGTTGGCTAATGAAGCTCTGAAGCAGTATGTGGGTGATGAAAAGATGGAAGAAAAGGTAACAAGATTGAAACTTAGATTTCAGTCTCTTTGGAGTTTTACTGCATGGTTTTGGAACCATGTGTGGTTGGTAAAAGAAGCATCTGCAGTTAACAGTGTACAAAGGGATGTAACTGACTGAAGGGTTTTGTGTTTGCTATCGTGTTGGACCTTACCTGTGCGTATGAACGTTCTGCTCCTCAGAATTTTTTGTGTGAAAAGTCCTAATAACGTGTGCCTTGCATGAAGAAAGAAACCATTCATCTCATAACTATTCTCTTAAAGCCATTCTTTGACTACTCGATAAGTCTGTGTTTCTGCTGCAGAAATGAAACCATAAAATAACATTTTAATCTCTCCCGCGTATCACTCAGAAATGTCCTAGAGCAGATCTACTTTCAGGTATTTTCAAATTTACTGGGGTGTGGAAATGAGAGCACAACATGTGATCAGCTTGGGATGCTGCAGAGATGTTTATTAATGGATCCGGATCTTAAGTGTGGGATTCCCAAAAATGTCGTGAACGCAGACACACACAGAGGCAGTGCCTGCACCACCGTTAGGTCGGGTGATGTTGCCAGACTGACTTCATGCTTCCCATGCAAACTAAATGCAATACTTGTTGCTGGAGTACCTGGTTCAGTACTGTTGAGTGTATACACAGAAGTGTTGTATGCTGTAAACATGAATAGCATGGTGGTTTTGAATCGCATACTGGTTCTAAATAGTCTAACCTTTCACAGACATTTAGAGCATGAAAATCTGCTTACCAGGTATTGCTCACCTGCAACCATTTCTTCTGTTGTCTTTCACTAATCCTATTTGTGTACGCAACGCAGAGGTTTTCAATTCACGGATGCATGTTGATTCTCAATCTTTTGTCACATCATGTGCTGCTGAGTGACTGACATAGATCACTTGCGCATTGAGCTGCTAACACTCACAGCATTGCTCCAGGCCCGGTAAGTACCTGTTTCTGTGCTTACCATGCATTAAAGAGAAGTCGACTGCACAGTCTGGAAATAATTATAGCTTTTCTTTTATATTCCTTTGTAGGTGAATAAAGTCATTGCTGGTGTCATTGACCAAACGACTGGAGAAGTCCTCTCAGTCTTTCAGTCTATTTTAAAAGGTTTTATTGACCATGACACTGGAGTTAGGTTACTTGAGAATCAGCTGGTTCTTTCTGGAATAGTTTCTCCAGAGTTAGGAGTATGTTACGATTTGGAAGAAGCTAAAGCTCATGCCTTAATTGATGAGCAGACTCTGTTGCAGTTGCGGGAATTAAGTAATGCAAAGAAGCTGATTTCAGAGTCAGCATTACCAAATCTTCCAGTGGTATCAGCTTTAGAACAAGGTCTGATTTCAGAACCTTTGGCTATTAAAATTCTTGACAACCAGCTTTCAAGTGGGCACTTGATTTTGCCATCAACTGGAGAAAACCTGACTTTGCAGAATGCTTTCCAGAGAAACCTGATCTCTCCCACACTATATACAAAACTTGTGGAAAGACAAGACACATCTAAAGACCTCATAGACCCCAACTGTGCGGAAAAGATTTCCCTTGAACAGATGCTGCGTAGAACCATTACTCGAGAAGGAACAGGGTTAAGATTCCTACCTGTGAAACCCCAAGACAAAGGCAGGATCCTGCTCAAATGTGGAAGAAGGATAACTGTTTTGAGGGCAGCCCACGAAGGAGTCATAGATCGGGAAACAATGTTCAGACTGTTGGGTGCTCAGTTAATGTCTGGAGGTATAATTGACCCTGACTCAGGGAAGCGATTGACTGTGGAAGAGGCTGTGAGACAAGGGATCATAGATCAGGACACAGCTTGTGGGATCCTCACGCATCAAGTGAAGACTGGTGGAATCCTTTGTCCAAATTTAGGACAACGTTTGACTGTCGATGAAGCTGTCCAATGCAACTTAATATCATCCAGCAGTGCACTGCTGATATTAGAAGCACAGAGAGCTTTTGTGGGTTTAATTTGGCCCCACACTGGTGAAATATTCCCCATATCAACTTCTGTGCATCAGGAGATGATAACGAATGAGCTGGCATTCAAAATTTTAAATGATAGACAGAAAATAGCTGCACTTTACATTCCAGAAACTGGCGAAATAGTCGGTCTAGATGAGGCTGCACAGTCGGGGCTCATAGACATCGACACTGTGTCTGTTTTGGCCAGTGTGACTTTGCCAGATAAGATGCCCCACCTAGAAGATTTACAGTTACCTTGTAAAAATACTGCAAAATGGCTGTCGACGTATGAATTCCTGCCCTCGGGGTCTCATCATCGTGAGGAGGAACATGAAGATTCTGGTGCAGAAGGCTCTGTATGTCGTAGTTTAGATCAAGCTAAGAAATTATTAATATCTTACCTGATGGTAAATAGCTACGTAGATGCAAACACTGGAGGAAGACTTTTACTATATGATGGCCAACTGCAAGAAACCATCAATATGTTGCTGCGTGATGAAGGTGCTGCTTGCAACGCTGATGGGTTGGAATTCGATTCTAATAAGAAATACATAGGTCCAAAAGCTACTAACCTGGAATTGGCTGACAACATCCACCTTGATAATGTCCCAGGTGGTGTTCAAGGTGATCTGTCAGGTGCTGAGTATATTCCTAGTAACAGCAATTTAAGGAAGAACCTGCTTTTACAGGGACACCTGTGTGTGTGTGGACTAGACGTCTTCAATGCCGATGATACTCAGCGATCAGAGCATCCGCGGGAGATGGTGTTAAGTGATCCTGCAGAACTGAGAAATGAGCTAAGCAGCACTCAGATCTCCACTGACAGAAAGGCTCTTCTGGAGGCTTCTGAATGGGTAGAACTTCGTAGGCAGAACAGTCAGGAAAACTCAGGAGAAATTGAAGAATGTCTTCCAAATGATTCCAATCCAGATTTTATTGCAGACACTGAGAAAAAAGACATTTGTAGGGCAGACAGTCTGGGGAGTGAAAACAAGAGTTATAAAACAGTACAAAGTTCCTTGAGTGTGAAAGGTGTGTCAGACAGTGACACCTGGAGAGAGCTGGAGAGATGCACAAATGACGGGCCTCACGTGTTGCTGGCTAACAGCAAAGAGATTGATTTTCACAGAAATCTTGCATCGTCCATCAGTACCAAACCTGAATGTGGACATCCAGAAGAACTGATTAGTCAGTGTGGTTCCACAGTACTGTTTGATGATGATGACTACAGTGAGCAGCCTCTACAGGGCTATGCCGATGTACGCAAGAGGCCATCGCTGCAGGACTGTCTTCGTGTACACGGCAGGCCATCCTCAGAGGAGCGTTCTGACTTGCAGAGTGAGCTGTGGCTGGGAGACAGTGAACGCGTGCACCGTGGGCCTTCACTGGGTGCTGACACTGTCACACGTGATGGGCTGGCATTGAGGGCCTGCAACAGCACACTACAAAGGCTGATGGTAGAAGAAAGCAATCTTACCTTTAGTGAGTTACCGGTGTGTGACAGCAGTTCTGACTCATCAGAAGAAGGGAGTGATGGCATCCCACACTTCGAAAGTAGCTGCTTGCAGGGTGAATGTGCTGAGATGGCCTCTGAAGATGACAGCTCTGAGTTTGATGATGATGATGATGATGATGCCTATCAAACACCTCAGGTTGATGATGATGATGAGAGCGATGTGTATGGTACTCCACAAATTGATGATGATGATTCCTCTGACAGTTCTAAAGGTGATGATGGTTCTGATACTTTGCAGTTAGGGGATGGTGATACACCAGAGCCAGAATGGTCAGGAACATCAGTTCTCTTAGATTTTCTGGAGAAGAGAGGTGGTCTAATAGTCCTGAGAGAAGAGGCCAGCTCTTTTCAAGAACTTACAGCTGACGCTGGAGAAAGTATCTGTGTAAATCCAGCAGGGCTATCTGAGAGTGCAAGTGTGGCTTTTGCAAGTGCTGCAATTGTAGAAGTAATTCCTGAAGCAGAAAAGGAAAGGGCAAGGAGCTTCGGAGAGAGTGAGCAAGAGTTACCACTTACTCTGGAGAGCAAAGGCAGAAAGGAAGGAGGCCTTTGGAATGTGTATGAAGTAGAAGTACGAGAGAGAGGGGAGGAAGATGGAATGAAAGCAGAAAGTGATTCCTGTGAGGATGAATCTGAAGGTACACAGGAGGAGGAAGGTTATGAGGAGGATGATGGTAGTTATGATGATTCTGACACTGATTCTGACAGTGATGAAGAAATGGGTATTCTTTATTCCCATCATCAATGTGTAGAGAAAGGTAGCCAGCTTCTAATTTCCTTGGGAGACATGGAAAACAGCAGTGAAAATAATCAAAGGATTGATGACTGCTGCTGTTCTTTAGGCCACAGGACAGGATATGCTTTGCAATTCGAGTCAGACTGTAGCAGTGTAGAGCTGCTCTCAGGAGAATGTGAACGTACATCAGAAGTTTCTGAGGAAAGGTGTGTTGGTCTTACGTGGACAAGTGAAGAAGACAGACAGCAGGAAACTGAAGATGAATATGGGACTTGTGTTGCTAGTAAACATATGTCACAAGATACTACTGACACTATTCCATCTGAAAATACCTTTGATGCTAAATGGGCATCATGGGAGAGCGAAGAAAATAATAAAACACAGCCTACGGTTCCAAGACCTCAGCTTCTTGATGATACTGTGACATCTGAGGTTAGTGTAGCATCCTTGCGACGTACAGAGCAAGCCACTGATGATGGTGAAAGTATTCAGAAAAACGTGCTTCTCTCAGGAAGCCGTGGTGACACCATGAACACAAACAGCGGTGCCCCGCCAGCGGTACGTTCAACTCATGAGCAAAGACACCGGGGAGCAGCACTTACAGAGGACAAAGTATTACGTGATGTGGCTGGTACTGAACAGCTGAAGGAAAGTTCATCACAACTGAACAACCAATTCGTCACGGACAAATCTTACGTGAGCGATGGTGATAGTTCACTTAGTGGCCAGGTGCACCCAGTCACCAGCTGGAAGTGCGGCCAAATAGGGAACGGGTATGAGGTTGTTAGAGAAAACAAAAGCAATCCTCCAGAGGAGTGTGGTGTCGCGAGACGAAGTGAAAGTCCCATGCAGAGGGAAAACCTTGGGGAAATATTTGATGCCTCAGCAACTAAAGCTGGTAGAGAAACTGCTGTTTCAAGTGAAGGAAAAGTAAATGACGATCGGGCTTTGCTTGACACTGGTGCGAAGGCAGATGAATTTAAGAGACATCTCAACATGGTTGCCTCTTTAAACCAATGTAAAGCAGACTTAAAAGGTGGCAGCAGCCCTTCAGAATTGGGTGCAATGGAATCCTGTTGCTTTGAGGAGGGCGGGGAGAAAGGGCAGAAGGATGTACGTAACGAGAAGGAGTTTCTGAGGAATACAGAAGAAATGCATCGCCGTGGACGTAACACCTACTCGTCTGCCTCAGCTGACACAGTGAAACCGGAGGAGATCAGCACAACCAAAGAAACAGGGACAGGTCTCTGTCAAAGTACGGGTGAGATTACCGAAGACTTTTCAGAAAACAAGACCAGCAGTGATGATGAACTTTCCCCAATAAAAGCAGGTACTGGAGGAAGTAGTGAGGATACCAAAGAATCAAGGGATGGGAGTGAAGTGCTACCTTCTGGCAGTCATACCCAGACCACTGGTTCTGCAGTTCTGAGCAGCACACAGGCTCACTGGAATTACAGTGCTGAGAAGGAACGTGAGGCACTGAAAAACACAGAGGAAGAAAATGTCATGGCCAGTGAGACCTCTGCCTTTGGAAATGGTTTTAAAAACCAAATGCCTGTTGAGTCACTGCAAAAGGAAATGGGACTCTGCCAAACTTTTCGAGTAAAGGAAGGCATTTCACCATCACCAGAAATGTCTGACTTGCTAATGGAAGCCCTACAGGATGCATTAGAAAGGAAGTGGAAAATGGGGCGTGTTTACTGCAAGCAGGAAGGTGAATCTCTCAGTTACGCTGACACCAAAAGTTTAATGCAAAATTTACTGACAATGGTTGGAAGCAACCAGCTTGGGAGTGAGACATCTAGTGGCTCCAACCTCAAGGAAATAAGTGATGCTGTTAGAACTGCCTTACTGGTTACCAGTCCGTGTACAGAACCAAAGGCCAGTGATGCTCTTTCGTTGCTTTGGCCTGATTGCAGAAGTCCTGATCTTCTCCGTGATGTTCTGAAGCAGGAATCTTGCAAGCCAAAGGTGCCTGATCCAGATGAAAATAAGAGCGAAACAGATGTGAAAGCTGCTGTTCCAAAACTTACTGCTTCTGACCTTCTGGAGATCTTTGAAGTCTCACACGGAGATCAAAGTACAAGCAAGTTAGAGGAGCTACTAAGTGGTTTGCTTATGAGCTCACGGGTTGCTGGTATCACCACAGAGCATGAGGGGAAAGGCAAAGTAGATGGGCTTTGTAATCTTTTCTCAACAGAACAATTGGGGTTTGGATCAGGAATTGCAAAAGAGAAGACACTGGCAGATGATTCAGCTGTTGCTTGGAAAAGCAACCATGAGCATGAGAAGGCAGACAGTCTGTCCAGAGGTTCTACTGAGCCAGTTTGCAGAACCAGTGGAGCAGCCCTGGAAGACACCTCCACTAACGTGGTAAGTAGCAGCAGCTGGTACACGCTACGTGTCCTGTGTTAAAGCAACTGCACAAATCCTTTTAAGTGCTGTAAACAGTGTCAAAGATTAAATATCAAATTGTAAATAAATTGTACTTTAAACAAGACCTTCTACTGCTTATTTTGAAGCCTGTCAGTTTGGAAAATCTTAGTGTTAACATGCATTTCCAGATCAGAAATGGAGTACAGCAGTGTTCAAAGCTAACAGAAAAGATGCAAGGACACTTGGCAGTGCTTCAGGATATGAAAAGCCACCTGGATAACCAGCTGCCTACTACTAACAACCTGGAAATACTGAAAGATGAACTGGCACGGCTAGAGGTAAGCAAAGTGCTTTTTATGCCTGTTCAAACTTAGGCTTCATAGTTAAAACATAACTAAAATTATTCAGACTTCAATATGTTGCTTAAAGGTTTCTTGCTCAGCAGCTTAATGCATGTTGTGTCTGTTCTCTTTGTAGTCATTTGAGTCAGGACTGGCTACCTTTGCAGTCGTCCTGAAAAAGGACATCACGTTGACAGAAGAGTTTTTAAAGCTTTGTCACGGGGCTATTCCTGCAGAGAAACTCAAAGAGCTAAAGACCAGCTACAGCTGTGTGCAGGAAACGTTTCTGTTGGTGTGTGATGCATCTTCGAAACAAGCAAAACAAATAGTCTGTGCTATTGATTTGGAAATGGTATGTTGTTGTCACGGTCCTTTCCCACCTTCTGGTGTTCTTCGTGGTCATTTGACTAAAAAGAAGGAATTTGGCTTTGCATTATGTGTGGTTCTGTTTCATATGATGGAAACTGTGACCAGATTCCAAGGCCAAAATTAAATGTATGCCTTCCCTTTCCAGTCCAAGCTTGCAGCGTTGCACCAGCAACTTCTGAGCAAGCTGCAGAGCTTCTCAGACTGGATCACAGTCAACAGTAAAATCATGAGTGACTTCACAGCGAATCCTAGTGATACAGAAGAGGTGAAGAAAAGTTTACAGCTCTTTAAAGTAAGTGTCCTTATGGCAGGTGTCGCTTAAACAGAGGGCTAGAATTACTTGAGAAAACCACTTGGTGATCGATAGGTGTTGGCTAGCTTTTCTCTTGAAAGATGATTTTGCTAGCTTTGCTGACTGAGGAAGCTGTTGGTCCTGCTTACATTTGTTGCAATAAATCTGACTGCTTTTGGAAATCTAACTTGCAATAACAGCGTTTAAATGGATTAAAATTAGATCTTTAGGAATAAGGTCCAGAAGCTTTACTGACTTACCATCTCAATCTACTTTGTGAGAAGTGAGGATGTGGAAGATAAAAAGACTCTTCACTATATATGCCATGAAATTAATAATGAAATCAAACCAGATAAAATGTTTAGTAGAGTTCATGCCCCTCACTATGTCTGAATGACAAAAATGACCCTATCTGAGTGTCGGGTTCCAGTATGTGTGGTAATGGCATCGGGGCTGCATAGTGCTTAGTGTGCAGCTATGGGCAGAGTCTGCCACACCGTGTCTGCCACACAGTGGGGATTCTGTCTGTGGAGTTCAGAAGAGCAATGCTTTCAAGTGAATGTTTTAACGTTTATGGGTTTTCATACCTGAAACCTAGAGATGATGTTAAACCTAACCTGCTGTAAATTTCCCAGCATTAAAGATCAGCCAGTTTTCAGATCTCCATGAGAGAGTGAAGACATGGATGTGCTCAGGATTTATTACCTGGACATGAGCTGTCCCAAGAAGTAAGCCATACACGATCTTTAATGCCATGTCAGAATGATTGAGGCACAGGGTTTTGATTTACTGTGGCTGAACTGCCGTCTCAAAAGCACTTTGCAATATGGGTTAAGACAAGAGTGCAGTGGTACTTGTGTTTTATTTTCTTCAATGCTGGTAATTTCCTTCTTTCTATTTACAGAGCAGTGCTGCAGAGCTCAGCTCCAAAAAAACCCAACTGGAGGCCACTGCTTTTGATGTCCTGTTCTTCATTTCTGAACATGCCCAAGATCTTTCTCCTAGTCAGAGCAAACAGCTGCTGAGACTCTTAAATACCACCCAGAAGTGTTTTCAGGAAGTGCAGGAAGCAGTAACGTCTCGAGTGGGAAGTTTAGAGACTGAGTTACAGGCAGCACAAGAGCTGGGTGATCAGAAGGTTTGCCTTTGCGTGTAAATGTGTTCTGAGTGTTTCTGGCTATGGATGAGGACTTTACTGTCAGCATGCAGTATTAAATGTGTTCTTCTCAGTTTTCACTACAGATACAGTGATAGTTCTGCAAAAACGGTGGTATTGATCAGATCCCTTCTAACCCAAGTCTTTCTATGATTGTCTGATAAGCAGCCTTTGTAGAGTCAAAGAATGCTACAGATGCTGAAGTGTAGCTGCATCTCTTCTCGCTAAAGCTCTATTAAGACTCCGAATCACCACCTCAGCCCCCTGGTTATCCATAATGAGAGGTGTTTTAGCATTCTGAAGACTATTTCACCATCTAAGGACATTTGTTTCCACTATGCTTTGTGAAAGAAACATAAAACCGAGTAAAAGAAAGACTGATAGTTTTCTAGGACTTGGTGACCCTAATGAACTTGCATGGTTTGTTCTTTTCTACTGCTTCATAAAGCAACATTTTCTCTTCAGGTAACATGTTGTGCATACCGACAAGAGCTAACTCACAGTCACAACTAACCTTTGATATCCTTTTTCAGAATTAACAGTGTTTCTCACAGGTTTCGAGAGATTAAGAGGCTGGATTTCCCTTCCCTCCAGATATTTGGAGATTACATCGGTTACATATGTGCATGGCCAGACTTCTGCTAGGCAATTCCATCACGGTCTCTTTTACTCACAACATATTTAAGGTTTATCCATAACTTCTGTATGTTCATCTGGCTCTTTGTACCCCTGCTATCATGTTTACAGCATACTTTAAAAAAGATTGCTTGGCAATATTGATATGCAAAGGTGGCTGTTATTAATCTGTTGGTTCTTCGAGTGAGCATGTCTTCATTTTATTGTTCCTTGGCTCCACTACAGGATGTGGCTGAACAGCAGCAGGAATGCAAAGAGAAGCTGCAGGAAATCTGTGATGTACTTACGCAGACTGAAAATCGACTCATTGGGCAGCAAGAGTCTCTTGTTATTGGAGACAGCAAGGCTGAGCTGGAACAATACCAGACCAAGCAGGAGGTATGCACAGCTCTGGTCAGATAAGTGAAAGACAACTGAGTGCAGGGGAGAGTGACTAGAGAGTCTTTCGTTGGATGACAAAACTTATCATGTGAGAGAAGAGGAAAATAAATCTGGCTGACCTCCCAAAAGTAGAAGCTTAATGGTGTGCAGTTAAACTGCTGCCCATGGACAAAGTGCTGTGTGTGCCAGTGGGAGAAAAGCAGCTTTCAAACTGGGAGACTAGATGTGCTAGACATTTTAAGAAGCCCTCTCAGGGCAGTCATGAAGTTTGCTAGATGTTAGCTTAAGATAGTTCCTGTTGGATGCCATGCTTGCTCGTGATGCTAAAATAATTTACGTGGCTTTTAAGCTGATATCAGGGAGAGCTCATTAATGATCATAGTATTTTGAAGAATCTTGCTGCAAGGCTTTTTATCCATTTCCTCACCATTGTTTTGGTTTGCAATCTGTTCTTTCTAGTGTTGCTTGCCATTTGCTCGGTGTCATTGTGCAACAGCCCTTCCAGTTTGCTCGCTTTCCTGTTGAGACCTTGCTTTTCAGCTGTCTCTTGTCATCTGCAAGCTTTTACTCTGCTCTGACTGTTACCACTTTTCTGTACTGTAGGTCTCCAACTCAGGTTCAGTAATCTATAAAGGCAGAAATGTCCTTATTCCCCCTGCCTTGCTTTGCTCGTCTTCCAAGTAACACATTGTGTTGGTCAAAATTCTCCTTCTAGTGGAAACGTGCAGATGCCCTTAGGGTGCCTCTTAATATTGCTCACCTGTCTTAGGAATTTCTGGTCGAAATGGCATAGCCATGGGAGTTAAGAACTGGTGGAGCAGATGCTTCATTTATTATTTTATTTCCCATCAGATTTTAATCTGCCTAGCAGACGACAGAGTATTTGTTGACTGATTTCTTCTAGACAATTGTATATGGGTGTCTCGAGAGAGGGATGAGCAGGTCAGAGCTTTGATCCTCAGTAAGGTCTTTGTCAGAGAATGAGAAACTTGTCTTGCTATAGTGTCCTCAGGAAAATCTTTCTAACACACTTGCAAGTGTTCAAACAAGCTGCAGTTTTAGCTGTCCAGCTACAGTCTACAATTGCTGCAAAGTCTGTAGTCTGGAGTGAGCATCAAAGGATTTGTCATGCAGCTTCCAGAATGCTGCACTGCATATAAAGAAAAAGAAACCTTCATTCCTTCAGTAATGGGGTGAATGCATTCAACAGCATAATTGCTGTTAGAAATAAAGCTGCCTTCGTGCAACCAGGAGGTTTAAATCTGACCTTCGTAGGATGCTGCGAACTGCTTTGGAAAAACTAACACTAAATGTCTGTTTTCTTTGAAATGTAATGTACTTGCTTCAGTCTTCGAAGGATGGTTATTATGATTGATTACAACTAAAGATACAAACTCTTGTGGCATTTCTAGCCTGAACAAACCCAAGAATTCTCACTTCCAGCTGTGAAAGTTTCTGACTTTTATTCAATCTCCTTATTTTTGCAGAGGAATAGACTGTGTCCGGAGAGTCACCTTACTAACAGCAGAGTAGCCGCTTTACTTCATCCCTTGACAATTAAAAAATAAGATATCCTTCAGTCTGTGTACATGGAAAGACAGTGTTTGAGCAGCTAAACCAAAGGAAAAACTGGCCTCAGTCTGAATAGGAGTGTAAGCCACAGACTTGCCACAATCTGACCTGCAGCACCACTGCCAGATGTTGAATCGATTTTGATTTTTTAATAATCCTGCCTGCAGTTTAGTGAAAAATGATGTGCCTTGCCAAGTTAGAAAGAACCAGTGTTGTGCTTAGCCATAGTGCAGAGGTACTTCAAATACAGCTCAATGGAAAGATCTGGGGAATAATGTACTTTCTCCTATTTGCTTTCTGTTTTATCTGAAAAGGAGATACAAAAAGACATGAGAATGAGCACCCAGACACTAGCAGAGATTGTGAGAAACACTGAAACCTTCTTGAAAGAGAATGGAGAGAAGTTGTCACAAGAAGACAAGACTGTTCTGGAACAGAAGCTGAATGAAGCCAAGACAAAGTGTTTGCTCCTAAGCCAGAAGGCAGAAGAGTCCAAAAAGGAACTGGATAAAGCTATGACAACAGCAATTAAGCAGGAATCAGAAAAGGTGTTTAGGCACCCATTTCATAGCATTATTCGTATTTTTTGTGTGTCTTACAGGAGTAATTACAAACTGTGGGGAGATTAAAATAACTCTTCATTTGAGTGCCTAATAAACCTGTTTGCCGGTTCATTATCTTTTGTTTATGTATTTTAAATTATCTGTTTGCATGTGATGTTTTGTCGTGGTTAATGACTTCTCAACTGAAACTGTGCTGTTTCAATGTAGGTTGCAGCCATGGAACAGCTGGAAGAAAGTAAAAACACCATAGAAAATCTCTTGGATTGGTTATCAAATGTGGATAAGGAAGCAGAGCATGGCCGTAAGTTTAAGCAGGCGATAGAACAGAACGGAACATACTTTGAAGAGGGATCTGTGAAGGCTTTGGAAGGAGAGGAGGATGATGTCAATGGTAATCTGCTGGAAATTCAGCAAGGCTTTGCAACTCAGGTGGATGGACTAGTAAAAAGCACAGAAGATAATCTCAACCAGCAGTATCAGAAAGTCAAGGTACTGTGAGTGGGTTTATTCAACATTCAGCTACCAAGTACATCTTCATTCAACATGAGAGAATTCAGTCTCATCCTTCATGTCACAGATTTTGGAATAGGTACTAGGAAATTAGTGATATAAAGGGGTGGGAGCTTGACAGAATCACATAATTATTGAGGCTGGAAAAGACCTCTAAGATCATGAAGTCCAGCCTATGACCTAGCGTCAACACAATCACCCAGGGATGGGGACTCCACCAGCTCCCTGGGCAGTCCATTCCAGTGTCTAATCACCCTTTCCACGAGGAAGTGCTACTAATACCCAACCTAAACCTTCCCTGGCGCAGCTTCAGATCCTGCCCTCTTGTCCTGTCGCTAGTTGTCTGGGAGAAGTGCCTGACTCCCACCTGACTACAACTTCCCTTCATGTAGTTATAAAGAGTGATAAGGTCCTCCCTGAGTCTTCTTGCTTCCAGGCTAAACAACCTCAGCTTCCTCAGCCCCTCCTCAATAGACTTTCCCTCCAATCTCTTTCCCACTCTCACTGTTCCTTCTATCTCTTTCTTGAAGTGAGAGGCTCAGAACTGTCCCCAGTACTGGAGGTGAGACCTCACCAGTGCCCGGTACAGGGCTAAAATTCCCATTGGGTATTTCATAAAATGCTGAAACCGTAGAGGACTATGATGACCAGGAGTCACAATTTAAATCCTTTAAATTACTTGCAAAATGTTTTTTTCATGAAAAATATGAAAATTGGAAAAGCTTCTCATCATTTCAATGGGCTTTTTTTCCCCTCGTCATTTCTAAAGAACCATCTGAGAAGATGCTGGTTGTAACTTACTCTTTCCTTTCTTGCAGGCTCAACATGAGAAAATTATTTCACAGCAACAGGCTGTCATCATAGCAACCCAGTCTGCTCAGGCACTGCTCGAGAAACAAGGGCACTACCTGTCCCCTGAGGAAAAGGAGAAAATGCAAAGGAACATGAAAGAGCTGAAGGCTCAGTATGAGACGGCTTTAGCTGAATCAGAACGCAAGATGAAGTTGACTCGTTCTTTAAGAGAAGAACTTGAGAAATTTGATGCAGACTATAGTGAGTTGGAAACCTGGCTGCAGCAGGCAGAACAGGAACTTGACAATTTAGAAGCAGGTGCTTCTGACTTCAGCGGTATTGTGGTCAAACTGAAAAGGCAAAAGAGCTTTTCAGAGGATGTTATCTCTCACAAAGGTGATTTACGGTACATTACGATCTCTGGACAAAGGGTTTTAGACGCAGCGAGGTCATGTAGCAAAAGAGATGGCGTGAAGGTTGACAAAGATGGGATTGATATGTCGGCTACGTATGTTGAAGTGCAAAATAAATTGGATAAGGCTTCAGATCATTTCAAATCTCTTTACACTAAGGTAAGTTTTACTCTGGGTAGAAAAGCCAACTCTAATTTTGTTTATCCTGAAGTTAGATAATAGAACAACTTACTTCTCTAGAAAATCTGCTGTGTTAAGTGACGGAGTATTTAAAGCACGAATGGATGAAATTTTCTTCCCGTGTTAAACGGAAGAAATAACATCAGATTTTGTCATTGCTCTTTCTAGCCTCGAACTAACTCTTCTGAGTTTATGACGGGACAGGATGACTGAGTAGTGTTTTGAGCTGGAAATGAATCATGGAATCATTAGAGATTGGAAAGGACCTCGAAAGATTGTCTATTCCAATCCCCCAGTGTTTAGATGAATAACATTTCTTTATGCTCCTTGAAATAATTCTCACAACTGCTTGTTTAACATCCAAAATCTTAATTGGATTTATATTCTGAAATGGCCAGGTCTAGTGTAACATCTGTGCAAAAACGCAGTGGTTTGAGGGCGGCAGGTTTTTTCTACTACTCTGCAGTTAGACCGTTTATCCTTAACAGTCTGAGATTAGTTTCGAGCTACTGGGAAACCAGCAGTGCAAAATAAAAGTGTTCTGGGCTTGTTCTTGCCCAGATGCCAGATTCTACCCTGTCCTTGTTATACTTCATTCAGTTTCTCCCCACCAAACTCTCCAGCCTATCCAGGTCCCACTGAATGGCAGCACAATACGTAGAGCAACCTCTACTTTTCTCTTGTTATTGTCTTAAAGGTCAAGCTTTTAAAAAGCAAGATCCTCTACAAAACATCAGAACTTCCGAGCTGTAAATGAAACTTTTTGCCTTCTGTAAAAGCTTCTTGCTTTTAAGAAATACTAATACTGCTTTTGTATGTATTTGCAGCCATAGCTCTGTATTTACACACATGTCTTTGTAGGCTTGCATGTTGAAGATCTTAGGTAACTGGTTGTGCAAACGAGAGCATTCGAGGTTTGCCCACCAGATGGAGACCAAGTTCCGTGTGTAAATACTAAAACAGTGTATGGAAGGTCCAGAGTACGAATGTTTGAGGTGACTCTATAATCATAGAATCACGAAGGCTGGAAGACACCTCCAAGATTATCAAGTCCAACGGTCAACCCAACCCTCCCGTGCCCACTAAACCTTGCTTCCTAGGGCCACATCTCCACATTTTTTGAACACCTGCAGGAATGATGACTCCACCCCCTCTCTGGGCAGCCTGTTCCTATCCCTGTCCACTCTGTCAGGGAAGAAATTTTCCTGATGTTCAATCGAAACCACCCCTGGCACAACTTGAGGCCATTTCCTCTTGTCCTACTGCTAGTGACTTGAGGAAGAGACTGTATATACTAACATATAGGGCTAATAGATTCCTGGCTGCATGACATTCCTGGGTGCCCAAGCAAAGCAAATGTGCACTAGTGGGCCCTGTAACTTTGGATTTTCACTACGCAGGTAGGTAGTTATTAAAGCAGTAACCGGTTCCTTTGTGTTAATGATCAGACACGCACCTTCTGATTCTTTTTTTTCCAGTGGCTTACACTGGCTGCATTTTAGGTGTCAGAGAGCTGATAATCTTTTTACTGATGGCTCAAAGCGTGTTGCTTCTGCTTCTACACCTTTTCCTATTCAAGTACACAATGAGTTTGACTCCAGTTTCCCACCTGCATCCGTGAATTGATCCTTGAGGCTCACAGACTGGGCAGACCTGAGCAGCCTGTCCCACTGTTGTGCCGTCACTCAGAAATGAGTTAGACAGTGGAAAGATAACAGAAAGATACCCATGCAGTGTTTCAGGAAGGGAAGGATGACCTTGTGATTGGTGTGAAAGGCAGCAGAGAGTTTAATGCTTGGGTGTTGGCTTCTTTGTTTCCTACTCTTACAGTGTAGCATCCTTGGAAATAACCTTAAAGACTTGGTGGATAAGTACCAGCATTATGAAGATGCCTCATCTGGCCTTTTATCAAGTCTCCAGGCTTCTGAAATAGCTGTGAACAAACAACTTTCAGAACCAGTTGCGGTGGATCCCAAAAATCTCCAAAGACAACTAGAAGAAACCAAGGTAAAAATCTTTCAGAAACAGAAGTCCTTTTCTCTTGTAAGGAACTGCTTTTCGTCTGAAAGGCAGGATGGTTTAATACAACCCCAGGGGCTTCAAGCCAGTCTCTTTCCTTGAGCAGGGGCATGTAACTTTTATAGCAATGGATTTCATCTGCCCAGGGTGTTACCTGAAAAATGTCAGGGTGAAAAGAAATGGAGGACCAAGATGCCACTTGGCAGTGGTGAAAGCAAGGCGTGTTTCGTATTACTTAGCAAATAGTAGGGTGGAACCTGGGAAGTTTTTGAGCTAAGATTTAGTTACTACAGTCTGCTCTCAGGTTGGGAATGAATTCCTAATAGAGAAGAGCGTTTGGTTGGTTTTGGATGTGGGCTTTTCTGTGTTCACACTTGTGTTTTGCTGCATAATGGAAGGGATCACACTGGGTAAGCAGTGTGATGGGACTGGTCCGATTGCCTCCTTTAGCTGTGTCTAAGCCCTGTGTTACGAGAGTGAATATGACATAACGTGCAGTGTGTGGTGAGGGGTTGGTTTGTTTGGTTTTTTTCACTGAGGGAGTGACTCACAACTTCATGTAAATCCTAGCAGAGACAAGACAGGTTAGCGATGGAGCTTTCGAAGCTAAAATTCCAGTTAGTTGCATCAAATGTGTGTTTACAGAAGGCTTTAAGACCCCAAGTATAAGAGGAGTTACAAGAGGTTTTGTACAGCCTGTTGCCTTTGAACTGGCTCTTATATTTTCATAAACACACTAAATCATCTATATGATAGTTACAGTGCAAGGTTCATTTTGCAGTGAGCAAGGCTTTGACCAGGTATTTCCTCACTGTTTTGTCTGTACTATGTGAAGTACTCTCAGTGCAGTTCAGAATCACGGAATCTTTTGGGTTGGAAGAGTCCTTTAAGGTCATCAAGTCCAGCTATTAACTTCCAAGTTAGTACTGTAGACATAGTAAATTTGCAATCTGTTTACTATTGGCAAATGGCAGTGACTCTGGGCAAGTCCGTGCCTTAACCAGTGACTCTGGGCAAGTCCGTGCCTTAACAATTTCCCTTAGGTGAGCCTGAGCAGCTGTTCCTTTCACCACATGGTTTCATTTATAACCTGCCACTGGACATGCCCAAAGCTGTGGGCCATGACACACCAGAGGAGACAAACCACAGCAGTGTTGTAAGACAAAAAACGAAAAGTACAAATTTTGAACTCCTAGAAGTGCACAATTTAGGTTTGTTTGTGCTTTGGAGCGCTGGAAAAGTAGGACTAACACCAATTACAGTCTGAATCTTCATTTAAACTTTTTGTTCCTTATGCCAAAGCGAATCACATCCTGTATAATGCCAATTTTCATGCAAGTGCTACAAAAAGAGTAAGTACTGGGGTTCTTTTATGAGACGCTTATGTGGATTACTGGCCACACAAAACAACACTCGGTGAATTAGAGCTGGGAAGAAGGGAGAGGGTCCAACATGTCAAAAGACTCAAAGGAGGAGAAAGTGCAGGAGGCTGAAGCAAGAAAGCCAATTAGCGAACGCAAAACAAAGACTATTTTTGAAGAAGTCAGGTGTCGCAAGTTAAAACTGCCCCTTGTAGCCTGCACATGCAGCTGATAATCCAGCTAGACACAGACCTTGGCAGCATGGTGGGGTCTAATCTTTTTATGGGGATTAACTGTCCTTCAGAACGCTCTTCAGCGCCGCTGGCAGAGGCTCACTTGCTTTCTGGCAGCATACAGGCTTTTCTGGTACGCCTTTTCTTCTTTCTTGTTTTCAATCGCCCAGGTCCAGTATGTTTCCCTAGCATAAGGAAAACTGCTCCTCAGGTCTGTCTTAAGTTTTATTGTGCTGAGAAGGTCATGACTTCTTTGTCCTGGCAGGGCAGATAGGGGTTATCTTTTGAGTTGTGTGTTCATTGAGTTAGTGTGTCTGAAAAAACTAGAGGTCTCTCATTTTGGGCTTGTGTAAGCTTCAAGTGAATCCAAACAAAGCTACATCATATACACTGTTAGCGTGGGAGCCTGGAATGGTTTAAAGATTGTTCACATTCAGGTACTTCTGCACACTGAAGAGAGAAAGCCACCTTCAGAAATTGTTTTAGCCGCCTTGTCTTTCTTTGCTGGCTCTGAAGCAAGCCATGTCTGTGCTGTGTTCCTTAGTTAGATGGACAAACCTAGACAAAATTCAGTGATGCTGGCTCCAGGAGGTTCCTAAACTGTGAAGACAGTCATCTCATTTCAGGTGCTCCCTGTTTTTGACATGGTATCAGTGTGGTCCTTTGTTAGTACAGCTGGTGGTGAATGTGTAGCTACTGCCAGTGATTCTGTGGGTTTTATTCCCCCTGATTTGTTCACTAATGCTGAGTTAAAGAATATTTTTCCCTTTGGATAGTCTGTGAGTCTGTACAAGTGGGCTTTCAAACAACTAAGCTAAGGACAGTTTTGGAAGGTATATGGAAGAAATCATTTGAGCCAGAGAGCTGCTATAAAACGAAAGATTAGAGAGATGGTGAATAAACTGAAGGGGCAGAAGTTCAGAAGCCCTTGGTCAAGATTTTTCTTAAGGAGAGGTCACAAATTGGGTTGGTTTGTCCACTGAATTTAGGTTGTATGGTACATCCCAAGCCTTGCATGTGTAACTGTTAGCTGTACTGAAAATCACAATTGATGATTGTGGAATTCTACAGGTTCTTCAGGGACAAGTGTCCAACCACCAAATTGCTGTAGAAAAGCTGAAGAAAGCTGCGGAAGTGCTGTTGGATACAAGGGGAGAGTTGGCACCAGACAAAGATGAGATTCAGAAAACACTGGGTAAAACATACGCTTTGTTTACTACCTGTTCTGTCACTTGTGTCTGCATGCAGGTCCTGGGAGAGCTGAAACGATTGTATTGCTGCTCAAGTCCTTGTTTTGTTGAGTCACAAGCTACTACACCACAGTAACTTCATTACTGGCCTATCTTCCGCATTGATTCCTAGGCTCTTCACTTAATGCTGTAGTTTTATTTTTCACTTGAGGTTGTGGGGTTGGTTTTTTTCAGAAATAGGGATTATGTTTAATTCTTTGCTACAGATAGGCGTCCCAAACAGAGGTAGTGACTTGCTGATAATCACACATTCTCCGATGAGAGGGAGCACATTCAAGTTCAAGGAATGTGACTCCCAAATATCAGTTCCGACACATTTATTTGAAGTTTGCTTGGGCAAGGAACTGACCGTGGCTGACTACCACATGCCCACCCAAGTGCTCCCTCTCTTCTCTTGTTCAACAGAATGTGAGTAGAAAATTAGATAGACAAGCCCATGGGTTGTGATAAAGACACGGAGATTACTTAGCAGTTACTGTCACGGGCCAAACAGACTGGATGTGGGGAAAAAGAAATTTCATTTATTGCCAAATAAAATAGGTTCCTATAGTGAGAAATAAAGACAAATTAAAGCAACACCTTCCTCCCACTCTGCTCTGTGTTCCAGGTTACCATCACTCCTTCCCTTCTTCCTACTCAGCTACTCACACTTGCATGCCAAACAGTGCAGAGTGGTTGTAGTCAGTCCATAAAGAGTTAATCTGTGCCACTGCTTCCTCCTCTCTTTTCCCGTGCTTGAATGTAGGTCCTTTGTATGGGCTAAGATCTTTCTAGAGAATTTGACTCCACTGTATGCTGCAGTTCCTTCAGGAAATGCCCACTTCCTCCAGTGTGCCATCCTTATGTGTGACCGTGTGCTCCAGCATGGTCCTCTACAGCTTTCAAAGGAATCTCTGCTCTAGCACCTGGACCACCTCTTCACACTTTTTCTGTCTGCAGGGCTGGTTTTTACACTCGCTTTATCCTCATGTCTCAGTCCTAGGCAGCATTTCCCCTTCTTTTTGCACTACATTTTTGCAAAGGGACCACCAGCTTGGATGAGGAGCTCAGCTCTGCCCAGTGATGGCTCAGTTACAGCTGGCTGGAACCATCTGTGTTTTCCATGGGGCAGCCCTTGGCCTCTTCTCAGAGGCCAAACTCCTTGCCCCTACCAAAACCTTACTACCTACACATGCTACTCTTTCCTATGAGTTGTGAGAAGCAGCACAGCGTGACAGTCACCACTGCCTGAAGTTTGAAGACTGTCAGTGTCACATAACTATTTGTCTTTCTGGAATCCCATAAATGACTTGCAGAGCAACAGAATAAGGAAGAACCATCTGGAAGAACGGTTCAGCTCCAACAGTAACCTGAGATACACAACTGTAGAAAAGCTGTCTTAAAATCCTACTGTTCTGTTTCTAGGGAGCAGTCAGCAGTGCTGTAAGCCAGAGCTGCATGGGAAGCTGGGGAGGACAGCAGTAAGCTGCTCCTTCCTTTGCCTTATGCTGTGGGTTTCCTAGTTCTATTTGAAGAACATCTCTGCTTGTGTGAATGAATAACGATGCTGGTTTTGCTTCATTCTTTGACTCACCTGGTGGGAACTGATAAAATGGGGTGAAAAGTTCCTTTGGCTAAAGGAAACCTGCAAATCTGTTTTCTCTTCATCAGATGATATTGTGGAGAGGTATGACAATTTATCCAAGTCTGTGAATGAAAGGAATGAGAAGCTTCAAATAACTCTGACACGATCTCTAAGTGTGCAAGATGGTTTGGATGAAATGCTGGATTGGATGGAAGGGGTTGAAAAGAGCCTTGAAGAAAGAGACCAAGTGCCTTTCAGTTCTGCTGCTATTCAGGATATTATTACTAAAAGCATTGTAAGTACTATTCTGTGACAGAGCTAACATTCCTTTGGTAACTCAGGTTTTAAGGAAGAATTAAAGTCTCAGTGTGGCACCTTTAATGGATTCAGAAGACTTAATGAAGAGGACTGTCACAGGAAATGAAGCTGCACATAGGGATTTTTGTAGCTGAAATACTCAGAACTGTGCTGATGGTCTAGCTGTACCTATTGGTTGCTTCATACGATAAACCAGTTTAACTCTTAAAAGTGTAATGATGAACAGCGTGACGTCGTTTGTTTTTATTTCAGATGCTGGAACAGGACATTGCAGGTCGCCAAAGCAGTGTAAACACTATGAATGAAAAAGTTAAAAAGTTCACGGCAACAGCAGATCCATCCACTGCCTCCACACTGCAGGCTAAAATGAGCGAGTTGGCAGGACGGTTTGCTGAAGCCAGCAACAAGCATAAAGAGAAGCTTCTGAAAATGGAGGACCTGAAGACTAAAGTAGAGTTATTTGAAGGTCTGTCAGGAAAACTTCAGTCATTTCTAGATGAGAAAAACCAGGCGCTCAGTGAGACGGAGGCACCAAGAAAGGATGTTAGTGAGGTGTCTCAGTATATGCAGGTAGGGTTCCATTCCATCAGTTGTGCTTTTCTCGTCTAACTCACCTACGTGATTGAACAGTAAATAAGAGTTGCTTGTTCCCCACCTTTGTTTGGTCAGCTAAACCCAAGAATTTAATTTTGAAGACGTGATTTTAAGGTTTAACACGAAGGATGTAATCCTGTTTTGCAGGAAGCTAGTGTAGAACTGGCACGACATAAGAAGGATTTGGAAGTTTTGCAGCAGCTTCTCGAAGACCTTTCCTTGCATGTTCTTCCTGGAGATAAGACGTTGGTACTGGAAAAAGTAAATGCTTTGGCAAAGAAATTCAGAGAGGTGGAGGAGACTCTGAAGGAAAAGTGAGTAGAATAACTGAAGTGTTTCCCTTTAGCTGACAGTACAGTGGTGACTGCTATCCTGTCGCATGCAATCTCAAGAGTCTGCAGTTAACCACAGAGTGGCTTTTTTATTTTAAGAAACAGACATTCTATTTGGAAATGCCTGTGTAGGTTGTCTGGTTCAAGAATTCCAGCGTGGGCTGTGAAGACAAGTAACTTTTCAAATGTGATGTTCACAGGAGTCTTGTCAGTTCTGAGAAAACCCTATTTCACCCCTTCTCCGATAGAACAGAAATTGCTGCTTGTGCACATTGCTTTTGAGTACAGTTTGGAAACAAGCTGTAAAGGAAAACTGAAGAAATTATTAAAGCTCCCAGATAAGTTGTCTGTACAGCAAGGTTAGGTTTTCCACATTCTGCTCTTATCCATAAAATCAGGGTTCATGACTCTTTGAATTTAGGAATAGCAATATCAGACTGATAACACACAGTTATCAGCAATATCAGACTGATAGCACACAGTTATCAGCAATATCAGACTGATAGCACACAGTTATCAGCAATATCAGACTGATAACACACATTGATTTAATTGCTGTAAGGAATACTGACATTCCTTTAAATGACTTTACTTGTCTAGAGAAGAGGATGTATCGTCCTGTCAGAAACAAATGGACACTTTTGAGCTCCTTGTAGAATCATTAAGGAAATGGATAAAAGAGACAACAGAACGAATTCCTGCAGCACAGCAACCCTCTCTGAATACGGAGGAGTTGAAGAAGCCTTTGGAAGACACATTGGTAAGCCACTGTAGAGGAGAACTGAAATATGGCTGAGGGAAATAGGGCATCTATTATTAACATCAAAGCAGAGGCTTAAGGGGTAAGCAGTCACAGTTATTGGGACTACGGAGCTTGCAGTCTGCATTTACATTCCCGTTTCCTTTGCATGTTTGGATATACTGCAGGGGATTCCCAAGTAGTGAGCTTATTTCTTTTTCTACACTAAATCTTTTAAGTCTGAAATTAGTTTTGTAATGAACAAACAACTGTCTTGTCTTTCTTAACTAGAATTTAAAAGATGAATGGACATTAAAAGCACCTGAACTACAGCAAATGAATAGCAGAGGAATGCTGCTGTGTAATCTCATTACTGCTGTGACTTCCCCTGCCAAACTGAGGGCAGTGGCAAAATCAGGTATGAATGTGTATGATCACGTAAGTCTAACATTCCATAAAATTTAAAACCTTTAAGACAAAAATAAAGCGAAAAATTAAAGCATTCCTATCACCTTACGCTGCCAAAACAGCATAGAAGTGCTTTGGTGTATGTGATTAACAGGTCCTAGAGCCACTGGTGCAGTAAATAATTCTGAAATAATGAACAAAAAGAACAGTATCGCAGTGCCTTCACCTCACCCCAGCAATCTTGTGCTAATGAGAAACTGGCTTGCTGTGGTCAGCGTTCAGCACGTTGCGTGTCCACCAGGTCGGTAAGCAGGACAAACACGATCCCTGCTTTTGCAAACACTGAGGTACCTTTGCTGCTATGGAGACACCTCTCTAATGGCTACCAGGTTGTCCTGTGTGAAACCAAGCAACCGTAAAGGTCTGCAGAGCCATGGAGTTCTCATTAGAAGGATAATTTAGGCAGAGTTTGTCTAAAAAGTGAGCCTAGGCAAACTCGCTCATCTCAGGATGATACCGTAATTAATCAATGCACAAGAATTAATCAGTGAGTCAGTATTTTAGTTGAACCAGCAGCATGGAAGGGAATCAGTTCCATATCCCAGTGTTATTTCCCAGTGCCAAAACATATTTCTATTCTGGAGCTAAATCCTTTTCACTGGTAATCTGATTTTAAAGACAGCAAATCGATTTCCATGATCTTCTGTACTCCAGTGTTTAAATGTTAGTTCGTTTTACAGAAACCAGTAATTCTTCTGAGTGGCGTTAAAGCTGGAGTTCAAAGCACATGGCACATAGGATGTTTTAATGGCCATAAACACATTTTCAGTCACTACTTGAACTACCTAGTTCTGGAAATAAATTGTGTTGGTCTTCACCGGTCAACTGCAAAAGACTCGGAGGTTGGGACCTATAACTCGCATGTAAGATCTTGCAGCTGTAGTCCTCCAGGCTAGGGTATTCACCTCCAAGAAGAGCTGTCCTGTGTATCACTTCATTGCAGTACTGGAGACCAGCTAATAGTTCATGAAGTTTTACAGCCAGCTCTGGGGCCTGTGACTTCACTTATCTGGTTTGTTTTCTCCTGCTGTCCTCCAGCTGCCACTACTGTGGTCCTTACAGTGCTGCGGGTACCGTGTGGTGTGCATGTAGAGCCTTTTCCAAGGCAACCGTTAATCTTTCTCTGTTAATTGCTCAGCTGGGAATACACGAGCGCTAGAGAGCGGAAAGTGATTCTCCTTGCAAATCTCTGTGGCTTGACCCATGTGCCCCAGCTCTGTGGCAGCCCATGTAGCCCCATTTCCAGATGCCTTGACATTATATTGGATAAATAGGGGTGCCTGGGGGAGTGGCTGCCTCTGAGTGACAGTAAGGGGTTCAGGTGTGACAGTGAGGACTCCACATTGCAACTCCTATCGAGCATATGCTCAAGTCTTACTCATGTGAAGAGAGGGAGGGATTTGCCGGGTTGGTAACAAGAGCATTTTGTGCAGAGATATGGTGCTGCTGAATCACAGAATTGCCTATTTGGAAAAGAGCTTTAAGGTCATCACTTCCCTGACCAAGGTGCAGGACCTTGCACTTGGCCTTATTGAACCTTATGAGGTTCACAGAGGCCCACTTCTTCAGCTTGTCCAGGTCCCTCTAGATGACATCCCATCCCTCAAATGTGTCAACTGCACCAAGAAAAGTGTGTCCAGCAGGTCAAGGGGTGGTCTCATCCACTGCTATTCTGCCCTAATATGACCACACCTGGATCACTGTGTCCAGTTCTGGGATCCTCAATTCAAGAGAGACAGTGATCTACTGGAGAGAGTCCAACAGTGGGCTATGAGGATGATGAAGGGACTTGATCACCTCTCCTATGCGGAAATGCTGAGAGAGCTGGGGCTGTTTTAGTCTGGAGTAGAGAAGGCTGAGAAGGGATCTTATTAATGTCTGTCAATATCTGAGGGGTGGCTGTCAAGAAGAAGGGGCCAGTCTCTTTTCTGTGGTGCCCTGTGATGGTATGAGGGGCAGTAGGTACAAGCTGGAGCACAGGAGGTTCCACCTCAGCATGAAGAGAAAATTCTTTGCTGTGAGGGTGCTGGAGCCCTGGAACAGGCTGCCCAAAGAGGTTATGGAGCCTTCTTTGGACACTTTATAAACCCACCTGGCTACATTCCTATGTGGCCTGACCTAGAGATCTTGCTTTGGCAGAGGGGTTGGACTAGATGATCTGCAGAGATCCCTTCTGACCCCTACCATTCTATGATTTCCTGTTACAAGGTTAGTGTTGAGGTTATTTCTCAAATGTTTCAACGACAGGTGAGTACCACACTGTTTTGAAGAGGAGCTTCAAGGCTGGGTTTTTGGTGGGGAAGGCCCAGATAAAAATGGGACTTTGTGAATCCACAGGTGGCACAATGATAAACGGTGAAGGAGGAGCTCCAGGAACCCAGGATTTCCTGAAAAATAAAGGTCGGTCAAACATGTCAGGTTGTGGTAAAGAAATGTACTTGTCAAGTATGTAAGTATTTGTGGTATGTTGTACCTAAATCTGCCTGTAACAGTCAACTGTTGACAGAGTCATCGCATAAGGCAACTACACTGACAAAGAAATGACACTTCAGTCAGTTGTAAATATATCTACCTTCAATATTTTCTTTGATTCAATCTGGGTATGTTTTTGGAATCAGTAGGTACTTCTCTAAATGTATACGGGGATAGCTATTGTAACATAACAGATGGCTTCAGAGAAGATTCTAGTACACGTAGATATGGTTCGAAACTTTTTAAGACGCCCCTGCATTCACAACACATACAAACATACACGTACAAAGACACTCACTCTATGTACGTGCACATCACTGTATGTGATGAACAAGAAACAAACCAGTGTTAAGTAGGTACTTCATACTGCTTGTGGAAGGCCATGGACCACATCCCACATCCACAGTGTCTGCTCTCCTGAACTGTAGTACTTAGTACAGACTCTGCCTGCTCTGCCTCTGTGATAAGACACGTACGTCAATGAGAGTAAAATACTGCTGTAGTAGACTCTCATGTAATAACTGAGCTGTAGTCTAGTAGGTTTATGGAATGGAATTGTTAGGTTGTGGTCATGGTATTTGTGTAGGCTATGGTCATGGAACTGTTGCTTAAATTAATGAAACAACAATGGGTAGAAGGCTCAAAAGGTATTTGTGTTAATGTGTTATGTCACTATACAGACAATGTAGCTATTAATTGTGTACATTAATATGTATCAATGATTTCTATGACACAAGAAGTTCTTGCAAATAGAAACTTAACACGAGGTCATTCAGATGTAGTGGTGCCACATTTAATGTGAAATGAAAAGAACTCTAAATGTGTTCAGTGACTTCTTATTTGGGATCTATTAGCCCCTGTAACTTGGAGGAGAGTTTAGAGGTTTTTTGAAGCCTAAGTGTTGTTTGAAGGGCTTGTCACCTCGAACAAAACCTTTGTGCATCTCTTCTGTTACAGAACTGACAGCTGTTCAGCAAGCCATGTCCGATGTAAATCACAGTTACGAAGATTTGGGAATTTTATTGAAGGAAAAGATCGCAGAGCTAGAGAGTATGCTTTCAAAACTGCAGAATATTCAGGAAGAATCAACCTCAATGATGCAGTGGTTGCAAAAAATGGACAAAACTGCATCCAACTGGGAAGCTGCTCCAACTGACAGTGAAGCTGTTAAAGCCCAAGTTGAGCAGCATAAGGTACTTTTGCTTCCAAGAAAATACCCTCTCTTGCACTTACTGGGCACAATCTGTTTGCACAACCAATATCTCAGGCGAGCTTAGTGTTGCAGAGAGTATTTAAATAATCCTAATAAGCATGCCAATCAGGCTTGAAAGTATCTGGCACACCGTGTCAGTGGAATAAAAAGGAGCACTGTGTTAGAGAGGAGTTGTGCAGGTCACAAAACAATACCTTTGGTGGCCAGTTTAAATAGGTGAAGCTATACTGTTTATTCAAGAAGCCTTTTTGATCTTCTTAGTGGTTTAAAGACATACACTGGATTGCTTTTAAGATCCAAAGGGCTCAATCTATCCAAAAGCTGTTGCTGCAGCTGCTGGTTCACTGACGCTCCACAGACCTCCTGGTCCCTGCAGCTGCAGCAGCTTATGTCTGTTCCAGGCAGTGTTTCTCTTCAGCAGTCATGTCATGCTTGTTAGTTATAAAGCTGCACAGCAGTCTTCTCCCCACTTTATAATTGATGTCATTGAGAAAACCACTGAATCAGCGATAAGCTGCTGTCTTGCTCCAGCATCGCAGACATATGCTTGCCTAGCAATGGAGGACAGTATTTACACATGTAAAGGTTTATCTCTAAAAGGACAAGTAATCGATAAGGAAAATTATTTCCTTGTCTCTGCTTGTGGATAAACAAGAACAGAGTTTGATTCAGCTATGGTTCTTATTTTATATTTGATGGGTCAGCCTTAAAAAGTCACTTGACCAGCTACTAACTTTATTCTGACTTCGTTAATGTTCCTAAAACTTAGATTAAATGTGGAACAAAACTAGCTGCTTGTTTTTTAACAGAGAATGTGCAAAGCTAAAATGACTTTTTTACCTCTGGTGTAGTAAGAGAAGATTCACAGATAACTGGAAAACCTAGCTGAGTGCTCAGACAAGAGTAATTCTTCTGATGCAGTTGGACCTTTAACTAAAACTTCTAAATCGAACACCATTTGTCAGTGTTTATTTAAGTGGGTTTTTGATAATTAAAAGGCAGCACCATGGGGCAAGCTTTGTCACTTAAGAGTATTCATATAAAATAAGAGCCCTTTGCTAGGCATGTAAGGACTGTTCATTTCTCTCTGTGAGAGCAGCATGAACTGGGAATTGCTGGGGCATCTCAGTCTTCTTCAAGGTCTATGGTTTAAGCTACAGCATTTTTAAATTAACTTGCTAGACTATCTATAAGAAGGAGTCTTACTGTGATAGCAGGTCTTCCACTGAGGTAAATGAGGCTACATTACTCTCCTCCCAGTTGGTGCTAGCTGGGTTGTTTCTGCGGTCAGCCTGCCTTCTGTGCAATGTGAATGGATGTAAACTAGTGGATCTTATTTATCCCCATTCTACTAGTTCTGTCATTTGTATAAATGAGACAATAATTGTTATTATCATTTATATTTAAAAAAAATATAAATTGCATTTTGTATGTGTTCAGGTATTTATTACTTGTCTTCATGTGTGGCATGTGGGTATTGTGGACTTCAAACTTTATACTTTGCCGTTCTTCTTTAATCTCTTACTTATTTCATCATTTGAATTTGTAGCTATTTGAAACTGAATTAAAGCAAAGTGCGAATAAAGTGCAGGAGCTAAAGGACAAAGTGACAGAGCTGCTGGACAACAATCCTGACTCCCCAGAGGCACCCAAGTGGAGACAAATGTTGGATAAAATAGGTACTTCAGTAGTATAGCCCTACAGTACTATATAGATGGCTTTGGAAGTTAGTTTATTGTGAATGTTTTTATGTACTAGCAATCACAAAGTTCTTTTATATCTCCTACCACGTAGATTCTGTGGAAATAATTCCCTTTACAAGAGTGCACATCTGGAGTAACTCCAGATCTAATGTCCATGGGCTTGGGCTTGGAATTTGTATCAGTGCAATTGAGAGAGGCTATAGCTTGACTTCCTGTTTGAGAGGGCTGTCTTTTTGAAGCAGTGTACAGCTAAAACTTGACTGCTTAAGTGTTCTGGATACATACCTTGTTCTGCTTACAAAATATAACAAGTTAATTCTAGTTTCATGTAAAGAACGGCTTTGAGTTTTGAGCCTTTATCCCATTTTTGCCTGTTCTTTTGTGGTTTTGGTGGCTTTTTGCCATTTTCCGAAACTGAGTCCATAAATTTTGCCAAAAAAAATTGGGAACTACCATGCTTGGACAATAGATTTTGAGGTACTGCAGTGTGCAACTGCTGTCATGACCTTTAAATATTATTTTTATTTTGGTCCTATTTTGAATATCATAGGTCAGACTCAGCTCATACCAACAGGCATTTCTGTATCTATTTCAGCTCATACCAACAGGCATTTCTGTATCTCCATTAACAGTAACTTTAAAGATGAGGATTTTTCTGATTTGCCCTCTTTCTAAATGAAAACTCTGAAAAGTTTTAAGTAGCAGGTCAGGTCTCCAGGAAAACTTGAATAGTGTTGAAAGGGAATTAATACAGAATGACCAGAAGTCAAAGACAGTGAAGTGGCAAAAGAAATTGAAAAATTACAGATGTAATGCAGAGACAAGGAGAGTTAACGATATATCAGAGCTGACTGAGCAAGCACTGAGAGTATCAGAGAGGTAAGGAGAAGCTTACAGGACTGTAAGATGCAATGGCTGCTCTGAAAGCCACTTGCTACAAGTGGAAGAGATGACAGATTGGCCGTGGTATGAGCCTGTGCTCACACAGCACTTTTGAAATGCCTGTGTATTCTCATTGCCTGTCATTAGCTACCTGGTTTGGATGTCTACATGACACAGTTCATCTTCACATTTGAAAGAGTTGTGCTCCTTCAGAAGGCTTTTCAGAGTAGAAGCCTAAGGGCTTCTGCTCACCACTGGGAAGGTACCTGTTTCTTTTTACTGAATAAGCAGGAAGTGTTGTCTCAGTCAGGCAATTGAATTATAGCTCTCATTTGAGACTGAAGCCTAAATGTTTTGGTATTTCATTCAGTAATGCTTTAGTCCAGTTCTGTTACATGTTGTGTATCCTTTGCTCTGAAAGATGCTGCTCGTGGTTGTGCCAAACTGCAGATCCTCATGCAAGTGTGTATTGATCTGACTGTTGGAAGATGTTGCTTGCCAAGTTACTGCAGTAAGGCATCTGGAGTTAATCGGCAAGAAGCCTTATTAGAGAGCTCTGTTTGTGTTTCATACATAGTCTGCTGCCTGATAACCCATCTGCTAGCACATGCGTGCAATATCGCAGAATCACAGAACATTAGGGATTGGAAGGGACCTCGTAAGATCATCTAGTCCAATCCCCCATATGTTAACATTATCGTTGGTAGATTCCAAATGGAAAGAGCTCAACAAAGTTACATCTGAGAGACAACAGAAACTGGAGGAGTCTTCAAATTACCTGACCCAGTTCCAAACAGCTGAAGATCAGCTAAAGCACTGGCTTGTAGAAAAGGAGCTAATGGTCAGTGTGCTGGGACCACTATCAATCGACCCTAATATGCTGAATACGCAAAAGCAGCAAGTTCAGGTGAGTAGGGCACAAGTGCATTACTGATTTCAGTTTCTTCTGCTTTTTTGCTATTAGAACTGTTCTGCCTCTAGGTAGAGTAAGGCATGGTTAGTATAAGGCTTTTCATTTGTTTATGAGTTAATACCAGCTCAAGTCACACTTGGCCACAGTAATTACAAAAAAAAGTGATCATAGGAGTGACGGGAGATCCAGGCAGCTAAAATGAAAAAGGAGATACTGCTTCTCTAGTACAATTTTTGTTTTGATCATGGAGTGGTTTCTCTAGTCAAATGACGATGTTCCTTTGCAATTTTAGTCATTTAAGTGTGTACATAACACTCTGTGGTCAGTCCTCATAGGCAGCCTGTGCTGTAGCTTTCTGAGATTTTATGCACTGGGAAAGTCCTAATAAAAATACGAAGGCAAGTGAAATACTCATGTATTGTAGATAAATACGGGACCACGAGTAGGAAAGAAGGAAGAATACAGTAAAGAAGTGGACTAGTTCACGTACAGAAAAACAGCAAACTACAAACAAAACAAACAAGTTAAATTGAAGTTTAGAACCTACACATTTTAATTTCAAACAATTTTGTTGCTGCCTGTTTTTTTGAACTGTACTGAGGAATATGAGTTTTATTTGTCAAAAAACATTGTTAAAGCTGGCATATAAATGCTGATTGAAATGGGGTGTTGAAAACACAAGCTGTATTCTAATGCTGTGTGAAGATGACTCAATGTTGGTTTGTGAGCGCTTCAGAGATATAGTTAGCTGGCAGGAAACTATCATTTATCACTTACCAGTCCTCAGAAGTCAAACCTAATTGACTTGAAAGTATGTGGAATGGTCTGTGAAATAAAATGAGGATATTTGTCCCTTTTTTTGCAAGCAGTGTGACTTACTGTCAGTAAAAAACCCAACTGGGAACCAGCACTCTACACTTTCAAGGTCTTACAGTACACATCCAGGTGTTGCGTGACGTGTCCAAATAACCTCTGTGCTGTCATAAGACATTGTCAGAATGTTATGTCAGAATACACCTTCTTTGAAGTTCTGTCTTAAGACAATTATTCAATCTGTCAAGAAAAGAAGACACTGCTTGAAACTAAACAGCGATTATTTTACTGCAATAATTAAGTAGCTGTACCAAGTGCTAACAGAGTTCTCTGTTTACTGGTATCTGCTGATTGAATTCCCCTTTAGATGATGTTGTAGATTAACCTAATTTTTCCCATTCTTTGTTGAAAGCACTTGGAAACAACAGTTTCTGTGTAAAAGCTGCAATTATTTCCCTGGCTTTTAAACCTGGAGATTGATTACTTAATAAGAAAGCTTAGCTACAACAAATTCTGTGTGATTTTTGCCAGAAGCACTTAGCTGCTTCTTTTCATGAGGTAAATGTTTTTGAAAACTTTCTTTCTTCACAGATTCTGCTCAAAGAGTTTGAAACCAGAAAGCCACAGTATGAGCAGTTAACTGTGGCTGGTGAAGGGATTCTGAAGAGACCTGGTGAACATCCACCCTCCTATGAAGTTGTCAAAGAGCAACTGGCTGCTGTGGCACAGAAATGGGACAGTCTAACTGGCCAGCTGAGGAACAGATCTGACCGAATCGACCAAGCCATTGTGAAAAGCACAGAGTATCAAGGTCTACTCAGAAGTCTGGCTGATAAGCTAAGTGCCTTGGATAGCAAGCTAAGCAGCAGCTTGGCTGTGAATACACAACCTGATGCTGTGAAACAACAACTGGAAATTGCTGGAGAAATGAAAGAAGAAATAGAACGGGAAATGAAGAGTATAAATGCAGCTCAAGCTCTTTGTGAAGAGTTGTCGGCGCTGGTTGGAGAAGAGTATTTGAAAGCAGAACTTACAAGACAGTTAGATGGCATCTTAAAAACATTTAAGGATATTGAGCAAAAATCAGGTTGGTTCTTATTTCAAGATAAATAGCAACTAAGGCATAAAGCATCATTGTCTCATTTATCTTTATAGAAATGATCCGTGAATTGAGCCTAATGACAGCTTCTCTATCTAGAGCAACCTCAAAGAGTTGTAAGCATTTAGAGAATCCTCATACCTTGAGAAGGTAAAAGCAATACTTGGGAACTCTAGTTTGGGAAAGAATTTCTTCTTTCAGGTGCCTCTTCACTAAATTAGAACACCAAAAGAGGATGCTGCTCCTGAGCTAACTAACTGCAGGGGTGCAGAGTGTAAGCCAAAATGACAGTTCCTAAGCAAGCACCAATTAATGGCTTTGTGAAACCCAGTGGTAATTGTACAAAATTACCAGTGTCAGAAAGGGGCTAGTGTTCTGCAGCCTTCTCTTACCCTGTGAACAACAGAACTGAGCAAGTAACACACTGCAAGCAGTATCGTCCTTTGTTCTCCCTAACAGGCTGTTTGAGCTTTTGGTTGTCTTCTGTGACAACATTGGTGGGTAAGGGTTACAGCATTGGTGGGTAAGGGTAGGGCAACTGATGTCATCTACCTGGACTGGTGCAGGCCTACAGGACAGCTAGAAAGGGACTTCTTAAGAGGGGCTTTAGTGATAGGACAAGGGTGATTGTTTCAAGATAAAAGAGGGGAGACTTAGATCAGGTTTTAGGAAGAAATAACTCGCTACAAGGGTGGTGAGGCACTGGAGCGGGTTGCCCAGGTTGGCTATGGATGTCTCTTCCCTGAAAGTGTTCATGACCAGATTATATAGGGCCCTGAGCAACGTGGTCTAGTGAGAGGTATCCCTGCCTATGGAAGGGGTGTTGGGAGTAGATAATCTCTGAAGTCCTGTCCAACATAAGCCATTCTGTAGTTCTATAACTTGTAATTTCCTCTGGTCATGAAGAACTTCAGAGAATCTCCCTAAGAATGCAGGCCATGAGTTAAGACACTAGTAGGCTAGATTATGCAATATGCCTTGTGCTTACACTTCATAATACCATGAAATGCAAGGGTGTTTTATACCCCCTAGATCTGTCTGAAAGGGATTAGTGTAGACACAGATTGGCTAAAGTCACCTCATTTGATTCATGCCCAAAAGCCTGCACTGCTCTGCTATGGTACAGGCACAGTCTGTCCCTTGCAAGAAACTTGGTTGACTTGGACATCTTCCAGTTGAACACCACATACTAAGGACCAGCTTTCCTTATGTTAATGATAATTTTTAATAGAACTGATATTAATTATTATTTCTTCATTCAACCCTCATGGATTCTGATAGTGAACCTCTGTGTTCTCTTGTCTTTTGCAGCTACCCACGTTCAGCAGCTTCAGTTGGCATACGCCACTTCTCATCAGTTCCAGCAAATGTCTAAGGACTTTCAGGCCTGGCTAGGCAAAAAGAAAGAAGAGATGAATCAGGCTCGTCCTGTGTCAGCCAAACTCGATGTCTTGCAATCACTACTTGAAGAACAGAAAGCTTTTAAGAAGACCATGGCCAGTCAGATGAGTTCATATGAAAGAATTGTTGCAGAAGGAGAAAGTATCTTACAGAAGACTCAAGGAGCTGACAGAGCAGCACTACAATCCCAAATTGCCACACTCAGAAGTAACTGGGATGAAATGAATAAGCAGGTAAAAGAAAGGGAAGAGAAATTAACAGACTGTCTAGAAATAGCACTCAGATACAAGCAGCATGTAGAAAACCTGCAGCCGTGGATAGAGAAGTGCCAAAGCAACCTGCATGAATTAAAAGTGGGCATAAACCCTGCTGAAATAGAGAAGTCTATCGTGCAAGTGAGGGCCTGGCAGAAGGACCTGGATAAGCACCATGGGATGGTGGAGTTATTAAATGATACTGCTGAAAGCTTGCTCTGTGCAAGTCAAACAGATAAAGAAATTGTTCAAGAAGAAACTAAGGTGCTGAATCAGAAAGTGAATGTGGTCACAGAACAATTACATCAGAAGAAAGAGTGCTTGGAAAACATGGCTCAAAGGCTGAAAGAGTTCCATGAATCATCCACAGAAACAGAGAAACAGCTCAAAAGTGCCAAAGAGCAGCTGGAGATTCATGACTCTCTTGGACCACAGTCATTCAGTAGTAAACACCTGATGATGATGCAGGCCCAGCAGAAAGCCCTGCAGGCTTTAAAGCCTCGTGTCGATTTAGCAAAAAAGCTTGCCCAAGACCTGGTGGTAGAAGCTTCTGATTCAACAGGTGTTTCTGAGATTTTACTCCAAGCGGAATCTCTGGAGCGAGAATACACCGCAGTGAATCAGCAGGTTGAAGACAGGTGTTCATTCTTGGAGACAAAACTTCAAGGAATTGGCCACTTTCAAAACAGCATCCGAGAGATGTTCGCTCAGTTTGCAGAGTTTGATGATGAACTCGATAGCATGGCACCAGTGGGAAGAGATCTTAAGGTGCTGCAATCACAGAGAGAGGACACAAAGCACTTTCTGAAAAAGCTGGAGGATCTTATAATGAATAATGAAAATGCTAATAAGAACTGTAAAATCATGCTAGCCACAGATGCTGAAGCTTCTCCTGATCTGGTTGGTATAAAGAGAGACTTGGAAGCTTTAAATAAACAGTGCAACAAGCTACTAGACAGAGGAAAAGCCAGAGACGATCAAGTGGAGAGTACCATTAGAAGTGTTGAGGAGTTTTACAGTAAGCTAAAAGAATTTTCCACTCTGCTTGGGAGAGCTGAAGAACATGAGGAGGCACAGGGTCCTGTTGGAATGGAAACAGAGACCATTAATCAGCAGCTGAATACATTCAAGGTAGGGTTATTTCTTTCTTACTATTAGGAAGTATTTTACCACAAAGCATATTTATTAAGTAGCATTGTGAAAGGAATTGGTTACAGGTGGGTCTTGGAATAGTCTTGCTGCATAGCGGTCAGCTCTACCTGTATGCTTTTTATCTCTTTTATCTTGTATATCTAGTCATGCTTCAGACCAGCTTCCTTTGCTATGGCTCGGAAGATGTGGGTGAATGTGCAGCTCAGCTGACAAGTTCTGCACTACAGTTCCCTCTTCACCTGTCTTTGCTATGTTTCATCTGTGATGCATCTACTTTGTCTGGTTTTGAGAACATACTGCTTCTATTGTGACGTCCACACAAACTTCCTTCTTCACTGTGGTGTGTTCTAGCCTCTGATGTTCACTTACCAGCCCATGTTCACTTTGCTCATATGGGTCATTGAGGATTTTTGCCCAGGGAGATAGTTGAGGCCCCATCCCTGGAGGTGTTTAAGGCCAGGCTGGATGAGGCTCTGGCCAGCCTGATCTAGGGTGGGATGTC
>JAOXOE010000256.1:55702800-55740219 GCA_028565055.1 Phoeniculus purpureus
GAACTAAAAGCTGTGAGTTCACCTTCACTGCATGGCACTTCAGTTCTAAATTTAATCTGCTGTTTGAACAACAACTGTCTAGTCCAGCCACTTCTCAGGAGAAACAGACTGTATAAACACGGCAGAACATGCTTGGATATTCACCATCACATCCCCAAGGCTGAATGAATGTAAAAGTCACGTTGAATAAAAGTATATCTGCAAACTGTCATAGTTGGCATTTAATTAATGAGTGCAGTGTTCAGGCACTGATAGAGAGATCTGGCTGTACTTGTATTTAGAGAAAGATTGGGGGAGATTTGAGAGGGCAGTTCAGTTTTACTCTGTGCTTCTGGATTCTGGTTCCACATCTTTTAAAGATTTGAAACGTGTAGCTGTTGGAAATGGCCTGATACAGAGACCTAATGAGGCCTGGGTGTAGCGTGGGTCCCAATTTTGTCTTTAGCAAGGGACCTCTTACAGAGTGGTTATTTGGACCTTCGCACCACGACTGAGCAGTTAGGTCCTGGTATCAGCCTCTGTGTAGCGCACAGCCTTTCTGTGGACAAGGCAACTGGGTTTAATATTGCTCATGCCAGTGGATTTCCTTTGTGGATTTCCTAGACCCAAAAGAGTCATGCTGTGTGGGAACAGCTACTACAGGGACCCCTTCTGATGCCTCCCAGCTAAAATCATGAAATACCTAAGTGGCCTTGTGTCTTTGCAGAACTCTTTGCAAATCTGCAGCCTTCCCTTTCTGGATTTTGCCTTGTATGTGTAATGTAAGAAATCTATCCCTTGTCCAGGACTGCAGACAAATCAGATTTCAAGTCAAAACCACACAGGGAGATTGCCAGCACTCTGGTGGCAAAATGCAATCTCCAAATTAATAGTCAGGCATTTCTTCTAATTGAGGGTAGCTGTTGCCATGTGTAGTGGGTTCAAGACCACAATTAAAAAACAGGAAGGAAAGGAAAAAGCGACTAGGTCTCAATGAGATCTCTGATAGAATTTGCCAGGCAATGGATAGCTGAGGGAAAATGAAAAAAGGTTTATTAAATCTAGAACTATGTACAGAAAGAAGAAAGAAAAAGTAGCGTAAAACGGAGGCTCTAAACCTGTAAGGAAATCAAGGCAGAGTTCATACCAAGTCCTTTACGCTTGCTTGTCAAGGTCAATGGCCTTGGGCCTTCAGAGAATTCTCAGTGTGTTAGTAGATGTAGGTAGATAGAGATTCTGTTTGACTTCCATTCACTTTGAATTGATACAGCATCTCTACTTTAGCGTTTGGAAAGACTTGAGTGAGAGTAACTGGCTATAGGGTTGTCAAACTTCTGTTCTTACAGAACTATTTCTAGAGCAGTCACTGTCGCAGAACTCAAGCCTCAAACATTCTCTGAGGATACAGGGATGTACGTAGAAAATACTATGGAATGGAGGCAATGTAGGAATAGTAGCACCATGAATGAGGCCATTGCTGCCAGAGCCTATCCTGGTCTGTGCAGTGAGTTGAACTGGACTCTCTAGCTTTTGGCTGCTTTGGATTTAAACAAAATCTGTGCAACATGCATAGCTTGCTGCAGGCAAAGGCAGGTGGGAAGCAGTTGGTTTCAGGCAGCTTTATTTGTGCTACTTACCTACATTTCTGTGGTAGGTAGCAGAAAGCACAAGCTCTCCTAGGTGTCTACCCTTAAGCTGTCTCCCTTGAGGGGAGATTTGTCTCCCTTGAGGGGAGAACTGCTTTGACTCCACTGATCCAAAAAGGTCAGTGTGCTTTGTGCAGGGCTCAACAAGAAGCAGAAAGAATGAAGGTGGTTATGGAAATTGTGAGGTATCATGCAAAACACCAGATCATACTTGTGGATAGGACCCAGCTATGGGCATGGGGGTAGATTGCATTTTTCCTCTTTTTTTTCCCCCCTTCCTTATTTATGCCGCTTTTTGTTTCCCTTGATTGATTGGGTTGTTTTTTTCCTCTATCCAGTTAATTTTGGTTTTCTTTTTTATGTGTTTTTTTTTTTTCTGGTTTTCTTGTGTCATCTCTTTTTACATTTCCCCTGCTGATTTAGTTCTTAACTTTAATTGATCTCCTGTTCTCCTGTAGTCCTTGGGAAAGCACTGGACTTTGTGTCCCATTCCAGGTGTATATTAAAGAGGCTTTTTTCTATGTCAGCAGCATCATGCTTTACAGACCAGTGTGATTCGTTGGGATGGAATCCTACTGTCATTCCTAGAATTAAATTTTGTATTTGCTGAGTAATCTCAAACAACGAGATTGCTGGGAAATATTTCTCTTTCTGCCCTGCACTGCCCATCATTAGCTGGGTTGAGTGCAAAGCTGTGAATGCCTTGTACAGAAATGGTAAGCTTAGTCCTGTGTCAGTCGGGTTGGCTAGTGAAGTGTCTACTGTGTACTTCCCTGAACTAGAAACACAGTCACTGCAGAAGTATTTCCTGCAAATGATCTTGAGATACCTGCTAGGAGACACATGCACATCAAGTGTTATCTGCAGAATTCAACTGCTTATCTTTCATTCCACAGTTACAGATCAAGTGGGCCATGACTACATTTTTTAGAAGCTGAAGGGTTTTTTTTGAAGTGGTAATAGATTTTCTCAGGACTAATTGGATCATTGCACTTGTGAGGCAATGTTTAATGTCTGCTGTGGGGCTCCAGTTTCAGTGTTATCTCTTGCTTCTTGTTGACATACAGGCTAGAGAGGTGAGATACTGGACTTTAGACTCACCTGGCGCTGTGGTATGAGCTTCCAGGGAGAAACTCACGTGCCAGGGTGGTGTGGCAATGAAGTAAGGGGTCTTCTCTCTTAAATTGTCTAAAGGGTTTCATTTTGCTGCTGTCAGAATAGAATGTTAAACGACTGGCTGCTGCAGTAGGTAACCCTTAGAATAACAACAGGTGAATTTGTGGAAGAAAGGGGTTTCCTTGTAGTACAAGCATTTGAGTCATTCTAAAGCACCCAAAGAGAAACTCAGCTTCCATCAAAACCCAGAAATTCTTCCTGACACTCCTTTTCATTCTCAAACTCCCAAACCTAAGGGAAGAATGAGAAAAGTGTGAAGTAAAGGTGTAAGATGAAAAGTGCAATGTCAGAAGATAATCAGTTGATGAATGAGGAGTACAAGCAGACTTCTGCTTTCTCAGCACAAGTGGTAGTTTTGTAGTGCCAGACCTTAGTCTTGAGAAATTAAACTGAGAATTTTGAAGTCTTTAAAGATGTATTGTTTTTTAAATCAGAAATGATGATGTACAGGGAATGAGACCAAAGACAAAGCAGCTATAGAATGGCCAGGTCAGTGTTCTGATGGGAAAGTCTGGTTGAAATCCAGGTATTTGTCCTCCAAGTGTAGTTCTGTCTCTTTTTTTTGAAAGAAAAAGTTGTAAAGAGTCTAAAGCTTCCTGGAGGGAGTGGGGGTGTCCTGTCTTGTCCTGCCCACAGCACAGGTGGGGAACACTGTCACCCAGTACCTGGTTGGAGTTGGGAAGAAACCTCTCATGATGGGAGGATTGACAGCATCCTTTCACTGTCACCGGTTGCTCCAAAAGCTGCTTGTAAAGGTGCTCTGAGCAATAAGGTTTTAATAAGTAGCTGGACAAAAACTGCTATTGTAAAGATCCGTGTTCTGTATCCTCTGCTGGGTTGCAGTGGCGTTGCAATAGAGAGCAGCTCTTGTTTTTTGTGCAGAGCCTGGATGAATAATTCAGAACAGAAACCATAAGCTATTGATGTGGCCACTCAGGTTGATTGCTTTGTCAGATGTTCACCTGTGTGCTTAATAGCAGAGGAGCCACTCCTCAGCCCGCACAGCTCTTTGCTGAAAGCTGACCCTGCACTGACACCAATGGTTACCACGTCAGGTAACACTGCTCTGCAGGGTCTTCTGTTTGGCTGGTATGCAGACACCTCCTTTTCTTTTAGAAGTGAATGCTTTTCAGCTCTGTGTTTAGGTTTATTTTTTTTTAAGGCACCTGTTGGTAGGCTAATGGTCTGTTTTGTAAAAAAGTCCCAATTGAACACCTTTTGTTTCTGAAACATACTTGGGAAAAGCATGTTTGGGGTTTCTTTCCCTCTGTTAAGGGAAAGAAGATGAAGATGGCTTGCTGGGGTAGTCCTCTCAATGATGCTTCTAGGTATTCCTCCTTGGTAATTCTGGCCCCAGCTGCAAACTGGGCTGGGAGCAAGTCCTGTAAAATCCCACTTGCCACACAGCACATGGCTCGCTCTAGCCATCAAGTGCAGCTGAGGTACCACTGTTTCTCCTGTACTTTGTCAGTGGCTCAGTAAAGCTTATTGTGACCTTGGTAGACAGAAGAATTTCAGTGTTCCTCCTAAAACTGTTGCTGTCGTGAGTTCAGAACTATTCTGAAAGGACTCAGAAGATTTTGAGATGTGGTTCTTCTGAAGAATACAGAAAAATAACTCTTGGTGATGATAATCAGTTAATGATGCAAGGGAGTGTTTGGGTTTGTTGTTATCCCTGGAAACATGCACAGGTATGGCTTTTTCTTTGTACACATTGTGCAGAAATCTTCAAGCTGCAGTTAGAATGGCGTCTGTCACCTGCTTAGTATAATTCACAGCTCTTTGCAAAGTAGATCGGAAAGTACTGACTCAGAGCTATTCTGACACTTAATCAATGTTTAGATGAGGAGGAGGAGTGGTGGAAAACCCTGCAATAATGCCAGAGGTTAAAGCTAAAAAAGAGAAGGAAACCGGTACAGAATGTTAGCAGCTAATGATAAACTACATCACAATGTTTCTCTGCAAGCAAATGGATAAATGCAAATCAATGAGAACTGTGCCACAGATTTCAGGTTTATTTGATCCTCTTAATGCATGCAGACCTCATGACTAATTGGGAGCAGGAAAAAGCCACTGAAAACAGCAGATGAAATATGCATGAAACATATTGCTTGAGTGCACCAGTATTTTATGTGGCACTACGGAACTAGTGTGCTCTTATCATCCTTTTCATTGTGGTGTTTGAGGTGTTTGGGTTTTTACAGTTGTTTTGTAGGTGCTCATACATGGAAGAATAAGGGGAATTAAGTCTACCATGATATTACATGATGAAATACAAGCACTAGAATGAAGATGTTTGATGTAATATATTACATGTCATATATTAATATGTTAATGAGTTATTTTTTTGTGGGTTTGTTTGCAATTACTCCTCAGCATAGATTTAATTTGGTATTATTTATTTCTCACAGGTCACAGGAGAGAAAGTTCTGTCATTCACAATTAAGCGCTGGCTGTTTAGTGACTTGTTAAATTATGCATTGAATTATATTTTATCTATCTACGTTTGATGTGTGCACACTTAATAATCATTCCTATGTAAGAGTAGAAATACTCTGGCTTGATCTTGCTCCCATGGGGCAAGTGAAATTGTGCCATTGGTTCCAGTGGGATTAGTATTTGTCTCGATATGTAGGATTCCAGACAGTAAACAACCCCCAACACCCAGCCACAACCACTACTCAAATATTTCATTCTACAACCGTATTTCATCTACAGCAGTGTTTCATGTGCTTGGTAGAGCGGTTGCTCTGAAGTAATCACTGTGTGTGACTAGGTGGGGACCCAAGAAGATACCAGAATAAACATGGTTTCCCTGTGAAGACTGATCTTGTCTGATAAAGACATTTATGGTGCTTTGAACAAGGAAATCTGGAGAGAGTAACACATTGTTTGAAATCCTCATCTACCCACTTAAATCCAGTAGCTTGGCTTTAGTCAGAACAATGTTGTATTGTACCTGCTTTAAAATTATAGAATAGTTTAGGTTGGAAGGAAGCTCCACCTCCTGAGGCAATCTTACCCTTTAAACAAGGAATGTGTTACCTTTGGCTTAAGACATCATGTCTCATTGAGACTGTGGTCTCCTCTCATCATGACTGTGCAGTTCTTATGGTGAATGTGCCTCAAGGCCACAGCCCTGTATAGGACAATCAGGTTGCTCAGAGCCTTGTCCAGCCTGACTTGGAATGGCTCCAGGTATGGGGCATCTACCATCTGTCCGAGCAACCTGTTCCAGCCTGTTCACCACCTGCTTTGACATACATTTCTTCCTTCTATTCAGTCTGAATCTGCTTCTTCTAGTTGACAACAGTTAGCCCTTGTCCTGCCACAACAGACTCTTTTTATTGCACTGGAACAGGTTGCCCAGGGAGTTTGTGGCTGCTCCATCCCTGGAAGTGTTCAAGGAAAGGTTGGATAGGGCTCTGGGAAACCAGGGCTAGTGAGAGGTGTCCCTGCCCATGGCAGGGTGTTAGAACTAGATGGTCTCTCACATATCTTGTAAGAGAAATGCCAAGCAGGGAGACATTTGAACTGTTTCAGAAAGTCAGTAGCAAAACTTGCAGTTAGGGCTAGACTGGCTGGGAGGGACTGCTTCAGAATTTAAAAAGGGAAGGTAACATGACAGCAAATGGTTTCAGAATCCCATACTCACCTTTCAGAGAAAAGGGAGACGTGAAAAACGAACAATGAACTTCTAAGCAGCAGAACTGGGGAAAATAATAGGTGGGGTCTCCTGGGGGAGTAATCTAGGAAAGGCATGACAGCAGGAGATCTGGCAGTCACTGAATGCATCTGTGTTGGACTCACAAAGGCAGGCTTTGGGCAGGCAGGACAGAGAAGAGAAAGTGTGTGGAATGTGCTGCTGCTTCTAAGAATGATAGATTGATTGGGTTGGAAGAGGCCTTTAACATTAGTGGTTACCCTGATGATTTTGTCATGTCCCTCAGCACCATATCAGCGTGACTTTTAAGTAGCTCCAAGGATGGTGACTCCATCCTGGGCAGCCTGTTCATTGCTTCACAGACCATTGCTAATATCCAACCTAAACCTCTCCTGGTGCAACTTGGGGCTGTTTCCTCTCATCGTATTGCTTGTTACTTGGGAGAAGCAGCTCACTCCAACCTCACTTCAACCTCCTTTCAAGTAGTTGTAGAGAACTTTCAAGTTCTCCCCTCTGCAACCTTTTCTCCAGGCTGAATAACTCTGGTTCCCTCAGCTGCTCATTGTAAGACTGTGTGCTCCAGAGCCATCACCATCCTTTTTGCTCTTCTCTGCACCTTCTTCAGCCCCTCAATATTCCTGAAGTGTCCAAAACTGAGCCCAGTGCTCTGGGTGTGATTTCCTTGCTGCTAAGTACAGGGGGACCATCATTTCCCTGCTCCTGCTGGCCACACTTTCTGATCCAAACCGGTACGTCATTGGCCTTCTTGGCCACCTGAGCACACTGCTGGCTCATATTTAGCCAATGAGCAATTAATACTCCCAGGTAGTTTTCTACTGAGCAGTTCTTCAGCCACTCTTCCCTAGGGCTGTAGCCTTCTTTGGGGTTGTTGTGACTCAAGTGCACTCAGTCCTGTTGCAGCCCATACAGTTTGCCTCAGATCAGTGGTCCAGCCTGTCCAGAGCCTTCCTGGCAGATTGACATACCCACCTTGTTTGATGTCATCTGCAAACTTGCTGAGGCTGGACTTGATCCTCTCATCCAGATCACTGCTGAAAGTGTGAAACAGCTCTGGTATTGAGCCTGAACGACACCATTTATGAGTGGTCAGCAAGTTGGCTTAACTCTATTCACCAGAACTGTTCAGGCCTGGCTGTACAGCCAGTTTTTATGCAGCAAGGAGTGTGAAATACAAAGGAACTATACAAAAAAGTTAAAATAAAGGCAGCAAGACTAAAGATTCCTACAATAGAATTGGTAAAGCAAGACTGGCTAAAATCAGACAAGAAAAAGGTCCAGAAGGACTTCCACTGTGGTGTGAAAGTCCCCAGGAGAGAGGTTCTGTAATTATGTTGGAATATGAAGAAGAAGCATTTGATCAAAGAGTTCTGTACTGAGGAGTAATCATACAAGGTTACCCAGGAGAGACATGGACATGCTGTGCATGAAAATCACAACTAGACCAAGACGTGTGACTGCGCTAGGAGCGTGTGTGGAGTCACATGGGACCTCCTCGCATGGCATCTGCCACACACTTCATCTGTTCCCCATGCCCAGAGAGGTGTGTTTAGAATGAGGAAATAGGTACTAAAATATGCTGGATGTTTCTGTAACTTAAATGAATATTTTAGGGCTTGTAATGGAGTAGATGTCCATTGTATGTTTGTAGATACCCTTTTCTGCAGAGGTGGTGAATCTACACAGCGTGGGCTCCCTTAACAGGGATTAGATGATCTCGATACCTAAAGTTACAAGCAGCCACCACAACAGCCCAAGTGGTGTTAAACAGTGAGGGTAGTGCTGTGATACTGGTGATGAGTGAGCAGGACAGGACTCGCAGAGGTGTTCTGAATGACAACAGAACCAGTGTTGCTTGAAGAGAACCTTTCAGCCCACTGCTTCAAAAAGGTTGTGAAGTGTGTGAGCCACGGTGGGGACTTTTTAGAATTGCTTTTGTTGGTAGGAGGTGGAAAAGAAGGAGTTTTACATTTAAGATGTTTGATTAAACTTGGTTTGTACAGTAACAGTGACTTGTGAAATCCAGAAGAGGACTCTCAGATGTGTGTGCTTGTGCCCTACAGCTTTATATATGTGTAAGATTATGCACCTGCTTGCATACTCGTTGCTTGGGGATTACGGGAATGTTGGAATGTATCTCACAAAACCAAGCTGAGGTTGAAATACTTGAAATATAAGGGTAAGGTTTTGTAATGGCCTGGGGTCTTCATTTCTTTATTCATTTTAATGGCACAACACTATATTTACCTGAAAGCCATGCAAGTGTCTTTTTTTTCTTGATGTTAGTTCATGAAGAGTTGTCCAGAAACCGTAAAACAGTGGAACATTGACGAGGCAATGCGAATTAGAGTATGCAGAAGTGTTGGGTTAACTGGACAGTTGAGTTCTCTGGAATAGATGTGAAGTTTAATTAAAAAAAAAAAAGTGTGACTGATCTGAGCTTAGATACTAGGACAGGGTTTTAAAGGGGTGGGACGTGTGAGCTGTTCAAATCACCAAGTTCTTGTGCTCATAAAGTGTAGAGCTTTGCCCAGACGAGAAGGTGAGATATGAAGCAAAGGATACAGCCAAGGATGACTCTTAGGAAACATCTGTTAATAAAGGAAGGTCACACAATCACAGAATTATTGAGGCCGGAAAAGACCTCTAAGATCAAGTCCAGCCCATCAGGGGTGTTCAACTCACTTGGTTTGGGAGGCTCATTTAGAAGTGACTTCGTAATGAAGGCTTTTTAATTCTTCCGGGTGCTTTATGACATGGAGCAGTGTTAGCTGTGCCTTGGGAAAACTACTACCCAACCTCAAACAGCTAGGAGATTACTTCTGAGTATGAAATGAAGGACAAGTTCTTTTCAGTGAACTACAAGAACTGTTTCCTACAGAGTGGACTGTCAGATTGGCAAGCAAAAGGAAAAACTGGATTCGCCAGACTTTGCTTGCAAGTGAGCAGGTGCACAGAGCAGACCTGACCAAGCATGAATAGAAGTTATTCCCTTTGTCACAGCTCACTGCTGCCCTGGCTGTGGATCCTGTGTTGTTGGGCCACTGGGAGCAATTAGGGGTGTCCGGGGCACTGGAGCTTGTGCACCTCTGTGGAGGCAAGACAGCAGCCCCATCTGCAGCTCAGCACTGCCCCATTCCCCAGGGAAAACTGTGCCCGGAGGTCACTGCCACTGGCTTAGCCAGAGATTAAATTCTGGCAGAGCTTGTGTGTTTGTTTGTTTTGAAGTTTATTGTAGGATTCAGTACAAAACAAGGATCGTGACAGGATGTCTATTTGTAGGTTTTGTTTGTTTTTTTCTTTCCTCAGAAATAAATTTTGGATTTGGAGGAAGGAGATTAAAGAACATGAGAGACTCAGGAGGAGGATGTCACTCTGTGTAATTGCTTCTGCCCCCTCATCTCTTGGCGTGAAGTGGGGTTGGCGCTGGACCACAGCTCAGTGCCTCACTGTGCATCAGCAGGGTAGTTATGTGGGGTGGAGTGGTGGCCTTGTGGCATATCGAACAGCACTCGTGTGCTTTATGTGAGGGCATCTGAGAGATCTGTAGAGCAAAAGAAGTAGTTGTGAAGATGTTTGAAGAATCAGCCTTGCTTGGCACATCAGTCACGTGGGAATATGTTGGATCTTGGTGTTACCTGTTCTGGATTTTAGCATCTCTCAGTTTTAGTGTTGGTGTAGTGTTTTTGTACGTAAACACAACTTCCTGCACGAGCGAGGTTTTTATCCTTATTTATTCGCTGTCATGCAGTTAGAACTGCCACTATGATTTCTTAGTTTTCAAAGGACTATACCAAGCACATTTGCAAAGCTTACAGAATGGTTCACTTGTGAATTAAATTTTTAATACAATTTGATCTTTAAATCAAGATTGAGTAGAATTTTAGGAAGCTGAAACACTGGGGAAACTCATTGGGATGTCAGGATCTCATGCAGTGGCCTCAGTACTTTTTCAGTGGTCTGAATGCTTGGTGGCATTTTCTGTGGAACAGGGTAATTACAGGAGCTCTTAACTATCTGTGTCTATTATCTCAGAGAAAAGCATTTTATTGTAGTGAAGTGAAAGGGAGTCTTAAGGGATCTTTTTTCCATGGGCATTGAATCAGATTCTTAAAGAATAAATTCCAAGTTTATTGTGAAACTCACGGTGGCCTTGTGCCAGCTGTTGTTTGGACTTATCAGTGACCTCACTGGTAATTAAGGCCTGACCCTTTTTTCTCAAACACACCCCTTACAGTTCTAACTTTTCAGCCTTATCCCACTTTCTTTTGGAAAAGCAGCAATGCTTTATGTCTGTGCTGGGCATTTAATCAACTTTGCTTGCAGAAGCGAGGACACTGGTGCTTGAAAAGGCTTTCCCAGGCTATGTGGTCTGCAAAGCTTCTCCTGGGTCTGTAATATATTAATTCTTGATGATGCCTGGGGATGATACTGATTTTATAAAGGCTCGCCGGCTGAACTTCAGTTGTTCAAAGTAAACGTGATGCATTTTTAATTCTAATTTTGCCCATTCTGGAAACCGTAAGAAAGGATCTAGTTGAGTATGTTCTCATAATGATCAGTTTAACTTGTTTATAAAACAGGTAAGGAGACTCATGATGGCTGTCATCAGTTGATCACTTAATCAGGGCTGGAACTGAGATAAACTAATTAATTTAGTTAATGTGCTAATGGGCCGAACAGAAAAAAAAACTACTGAGGAGGGTTCAAATCCTCTTGTAAAGTCACAGGCAAAACCAAAGACTGACTTGATTTGGGGGAAAAAACCAAGACACACTTAATTACACAACCTAAAAACCCCAACACAAGAGACATGCAGTGATCAGTAACACTTTCTTACGTAACTGGGCTGAGCTGCTACCTCTATCCCCTCAGGGGGAAGAAACCTCCAGTAGCTCTTTCCCTTGTAGAAGTGTGGTGTCCATGTTCCAGTCTGTGCATCCAAACCTCAGTGACACTAGTCCCTTTAAGGATAAGTTCTTTGCTCTGCATTCTCTGAGCACATCCCTTGCTCCAATGAGTTGCCTTCCATGAGCTGCAGACAGGACTCTCTTGCACACCGTACACCGTGAAATTACAGGTGAAGCCTTTCCTTCGCTGATCTCTGAGGTTCCAATCTCCCACTGTCTCCCCCATTCGCCATGTTCCAAGGGTAGGATGGGTACTAGAGTTTTCCCAGTCTGGTGATGCCATTATTGATCTCCAGACAAGACTCTCCCAGCAATAAACAGGAAGCCCAAACCTGTCACAGGATCAAAGAATAATCATGGTTGGAAAGGACCTCTTAGATCACTGAGCCCAACCATATGCTACAACAACAAAAACAACAAAGAAAACCAAACAACAAACCCAGATCCCCCCAAAAAACCCAAACCACGAAATCCCTGAATACCTAAAGACCTGATTGTTCAACTAACACAAATGAACCCCCTCCATGCCTGCCACTATAGCAGGTCATGAAGCACCATGTCTACAGGTTTCTTAAATACCTGCAGGGATGGTGACTCAACCACCTCCCTGGCAAGGCCATTCCAGTGCCTCACCACTCTTTCTGTAAAGAATTTCTTCCTACTATCTATCCAATGCAAACCTCCCCTGCCTCAACTTCTGACCATTTCCCCTGGTTTTGTCATTAGTTACTAAGGACAAGAGGCCACCACCCAACTTTCTACAACATCCCTTCAGGAGAGCAATGAGGTTCTGCCTCAGCTTCCTCTTCTCTAAACTAAACATGCTCAGCAACCTCAGCCCCTCCTCATATGACTTGTCGTGCAAACCCTTCACGATCTGTTCTGAACAAACCAAAGCGGATGTTCTGCTAACCACCCTCTTTACATCACTAACAATTGAGAACTTAACTAATTCATGTTCACTAAGCCAAAGACAGCCTCTGACCACCATATCTCCCACTAGCCCTTCCCTGTTGGTGAACAGGAGGTCAAGCAAAGCACCTTCCTTGGTGGGCTTGTCTACAAGTTGTGTCAGAAAGTCACCTTCCATACACTTAAGAAACCTCCTAGCCTGCCTGCTCTCTGCTGTGTTTTATTTCCAGCAGATACCGCGTCGGTTGAAGTCCCCAACTAGAACAAGGGCTAGTGAATGTGAGACTTCAGCCAGCTGTTTATAGACTATTTTGTCTGCATGCTCATCTTGATTGGGCGGTCTATAGCAGACACGCAGCACAAGATCTCCCTTACTTGCCTTCCCTTTTGTCCTAACCCACAAACACTCTGTTGTACACTCAAAAACCTCCCGAACATACAGGGCCACCCCCCATCACTCCTTCCTTGTCATACCTTGTTCTTTTTCTTTCCATTTAAAAGAAATGCTTGCGTGCAGAGGCGCTGATGGCCCAAGGCCAGGGGAGAGCATGGAATTTCAGGTTGCTTATCAACAGTTGCCGTAGCAGCTCCTGATCCCTAAGGCTAAGACCTACCAAATTCAAACTATGACAGTGTCTGAAGACAGATACTCAACTGCAATAGTCTGCTATTCTCACCATCTAAAAATGGGTGGTTTTGCAAGTGTGTGAGCGCTTGTTTCGAAGCCTTGCAGCCTGCCAGGGCTGCAGCAGTGGCCTCACCTCCCTCAGGGAGTTCCGGGTGCCCTCTGCTGCATGAAAGTTACTTCTAGTTATTCCTGCCCAATCTGATTATATGATCTCAACTTTAGATTCTGCAGCACGTTACTGTCTGTTTCTGCTCCTTCTTACAGTATTTCAGACACGTGGCAGTGTTAGAGAGTGCGACCTTCCTACTATACTCTAGCCTGCGCAGCTTCTGTCCCTCATTTTTCAAGGCCAAGCTGGTTTTTCTTCCCCTTTAACCAGATACCCATAAATGGCCTGGAGTTTTATTGTGTAAAACTATGGATTTTGTTCTAGGATCACTGCAACACAACTAATCATATCAAGAAGAATTGTAAGAAAAACAGGCTTGCTTTGGAATACCACGGAATTGTTGGAGTTGGAAGGGACCTCCAGAGAACATCAAGTCCAACTGCCCTGCCCAAGCAGGTCTGCCTGTATCACTTTGCACAGCCTGCATCTATGCAGAGTTTGAATATCTCCAGAGAAAGAGACTCCACAGGCTTCCTGGGCAGCCTTTGCCAGGGCTTTGGGACTCGCACTGGAAAGAAGTTTGTCCTTATTTGTAAATGAAACTTCTTGTGTTCCAGCTTGTGCCCATTGCCCTTTGTTCTGCCATGAGGCACAACAGGAAACAGTCTGGCACCATCCAGCCGCTCTTCAGGTATTTATAGAGATGAATAAGATCTCTTCTCAAGGCTAAACAGTCCTAGTTCTGTCAACCTTTCCCCATAAGAGAGATGTTCCAGGCCCCAAATCATCTTTGTTGACCTTCACTGGACTCTCTCCAGTAGTTCTCTGTCTCTCCCAAACTGAAGAGCCCAGGACTGGGTGCAGTACTCCAGATATGGCCTCACCAGGGCAGAACAGAGGGGAAGATGACCTCTCTAGACCTATTGGCCACACTCTTCTTAGTGCTCCCCAGGATGCCGTTGACTTTCTTGGTGATAAGGGCAGCTGTTTATGGTCGACTTTCTGTGCACCAGGATTCTGAGGTCTTTATTTTCAGGGCTTGCTGTGACCCATGGCAAAACCAGAGATGACTGTACAGGCTGAGTTCACCAATTATGGGGCTGTTTGAGATGTAAGGGTATTCAGTAGAGACATCTGTGGGGACTGGCCAACCTTAAGGCAAAATGTAGTCCTTGTGGAAAAGCAGGTGGAGGCCAAGTGGCAGGGTCCTTAGATATAAACAGCCCTACAGGAGTGTGCCTGGGCAGCTGAATCATCCCTTCGTTTCTTTTGGTAGAAAAGGGAATGAGGTAGATGGAAGGCAGTTGGTGACAGATTTCCTGTGACACTAGTCGATAGAGGAAGAAGCCAAGGCTGGCAGGCACAGAAGCTGAACAGCTTGATTGCTGAAAGGACAACCAGATGTGTCTGCTGTATGATGAAGCTATGCCAGTTATGCAGGGTATTCACTTGCTGGCTTTTGGAGGCAGCAGCCATCGTCATAGTCTGCATTCACAGTGCCTGACATGCAGCTCTGTGCCTGTTAACAGTTGTAGAGGCTGTTTTTTACTAGTGCTAATGCAGGTCCTCGAGGCACTGGACTGCAAAGCTTGAGCTTACTGGGAATGTGTGATATGAAAATATGTAATGTGCCTGTTAAGGGGGCTGGAGCCTTCCTTACCACAAACATCACAGTACACATGCTGAGAGATGGAGATCAGAGATGAATCATTGCTGAGACAGTGCCTTAAAAGTGTGTCCTTTAGACCAATGAAGATGGTGTCCTTCTCTTGTTTAAGTTTTGTCAGAGGACTCTCAGCCACTCAGTGTATGCATCTAATGGAAAACCAAAGCAGGTTAAAAAGGGCTGTGTTTTCTCATCCCACAATTCAGATACCTGCACATTGGGCAACTCCCAGGAGGTGTGTGTTGTAAGAGCATGAGCATTGTCTTGCTACTGCACAGACAGCTCTTCAGCTGTGCTGGTGCTGTGTCTTGTGCACCCTTTGTGTCTGTCCTTAACCCGATGTTCTGTTACGCCTCTGGCCACCAGCCTTTGATTTGGATCTTCTCTAGTTTAGGATTCTGCTCTGCTGAGGGCAATGGAGTGTGGCATGTTCTGCTGCAGGGCAGAGAGGAGCAGGGAACCCCCTCACAGGGTTTTATTATAAAGAAAACGTGCCTGCTTGTGTCAGAGGTGTTGAGTTGGGCACAGATCTGTTGATCACAAAAATAGAAAAGCACAGTTATTTTGGGTTAGAAATTCAAGGCTCTTGTGCTTTTCGCCTTTTAAGAGTTTAGCATAATCAAATCTTACTTCAGGGGTTTTCTTGATACCTACAGGGTTTCCCTTTTCATTCTTTCCACCACAGATGTTGTAGGAGAACATCTGTTTGCCAGGCTGGATGGGGCTCTGGACAACCTGTTCTGGTGAGAGATGTCCCTGCCCATGGCAGGCAGATGTTGGCAGTCAGAGGGCTGGCCCATAGTTCTCGTACAGGGAGTACAGATAATCTCTAACAGATGAATGGTCCTGGCTGGCCAGGGCAAACCCCTCTGCTTATGAGGAATGAGGGGCTTTGTCTCTCATGTAAAGAGTTGCTGGCTCATCAGAGACATTTCAAATACATTCATACTTAGTTTAATGCTAGGAAACAAGAAGTTGAGCTGTGGGCAGGCATTTGCTGGAGTTGTGCTGGTCAGAAAAGTTAAGACTGTCCCTCTTCTCACTGTCCCATGGTTGGCCTTACAGGCTCTGCAGTTCTCAGCCTGGATGGGATCAGTGGGCAAAGGCTGACCATCTCTTAGGGAATGCACAGCGGGGAATGGTTTAGTTTGTGATTGTTGATAGAGCGTTGCTGAACTGTAGGGACTGTTGTCCTCTGCCACCGAGACATCTGGTGGGAAGGGCTGCGCCTGTCTTTAGCTTCTTGAGATCAACTTAATGTTGTTGCTGTGGTGTGTAAGGTGGATGTGTGGCTCTGACTCCAGTGAACGTGAATGCTAAGGATAGTCATACATTGTGTGAGGGATATTCTTTTAATAATTTGCTGCAGCTAGCTAGTAGTGACTGTTGGTGGTTGTTACTTAGGCCAAAATAGGTGAGTGTCTGGTGTTTAAATTTTTGTTGTTATATGCATTCATTACCTATAACTTACTTCTTTTTTTTTTCAGTAAAATGAAATGTGGTAGAACTGAGCAGGTGCAGGCATAGATGGGAATTTTGCCTGTGACTGTTAATTTGGACTTGTAAATTTGTTGTGACAGTGAATAAATGTGAAAAGGTTTGCTGAGGTGTATCTGAGGTTTATGTGTGTATCAAAAGGTACGTGTTAATGTGAGTGTGGATTCTCAGGTATACGTTGGGATCCTGTATTTAATGTTTGCCTTTGTCCATGTAGGTCCGGAAGCACGTGAATGACCTGTATGAAGACCTAAGAGATGGACATAACTTGATCTCGCTTTTAGAAGTCCTTTCTGGAGACACCTTGGTAAGCTTTTGGACTGAAATGCAGTGATTCCAGTTTGTTAAGTACGTGTTGACTTGGTTTGTTAACTCTTTTGCTGGAGGCTTCTCTGATGTCTTCTGTAACTCGTGACTTGCTGCCAGAGACACAAGTGGTACTTCTGTTGGTAAAATATTCCCCTGTGAATTCTGTGGGGAAATGCAGTCTGTTCTCTTTGTTGCTTGTGGTCAGCAAGAGTTCCTTTCTTTATAGGATATTGTGCTCTTTTTTCTGTTCTTTGCTTTTCTTTATGGTTTTTCTTTTAACAAATATTGGATGCTTAATATCCCTTCACATTAAAGGGAATAACTTACAAACAGCAAGGATTAAATGTCCCTGAAATTGTCTAACACACTTCTCAGGTGTCATTTCCTTTCTCTGTGAGCATTATTTCCCTTGCTTGGTATTTGTTCTCTTCATTATGTTCTTCTGTTCACGCTTTTCTTTTCATTTGTGGTCTATCTTGTGTTTTTGCTGTCCTGTCTCCTGTCTGTTATATTCATTAGCCAAGAGAGCGAGATTTTTTGAAGACCTTACGGTTGGTGAGTTCAACAGAAGCATGCGCAAATGAACAGCATGAGGATGTGGAGGATGAGGATAAGGGGGTAGGTGCCGACCCCCGTAACTGTACTAATGTAGTGTTTGAAGTGTGGTGTCTGCTAATGTGAATTCTTAGTTTGCTGTGCTGCAGTAATGTGCTGTAGAGAGGACAGAAGAACTCACGGTGTTAAACCAGGACACGTATGTGTGTGATGGAGATATGGTAAAGACTAATTTTTTATTCAGCCTGTTTATGAACAGCTAAAATATGAATAGTCAAGATTTTATCAGTTTTCTTTTGTTAAAACGTTGCACAAATGTGTGCTGGATGACATTATCTAGCTGTTATAAAATGATCTTTGAAAATAAGAAATAGGGGAATTCCATTATTCCATTCAAACAAGATTTATTTGTTTGTGTTTGCAAACAGTAATGCCTGCGTACAAGTAATTTAGACAAAGGCTTGAAGTCTTCAGTGAAGTCAACAGCAAAAAATCAATTTGTCTTAATTAGCATTGCCAGTGTACTGCACCCTTGGTGTATTTGCCGTAACACCGGCTAGTGTTTTGAAATGAAGTAACTGATGTGCATGGATGTATTTGCTAAGTGTCATAACTTCTATCCAGATAGGAAGTCAAGGTAGAAGTTAAGCGGCAGCTCTGTGTAGGAGCTCCTAAGTGTACAGATTGTTTGCAGGGTTTATCTAGTCTTGCAGCAAATGCTGGGTTATCATGTCACTGTGTTTTAACCATCCAGAAGGGAAGTAACCGACTTACAAAGCACTAAATGCTGAGTGCTCGGTAGTCCCAGCGAGCTGTTTCATGCCTTTGTGGACTGGGCATTACTAGCCATTTGCAGTCACAGGGCCCCAGTGCTTTCCTGGCTCCCAGCGTGTTGTGCTGCAGTTGTGACTTCAGTGACATTTGTGTGCTTTTTTCTGGGTGTGACATAACTCAAACCACTGCATTTTAGCTCGACATTTAAAGAAATATTTCCCCTTGGAGATGCTCCACGTGGCTGTATAGTCTGTGATTTATTCTACCCTCTTCCTTGTGCAACAAAGTTCTGGGGCTGCAGTCCTTCGTTTGGTTGATAGCAAGGGCTGCAGGGCTGCTGATGTGAAAAACAAAGGGCTAATTAGAAGGGCCTGTAATGGAAATTAAAAGTCTCTATGCTTCATATGCAACTCCATTTCCCCATGTTACCTTTGGCAAGCACCTGATACTCTGCAGGGGGAAAAACTGGCAGTGGAGGAAGGCTTGGGCTTGTCCCTGTGTTTTGCAGTGACTGTCTCAGGAGCTTCTCATGCTCATAGCTGACCCATAGCTGTTATAGTCTGCTTCAGTGTATTGCTGAGGAGTTTTGTCAAAAGTCTGCAGTGAGGAAGAAGAATAGAACGATTTGGATATGATGATGGTATAAACGTAACTGCTTTCCCATTGTTGATGTATGACAGCTAAGTAACGCACCCTTTTCCCGTGTGATTCTTCTTCTGGGTGATTCTGCACTAACTGCATGCGGTTTTGCTGTGTTTTCATTAACATACCACTCATGCTTATTTTGCAGTTTCTTCTTGCTAGTTTTGACTTTGCTTTGGGAAGAATGACTTGAAAGGAGAGTTTTTTCTTCACGCTTTACCCAATTCAAGGGTGTAACACCTCAGGGCTGTGTATACTGTATTACTTGGTTTGGGGAAAGTGACTACTTTTACTAGGTGCTCTCAATAAGTGTGTATTGCTATTATAGTGATGATGCAGTTGTACCATAACTAAAACCATTAAGTCATAGAGTTGCATACAGAGGTAAGCCCCAATTGCTCATTTGGCTTTGCTTAAATAACTGTAAATATTGTGTAATGGTTTCTGTAGGTAACATGTGCATGGAGACCCTTTTATTAGCCTTCTTGGCCTTAATAGTCCTTTACAGGGAAACAGCTATCAACATGCAGGGATCAGAGTTGCAGTGTGGGACCACTGATCTCTCTAAACCGTTTCAACTCAGTTTTAAAACGCCATAGTAGTTAAAGCACACTGTTTCACTGAAGGTATTGCTTTACTAGAGCTGTAGGGCTCAAATGTTTCACACGGTGCCTTTGAAACCAGACTGTTTGGTTTCTTGTCTGGCAAGAAAATTCACAACTGTTGTTTTCCAATTTTAGCCTCGAGAAAAAGGTCGGATGCGTTTTCACAGACTCCAGAATGTCCAGATTGCACTCGACTATTTGAAAAGACGTCAGGTACGGTGAATGTTTTCATTAGAAATATTAATGGACACTTGTCATCTGTAGCTAAATAAATTCAGGGTATGTGCTACTTGTTCTGTTTCGTGTGCTGTATGACAGCTGCTGCTGTGGGCTTGGATTAGAATCACAGTGTCATTTAGGTTGGAAAAGACCCTAGGGATCATCAAGACCAGCAATTAACCCTACTCTACCAAGTTCACCACTAGCCATATCCCACTTGTTCTAGTGCTTGGATAAGAGAAGTGTGACAAAAGTAGCTTTACACCACTCTGAGCTTAGACTGTGTGGTCTAACATGTTAGAAGAAAACGATGGGTAAGATCCTGAGGAGTTACTTGTAGTAGATCAAACTATCTGCCATGCTATCCAGCCCATAGCTGCTCTGCATTTTGTTTGCAATCTCATTTTTAATGCAAAATGCAGATTCAGAGAAACTAGAACAGCAAAGTCACCTGCGGAAGATCCAAGCTCGATTTAACTTCTAATCCTTTGAGCTAGACACATGAAACCTGCTCTGCTGGGTGCTTTTCTGATGCTCTAAGCTTCTTTGAGCTTTGACATTTCCTTTAAGCACTGGCAGGATTCTTGTTTTCTCCCTTTGCAAAATGGCACTATTAAAAAACTTCCAAAACATGGATGGAAGGGAAAACTGTACCTCTATCCCTTCTAAATTAGTTTGACACTGGATTTCTTGATTGGTTTGTCTTTTCTTTGTTTTTGATGTTATTTGCTGCTTAAACGATGTAGGAAAAAAAAATAAGGTAGAAACCTACAGACAGATAATTTGGTTGTAAAACCAGATGTCTCTTCATATTTTGACTGAAATTGCAGGCTGGTTTTGAGATCACTGAGTGACGTGTGTTCACACAGAACTTGATCACATGTGCTGGTGTCCAGGCTAACTTTTCTGTGTCGCCCTACAAGAGTCATTGAACAAATACAGTGTTTGACAGGCACAACAGCATTTCTTTATGTAGTGAGACCCCTGAACTTGTGCTGCACCTTGCCTTATTTATGCACGACAGATTGTGCACAGGAGATGTAGGATCAGGTCATCCTCATGTTTATGAACATGCTTGTGTCAACGTGAACCACAGGACTCCATCACGTAGTAGTCGACTGCAATCTGAGGCGTTTTGTACTCCCTTTAGCCTTGTGGTCTCATGAAGGTGGATGTACTCTACTATAATAAAGATGCTTGCAGGTCTTCCTGGCAACTTGCTAGCGGGACTTAGATTTGATTTAAACCTCAGCTCACTGTTAGGTGTTTCTAAACAGTACTGAGGAGGTACTTGCTCAGGTTGTCTGTGTAACATCCAAACGTGACACTTTCTTGTGGTTGCAGGGCAGAGAGATCCTAAATATTGGTAATTTTGAAGCCAGTCTTGGGGCAGATACAAAAAAGACCCCAAAGACAAGGCATATTAGACTATCTTGAAGAGTTTTCCCAAACACAAACAGCCTCTATGATGCAGTGGGAGGACCATATTTGTGTTTGTTTGTAGTGTCTTTTTCAGACTGTGGAATACACTCTTTTCCAAAGAGTGGTTTTGGCTTATGGGCTCTTTTGGTGTGTTGGGTTTTTCTCTTAATAGTTAAGATTCTGTCTGCAGATGAAGAGGAGGACATGCCTTTGCTTGTTGAGTGTTGATAATGGGATGTATGTTAAAAAGCCCATGTAGGTGGCTCTACAAAAATAAGCTCAAAATGCCTTTTAGCCTGGTTATTTTTAATTGTTAGGCTGTGTGGATACACTGTACGTATAGAAAAATAAAATGGAATCCACTACGACAAATAAAAATAGTGCTCTGGAAGTGAGTTTATAGGAGTGGAAAAAATAATTGTCATGGTTTTAATTCTGTTCATTTTTATAGTTGTGAATGAGTACAGAGGCAGAAGTCGTAATAGTTTTTGTCATTAAGCTGCTGGTTCTTTAAACATGCTCCTACATTCCTGGTTTTATCAAGCCACACTGCTGTGTTTTAGCCAGCTAGTTCTCTGGCTGCTGAATTGTTGCTTTGGAGCAGGAGAGCGTGGGGAAGAAGAAAGGCGCTGAAGCACCGTTCTGCAGATCCCTGTATTGTTGTCATCCTTACCCCTCTGTCAAACCTTCCCTCTCCAGTATGAACCGAGGGGCAGGGTGTGTGGCATGAGGAGCAGATCTGTCAGCATGTTGACAGCTGAGGAGCCACGGCTGCCACTCTGGCAGAGCCATGCCGATCAAGGCCCTTCTTTTCAACCCAGGACAGCTGGGGAATCTTCTCATCTCGGAATGGGTGGGAGAGAGCAGTTCCTGGTGCGCTGCCTACAGTCAGAATGAGATTCCTTTCTGCTCTTGAGAATTAAAAGCCCTCAGCTCAGGAAGTCACACATCCTTTTGAGTTAATGCCTGTGGTCATGTACATGTATTTGTGGCATCTTCATTTCAGCTTTGTTTGTATTTTCTTTCCCCAATGGCAGGTGAAGCTGGTTAACATTAGAAATGATGACATCACAGATGGGAATCCCAAGCTGACGTTGGGGTTGATATGGACCATAATTTTGCACTTTCAGGTAAGTCCAGTGTTGCTTGACAGGACGTTTTCGGTCTTATGAAAAGTCATGATAAATGAGTCAGCTAAGACAGGACCCCTTACAGACTGTGCAAAAATACAGTTTATATCTCTTCTCTAGTGTGTCTCTGAAGATTTTGTTGATTTGTCTGATTTTGGGATAGAAACTGAATCCAAAGGTGTCATTTATTTGCTAATTTCTTGTCTGTAGTCTCAGACAAAAGTCGTTCTTGGTTCTTGAACATCATTAAAAGCCAACAGTTGATGTATTCCTTCCAGTGTTTGGACAAACCAGTCCTGTTTTGTTCTGCAGAACTTCCATGGATATTGGTACATGTGAAAAGTTCTGAAATATGTTTTCATCCTGGATCTGAGTTTCTCTGCTGGTTTGAGTATGAGAGCAGCGTACACAAGCAGCACCTCCAGGCTCTTTGCAAGCAGTCCCTAACACTTGAGCGCTTGTTTTTAGCATCAGCAGTGGTACCGTGGGTCACACTAGGTGGCACTCTAGTTGTTGTACACTGGCAGGCTTGTGTACAGTATAATGCAGCCTTACAGTGGGTGGTGTTAAATTGCTCCTCAGAACAAGCCTTTCACAATGGCCGTGGCTGTAGATGATGTAATTCAGATGACAGATAATTCTCATTTAGTGACTGCAGCATTGTTAGTGATGGGCTCCGTGCTGTGCAGGCTTCTTAAATTATGACAGGATCATCCAGGATAAACATGGCTCACTTTGAAGTGCCATGTGCTGGATTTATGACTGGGGAGAAAGAAAGATTCTTTAAAATAACACAGAAACATTGCTTTAAAATTTGCCTTTCTGCAAATCCTAAAGAGGATCAGAAGACATAAATAGTGCCAGCATGACTCTGGTGTGAACAGGGTGCACGGCTGAGCCCAAGCCAGTGCCCAGGGAAAGGAGAAACCACTAATGCTCACCAGTAGCAAGGACCTGAAGTTCCCTCAGCTACCTCCCACGATGTCAATCTTCGTTCCCACATGGTTAAACAGGGACAGAAGGCTGGGCTTAAATGTATTTGAGCATGAGCTACAGAGCAGACAGTTTTGGAATGTTGCTGAGTTTAACAAATAAAGTTTATTTAAAAACTGACTAGTAGGATATGGTAGTGGAAATTAACCTTTACTTGCTATATGGCTTATCTTTCTGAACCCAAGGAATAATAAGTCTTTGCAGGATGAAACTGTTAGTTCTATCACTAGCTGCAGCACAGGACTGCTGACACCCCAATCCAGGTGCCCATGGGGAGCTGTATTCGTATGGATTGTCTAAAGTGTTCCTGTGATGTGAGTGATGGAGGCTGGGTCTGTACAGCTAGTGAGTAAGTCAACTAACCAGCTACTAAAGGCTTACTGCTATTGACTAAAACATCTCTGGTGTTGGAGTTTCATGAGACAGCCTTGTGAGAAGCACGATACTGGTCTTACAGGAAAGCAGCTGTGATCTGGGAAGAGACAGATCAGGCAGGATAAACTGCATCTAAATGGTGGTGGACATGTTTAGCAACAGATTTGAGGCCTGGAGTGCTAGTCAGTGCAGTGGGTCAGGTTGGTAGAGCAACTTCACTGACTTGCTATGTGTCCACAACAGCTGCTAAGCTCTTCGCTTGTCCAGCATCAGTGCTCAGTGTATTCTGAGGTGACTCATGCAGTGTCTCCGGTAGCACATGCAGTGGGATGCACATTTCCTTCCTGTGATGTATCTGCCATCTACATGTCCTGGACAGTTGTGTCTCAGATGGTCAGTTGGTTCTTCTTGGGGCTCTTCAGAGTGTGAAACACCACTGTTCAAAATTCATTGATTGTACTAACTAGATTTCCAGGGCTTTTGATTCAGTTTCTTAAAGACAGGTGATATTTGAGTGACATCTGAGATACGTTAGAGTATCTAGGATGTGCATGTGGTTCTCTCTGACGAGAGGCCAGATCTATGAGACCCCCATGCTCTTCTAGACATGCTGCTGGAGGCCAGTTGGGATATAGCAGGTTGTGTTGAAAAGCTCTAGAAAGACCAGATTTAGGAAACGAAATCCTGCCTCTGCTGGATAAAATAGATTCCATAAGACCTGTATTGAGGTGTCTTACTCTGATCTGACCCTTACATTGTGTCAGCATCTGCGGGAGTCAATTTCTCAGTGAGTACGAGGAACTGTTTGCTGTGTGAAAGCATCCTCTGCCTCTGTTCCAATACTGAAGTGTTTTCTAATAACACTGCAACCCAGGAAGTAGTCCAGATGCCAGAGATTTCCTTTTGCTGTTGTTTGTGGCTTTTATTTCTCTGACTTGTGGCACTTAGTGGAGAATAATACTTCCTCAAAATAGAAAGTCTTTGTGAGCACTGGCATGAATTGAGAAATGATTAAAGGGAAGTATGTGGTAAACAATAAAAGATGATACATATTTGAAGACTGCATTTCTTTTGCAACTGAGTTGTGTTCTAGAGATGATTATAGCTTTGTGATGTGGTACCTGTTATTAGATGAGTGCTGTTTGGAGTTACACCACTGTCTTTTGGAGCTGCACAGGACTAGAAATTGGACATTGTTCAGTGTCTTGGGTAACTGTTTGTAAGGTACAGAAAAGAGGGAATAGGAAATTTGAGAATGTTAGAAAATCATTTGTGTGGAAACAGGTTGCCCAGAGAGGTTGTGGCTGCTCCATCCCAGGAAGTGTTCAAGGCCAGGTTGGACGGTGCTCTAGACAACCTGGTCTAGTGTGAGATGTCCATGCCCATTGCACAGGGGATTGAGAACAGATGATCTCTGAGGTCCCTTCCAGAACCTAGACCATTCTGTGATTCTATGATCTTGCAAATCCCTGAACCCTGTATGCTATCAGGGTGTAGGGAAGCTTTCAACAGATGCGTTTTGCATGCGTCTAATTAGAAGTGGCTTTTTTAAAGCTCAGTTTCATACTGCAGTAATTACTCTTTAGCTATTTTCCTGGCACACGTAGAACATGCTAAATCAGGTTGCAGTCTTTTATAGCATTATAGGCTGTGTGTGTAAATATCCAAATTAATATTTGAATGGACTCCTTCAGCACTCAGTTCATTTTCATTGATGACATTGGTGATAAGCAACTGTAAATGAAATCAGAATTTGGCCTGTGTAACCACTATTCAGTCACAAAATTTCAGTGAAAATTGGTGGCAATTTCACACCTCTGCAAACGTTCTTTAATTTAACTAGTGTTAAATATTCAGAATAATTTGCAGTTTGTTGAAAAAAACCCTAACCACAATTAGCCCTTTGTGAACTCAGACTTTAAAGTTTTGGAGCTTTGAAGTCCTGACTCGATAGACTTTCTGTGGATGCTGCATCCCTGGAGGTGTTCAAGGCCAAGTTGGATGGGCTTTGAGCAACCTGGTCTAGTAGGAGCTTTCCCTGCCTATGGTCGGAGGGTTGGGACTAGATGATCTTTAAGGCTGCTGCCAAGGCAAACCGTTCTGTGATTCTCCTTGAGTTTAATCATATTTTTTTGGCTTAGGAACTGCTGTGCAGCATTTTCCCTTTCACCCTTCCCAGCCTCAGACCTATTTGCAGGATGCTGCTTTTCAAGGCTTGGGTTGGTAACTTTTGGCCAGCTGGTACAGTACTAGCCATTCCCTTCTGGCCAGACAGTTGCTTTCTCTCAGGCCTCCTTGGGGCAGGTGTCACCTCCTCACATTTCTCTTGTCAGCCAGCAAAGACTTATTTTTTGCTAATGACTCCCCATAAGCCCTTCTTAGGCCTCACCAAAGCAGTCTGTGGTCCAGCAGACTAGCAGTTAAAAATTTCATCCATGTTGGACGGGAAGGTCAGGAAGGTGGTTTTGTTGTAGATGACTTGGCTGAGTTACAGGACAGCTACGTAGCTGTTTCTGAAGCTCCTGATAGCCCTTACCACAGTTAGTTGTTTAGAGCCTCCAATACAGGTAGTCAGTTTGAAACACTCTTGTGTTGGTCATGAAGGCTGTGGCTTTCATACTGGGTGGCCAGAGGAGACAGCTCAGTGCTGGCCCACTCCAGTACATGTCATGGGGAAGGTAGAGGAATAATGGTCCTCTGCTGCTGGTGTAAATGTGTGATAGGAGTCACCGCTCAAGACACACTTTCCTGAGGTGGCAGTGTGGAGTTGAGAGAGCTGGGTCTGGCCACCACTTGCTGTTCTCCTGGCATCTGTAACTGCTGGAAGTAACAGGCTAATGGCAGATGGCCTCTGGAACTTGCCTGAGCCATGAGTTTTGGAGCCCAGGAATTGAAGTTTAATCTGTCTCTGCTTTAAAGTAGCTAGAACAGAGCAAGGTGTGATCATCTGAAAGATTTAAGGATGGGACTGTGTGGCCAGACGTTTAATCTCAACCATAAGTGGTTGTAGGATAACCTGTATCTGACAGTTGTGTTTCCCGGTCACTCACTATTTTATCAGACCTGTCACGCAGCATTTGGTGGGCTACACTCTTCCTGAAATTTATTCTGCATCTGAACTCCCAGTTATCTCTTCTAGAATTGCTCAGCTAACACGCAGATATGGAGTTCTTGGCATTTCTGGCACTCATCTGAACCGCAGCGAGGACTTTAAGAGTCATTAAAGCATATTGCAGAGTCATATGTAGATCTTTATCTCTACAGATAGTGGGATATCTGTAGCAGGATAAGATTTCTGAGCAGTTAACTCATGCATTTGATTTTCTTCATCCATTATCCCATAAAAACACCAATGAGGAGCAAATTCCTCTTTTTCTGAGGCATCTCACTGCCTATAAAACTCTTCTGTTCAAGGACATGACTTTTGATACCTGGTGGTACCTGGAAGCTGAACAGCTCTTTAAGATTTTGAGCTGTATTTTCCGGTACCTCTGAACCAACTCCCAGTGTAGCCTGTTTGTGCTGGCAAGCCTCTATTTTTAATCTTGTTCTTTATCTTGTGCTGCTTTAATTTTTGCTTTCTCTTTGGCTTCTGTCATTCTGCAGTGACCTTTGAGCTGAGCACCCAAGCGCTTGCTGGTTATCTGCTGTGCTGCTCCCGTACCATGAAGTGGCTGAATGCTCAGTTGCTTTTCTGTGTTGCATAAACAGCAATAAAACGAGGGCGAAGGGATCTTAGATCCAAAAATACCTGAAATGTGTTCCTAATAGGCTTTTGATAATGTTATTCTAGAATAAAAGACACTAGGCATGGTTTGATTAGCCAAGTGCAATAACCTTTCCAACATTTGCTAACTCCCTAGTGAGACCACACCTGGAGTACTGTGCCCAGTTTTGGGCTCCCCAGCTGAAGAGAGCCAGGGATCTACTAGAGGCAGTCCAGTGCAGGGCTATGAGGATCATTAAAGGACTTGAACATCTCCCCTGTGAAGAAAGGCTGAGAGAACTGGAGCTGTTTAGTCTGGAGAAGAGAAGGCTAAGATGGGATCTTATTAGTGTCTATAAATATCTGAGGGGTGGGTGCCAAGAGGAAGAAGTCAGTCTCTTTTTGGTTGTGACCAGTAATAGGACAAGGAGTAAGGGGTATAAACTCAAATGTAGAAAGTTCCACCTCAACAGGAGGAGAAACTTCTTTACTGTGAGGGTGTTGGAGCACTGGGACGGGCTGCCCAGAGAGGTTGTGAAGTCTCCTTCTCTAGAGGCTTTCAGAACTCACCAGGACACAGCCCTGTGTGCCCTGTCCTGCTTTGGCAGGGGGGTTGGACTAGATGATCTCTAAAGGTCTCTTCCAACCCCTACCATTCTGTGATTCTGTTCAAACAGTAGTGAAGCAGAAATTAGCAGCGTATAAGAATGAATCCGGCTCAGCATTTTGCAGACTATCAATCATGCAGATAGTCAGCAACACTGTCATAAGACTACTTCACACCCCTGTCCCGTGTTAAGAGCATCAAGCATTTCACAGGCACAACGTGCTTGAGAAATTAGAGAACTACACGCTTATATGCAAACCTGTAGAAGCCTGGCGAAGCTATTCTGTGTCTCGATGTTAATAGTTTGTTTGCTGTGTCGTAGCATTAACCTCTTGTTTGTGCTGCGATTAAGCAGCATCTAAGGCAGATCAGATTGCGGGCAAGTGCTGTCTGATGCTGTTGTACTTAAGGGTTTCTGTGTCAGGAAAAATGTTTCCCTAGTCTTTCTGTAAAACTTTGCAGCCTCAGTGGATATTAATTTATATCTTTTGGTTTTGTTGTGAAAAGAAAAAAAATGAGAAGGGGAAGTGTAGGGGAAGTACAGCATTTCATGGTAGGCTTTTTAATGGGCTCGTTAGTCTGGATCTTTGGCTTTAACCAGTGCTGAGCTTCCATTTGGCTCCAGTCAGGTGGCTGGTGTGGTCAGGTCTTGGCTGTATCGTGATGGCTCTTGAAAGTTTCAGGCTTTTTAGAATATTTCATTGTTCTGCTCTTGCACATGGGTTCTGTAAGAAAGTTCAGCTTCCTTTTTCTGAATCTCCAGCTTAATTCTTCTGTCTTTGTCTCTTTCCTTACTGAGACCAAAGTTAAGACTTTATAGAATTTCAGTTAGTGGCCATTTTGTGTTTATTTTGCTGCACTTTCATTTGTCATCCTCTCTTCACACAGGTGATTTTTGTGTGGCTTTTTTACCATAAAACCCCTCACAACTTACACAAATGTAGCGTGTCAATTCTTACGTACTTGATCCTTTGCTTGGTTCAAGAGCATAAGTGACCTATAAAGTTAAAGTGACCATAAAGTTTCTTTCTGATTCGTGGAAAAATCAGGAAAAGCTGCAAAAATTGTTAATGGAGAGGTGATAGCTTTCTGACTCAGGAACAGTGGGGAAGTACCGTTAAATTAATTGTTAATTATAAAAAATACGTATTATGTATTTCTCACGTTCATTTGACTACATCCACCTGGAAGATGCATGCGCAGCAGTAAGCCAGGATTGCTGGGAGTTGCTGAGCTTGCAACCAGTGTGTCAGAACTGACTTTTGCCATCTTGCATTTATTCTTGAATTCCACTTCAGAGGTTGTATGAAATACTGAATTACCTGCTAGTAAGAGAAAATAGAAGGTGTGTATGGAAGTGCATGTGCATGATCAGAAGCTTTCTAAATTACTCCTTCAGCTCAGAAGGTAGATCCTCAGCTGACAAATAGCAACGGGTCTTTATTCTGACTGATCTTGAATTAGATTTGATTTTACTTTTTTTCTGACAGTCAGTGTGCTCCTGATTCTAACAAGGGTTTTGAAATAACACAGGATGCTTAGTCGTGTGTGCTTAGTGTGGCCAGCAGGACCAAGGATGTGATCCTGCCCCTATACTCGGCCCTGGTGAGACCGCACCTCAAGTACTGTGTGCAGTTTTGGGCACCACAGTATAGAAAGGACATAGAGATGCTGTAGATGGGACAGAGAAGGGCAACTGGGCTGATTAGGGGTCTGATGAGGAGAGGTTGAGGAAGCTGGAGCTGTTCAGCTTGGAGAAGAGGAGGCGGAGGGGATATCTCATTCTTCTCTACAACTACCTGAAGAGAGGTTGTAGTGAGGTGGGTGTTGGCCTCTTCTCCCTAGTGACTAGTGATAGAACAGGAGGAAATGGGGTCAAGCTGCACCAGGGGAGGTTCATATTGGATTTTATGAAATACTTCTTCCCAGAAACAGTGAGGAGGCCTTGGAACAGGCTGCCCAGGGAGAGGGTGAAGACACTGTCCTTGGAGGGGTTCAACAAATGGGTAGACATAGTGTTTCAGGAGATAGATTAGTGGTTAGGGTGTTAGGGTGGACAGTTGGACTTAATGATCTTGAACATCTTTTCCAGCCTTGGTGATTCTATGAGCCTGTGTTTTCTGTTTGGTAGAAGGTGGTACCAAGCTGACCTTTAAACAGATGGAAACAGTTTAAAGAAGTACATACTAAATCACGCTCCATTAGAACTCAGTTGTGTAGCCTAATCTAATTATTGTTTGGAAACCTCTCTGTACCCATATGGCGTAATGTAAATATTATTTAAGTATTCAAAATGAACTTTATCATGCACTTGCACTGAAAATTTAAATTTGCTGTAGTTTTAATCAAATGTTTGAGTGCTGCGCAGCTCTTGGAAGAACAACAGCGCTGGCGATGTGCTTGTGGTAGAGTATGTTTACTTTAACACAGTTTTGATTAGACACTCGGTGTGGCATGAACATTTGCGTTGTTCATTCAAATGCTGGACTCCCTATTCCTTAGCATTTTGACTCAATTCCTGCTTTAGCAAGGTAATCAGAATGCCTTTTGTATAAGAGTGCATTATGAGATGCCACATTATTATGCTATGATCTAGCTAACCTTAAAGTTCTTGTTGTTAGACACCTTGTTGTTATTAAACCAGAAGCTCTATCTGTGTGAAATGAAATCAGTCTTGCTCTGTTGCACTGGAAACTCCTGAATCATCTTTTTTGATGAGAGAGAAGAAAGAGATGTCTATTTTCAGGCATAAAAGCCACTTGCTTGTACAAACATAGCGATGTCATTCACAAAGCGTTTCTTTTTAAGCTCCCACGTGGTTTTCTGTTAATTATGGGGGGGCCGTATCAAGACCAAACTCAGTCCCATGTGGAAGTGTGTTTTAAATCAATGAGTCTTGTGGACTTTGGCTGGAAGTTGCTTGCCTAAGCTGTTTGTAGTACAGCTTTTTCTCTGTGAGAGAAGAGAGCAAATGCCACAACCACACCTGTATGGTGGTTGAGACCATGAAAAGAGTGTGATCATGGCATGAACTCCTACTTGGAAAAGAAACACATCAGTATAGCCGTCTGTCTGTCAGTGGAACGCAGCGTTCTGCGACACTTTCTGGTCCCTTAGTGTTACGGCACAACGTTTTCTGAGCATCTCTGTCAGATGTAACTCCAGCGCCCTGTGCCTGTGTATTCCTGGAAATTCTTTAGAGGCAGAATCTGGATCCTGTCGTAGTGTAAAGTGTCGTAGAACTACTTCGGTGGAACTGGCCTCTGAGAATAAAACCTCTGAGTTTCGTTCTTGCAGTTCCTTTTCAAATAAGCACAGGAAGCTCAATGGCAACACCAGGTCATACTTGGCAGACCACTCAGTAATTCCTTCTCAGCATGAGAAACCATACACATGCGCCTCTGCTGCTGGTTTGTGTTGCTTTGAGTAGACTTTGTGTATCAGGAACCGAAGTGCTTAAAGCTGTATTCTCCAGTGCTGGTGACTAGACTTGCATTTTAAGTTTCAGGTGTGGTTAGGTACTTCTTGGCTGTCAGATTCAGAGCGACATAGATATTCCTACAGGACAGGACCATGGGAAAGAGGGTAGAGCTCCATTTTATGAACCAATTTTGTGGATAGTTTCTAGACAGGCTGGCGATTAGGATTTGGTTTGTCTTTATCTGCCAGCAGGTTTAAATCTGCTGCAAAGTTCCAACCCCCATTACACAACAAGTCGCTGCCCTGAGCAGACTGTTGTGCTTTATGATAGTGGTAAAGCAGCAGGTTATTTATAGCTGACAAAGCAGTGAAAAATCAGATCAGCCGCTATGAATAAATATTTGACCCCCAACAAGATGTCAGAGCACTCTCGGATCCTTCACTTCATTCCCCCTTTCTGTGGCTCATTGCACTTACCATAACAAAGTGCCAGACAAATCTGCTAACTAAATCCCTCCTGTCTGCTGCATTGCTTGCCTTTGGATTGGTGCTGCAGCTAAGAGTGTCAAAGGTTGCTGCAGATTTTTCTGCTGTATCTTGTTTGAGTTACTAGATGAAACGGGAAGTTGAAGCGCGTGTGGGAACTTTCTGTCGCTCATAAACGCGATGTCATCGCTGCAAAAGGCCGTGGGCATTAGAGGCCAGGCTGGAGCAGGGATGTTTGTTTAAGAGGATTGGTGGCCAGAAATAAGCCAGTGTCTAATCAGACACAGGCCCTGCGCCTGGGCACAGTGCCACAGTGTTTGTTGCGTGTGCAATCCTCATAAGCAAAATGGCTACGCACCGAGGAGGATGGATGTGAGGTCTGGAAGAAATTACGGCTGCAAAGGACGGTTCCTGACGTTGTGAGGAGTGTTTGAGTGTATGTAAATATCCTGGAATGAGGGAAACTGTGCGGCTGTAAGCTCCTGCAAGCCAGAAACCCAAATGGGGAACGTCTGTGGATGTGTCAGGGCTGAAAAGGAAGAGAAGTGCTTAGATCCTGCCAAGGCTCCCTTAAGTCCAGTTAAACATTCCCCTGGAAGGAAGTATTTCAGAAGGAAAAAGAGAAAGAAATCAACTGAGGAGGGGCCGCGTTCAGGACGAGTTCAGGACAACGAAGAGAAAAGCAAGTATGAAGTGGGGACTTGTGAAGACATCGCGATTCATCCTAAGGATGCAGAAGAGGCTGATTCTTCTCTTGTGAGAGTGACGGTGGCTGGTAGTGCTCTGCCTGTGAGTACAGACCTTTCTGCTGATCTTGCTTTACTGGGTGAAGCAAAGAGTGCCTCTCTTTGTGGGGACAGTTTTCATGGTGACAATCAGAGTCTCACCAGGTCTGCTGAAACAGAGCCTTGGTTAAAGGAACAAGACACGAATTCAGAGAAACGCTGTACGTGGAAAAGGAAATACTCAGAGGATGACAAGAAATACAGGGGTCTTTGTTATGAGAAAGCAGCCAGCTTGGATTCTGCTCTCCACATTTTAGGCAGAAGACGTGAAGACACTGGGTTAAACACAACTTCTTGCAGAGTTGTTGAAAATGTCCCAGAAAGCAGGAAATCTGAAGAGCTGCCTCAGTTTATTTCTGAGAGCAAAACTGAGAGATGGCTTGAAGGAAAGGGGGGTTTTCATTCTTCTGATGCTGTGCTTTCCCAGCTGCCAAAAGAGAAGACATCATTTAGCGTTCCACCAGACAGCAGCAAGGTAAATATTTGGGCACAGTATGTTGTATTTGAAAGTTAGCTACGAGTAAGTACTGGAGCAGTAATTTTACTGTTAAAATTTGCTTAGCTTTGCTCTGTATGAACCTTTTACACATGCTGGGACACTACAGCTAGTTGTGGGACAGAACATACTATTTCAGCTTTTTCACAGCTATACATCTGTCCTTCACGAGTATTGAGAGACCCTTGTGCTGTTCTATTGTCTGTAGTTTGGTTGTTCCCTAATTAACAAAAGATATTGTTATGCTACGTGGGTTCTACAAGGCTGAGTGAATTTTAGGTAGTTGTTTAAGTTCACATTCAATATCAGCAGGAAATTTTCTTATCAGCTCTTGGCAGTCTGGTAATTCATTTGGGTCTTGTGTCAGAGTAGGGACTATTTCTAATTCTTTTCAGTTACAGCCAGCAGGAACTGCAGAAAGATAGACGTATGTAGGCAGCTTGAAGTAGGAAAAGTTAAATCACATTAATAATGTTCTGCGCTTCTTTTAAAATATTTTTCCTCCACAACTGTTTGTATGACCTGAATATTAATTCATATAACTGTTTGTATATTAATTCATATAATTAATATGAATTATTGACATTCCATCTTCCTCTGAGGGAGGAATTCTTTTCCTTTTACAATAAAAGAAAACAAGGTATGGCCTCAGTTGCAGAAAATAGGAAGGCAAGCCAGCTTTTGTCTGTTGGTGTCCACACTCAACAGTTCAACCCATGTTACCTTTTCAGCCTCGCTCATCTCAGCACAACTGAAATAACTAAGGATGGGTCAGATCCTCGTAGCCGGGTCCCAAACTTACTTTCATTGCTCAGCAGGGACCTCTGAGCGTTGAGTTGAGTGAACGGAGGGAATGGTCGTGTGCCAAGAGTACTTTTTCCAACAAAGAACCAACTAATGTCTGGTTTTATATAATTTACTTTTGTAACAGGAGCGGCATGACATCTTTTCTGAGCTAAGTTTTTAAGTGCAGGTAACGTGCCCCGTTACAACACAGAGCACACACGAGTACAACCAGCCTCTGACTGCGTACCGAGATCTTTGCCCTCTTAATCTCAGCTGGAATTCAGGAACAGCTTAAGTATGTTTGATTTGAACAAAACGTCGTTAAAAGAGTCTGAGGCCTTGGCTGGTCAGCCAGGTGTGGCTGCTTGTTCCTGCATGATCAAGGAATACGAGGTTCTAGAACTGCTGCAGTTATTAGTCCGACCAGGAACATATCCCTTGTTACCACGGGGGGGAAGAGAGCGGGGAATAAGCCTTTGTTGAGCACCTACGTGAGTTCTGAAACTTGTGCTGGTGATACCAGTCAAGCACTGCATAATCACAACCTGACAGATCAGACTAAACTCCTACCTTGCTGTAATGTCCGGTTCCAGGGCAGGTCCCTTTCTCCACCCAAGATTCAGAACACAAGCACATTAAAGAGCACCTAGCTCCTAAACAGTCATGAGCCACTTTCCTTTTGGTTGCTTTTAGAGCTATGGGAGTGTTTGTATGCCTTACACAAGAACTGTTATTTATACATACCTACTAAGTTGTTATTAGCCTGAGCCAGTACACAAGAGACCAGTAGCCTCCACTCATCTGGTCTGTGTCCACGCTGTAGTATGCTCTCAGCTCACACAGTGCCTCAGATGTGGCTGATAACCGAAGCACGTTGGCTTTTCAAACGGACAGACACATGCTAGAGCAAACTTACTGGTACATCTACCACATCACCCCTGGTTTCCAGTTTGGAGAGTTAGGAAGGCTGTGCTCTGAAACCTTGTTCTTGACTGCTTGCTAATAGCTTTGGGAGAAATGGTTTTTACTTGCTGCTGGCACCTGATTTCTAGAGCCCTCATTCCTCGAGCAAGAAACGCCCCGATACTGTTATCATTCAGGGCTGTCCTGGAGGACACAGCCGTTTGCATTAAGGTCAACAAGAAGTTGTGACTCAAGCCTGAAACATGCTTCCTGCAGCAACTTTGCCTTCTTAGTGATGTTTTAGCCCAATACAGGTGGAGCAGAAAATCAAGGCTTCTTTGCAGGGGATGCTAGCACTGTGGTACTGGATGTCTCTCTCCTGTGTTGAAATAAGCTGTGGATTTCATTCAGTATCAGCCCAAGAGAGCTACCAGCTGGTTTTGCCATCAGTTTTTGGTGGTTGTCAGCGCGTGTCAAAACCAATTACTCTCTGAATCATGTTATCCATCATAATTATTCTTCCCTTATGATTTGCAGTAAATTCTGTTGTGGTTTATGGTGTCAGTGTTTTCTAGAAAAAACCTCTAGATAATTATCTACACAGGATCGCCCATCCACTTCTAGTACTTCGCTGTTGTCTTGGCTGCAAGTTGTTGCTTTGCCATACATCTGCCTAGTGCTTGATACCTCATCTACAGTATGGTTAATAAACTGCAAGAAACAAACCCGTGTGTTTGACTTAGGTCAAAGGCAATACACTTGCTTTGCAACAAGAACATTCAGATTGTTTATAATCAGCATGCTCAGTGGAGTCCTCCTGGCTGAGGAGTCACCTGTTCACTACAGCAGTTCTTCCTGATAGTTCTAAGAGAATAAATGTGTCTGTTTTCACGTACTCTTGCATTAACAAGGCATGTGTTACAGTTAAGGAAGGGAGAGATGTCAGCTGCTCTTCTGGAATGTGACTTGCAGGTCAAAGGTGCAGAAGTCAAGAGTTTTGCTTTCTTTGCTTCCTTATAGCACCAGAAGGCAGGCTCATTCCACCTTCCATGCTGGTGAATGAAGGTGATCTGTAATCATTGGTGGAACTAGGGCTGGAGAGGTTCTGGATGTGTCATCTAGGAAATCTCTGTACCTGAAGGCAAGATACCTTAATGAAAACAGCTTTTGACTGATACTTGTTCTCCTGTGTATGCTTTAGGAGTGGTTTCATGTACTTCCTGAGTAGTTGTTCCAGTGCTTAATCTACTTTCTGTATCAAAAAGTGGTTTTTGGTAAAAACACAGATGCTGATTTAAAACTCATTAGTTCTTTTCCTATTGCCAAAAAGTTCATTTATTACCTTCTTTTGCAACAGTGTCTTATATGTTTGAGGACTGTTGTCACATCTCACCTCTGTTTTCCCCAATTTACACTAAATACACCAAATTTTTCAGTCTTTTCTGCCAGGTCACGTATTTTTAGGTCTTTGCTGTTCCTGTTTGTCTGTCTGTTCCAATATGCTTCGAAGGATGTTACTCAAAGCTGGACTTGCAGGTCCACAGAGCCTTGTGAGAGCTGAATAGGAGCAGCTGAATTTACAGCCAAATGGAAACTCACAAAGTCAGTGTTTGCCAATTGAGGAGGACACAGATGCCAACAGAAGCAATAGGTTTACTTTGCTTGTGTTTTTCAAGATGATGTAAAGCAAGCCAAGATAATGCATTGAAGCATACAGATAGCTTAAGCAGCAGCAGAAAGGAGCACAGCAATGCATCTGTTGATTACTACAGCAATAGCAATTAAGAAAGATCCATCACCAATTGCCATAATGCGTTCCCATCCCATATCCACAGTCACTGGGGAGCCCCGGTTGCAGTAAGGATCTGGACAACTTGTCCCAGCAATTGGGAAATCCTACTCAGCACGTCCACTCATACGTGAGGTCTCCAAAGATCACTGCAAGAGGGTCCTGCTTTTATAATACCAAATTGGCAAGTCAGGATGACTTGCATACTTCTTTGGGCAGAAATATCTGATAGCACACTTCTTAACCCACTGAGGCCTGGCTTGGCCAGAGCCCAGGGTGTGGGGGGATAGGGTTCCCTAAAATATTTCTGTATGAGACACTTTTGTCAACATAAAATATGTTTTGCTTTGGTCAATTGCACAAGGTAAGCAGAAGTTCCTAAAATACCTAGTTGACATCAATGTCAACTTGAACAACTAGTATTGACATCAATACTAACAACAACTTAATACAATAGCAATGTACAGGGTTCATCTATTGGTCAACTCTGGCTTGGACCTATTATCCAAGCCCTAGCACTACAGTCCAACAATAACATCAGGGGAGATGACTTCTTGTGATCACATGCAAGTGCAAATTCCATTCGTCTAACTGTGCTTCCCTCAACATGCTGCTAACCATCATTTTCAAGCACAACACGTAACTAACTGCTTAGCTTTGGTTGAAAACAGCATTTCAAAATCGCTCTATACTCATGAATTCTTTTTTTTATCTTATTTTTGTATGTTCTTCAGGCTTTTCTGGTTTAGGGCTAGCCAGCATCGGAAAACATTTCGTTACACATCAGACGTGTCTAGCCTATGATATACTTTTGCGTGGTAAAATACATTTCACATAAGATGGAATTGGAGGGAAGACTCCTGTCTTTACCACTCTTGCTCTTCTGTTTGCACTGTAAAGCATGGGCCACAGAAACCCAGCACCACTGCTGATTCCTCTTGGAAAGTCTTCTCTGATGTGCCCTGGTCTTTGGACTCAACAGTGCATCGGTGAAATCAGTACAGGGGAAGAAATTCAGGCTGTTTGGTGCATGGATTGTGCACTGCGAAGGGAATTACAGGCAGAGGAAAAACACCCGTAGCAGGGGTGAACTCAACCGAAGAAGGAACTTCTTCACAGTAAGGGTGATGGAACTCTGGAACAGGCTGCCCAGGGTGGTTGTGGAGTCTCCTTCACTGGAGATATTCAAGACCCGCCTGGATGAGTTCCTGT
>JAOXOE010000256.1:55740319-55760952 GCA_028565055.1 Phoeniculus purpureus
CGGGCCGGCGGCGCCTCCTCTCCCCGGCGGCCGCTGTTTTTCCTCTGGTGCTGGCTGCGGGGCTGCCGGCGGTCTGGAGCCGCTGCAGGCAGGGCTAACGGCTGGCCATGGCCGGCTACCTCTACCCCGGCGCGTACTTGTACTCGGAGGAGCAGGAGTACCTGCAGGCGTACGAGGATGTGCTGGAGCGGTACAAAGGTAAGGCAGCCCCGCGCACCCCCGCCGCCGTGACCTCGCCGGGTGTGGCAGTCCCGGCACTGGCCAGGTGCGAGTGGCCCCACTGCGGCTGGAGCGGAGCTGGCTACGGGGCCCGGGGCCCGGCCCGGGCTCAGAACGGAGCGGAGCGGTGGCTTCTGCCATAGATAAAAATAGCGGCTGTTGCTCATCAGCGCGCTGGCTTAGCTTTAAAAATCTCTTTTTGAGGGTGCGGTGAGGTCCTTCGCGGTGTGTGTATAGATGTAAAGCTTCTGTTTATGTTGACAGTTTTGTTTTGGGGTGTTTTTTGGGGTTGTGGTTTGTTTTTTGGTTGGATTTTTTTTGGTGGTAGGGCAAAGAATGATGTGTTTGTATAGTACCAGAGTTTTCTCAGGAAAAAGGTGTTTATCCGTAGCGAAGATGCATCCAGCTGAATTTATTCTCCTGGAAGTGTAAATGAGGTTGCTTTCTTAAATTAATTGTGATAGAAGAGATGGTTTGGGATTCATGATAGAAGAGGTGGTGCAGAATACATGATCCATAACTGTGTTTTTCAGCACATTCGCTGATACTAAATCTGAAGACGCTTATCAGAAGTGTCATGGGTCTGATTTTAATTCAAGTGAAAAAAAGGAGTAAAGGCAACTGTTCAAACATATCGTCCCAGAAATAGTTTCTATAGCATGTCACAGCATATGCTGACATTTGCAATCCTGATTTCTTATTGCGATATTTGGGGAGGAGAGACACTAGACTTCTTTTAATCTGAAATTTTTCAGCTGCATGTTTCCAGTGAGTTCTAAAGGGTTTGGTTAAATGGTTTCCGCTGATGGGAATGGGAGTGGCATAGTCTAAGACATCTTGATTTGAAGATACAGATAGTTGGGTTTATTTGAATGGTAATATTTTGCGAAGCAGACAATCTGCAGGTGGATATTTGGACCATGACAACTGGTCTGATCCAAGTCTACTTGATACCTGTGTTGCTTGCAATTCCATGTGTCATTAACGGTGTTGACTAATGACTCCTTTGTGTCTGTTGCCCATTGTGTCAGTGCAGCCATGGAGCATGTGCACCGTTTCTATACAGAAACACATTAGTGCATTTTAGTTGAGAAATAATTGTGGTTTGTAATACATGATCTTCAAAAGCACATCTTTGTTTCATATCTCCTGTTGTTTTAAGTTATGGGTTACTTTGTGGGGTAGGGGTTTTTTTTTCAAAATTTTAAAGTGAGTATACTATTTACTTTGTAAATAAAGAAAATTATGAGAAAACTTGTTTTTCTGTTCTGGTTTGAATCCAGAACACTGCTGCTTTACATTACCCTTGAATTGCTGCTACAGCCTATTTTAATAAGGTTCATTCTCATAGCATTTTGTCTGTTCGCTTAAAAACCTGGGAAAGATATTAGGCCTAATTCCTCCTATTTCAGCAAGGAGTTTACAGGGAAAGGACTGAAAGATTTGGTTTTTAAGTGTTGGAGGACAAAGTGATTTTAATTAAGCTCCTGAAACTAATTTACATATCTCTTAGAAATAAAGCACATTCTAGAAATACTAGTGTGTATCGTATTATGGAGGTGACATCGGGTCCATTCACAGGCTATTTTCAGTGACAGCCAAATCCCCAAATTATTCAGAAGGATCTGGTTTCTGTTGTCTTAGTTTTTAGCGTTATGTTCAGTCTGTGTTATGCTGTGTTTTGCTGCTTGAGGTACGCTTTATTCAGCCAGCAAAGGTAAAGATTTGGACTTGTTTTAATTAAGATCTATTTGAAACCTGGAAAACACATTATTTTGTCAAATGTGTTTCCAAGCTGTTGGTGATTTCCCACTCGTCCCAGTAGTATGACTTCACTACAGCGATTGTTGTGCTGAAGACTTGCTATGGGAGCTGATCTAATCAGAAAAGAATTGCTACAATATAGGCTTTGAAGGAGGATTGCCATTGCTCTCCATTGCTCGGTTTTGTAAACACTGCCTTTAGGAATTTTTTTAATCAAATGCAAACCATGTTGACGTTATATTTTTAAGATGAGCTCCAATCCGTGATTTTAATGCTGGGATTGGGTTTTTGCAGTCTGTACAACGCCCTGGTGTTCATCTAGGGCATTAACAGGGTGCCAAATTATCCCTGCCCCAGCTGTTGAGTGCTGTAACTAGCAGAGTCAGCTGTGCAAAATTCATTGCCTGTCTTGGAAGGCTTTGGGATCGTATGATGCCACATCATGAAAGGGTTTGAGCAGTTTTATGCAGAAAAAGCTGTCCTTTTTAAATGTGGAAAAGCGAAATACTGCTCTTCATCTACTTCTGCAGCCAGAATAGGCTGTAGATATTGAAGACCGTGCAGTACCAATTACATTGTTGTTTTAATAGTTGAAGCCAGGATATTTGTACATCTCCAGATTCTGTCTCCTGACCCTGTATCTGGCTGTGACACTAAATAATTAGGCAATTGTTTGCTAAATTTGAGAAAGCACAGAAGGGCTGTTTGATGTGAGAGAAGACTGTTGTTTTCTGATTCCTGCTCAGCTTAGTTGCTGGCTGTCAGATTTTTTTTCCCCTCCCTTGATTCATGTAGTAATTCATCTAAAGTGTTTTGATGGAGGAAAAAAAAAGTCACATTGCCTCAGATGATTTAGAAATCATGTTGAACCAAGCTAGTTATTCAGGGAAAAAACACTGCTTTGTTGTTGGCACCTCTAAGAACTCAACAGCAAAGCCTTTACTATGTTAGCAGCAATAAAATGTCTGTTTTATCTGAAATATTTGACTTACTTCATGTTTAGTTTGTGACTGGATAGGAAGATGAGAAAGCATACAAATACTTGGTAATGTAACAGTTTAACTTTATCCCAAAGATTATATTTGAGTCTTCTAGGAGGATGTAGAGAACTTACAAAGCAGCAAGACTAGTCTTTCAAGTTGTCCCATCATTGAGTGGGAACACAAATTAAAACCACTATTGTTAGTTGCAATACATATATATATATAAATATAATTTCATTGATGTATAATCCTTAAAATATTAAATGCTGTCTCTGTTAGACGGTGTAGGCATGCGTTGTTCCATACCAACAGTATTTGAGTATTATATATGTGATGGTCACTATTTTAAGCTTTAGCTGCAGTGCAGTCATTAGATATACTCTGTTATAAATCCTAAGTAATAAACCACGACCCAAGACTTGACTATATGATCCCCTGAAATCCTATCGTCAATTTCAGATAAAGTTTTTCTGCATTTTTATAGTTCAGGTAATAAACATTCATTGAGATGTCAACTGCAACAGCTTCACTGTCCTGCAGTGGTTTGAACAGTTACGTAACAGTGTTGCCTCCCTTTGGCATAATGTTTGTGATGGGCACATCTGGTAACAGCTGCATGAGTGCTGCTTCTGAGAAGGAACTAGTTTTGTAGTTGACTGTGGAACAAACCACAGTTACTTGAGAATGTTCTTACAGGTGTATAAGCTATCCACGTTTAAAATATACAGGGTTACCTGGCTCATGCAGACGTCGTAATGCTGTAGGTGTTGGTTCTGTAGGAAACAGATCTGTTAGAAAATTCAGCTTGATACGACAGCTCTCAAAAATACAATCTTGGCGTTCAGGGAATTCACTAAATTGTCAGTGACAGGAAAGGTGTCACATAAACATTTTCTTTGGATTGGGTGCCTGATAACCACCAACCCCTTAGGATTCTTGGGGCTGCCTCCACCTCTGTAAAAGAGGCAAGTCTAAGACTGGGGACAGTAAAACTCCAGTTGGGTTGTTTAAATAGTGGTACATTCTTTTGCACTGTTGGCATTTCTGTCTGTTTTTAAAAAGATCTATTGAATCTACACATTGAGCTGAAGCATGGCAAACAGCTCTGTTTCTGAGAACAAATAGCTGGGGTCGGATGAGCGTAGCAGCTCATCTGATGCATCTCACTGCTGGTGTATGGTAATGTAATTTGTTCTGATTGATTGAGGGTGATGTCAAGCAGAGCTGTTCTGACATTGTTTGGATACAGGTTTTGAATTAAGATGGGGACCAAAAAAAGGAAGAAAATGCCAGTCATGCAGCTCCTTTGAGTTGACTTCAGGAAGGGACCATTTACTCAGATTGGTTTTTTTTCACATCTGAAAATGAAGCTGCTTGTGCCGCACTTTAGGAATTTGGAGGCTCCATAACGCATTTGGTATTGAATGTAGTCCAGGGAAATTCTTCTTCAGATATGGCTTCATAGAGCAAAGACAGGAGGGGCCATGGCAGATGCTCCTTGTTGTAGAATCTGTGAATTATCTGTATCTGAACTCGAGGGCCTGAACTCTCAGTCTGCAAAAATCTTGCTCTTTTGGGGTCAGCTGTGAACTAATGAGATCTGTTTCAGAGCTTCTGTTTTTTAACTGCAAGAGAGATACTGGACTAAGTAAGTGATTAGATGCTTTTAATGCATTATCCTTCTCCTTTGGTGTAATAAAAATCGGTGACATCTAAGTGTCAGTTTTGTAGGGTGTATAAGGAATGTCCATGTTAGATGGCACATGCTGGTAGTATGTAGCCTTGGGATTGGATTGCTTTTCTAGTTCAGTGGGGACAGGTTTTTTTGCTGACTAGTGGAAGTATGTGTGGATTATCCTGCTGAACATCACCTAATCCTTCTGCCACCCTGCAAGCCTTCAGCACGATGACAGTTTGCCTTGTTCGTAGCCTCTTCCCTACAGCAGGTTATCCTCTTGGGATTGGCAGGTTTTAGCCAGCAGAAAGTGCCTTCATTTAGGGCTGTCATGGTAATGGTTCATGTGGTATGGGTGGCCAGACAAAATTAATTGGACTCCTTGGGCCATGAAAAAAGTAAAACCTGCACTTTTGGTCTGTTTCAACAGTCCTGTTTCTAAGCAAAAACTTCTCATTCTCAAATTGATCAGAAATGGGATTTTTGAGTGCATTTAATCATAAGTACGAACTGAGTGTGGTTGATTTGACTTGTGGGAGCACTTTGAGCTAAATTGAAGAGATCTTAGTTTTGTTGGAATAATTTAAAGAGAATCTGATTATTAGCCACTTCAGCAAGGTAGTGGCTGTGTAAAGAAAGGCCTCCAGAGTTGGGCAGCAGTTTCTGAAGCTGCATTTGATTTTGCCTGTGAACCATGGTTGTGTGTCCATGGCTTTGAAAGACACCTGTTTGGATGACTGAGCTACCAGGACTTGGCCATAGATGCAGATATTTCTGTGTCTGCACAGGGTCAGAGATCAAAAGTCTGTTTCATTGCCTTGCTTTTCGTACTTTGCATTGAGCCAGCAACCTCTTTTAAACAGAGCTCATAGGAATATTCTGTAATTCATTTTCTGTGTGTATGTGAAGGACATGCACTCATCGTGGTGTTAAAAGGCTTGTTTCAGGTCAGTTTGTATTTTTATGGAGTGTTTCTGTTTGCTGTGATCTGGTTTGCTAATCTCCCGTGATATTTTGCCTGGAAACCAAATTATGCCCTTTTTTTTCTGTTACACTGTTTAGACCATGCCTGATTTGAGGAATTTATTCCACCATTTTGGTAGAGCTTCAGCGTGCACTTGGAATTAAGTGCTTTGTGAAATAAAAATGGGCTTATTCACATTCTTGAAGTTTAAGCACAAGTATTTTATAAGTTGAGGCTTAAGAGAATCAAGTTTTGTAAATGTCAAATATGAATGCAGCTTATTGCTACATGCCTGAAATGTTTCCTCTAAAAGATCACTAAAGCTGTTTAATTTAACAAAGCCTTGATTTTCTGGTAGTGGGTGAAAATATTCATGTGCTGAATGCTTCCAGTCAACCCAGCTTTCAAACAGGTGAAACAATGCTTACAAAGACACTTCAGTCTGCGGGGCAAATCCTGAAGGGCATATTAATAGCCAGATCTTCCAAGTCCATCTGTGTAGGCGGACTCTGGTGCTTTTGTGGGAATGCCAGAAACCCACCGACACTGGGCTCTCCCCAATTCTGGGGTCAAAGCAACAGCTCAGGCCTTTAGTAAGGTGTTTTGCCAATTGATGGGACCAACAAAAAGGGACGCAGTTGCCAAGAAAATGAATCGACTTATTTTACTCTGTTTCAAATAATACAAATACAAAATATATTACATTGAAAAAACAAAGAGAAGGCATAAAGTCAGAGAGGCTTTTTATACGGTAGCTATCGCAGCAGCAGCAACAACAAGCATAGCAGTGCATCTATTCATTGCTACAAGGCTAGCAATAGCAATTAAGACAGAGACATCACCAATTGCCATAATACATTGCCATCATCCAGATCTGCAGTCATTAGGGAGCCCTGGTTGCAGCGAGGACTTGGAGAGCTGCTGCACGACAGGTGTTACACCAAAGCGCTACCAATTGGCATGAAAATACAGTTTCATACCAGCACAGATACATGTTGCTGGGTTGTGAAATTAATCTAGAGATTAACTTCAACTTGGGCCTCTTCTTCAGGCTCCGAGTACTTCATAAGGCATATTGCTGCTGGAATGGACCATCCTTTAGAGCATGCCCATAGCTGTGTTAAAACATGCATTAAAGCATCTTAGTGGGTGCTTTCAACTGAAGTTTTATTGTGTACCTGCTGAATACATCATTTTGTTCTGGAGATTAATCTATCAGTGTTTGTTCGTTTTAAACAAACTTAATCCACCTGCAGATACCTGCATGGAAGGACAAAGGTCCTTCGCACAGTGAGGGTTAAGTTCTGCTCACTGCAATTACACAATTAGTGTCACTATTTCTGTAAGACAAGGAGGATTAGGCAGCTGATGGGCTTTTCAGTAGCATAGGCCAAAATCTGCTCTTGATTGTAGCCACATGGCCCTTTAGACCTTGGTTTGCTGTTAATACGTTCTGGTGGTTCGGTTCCATAGTTAGTATGTGGGATTACAGTATTCAATAGCGTTTCCTACACAGCGTACAAATGCCAGTCAGCAGTTAAGCAGGGTTCATAGCCTAACTACACTGGAAAACTAATTTAGTTTGGCCTGAGATTCAGGTATCCAGCTCTCTGACAGCTATGACACTTGTGTCTAAAATTAGTAGAGCTCTTCTGCCCTGGGCTGAGAGAGAAGTGTGTATATTTTAGTTCTAAAGTTGGATAAAAGTCTGAATCCACATCTTTGGGAGGAATGTTTCAGGTAATTTAGAGGTGAGGCTACAGGTGAGCTGAGAAGTCCCCAGACATCTTTTGCTGGTACTGAAAAGAGTGTCATGTCACCATGCTGGGAGACTACTTTCCTTCTGCCTGATCAGGTTACAGTCTGTTCCTCATGTGACAGTGTCTTTCAGCACTGCAGAAGCAGCATTAGAAAATGCGTGTGGTCATTTAAGCAGACATTTTACAGGGATAATAACCATAAAGCATCCTGAGCTGTTCAAGGAAAAGGGCTTTTTTGAGACAGGACTGGCTCTTGTGATGCTGCTTTTCTTTACTCAGAGCAGACCTGTGTTAATTTTAGTGCAAGTCAGGACCTTGGCTATTGATGTTTATAAATATTTAATGCTCTAAAGTCCTTTTAGATAAATTTTTAATCTTGAGATAGAAAGTTTGCATTATGCCCTAGAAATTAGGAAATGACTTGAGCGTTTGGCTGGAGAAGCCACAGCGGAGTAGTCATACAGAACTTCTGGGAACAAGGTACTGTTGCTAAGGTAGTTCTGGTTTCAAAGCAGGATATTAGCAAAAGCACCCGAGCAATTGTTAGCCCCAGTGACCTTTAAGGGAAATGAGGTGCCTCACTGCTGTTTGTTTATGCCTTGGAGATTCTCTCCTGGTGGCTATACATTTCTCAGATCATTGCCTGCCTGATTTTGGCAATCCTGTTATAATACCATGTGTTATGGATGAGCTCTGCATTTAAAACTTCCTTTCTGAAAGGTTTTAAACATGAAATCTTTAGTGCAGGAAAGCTCCCGGTAAGTTTTAGAAAGATATTTGATTTCAGAATGAAAAAGGATGTTTCAAGCGTACTGGAGTGTTCTTTGTAGAGAAGCATTTTTCTTGAGCTTTATGACTTCTACCCTCTTCCTTCAATTTTTGACAAATTAGTCACTGAGAATTGTTTGTAGTTTTGGGTAGGTTTTTGTTTTTCTTCTTTGCAGATGATTTTTGTTGAGGTTCAGTGTACAGTAGATTAGAGCAGCATTTGGCTCAGTGTCTCTTTAAAGGAGAGAAGAACAGACACAGATGAGCTACAGGAAGAAAGCTAAAGTTGATGAAGTCCCTTGATGAAATTACCTTATAACTTTCCCATAACGACAGGATACATTTGCATTGTTCTGTTTAAATGTTGTTAAATAGAGCCCTTGTTAATAAAGTCCGTTTGCTCCTTGTGAGGCCAGATCAGGCCTGCCTTCTGCTTGAAATTCTAATTTATAAAAATTCCACTGGTGTCCTAGGAACAGTTCATCGTTATTCCTTGATACTTTGTCATACTGAAGCTTTTCTGACTTTGGGAACCACATAATACTCAAGAGAATGCCAAGAATTAAGTTTAGGCTTTGTGTGCGTGCCTAACTCCACAGTAATTTGCAATTTAACACAAAATGTAAAGTTTTGATTAAATAGCATTAGGAAATGAGTGATCATCTTTATTCTAAGCATGAAGTTTGTTTTGAATTCGATGCCTAGATTTTTGCAGTCACTTCATTGCCTGGCATGGTGGGTGGTCTCTTGGAGATTTAGAGACATAACTAAAACTGGGGTGGGTCTTTGTGCAGTTTGCACTAGGTGCTGGACTTTTTCCCTTTAGTGTTTCTCCAGGCATTGCACCTTGAGCCTGACCTCCTCTGGTCTTCTCTTATTTGCATTCTTCAGGGTGTAGTTCTTCAATGAAGGTGGCAGACCCTCCTCTGGTTAGCTAGTATTCTTACTAGCTCATTTGGTGGGGGGGGAAAGCTTTTTTTAAACAAAGGCTTCATTCCTTGCATCTTGGAGATCTGTTGTGACTCCTGTTACTCTACCCTTGATTCTCCTTTCTTCCTTCATCAGTTTCAAGTCGTCAGATTTTAGCTGTAGATTGGATTTCTTGTGGGCCTGCACCTACAAAGCGCAGACAGAAGATCAGGTTGTTTTGAGGAGCTTTTTGTGGGACACACTTGCACACCCCATGTACCAGCTCTACAGAGCCATGAATAATATTTCTCCTCAGACTGGTCCATTCCCAGTTATGGTGGAAGGAGACCTTGATTCCAGACTCCTTCTGCCTGCTGCTGGAGTGGAATGTTAGCTGTAGTTATACAAGGCAGTGTTGGCTTTGCTCTCTGAATTGTAGTTGAAGCTATAGAGAAACCTTTGAGGTTTTCTTTACCCTAATAAAATGCAGAAATGTGAGTGTGTGGAATGAGATTTCTCAGGCTGTGTGCTGGTTCCTGCTGTGAACTCCAGTTCCTGGAATGGGAACAAAGCCTGACTGGTACTTGAGTCTCAGATCATGGTGAGAGCGTCTCAGGTGTGGAGTTCAGTCTCTCTCAGTGAAAGTGCTGAGGCAAAGACAGAAGAATGCCTAAGGGACAGACACTAACGTGGTCACTTCTTTTGAAATTCTTTTCTTGTGCTCTAACTTGTACCTGGGCATGTGAGCATTGCTCTTCACAATGAGAGCAGTCTAGTTTGGTGCTTGGCTGCATGCTGCCAGTGCAAGCAAACGCTCCCTCCCTGTGGTGTGCAACCAGGTTAATTAATCACGTAATGCAACAAGATGTCTCCTATATCTTAACTGCAGTTTAAACCCCCAAAAGTTGTTTTTGGTGTATTGGCTTCACTCAGCAGATACATAATTTTAAGTTTTGTTTCCTCTGAGTAAACAAACAGGCCATTGCTATATTTATCTTGTGATGCCACAAGAGCTCCTTATGATAACGTCTAGGCCTTGCACGATACACTGTTGTAAGACTTGCTGAGTCCTCGGTGTCATGTTGTTGTGGTCTCATGGTCCAGACTATCTTCAGTGTTCAGTTGCTTGGCTAGCTGCAATTTCCATCTAAATCTCTGTGTTCTGTTCCCATGGCTTCTGTCTGACAAGGGCCAGAACATCCTCACTTGCTAGCTGTATGATACTTGCAGTTCTACTCCCCAAGCCCTGGCCTTCACTCATAAAAGGCTATCAGGTTGGTCAAGCATGACTTCCCTTGGTGAAGCTATGCTGACTGCCCCTAATGACCCTCCTGTCCTTGATGTGCCTGGAGACAGCATCCAGAACAAATTGTTTCATCACCTTTCCTGGGATGGAGGTGAGGCTGACCGGTCTATAGTTACCTGGGTTCTCCTTCTTACCTTTTTTGAAGATTGGAGTGCCATTTGCTATCCTTTAGTCCCTATGAACTTTTCATGATCCCCTTGACTTAGCAAGGATGGTGGAGAGTGGCTTAGCAATGACTTCCACCGTCTCCCTTAGTACGCATGGGTGCATCTCATTTGGGCCCATGGATTTATGTACATCCTGTTTGCTCAACTTATTCCTAGCCCAGTCCTCCTTAACCAAGGCAGGCTCCTCTCTTGCCTTGACTTCTTTCGGAGCCTCAGCAGTGTGGGGCCTGATATCAGGACAGCCCCCCGTAGTATAGACAGAGGCAAAGAAGGTGTTCAGCATCTCTGCTTTCTCTGTATCCTCTGTCTCCAGGGCACCCATCTCATTCAGCAGGGGGCCCACATTGCCTCTAGGTTTAGTTTTACCTGAAATGTATTTGAAGAAGCCTTGTTTGTTGCCCTTGACGTCTCTTGCAAGGTTTAATTCCAAGGAGGCTTTGGCTTTTCTAGTTACATCCCTACATTTTCTCACCAGAGCCTTATAATCATCCCAAGTGGCCATCCCCTCCTTCCGTGACCAATAGGCTTTCTTCTTCTTCCTCTTCAGTTTGCCCAGCAGCTCCCTGTTTAACCACGCAGGCCTTCTGGCTCCCTTCCTTGACTTCTTTCCTGTTGGAATGCCCTTGTGTTGTGCTTCAAGAATCTAATCAACATTTCATATTGTCATCATTTTTTTGTATTTAAGGTAAAATAATTTTAGTTCTATACTTCCTTATTAAAGATCTTGGTTTCTACAAGTTCTTTATGTAATGACTGTGTGTGCTCTGCAGTGCTCCTGCTACTGATGACATGAGACATTGTGCTTGTGCGTCATCTCTTTGTTGCACTCCTGGTTTATGTTATGCCTTTGATATATATTTAGGGGTTTCCTTTGGTGTTTTTTTTTCTTTTAGATGTTTCTAGAGTACCAAGAATAAGGTTTATTAATCTTTCTACAGTTAGCAGGCGGTTTTGGCTTGGTAGTTCAGAGATGCTTAACTTCTGGTTTTCAGTCCCCAAGCTTTTTTACTACTTTCATATCCTGTCATTGTCCAATTTCCAATTTTAGTGTGTAGATTTTGAGTCTTAAAATCATTGAGTTCTTCCAACCTTGAAAGCATTTCTATCATCAGAAAAGAACCCGTATTTTGTTTAGTATCTTCTCCAAACTGTAATACAGGATGTGTTGATGATTTTTGGAAAACCACACCATTCCTTTCACATTGGAGGGCAGCCACAATTCAAAACCTTATTATTCTGTAAGTATTATTTCAGGCTGTAAAAGGATTACACTCTATATCCTAGTTGGATTCAATCAGCTTTTGGAAATACATGTCAATTTTCCATTTTATGGGCTTTTGGCATAGTATTTTCCCCAGTATTTTAGTTTTTTTTTATTTTGAGCTTTCCAATTGCTCCTAATGGAACTACTCAGAGCTACATCAGTAACTGTTTCATTTATTTATTACAAGTAATCCCAACAATAGTGACACATTTTACATATAAGGTTTTGTAAGCAGTTTTTTTTTTTTCCCCCTCTGGTACCTTCTTTCTGGATTTCCAGTAAGGTGATAGTAGGTGGATATGTAACTTACTTGTAGGTGGATGTGTTTTGGTGTCCTGTGTGGCTGCATTATGTTTTCTTAGAGGCTCCTTCATGTGATGGTTCCTTGCTTGGTAAAGAGCTTATTCAGGTACTCGGCTGTGGCAGTGGCTTACCTGTTCTCTGATTGACAATCTCTGAACGTGTGCATTCCTGCCCGATTGATAACAACATTCTCTTGTCTCTTTGATCAGTACCGTGTATCTGTTTTTGTTTGTTGTCCTCATTTTCCAGTTGTTGCTTGGATCGGGCTTCTGCCTTGCTAGGGAAATATTTCTCACAAAGCAATCTTCTGTAGTTGACTTGTTGGCATTGGGCTTTGAGATTACTAGCCTACTGGTACCCAAGTAAATTGTACCCTGTTAATTGTTCATTAAAAAAGGCATCAACAGATTTTTAGGCTAATTGTTGGACTCTATGATCTTGAAGGTCTTTCCTAGCTTAAATTACTATGATTGTAACATTGCTTTATTTTCTCCCTTTTCCTTCTAATTTTCCTCTTCAGAAATGTCTTTATAACATCATTCCATCATGTAACTATGTCTGTGGTACTGGTCTAGGATGGGGAAAGTAGTAGAAAAATACGGGAATGTGTCTTGAAAACCAGAAACTTGATGCCTAATGTTTTCTTGGTTTCTCTTGTTCAGGTATGTGTTTGAGTGATGGTGCCTTACTTTTAGTTTCTGCTTCTGTGTGACTTACCCGCTATGGTTTTCTCTGCTTTATATGTAAGTCTTGGGTGTTTTTAATAAACATAGTCTAAGGACATTACTATGTGCCTGTTTGAAATCCGGCATCATGTTTGACATTGAAACCTTAACTGCAATAAGGATTCCAGCTGTTCGGTGGCCTTGTTAATCTAAAATTGTTCTAAAACCCGCTCAGGATGGCACATGGGGTGCCTTCCTCACTAACAAAAGCAACTGTTACCCCATCTTGTTGACAGTGCTGACAGTATGTTACGTAATCGCGTAGATCACCATTAAATTATATTGTGAGGCAATCAATCAAAGACTGCATGAACATTTCAAGATTTAACCATTTAAAATTAGTAGTGTGTGTGTATCATAGAATCATTAGGGATTGGAAGTGACCTTGAAAGATCATCTAGTCCAATCCCACTGCCACAGCAGTGTGTGTATATATATATATATATATATATTTTTTTTTTTTCTGACTTTGGAGGCAATAAGGGCATTTTTATTAAATTTATAACATATTTATGTTTCCCTCTTCTGCCTTGTCTTCTTCATGCTGAACATTTCCTGAGGAGTACTGTTGGCTGCTTTATGAGGAGCTGAAATAAAATCTCCAGAACATCTTCATTATGCACAGTTTCTGTTTCTCTCTGAAATCATGGTGGTCATCTGACTTCAGTCTCGATCTTCTTAAATGCTGAAAGCTCAGAATTCTCACAGTCTCTCTAGGTCCAGGCAAAGCCTTCCAGCTGTCATAAATTTTCTTCACCTTGAGGAGTGATAACATTCTCAGAAGTCATAACATTTTCTCTCAATGGCAGCAACACACCTCTGAACAGTCCAAGATGGAGGGTAGCAAAGAAGGCCATAGTTGCTGCAGGAGGGGAAGAGGGGCCAGTGGTAGGGCAGAAACTTTTCAGACTCTTGAAACTCAAACTCCAAACTTTTCTGCAGAAAGCACACAAACTAAACATGGAGATTCTGCTTTGCACCTTCTTGGCTCTAGACCTTCCTAGCTAGTTGGACCTGGCTGGGATATATTGCGTCCTGCTTGGCATTGGTGTTCCTAGAAACCCTTCTGTGCACAGGTGGAAAACTGTTCTGTGAAAATAGCCCATCGTGTGCGAAGAGCATCGTTGATGCACTTTGCGTGACTGTAAAATTAATTTCTGTATACAGCTTTGGTAAAGTTTGAATCAAATATTCTGACAAGCACTTGCATGCTGGGTTTTGAATTAGAGATCTCCTTTTGCTTGGGAAAAAGTAGGCATCTTCCTTTTTTATTTTAGCTTTAAGTCAGAAAGGATCACAGAATCACAGAACATTAGGGATTGGAAGGGACCTCGAAAGATCATCTAGTCCAATCCCCCTGCCACAGCAGGATCACCTAGGTCAAGTCACACAGCAACATGTCCAGGCAAGTTTTAATGAGACTCCACAACCTCCCTAGGTAGCCCGTTCCAGTGCTCTGTCACCCTCACTGGAAAAAAGTTCCTTCTCATGTTGACGTGGAACCTCCTATGTTCCAGCTGACACCCTATTGTCCTATCATTAGATGACACTGAGAAGAGCCTGGCTCCCTCCTCCTGACACCCACCCTTCACATATTTGTAAACATTAATGAGGTCATCCCTCAGTCAGCATGGAGCTGTTCAGTTTTAGGGCTTAAGAGTGATTTCAGTACAGATGAGCTCAAGCAATAAGCAGTTGTCATGTCTGCGCAGTGGAGCATTGCTGCAATAAGTTAGTCTTTGGTGCTGTAGGAATATTTATTAAATGCTTAAAATAACCCTTATTATTCTTAAAATGTAGTGAACTGAGTATTTCTAGTGCTTCTATATTTAGTTTTAATATATGTAATTCAGGAGGTGCAGATCTTCAAAAAACGTTTGAGTGAATATGGATTGTTGGAAGTCTGAGGGAAGGTAAATCATTAAGATAAAGGACTTGACAGGAAGATTAAATGTATGCTTGAAGATAATAGGCTTTATTATTACCAAGGCTTAATTACCTCAGCTTTCAGCTGAAGTGAGCTGTAGAACATGTTCACTGCACAACTTAAGGAGTCCTGAGATGTAACTTTACCAGTCACTGAGGAGCAGGTAAGAGGGCTGACATAGGAGCTAAGAGAGCTTCATGCTTCATGCATATCTACAGCTAGCTGGCAAAATTAGTTAATGATTGGAAAATACTGTGATCCTTGGAAGAAATGCTCTGCAGTGTAGTGTTATGCTGATGGGATACCCAGCCCTCAGACCACCCAGGGTACAGAAAACTCTTTTGTTTGCTGCAGCTGAGAAATGATGGCTGAGAGGTACTAAAGCCTTAACGCAAACTTGGTGGTGTTTATTAGTGAGGCTGCATGCAACCAGGGAATAGAGAAGACAAAGGGCAAAAGGCAGTCTTAAATCCTGCTGAAATAGTGCTATTCCATATAGCAGTCTGGGTTAGCTCCTTTCCACTACTGCAAACTTGTCTGGTTACCTCATTCGTGGAGAGCATCAGTGTTTGCCTTGAAAAGCCCTTGGGTATCTGTCTTCCCTGAAATACTGAGTTCTTGGGGGTCACATTCTCATGTTCAGCCTAGGGGTCAGACAGCAAACTGCCTGAGTGTTTTCTTTGATTTACTAACCAGGGAAACGGAATCCAAATTGGAATGCTCCTTCTGTGTGCATTTGCATAACAACAGTGGAGGTTTCAGTGTTTGCTTGAAGATTAGACATAATTTTAGGTCTCTCTCTGCACTTTTGGAGAGTTCTGATTGTCTACGACACAGAATGCCACAAGTTTTTGCATGTTTGGGTAAGACCGCAATGTTTTTCTGTTAAAACTAAGTAACTGTGTGAACATGTAGGAGTAAGAAGGCTGAAAGGAAAGCAAATTATAGATTGCTGTGCAGGCGGGAAAAGCACAGGGTTTGGTCTTTGCTCCTAGGGCTGTTGTTGCTTTTTCTTCACTGATGTTTATAGTCCTACCAAATTTGGAGAATAGGAAGAAACATTGGGTCTAACTGTACATGAATGTCTGTGAGGCCAAGTGCAATGTCCTGCACCTGGGTCAGGGCACCCCCAAGCATAGATACAGGCCAGGTGGACTGTGCGTTGAGAGAAGCCCATCAGATAAGGACTTGGGGATGCTGGTTGATGAAAAACTCAATATATGACAGCAATGTGTGAGTGCAGCCCAAAAGGCCAACCAAATCTTGGGCTGCATCAAAAGAAGCATGGCCAGCAGGTCAAGAGAGGTGATTTTGCTGCTTATGAGACCCTATTTGGAGTACTGTGTCCAGCTGTGGAAACCCCAACATGTGAAGGACATGGAGTGGTTGGTGAGGGTCCAGAGGAGAGCCACAAACTTGATCAGGGGCTGGACCACCTGTGTGGACAGGTTGAGAGAGTTGGGGTTGATCAGCCTGCAGAGGAAGTGGCTTTGGGGAGGCCTTAATGCAACCATCACAAGAAAGCTGTGGAGAGACTTTGTACAAGGGTTTGTAGTGGAAAGGATGAGTAATGGCTTCAAACTGAAAGAGGGTAGATCTAGATTAGAAGGAAATTTCCTTTTGTGAGGGTGGTGGGGCACTGAAACAGGTTCCCCAGGGGGGTTGTGAATGCTCCAGCCCTGAAAGCATTCAAGATCACGTTGGATGGGGCTTTGAGCAACCTGATCTGGTGGAAGATGTCCTTGCCCATGGCAAGTGGGTTGGCTCCTTTCCAACCCAAATTCTGTAGAAACATTTCCACAAAGAAACACAGTCAAATAATTTCCACTAGTGTACTCAGCACTCATAACCTGTATGAAATGTGGAGCTGTCAACATTAAGAATACCAGGAAAGGTTATGACACTGTCATATGTGCATGTAGATGTCTTCATAGAAAGCACCGATCATATCTTCCACTCTGTTGAGAACACTGGATTCATGCAGTGATTCGTGGTAGGAAACTCTATAAAAAAAAAATCCAGCAGAATCAAGCTGGTTCGGGCAGCTGGAGCAGTTTCTATGAAAACAGTGAGGGTTTGGAATATACTCGTAGTTTCCCTTCTCAATAATACCTTCTAATCTGCCATCTGGGTAAGGGGATGGAAACTCAGGAGTCAGATTTAGTTGGCTGATCCTCCAGGTGGTTTGGATGTGCCCAAGGCCCTTAACCAAACTGTCAGGGTGGACTAGTCGCTCACTGGTAGTGCCATCTCCATTTTCCCTCCAGCGTGGGCTAATAAATGCCTTGTTGTACTCACTAAATCAGTCCTTCCCTCACTGTCCCATACAACAACTTTGCTTTTCCTCTCCATAGAGTAGCTAGTTCCCATATGCCTTAAACAATGGGGCAGAGGCTGCTTTGCACCATCCTGTCACTCAAGAGAAAAAAGTTGATGGTTGTTAGAGTTCTTGAGCTGCACAGAAGATCCATTCCTTCTCTCTGTGGCTACTTGACTGTTGCGACCTGACATCCCAGTGTAATAGGGCATGTATTCCAACCAGACCCTGCAGCAGTGGATGTGGCTGTTTGCTGGTTTTGTTCCCTGGATAAGAACTGCTGTGTACAGGCCCAGGATGTTTTTGTTTAGAGGGGAGGATTAACTTCTAGATGAGATGGTTTGCAGCGTGCTAGAGGTGTACCGTTGAACTGTGGAAGAGGTTCTTGCGAAGTGTTGCACAGTCTCTTGTAGACTTTGTTACTGACAGTACTCAACTCTCAGCTGATCCCAGCTTAGTCCCCAGCAGTACAGATTTCTTGCATCTTGCCCCTGTCGCAGGACACTAATGCTTCTCCTAACCATCAAAAAGTCTGTTGCTGTAAGGTTGATTTCGGACCCAGTGATTCTGAAATTGGGGAATCTCCTCTTACACGTGTCTGAATGTTGCCTTTATGACCTTACACCAAGTCAAATATCACTGGAGCTATTTTTGATAGCTGTTATTTTGTCAGCAGATTTCTGCCTGAGTCTCCAGACAACAGCATTTCACTAGGACAGTAAAATTCCACCACAGTTCGTTTTGGAATGATGGATTTTAATCTAAAACGTCCAAGTCTGCTTAGTATAGAAGAAATAGAAACGTGTTTAATGTTCCCAAAATTATTTCCTTTAACTGACTGTTGCCTTCTCTATATGTTTTGGTATGTGGAAGTCAGAAAGGAATAGCTGTGTTTTCACAAATTATATTGAAATGCATAACCTAGTTAGTTGGGCCAAGATACCCACTGTCTGTAACTTCTCCTTCTAGCTGAACATCAAGGCTCACTCCAGTGGAGCGGTTGCTGCATCCGCTACCTGCTTCAAGGGTAGATGAGTTAGCACAGCAACAGTGTAGAACAGATGAGCAGTAGAGTAGTTTTGGACTTAGCTGCTGAGTAGGATGTTTGCTTCAGGAGAACAGTTGTGAGCTGCTGCTCGACCAAGGCAGCTGAAATGGCTCTTCCGTGTGTGTCTTGGAGAGAATGGTGTTGGCTGGTCATGGGCAGTGGGAGTCATACTGGCTCACTCTATGACCATAATCCACATGAACCGTGTGATCATTTCTGTTGTTCACGAGTACCCAGTACCTTGTTCCTGCCTTAACCTGAAGGAGCTGGAATTGCTGCATGGCTTTGCAAAACGGGCACTTTGCTCTAGACTAAGATAAAACAAGGTCTTGGAGCACACCATCTTAGCCGTAGTGGCTGCCTCGTGTGTCTGCTTGCACTCAGGGGTGAAATGGGCTGTAACTAACTCCTCTTTGGACAGGCACTGTGCTTCTAGGCACAGCTGACATTTGCCTCAGAGCAGCTATGACACATTTGATGCATTTTGTGTCCCTTCATTGCCCAGCAGTACAGAACCCCACTTGTCTTGGGAAGGCATTCCCTCTTCCAGAACGCAGCAGACAGCATGATTGATGTTTGCAAGGATTAGAGATAAGGAGCTCAGGGCAGGTGCTGCGGTGCTTTGGAACGTGGATTAAAAAGTTGAGGCAAAACTTTTTTTCTTGCCTTTACATCATTGCTAGCAAATTAATGTGATGAGGACCACTCTGTGATACTGGTGTCCACTGCCATGTTCTGTACTCTGAAATTAGCTTTTTCTACAGAGTGGGCTAAAGGGAATGCTTTGGAATGGGGCATGATCAGTGCTCACCCAGAATCATGCCTAGTACTGTCTGGGGGATGGGCAGCTGGCACAGACTGAGAGCGAGTGATGGATGGCTCTGCTAGAAACTTCCTAGAACTGGGAGATTTAATTCCCATGCCCAGGATAATTTTCTAGGGTAGATGTAATCTAAAAGCAGTCCTGAGAAGGTTTCTATGACTTCATTTCTTTATAATTACTAGGCTTTAATAAGCATCACAGTTGGCTTCTGCTCTGATTAAACACTCTAAATTCTCTATTTTTAGAAGAATTCGGGATGGTGGGATTGGAAAAGCTACATGTGGGCAGCTTTAGAGCAAACAAATTTTGTTCTGAATACTAAGCTGTGGGGAAATTCCAAGTTAATTAAAGCGCTAGTTACAATTTTTATTTATTTGATCAAGTATCCTGTCTACTGGAATAAGAAACTTCTGATGCTTTTCCTTTGCAAGTCTTTTTCTGTAATGATGAATTCAGTTTGTGTTTAATGTGGGTATTTTTTAAGGGCATGTCCCAGTGCATAGGATACTCAAAGCAAACTCAAAGCACTGACATTTCAGGAAGGGTTGAAACTAAGACTGCTGTGAATGTAAAGTTTGCTGTCACTGTGTGTTCTGAACAGTGCCTGAACAGTCAAGGAAGTAATGTCTGAGCATTGAAAAGTTGGGTTCTTGTTTGAGAAATGAGTATAAGATCCTAAAGCGTAATTATGCCACACAAAGGTGCTTGCTTTTCCTTAGGTGTCGTGGGGAAGGAGCGTGTGCTTGTGCTTGTACATGTTTTAGTACGATTTTGATACTGTTAGTAGTAGGAAGGTTATGTGAACATTGAGATATGTGGAGTTCTCGCTGGAATAAACCCAAGTGCAGTGGAAATGTGCTCCTAGTTTAGGGGAGAAAAGTGCATTGTTAACATTCTGCAATAGAGTTAAAAGCTGAAGCTTTACACTTGTCCAAACACTTCATATGTAATGTAGTAATAATTGGGAAGAGTGTCGACCGGTCACCAGTTGTATGTTGCTGTGGTCTGTCCTCTAGCCTTTTGCAGAGCTGGTTATGAAAAAAGGAAAAGATATTTTCCTTGGTAGTGCCAATGGAATGATGTATTTCTCATTTGTTTGTTCTAAATAGGAGTTTGGAAAATTTGAGAAATATCATTCCCTCAGGCAAGGCTTATTACTTCAAAAAATACCAGTGATTTGTATGGAAGAGGAGTTTTTGAGTCTTTTTGATACGGAAAAAATAAATATGAATGGTCAAAAGAAGACTAGGGAAGGTGTGGGCCCCCCCAGGAAGGAAACAGGTGATATGGTCACAAGTGACATGGAAAAGGCTGAGGTTCTCAATGACTTCTTGACCTCAGTCTTCCCTGCAAAGGCCTCCAGCCACACTCCTGGAGTCATGGAAGATAGTGTCAGGGACTGGAAGGAAGAACTGCCCATCATAAGTGAAGATCAGGTTCGTGATCACCTGAAGAACCGGAAAGTGTTTAAGTCCATGGGACCAGACGGGATACACCCACTGGTCCTGAGAGAACTGGCAGATGAGGGTGCTAAACCCCTCTCTATTCTATTCCAAAAGTCATGGCAGTCTGGCGAAGTCTCCACTGACTGGAAAAGGGGAAACATCACTCCTATTTTCAAAAAGGGCACGAAAGAGGAGCCAGGGAACTACAGACCAGTCAGTCTCACCTCTGTGCCCAGTAAGATCATGGAGCAGATCCTCCTGGAGGC
>JAOXOE010000256.1:55772281-55782415 GCA_028565055.1 Phoeniculus purpureus
GGGGGGGGTTATGTGGGGTGAATTCTTTGTGTGAGGTTTTTGTATGGAGTGAATTAACTGTGTCTTGTTTCCCCAAATAGAGTCAGTTTTCATTTTGCCTGAAATTTATGGGTGGTTCTTTTGAATCTTGTTAGTTGAGTCTTATTCACAAGGTAAGAATGCCCATAATAATAAGGGCATAGTAATTCTGCTGCCCAAATAATTTAGTCTCTTCTGGTAGTAAAAGATTGCTTATTTAGCTCTCATACTGTACTTTCATCAGTAGGTACAAAGTATTTTCCTTATCTTTACTTGGGGGTTAATTGAGGCACAACAGGGGACATGAAAATGGCATTAACTGGTCTTTGGAGAGCCTACAGAGAATAATAATAAGAGTAAATAACGTCAAATCTAACACAGACATGCTGATGAAAATGAATCCATCTGTTTACTTTTGTATTCTCCTCCTGTAGTGCAATAGCCTTGTGCTGCTTTGTCTAGCATGAGCAATTCTTTTTGTGCTGCGATGACAGGCCAGACTGCTTCTGTATTACGTACTCTTTGTGTAAGTTTACAAAAACGTTTGCCTCCTTGGGATATTTGAACATAAGTCTTCTTGATGGTAGTTTTGGTATTGGTTTAGATTTTATTAGGGCAGGGTTACATCCAGAATTAGACTACATTGCAGACTACAATCTTTTCGTAAGACTTACCAAAAGCTTTGCTTCTGAAAAGCATCTGAGGTAACATCTTTGTTTAAAATTGGCTTCTTAGTGCAATTGTTCAGTTTTTGTCCCATCATTCGCCTAATTAAAGCATCATCCGTGTTTGGAAACAACTGTTTTGTGATTCCTGAAAAATAGAGACCGTATAGGTGAATCTTCCCAGTCAGATATAACAATCAAATCAAACAGCAGATGTGTGATCTGAAATTTATTTCTTGCATCTTCCAAATTCCCAGCTAGTTCAGCTTCAGCTCTAGCTACTTCCCTGGCCTCACACACTGCTTCACAGATTTTGCTGTGCCAGCTCATGCCTTTCTATGTGCCTGCCATATTGCCGTGCCCGCTCTTGGCACACTCAGGGGGAACTCCGAGGCCACATGGGCTTCTTGCAGTGAGTGACTGTGTTGGCTCATCCTCTCCCTTTTTCCATTCTTGATCAGAGAGTCCTTCAGCTGTCCTCATGCCTCTGAATCTTACAGGTTTTGTCAATTCATTTTCATTTGCAGGTAATGACTCTTTCCCTAAAATTTTCCCTTCTGAGTTGCCTGACTAACATCTTTTAATGCAATACTAACTAATTAATGCATGGCTTCATATCAGAGATGCGCCTCCTGTTTCATTTTGTCAACTTCCCTTCCCTTGGTTTTTCCCCCCTTTTAATTTAATTGTGAAGTATTACAGTTTCTGTCTTCCTTAAATAATCTTATCTGCTAACTCACTTTCTACAACCCTAGAACTCCCAGGCTTCCTTATTTTCTTTTCTTTTCTATAATGCAGACATTTTTCTATTTGGATTCAGGAGTGTTTTCATTTCCCTTAACAGACTTCTTTGACTTCTCTATAGACTGCTCTTTGTCCCTGAATTCTCCACAGTGTACTGTACTCAATGTCCTGATTATCTTCTCTGCTTCCCTTTCCAGTTTTACCCAGTCCCTTTGCCAGAATTCACCTTTAGAAAAGTCACTAGTAGCTCTTAGAATCATAGAATCTCTTAGTTTGGAAAAAGATCGTTAAGGTCATTGAGTTCAACTGTTTTTCTCAAGCTGTAAAATCTTTCTTCCTCATGTCATTCTGAAATTATCTCATTTTACTGTTGATAAATATACTTTCACCATCTTAACCATTTTCTTTTTCTTGACTTTGGGCCTTTCTTTCTACCTAAGTTCTTAAGGAAAAGAAGTTCCTGAAGCTGAGAGCTTTTGAAACTGCTGGCCAATTTAAAAAAAACTGGACCAAGATACAGGAACTGGAGCTAAGCTAGCAAAGGAACTGAGACAACTGGGGAAGCCCAGAATGGCAGTGCAAGACAGATGCTAGTACAGGACTTTAGAATATATTATTCAAGTATTTGGCTGTAGGCGTGGAGCCAATAAAGATGAAACTTCAGGTGCTCACAGAATACTGTCTTATTTAAAGCTGCTACTTCCATCTCGACTGATTTTCCTATACCTTAAACCTCATCATAAATCAAATTTTATTTGCTTCTCTGATCCCTGTCTTCAATACTCTTTGTCTCATTTTGCCTTCAGCGCTATTGAAAATGTCAGAATTCATAACAGTAGCTAACATCCGAGCACAGCAGACAGAATATTAAACTTGATCCAAGTGTGTCCTCCCTTTACCTTCCCTTATCTAATATCGACATGCCACAAGTTTGACTGTTGTAGATAAACTTTTCAAAGGCTAAAAAAATTGACAATACCACTGTGCCTAGTAGCCACTTAACTAAGCCCCACAAAATTCACCCCCCAGGCATACCAGTATTGAACATTTCACTGACAGCATTTGTAACAGGTGGTTTAAAAACATAGGAGGCCAAACAAGGAGATAGAGAGCGGCACATCACCTGAGCACAGCGGCTGTTAAATACTACAGCCCCACCCTCATAGAAAGCATTTAGTCAAGTCAGTGCCACATGGAGGAATGTCAACAAGCCATCACCTATGATTTCCTGAACTTCATTCTGATTCATAGCTGGTTTTGCCGCTTTATCCTTTGAAGAAGAGGACTTTGCACCTGTCAGGCTGTGTGTAGCCATGTATTCATGTGTATAAAGTGCTTGCATCAAGTCATTTATAAACTTTTGAGGTTTGCTCTTGTTACAAAGTGCAATCTGCCACTTTTCGATCTTGAACTGGAAAACAAAATTGGTCATAGGCATAACTGTTGCAGCTCTCTAGAAACATTAGACAGCATCCCCTCTGAAACGTCTTTGCAATGTTCTTCTTTTAAAACAGCATTTTCAAAAGCAATCTCTGCAAACTCTGTGTTTGAGGTCAGTGCTAAAATCACATGCCACACACAAACATTTAGAGCTATACCTGCAGGTTGTTTTTTCATTCCAGAAGCAAGGGGGGCATACTAAGGACCACATCCAGCCTAGCTAACACTTCACCAAGCCATCCTTGTGACTCACTAGTGGAGAAAGAACATGTTCAGACACATCTGAGTCTTTCTGCTTGCACTCTGTGCAGGCTGGCTGTGGTCCAGTTCTGGCATGGATTCTGTACAGCCTCAGGAGCATGGCACTATCCCCGAGTTAATATTCCTGTCTCTGAGCAGACATGCCCTAAGAACTGTGACATCTGGTCCTGGGCTTTGAGAGCAACTTCTACACAAAGCACTTGTAATGCTTAAGTATTTGAACTCTCCTAATGGGCAGTTTTGAGCTACCTCTATGAAGAAAGGCTAGGTCACTTGGAAAAGTAGGTCCTTTGATTTCTTTGGAGATGTTGAATCAAATTTTGTGTATTGCAATATTCAGTCAAAATGCCCTAGCTTGATTATTCTTAATACATTTCTTTAGGACCCCATGACAACACAGGAGAATGATTTCCACTGACTGGCATGACTCAGTGCATAAGAATGTTTATGTTAATTGTGACTGCAGAAGCTAGAAATACTCTTTTGTTGTGTTTAAAATTTTCAGGTACAGCCTCTGTGCATTGGATTTCTTAACAGAATAGGGGAATATCTTTACTCAGTATATTGTTCTGTGTATTTCTGCTTAACTGCTGGCTAGTGTCTGAAACAAGAGCAGAACCATACCACTCTCCATTTATTTATTAACAGTTTAAACAGACTGATAGCATTTGTCTTCTATGATCTCTGGAACACTCTAATTCCCTTTGGCATCTAAAACAATAGGCTGGAAGTTATCACTGGGTCTCAGTATTTTCTTCATACATCCACATTCTACCCATAGTCACAGATCGTAGAATTGGTTAGGTTGGAAAAGACCTTGAAGATGAAGTCCAAATGCCCAAAGCGACCAAGATCAAAGCAAGTTTGAAAGCGGACCAGTTCATTGAATTAAGTTTAGTGGAAAGAGCCTTTTGCACAAAGGAGCATAGTAGTCACATCCCGAACTGAATGATGGTAAAATGAGTGCTATCAATTCTTATTGTTTTATATTGGTTACACTAAAGTTTGTACTGTGTAAAGTTTTCATTTTTATGCCACAAATTGCATTTTAACTGACCTGCTTTTCAGTCTGTTGCTCCTCATCTTCCACATTCAGAGTTATCGGTGAGCTGGAGTTACTGTGCATAGCTGCATAGGAATCTGCTAACAGATTGTTAGATGCTTTCCAAACAGCTTGTGAATGCAGGCTGGATGTTGATGATGCCACTCCTCCCTTAAGCAGTGCTTCAGCCATCCCTACGAGTTCCTCAAAGTGGGTAACTGCCTGGGGTAACACTGAAATCAATGCAAAGTGAGGGGTAAAACAGTAATTGAAGCTTTCATAAGCATGTCTGGTTTTGCAGTTGGATTTCTGTCATAATGAGTCAAAATAATCAGCAAAGATGTTTTAGCATACTTCTGTCCTATTCTCTCAAAGGTTTTCCTCCCATTCTGCTGTCCCCACCCGTAAATATCTGGCTTCTCTTGGTAGAATAGAATAGACCAGTTGTCTGCAAGGGTAAGAGAGACCATTAGTTTATGCCCATCATGGCACTAAGCAGGTTATTCCTCTTTCCTTTTGGCTATTGTAAAATCTTTACAAGTCTGTAAAGCAACTGAGTATGGGTAAGTAATGCTAGGTCTGAGGTTTTTATTTTGATTCAAAGCAGTTATATAGACTTTTGTCTTCCTTTTTAATCCATCAATAATATCATTAATATATAGTATTATAATTCAGTTATCTCATAATAATAGCATTTGCTGTAAGTTGTGTTTATTTTCAAACATAAACTTATTGAGTCTAATTATAAATAATCTGTTCAGAACAAAAAGGACACAAAGAATGAAGACTCAGCAATATACAGAAGATACTGTAAAAGACTAATAGAAGAGATGCAGGGGACCCAAATGTGCCAGAAAAATTGTCAGACACTAACCAAATGTATACAAACAATACTCAGAAAGGTAGAGGTGAATGTCTGAAACAAAGATGAATAACATATGGAATGGAATCTGGTGGCAATGGAACTGGATAAGCACTTGCAAAATCATATGACAAATAAAAAGAGGTACTAAGCTGTCTAGGGATGGTCTGATATATCTGACAAGAGAATGAGCGAATCCTCTCGTAACCTTGTTCATTGACTTTTGATTCAGTCTTGGCTGTGCCGGGATATGGGCAAGTAAGAGGGGCTTCAGAGATAATCACTAAGTGATGAAGTTCATTTAGAAAATAATCACTAAGTTCATTTAGAAAATAACAAAATGGTTCCCCTCTGTGGAAGATCAACATTTATTGCACCTCGAACTAAGATTATAAGTAAAAAGGAAGTACCAACGTAACTAAAAATGAAATAATGCCAGAATAAAGAAAATTTCAGCAGGTCAAGAAAGACTAGTGAAAAATGTTGGTCACTGGAGTGTTTGAGCTTAGCTGATGGTTATGCAGAGCATACAGAAAAGTTCTTGGGCAACACCAGAGAGATTTAGACCGAGTTTCTCCATTTCTTACCCTGTGCTTACGTGGCCTACTCCTAAGACAATTTTTGCTAAAATTCTACTAGATTTAAATGTCATGCATCAAAGAGTTTGATACTAATGGTAGGCCTTGATCATGCCAGATGCTTGGGCATCTCATCCAAAAGGTCTCTTATTAATCAAGCTTTTCACGACCTTCTGGCTGTCCTCTTCATCAACGTACTTCCCTTGACTTACCTTGAAGCATCACCAGGGACTGCCTGAGGCGGCAGTTTTCTCTCAAGGTCTCTGTCAGCTTCCTTTTAAGACTTTTTATTTTGGCACACAGTTCTACCTTAGACAGTTGAAATAAAGGTTCTTCATCATCACTGCTGCTTTCACTGTACAGAAAGTTGCTCCCTGAATACGGTTCTCTCTGAAAAAAACCAAACCCATGCTATCTAAAGCAACAGCACTATAAAATTAAACAGCGCAACCTCGGGCTAAATCAGCATATTCTCTTTGTGCACAGAACGTATAAACAGAGTCGGTGCATTTCAGTAATAGCTGTTACTGGACACAGCCAGTACCACTCCTGTTCAAGTAAAAAATGAGCTATAGCTGTTAGGTGTGTCCTTCTCTGTCCTCCATTCACCAGTTTTCTAAGGTAGTGTCTTTTTAGAACCATTAACTCCACTAAAACATAAGCATTATGATCCCCGTAACAAATACATTTCGGTTTGCTTTTGCTTAATACATTCTAATTTCTGGAGATGAAATGTTTACCTGTTTGGTACTTAAAGATGTTTCAAGTTGACTCAGGATGTTGGCAGAAGCAGATTCCTGCAGTGATTTCTTTCTTTTTATATGCTTCCTCATCTTCCCCTGTAAGCAAGAGCATGATAGTGCCTTTGCATTCTCACAGAGACTTTCATTAGACTGTCTCATACCACAAACTTCTATTCACCATACACTTGATATTCTTGACTACTGGTTTGGAAAAATAGGTTTCAGAATTTTTATTATGCTTGATGGTTTTTCCCTCCACACTTTGTCACTGCAGATCTCAGCACAATGCAAAGCTCGGGAAACCTGGTCCCTTCCCTTTCTTACGCAGCGGTCAGATTTCCGATTGGCCTAATTACTCTGACTGGTTGTTGGCCTAATTAGTAACTGGCCTAGTTACTCTAACTGGTTATTGTGCTGAGGTGCCATGTGAAGACTGCCTGTAGTCCCACCTTTACTCTGTGTGTTTTGTTCATTCTATTGTGAATATCAGTGTCAGGCACATAAGGACAGAAAGTTACCTGGGTTTTGTGCAGGTCACTGTCCTCACTTTCTGAGAATATCATCTCAATCCTCTTTCTTTTGTCTTTTCGGAGGACTTGCATTTTTGTAATTTCATCTGCTCGTAATATTTTTTGCATCATTTCCACCAGTTCTTGGGGGTCATCTGAAGAGCCATATGGAGAGAAAAGGCCAAAGCACAGAAAATCAGGTAGCAATGCCTTACAGCTAGATGAAAACTTCATATCAGACAAATGCTCTGGAGCTGTACTCACCGCTCATGTACACAACTTTCACCAGGTGCTTCTCTGTCTTTCTTTCTCCCACAGGCCAGTTTACTAGCACATGCTCATTTGGTTTCAGAAGACTCTCTAGCTCAGTGTCATCACTGGGAAGGTCCTGTATCCACAAAGTCTCTCCAATTTGCAGGGAATTATCATTTACAAAATCAAACAGTGTGAATTTTTTCATTGTTAAGTGGTTTTCTGGTCACACAGACACTGCCTGCAGGATGCCACATGAAAAATAGTTAACATGTCATGTCAAAGGAATGCTACAAGAATAAAAAGTCCTAAACAGCCCTCCTATTGGTAATTACCCTACATGAAATTGTCCTGGGTAAGGAAGTGAAAACTAGACAAGAAGTGTGTTATACCTTTCCTGAAAGATGGGATGTGGTCTGATTTACATGTTCGTCAGACAGTTGCCTCCAGAACTTCTCAGCTTTGATTCACAGAGCCCTAAGCACCTGTATTATGAACATACCTAGTCTGTCTCCTGACTGGGATCTCATTTACTGCTACATTTGCTCCAACAAAAGCGTTCAGTTCAGCCTCTGATTAAAAGATACCACTTTCTCTAGAATGAAAGAACATATTAGCTGTATGTGCTATTAAGAGGAATCTGTGACTTCCAGGTCTGTATTAATCATCTCATGGGCAGCAGGATGTACAGTTGCAACCACAGAAGGCCAATCCAGAACAACCCAGAACAAGTGACTAGGTGAGGGATGACACATTCTGGCAGTGGAAAACTCGACGTACAAAAGAAATGACAGACTGAGGGCTGGAAGAGAACTGGGCTGTTTCGTGAAGAATAACACAACAAGAAGAACCCAACCCTAAATACACAGCTAAATCCTTTGCTTACATAAACCAGTATTTTTAAAGCAAAGGGACATTTCTGAGCTTTTAAAGCATTGAAGTTCTACACTGGGAGAAGGAAAGATGTCATACTTTGTGCTTTAGTTTTCTAGTTATGCTGATATGCCTTACTTGGAAGTCTGAAAAGTAATGTACCTTATTAACCTCTGCTGGAAATACAACGTTCATTTAATTGTTCCATGATACTCAGAGACTTTGCTTTCTACTTTAAAATCATTAAATCAGATAAAACCCAATAAATAAAAAACACGATTTGATCAAACCTTGATCTCTTTTCCAAGTAACATATGGTTTAGCCTGTAAGTTTGTAGAGGTAAAGTTCTTTTACAGAGATGAAAACTCATGAATTCCCAGATGTGACAGCATGATTCGTGATTTACTTGGCCTCAATCAGTTGGAAGCAAATCTAATGCCTCATGCAGAGGCTGTCAGAAAGGTAACTCGGAGCTAGGAAAGGAGAATTCTGTGAGGCTATAATGTCAAAAAGAAGAAATCTTGCTCCAAGGAGCTATGTCAGTTTGTTTGCAGAATCCCAGCTCCCACTATTCATCGTGTCTGTGTTATGCCTCAACAGAGCTGGCTTTTCACACGAGTGAACTTGTAGATTGGCAGAAAAAAGCTACCCTCTTATCAACAAGTTTGCTTGTGCAGTGAGGCACACGGCGCAAGAAATGGCCATTAACAACAATATTAAATCATGCTACTGCTCAGAACACTTCGACTGCAATAGCAGTAGAGTTGTTAAGGACTGTCCTGCTGAAGAAAGGAGACAGCAAGAACTCGGATTAATTTTCTTCAAGAGAGGTATAAAGGCCAGGAAACATCCATCCCATGTAGATCCTGAAGAAGCAGCAGCATGAATATCTACATCTAGCATGAATCACTGCAGCCCTCATTCTGCCACCAAGCCAGCCAAAGGGATTCTCATACCAGAGACAGAGATCCTTCAAATGAGAAAACATATAGGCAAAGTAGAACCCAACAGAAGGGAACTTCCACTACAGACCTCACAAGAGATAGGTGAGGCCCAAATTGAAGCAGCATGTTTGTCTGAACAACAACATACCAGGTTTAAAAGAGCTGTTGTGTACAGTCACATCAGGCATGTCTATTCTCTTTTATCTCTCATGCTTCTGAGTATCTGCCTCAGCTTAGCACTTCTCACCTAGCACAAAGACGTTAACTTTTGCCTTTGACCAGTGTAACACAGCAGTCCTCCTCACCCAGTTCTTTGATTCTCAGCTGAAGGACTTTGAGCTTTCCCCTCTCTAGCCCTTGGCAGTTGCAAGCTACTTCCTTTCCATCCTAAAAGCCCAGGTTAAGATCAACAGCAGAACAGCATCAAAGCTAGGGCTGCCAGTCTGCTAAGACTAACTGGTAGTTGACTGACTTCTGTTTTTTAATGTTTCCCCGTAGTCCTCTAACAGCCTGTATGTTGTCCCTCGTTTTGTATTGAGACAAATATTCTCTGAGCCATGGGACAGTCCTGTGGTTTGCACTTCTGCAGGATTAGCAAGACAGCCCAGGATTTCTAGGGGCACCCTGAGTATACAAGCTATTCATAGCACAGAGGGTAGGTGAGGATTCCCCATGGTGCTGGTGCTGTTCACATACACACTGTACCAACACTGGTCATCAGGAGCAAGTCCAATAGCTTTTGGAAGGTACTGCACTTGTGTATATGCTACACAGCTTAATGACGTGGACTTCTGCATATCCATAGAATCATTAGGGATTGGAAGGGACCTCGAAAGATCATCCAGTCCAATCCCCTGCCACAGCAGGATCACCCAGACCAAGTCACACAGGAACACATCCACATTGTTTTCTAGACACTCTAAGCAGCTGCAACACAGGCTTTAAGACGAAAGTACCTTCTCCACCGTACGTCACTATAGAATCATAGAATCAGTCAGGGCTGGAAGGGACCACAGGATCATCCAGTTCCAACCCGCCTGCCATGGGCAGGGGCATCCCACCCTAGGTCAGGCTGGCCAGAGCCTCATCCAGGGATGGGGCCTCAACCACCTACCTGGGCAACCAATTCCAGGCTCTCACCACTCTCACAGTGAAGAATTTCCTCCTCACATCCAGTCTAAATCTACCCAGCTCCAGCTTTG
>JAOXOE010000256.1:55792410-55826138 GCA_028565055.1 Phoeniculus purpureus
CAGTGAGGGTGACAGAGCACTGGAACAGGCTGCCCAGAGGGGTTGTGGAGTCTCCTTCTCTGGAGACATTTAAAACCCACCTGGATATGTTCTTGTGCAATTTGGTCTAGGTGTTCCTGCTGTGGTAGGGAGATTGGACTAGATGATCTTTTGAGGTCACTCCCAATCCCTAATGTTCCGTGATTATGTGAAAATATGGTATGTTAGCTACGGAGAGTAGAAGAACCGAGAATAAAGTTCAAACTCTGACTGTTGCTAATGGCATACAGTCAGATCCACAGCGATACCTAAGATTGTCCTCTACTTCTTGGACCTGCTTTCTCTTTCTTCTCATCCAGCAGCTCAGTGTTTTTGCCTTTCCACCTATTTCTGGGGCTGACTTTACCTCTCTACTCCCTTTTACCCAGGGCAAAACTGCCATTAACTCTGCAGGTAGCCAGCAAACAGCTGAAGCCCTTTCTACTTCATAGGTCAGATGCCTTTATCACTGCAGACCTCCTTCAGAACTGGGACCTCCTATATGCACTGTCTCCCTCCTCAGGAGAACCTGAGCAATTTACAGTACTTCCAGTACTAGACTACTATATTGGACATTCAACATCAATATTTAACTGAATCAGTTCTGGGAATATGTAGATCCAGCAGTCAGTTCTATCTCTGTCCTTGTACAAACTATTTATAGATTTCTTTAAACTTTATTTCCATCAGATGGAAAGGCAGAGTGAAGCCTTTAAACAACAAATTATTTTCAAAATGCACTGTAGTCTGTCACGAAAAAACATCTACGCAGTACAACCACCATCACTACGCACAACAGCAGAAGGAAGAAAACCATTTCAAGTAAAGTAAGATATTATCACACAGCAGTGCTGCTGATTCAGACTTTGTGCATAAACTTACAGCTCTTCTAGGAGACCAGTGCGTTCTGTTACTCTACAATACCTAATTACTATTCAGTCTGCTGGCATACTTCAAGGTAGAAAATTACTTTGTATTTAGAACCCTGCCAGTGTTCCTAATTACTCAAGGTTGCCCAGCACATTTGAGGAGTATTCCTACAAGGTCACTTGCTGTCAAACTGATAGCAAGTTTAGTTTCTGTATAGTCTCCAATTAATAGTCCTCTTAAACACAAAAGTAAAAACTAACAGACCTTCCTGTTGCTTTGTTTCTTTTAAGCTCCTCTCCTCTGTTAGTTTGAGATCTTCATCTTCTTCATTATCTGAACCTTAAATGCACAAATGAAACACAAATTAGACATTGCTTCTAATAAACGTAACAGTTCACTCTTCCATTTCTCTGTTAAAACACTGCAGCTTGGATGTGAACACATTATGATATGAAAATCAAGATTAACACACCTTATAGTGGTAACCGACGAAAGTAACGCAAGAGACACATTTTTCAGCCACCTTTTTCCCTTTCTCCCCTTCTCCCCAAAAATCTAGCAATTCAGCACATGCCGTTCAAATCTCACACAAGAAAACAGCTGATACACTTAGCTCAACCTGCTAATTCAGCACAGCCAAGCTCTGCCAAAACTCTATTTTTCCCTTTCTAAAGGATGTTCTTCATGAGGCTGGCACCTCATGGCTTCAGAATGACAAGTCAGTTTTGAAGTGTTGAACAGATTTGGTGTACCCAAGGTTTTATGGTGTCTGTTTTTTTCCAGTAAACAGCAGGTTAAAACAAACATGTCAGTGAGTCACATTATGTAGTCATTCTCCAGCTACTGGCAATTGCTATTTTGGGAGATGGTCTCTGTAATGAGGTCTTGGAGTATTTGCAATCAGCTAGGTCTTCTATGGTCATACAAACAGAAGCACTTTTCTTAAAATCATCACACATCACCAGTGTGCTTTGCATCGCTTTACCCACAAAGAGCATTCCCACATGAACATCTGATTTACCAACAGTCTGACTTCTGGCATTTTGAAAGACTCCTCTCAGGTATTCAAAGTGACAGGCGAATGTCCTAAAATTTATTGTCAAAGCTCAGCCACATATACCTTGTTTGAACACTGCTCACTCTTGATTTCAAGAACGTGAGGTCCAACAGCTGGTATCAAACAGATATTAAGAACCCCCAATGATGTCTGAAATAGATGCATATGCACTGCAGTTCAGATGGGCTTTCTCTAGCCACTTAGCAGACTGACTGATCCTTTTTGGAGATACCTACTGTCTCTGAGCCAAAGGCACACTGTTTTACATCAACTTCCAGAGCAAGCAGCACACAAGAAACAGAAATACACAACCCCCCCCAAACATTCTGATAATGGTTTATGAAAGGGAGGAAAAAGTACAAAGAGAAGGCATTGCATTGGTGGCTTCTGCATTACTAACTTTTTAATCCTCCAGCCCAGAAGACAACTCCGAGTGCTTTAAAGTTTTGTACCTGTTCAAGGTTTAGCAGTTGATGCAATCAATCCTTAACTCCTCTCTCAATGTGAGTATAATGGAAAAACAGTCCTTTCGAGGAGTAAGGTACATGAAGGTCTCTGGTTTGCTACTAGTTCAAACTCAAATGCATCAAAAGCACTTACGTTCCAGGGTTTTTTTAAGGTAACATGACAGAAGATCATAGAATCATTAGGGATTGGAAGGGACCCCTGAAAGATCATCTAGTCCAATCCCCCGATGCTGGCAAACAAGCAAGAAAATACTCTTCTGAGTGGCACCTGCATCAAACGTGAAACAACAGAGGCCAGGAGTAGCCAGAAATGTGGGAAGTTCTGTCAGGTATAACTGAAAGCAGTCAGCATTTCCTGGAAGTGACAGCAGAGCCAGTTAGCACTCAGCACAGAGGGAGCCATGCTGGCAACCCACTGACATGCTATGAGAGGACAGCACTTCTTTGGCTTCCCCGACCCAGGCCACAGGCTAAACTGACACTCATTTTCACAAGACAGCAGACAGACAGCTAAATTGACTTCACTGTCACACAAGATAGTTGTCAATGCTAAAATTCTATGAACAGGATTTGCTGATAGAACCATTTTAGTTCATAAATGAAGTCTAGGATTCATCTTATGTATTAGCGTAGGGCTCTGCTTGCCGAAGTGTTTTGCTAGTTACAGCACCTTAATTACAGCACTGGGGTGCACACTCGTACTGGAACAGAGGTGTTTGCAAATGGGCATGCAAAACATTTAAACATTATTTAAAACAAGCTGCCTGCCTCATAATTTATCATGGCACCTGATATGCAGTAACTACATGCTACTAAATAGATAGAGCAGGCTTGCTTAAAGCACAGTTGAAGACAACAGCATTTCTACCATCACAAACCATGAAACCTGAAAACAAGTACTAGTGATGATCTGGTAGTTTGAGGAGAAAAACTGTAGTCAAATATGGTTGTGAAGCATGATGAAGTCTCTTGAGCTATGCCTTGCCTTCAATGGTTATTATCTGCAAGACTTTTCTCCCCTTTACCTAACTGTATTAATGCATATTCAGCTCCCCATGAAGGCAGTTGAAGGATTCTCTAAAAAGTTTTTGAGTTAGTGAAAGCTAATTCATTAAAGAGGTCATCAAGAAGCCAGATCTTATTTAGGAGCTTTTCATACAAAGCCTTTTCAGTGTATCAAATCATACCGAGGCTCTCCTTATTCAAACTCAAAACGACAGTTATGCTTGTTCTCAGTGTACTCCTACCCTCCCCAAACCTACATGGAGCAAAGACTAAATGCACAAAAGCGGTAAAAGTGGGAACTTCAAGACGTTCTGACCTGACTCTATGCGAACCAGGAGTAAGACTGCCAACAGTCAGAAGAGAAGCTGTCTGCAGGCAAAGAAATGCTCCAGCAGTAATAGGGCAGGAACTCAGCTTCCGTGAGAACAGAATAGACGCACTTTCAAGTCAGCAGACAACTCTGCTTTTCCACGTGGGACACAATATTGTGTTTGATCAGATGTTGCTCACACAGTACTGTGTCTGCACGCTCCGAGTTAACTGAGCTTTCACGGAGCTCTTGGATGCCTGTTAAGAAATGCAAGTACTGCAGAATGACTGCATTTGGAAGGGACCTCTGCAGGTCATACTGCTCAGCCCTTCTGCTCAAGCAAGATCGCCTAAGAACAAGATGCCCTGGATTATGTCACAGAACCATGGGAACACAGAAAGCCTTGTGCTTGAAGGGACCCTCAAACATATCTAGTTCCAGTCCCCTGCCATGAGCAGGGACACCTCTCATCTGACCAGGTTGTCCAGAGCCCCATCTATCCTGGCATTGAACACTTCCTGGGATGAAGCAGCCCACAACCTCCCTGGATCACAACAAGTTCCAGTGCCTCAGCATCTCAGAGTGATAAATTTCTTCCTAAGATCTCATCTAAATCGTCCCTCTTTTTGCTTGAAACCATCTCCCTTGTCCTAACATGAGAATCCCTCTTAAAAGAAGTCCCTCCAGTTTTCCTGTAGCCCCCTTCATGTACTGGAAGGCTGCTATGAAGATCTTACTGGGGCCTTCTCTACACTCTGCACCCTCAAATCCTTCTGCTTGTCTTCACAGGAGAGGTGCTCCAGCCTTGTGATCATCCCTGTGACCTCCTCTGGACTTGCTCCAACAGTTCCATGTCCTTTTCATACTGGAGACTCCAGAACTGGTTGCAGCACTGCAGGTGAGGTCTCACAAGAGTGGAATAGAGAATCACCTCCCTTGACCTGCTGATGATGCTTTTTTTGATCCAGCCCAGGTCACAGCTGGCCTTGTAGGCTGCACTCACACACTGCTGGCTCATGTCCACTTCTCATCCACCAACACCCCCATGTTGTCTCCTCAGAGCTCATCTCAATCCAGTCACCACCTAGCATGGATTTATGTTTGGGATTGACTCAACACAAATGCAGGACCTTGCTCTTGGAGTTTGTGTTTGCATAGGCCCAGTTCTCAAGCCTGTCAAGATCCCACTGCACAACTTCCCTTCCATCCAGAGTGTCAACCATTCCACACAGCTTGGTGCCATCAGCAAACTTACTGAGGGGCCACTGCCTATCTCACCAAAGGTGTTTAACAGCACTGGACCCAAAACAGACCTCTGAGGAATTCCACTTGTTACCAATCTCCACTTGGACATCAAGCTCTTGATCACAGGTCTTTAAGTATCACCATCCAGCAAATTCCTTATCCACTGAGTAGTCTACCTGTCAAATCCCTCTCTTTCCGTTTTAGAGACAGAGACAGTGCAGGACAGTGTCAAACGTCCTGAACAAGTCCAGGTAGATGACATCAGTTGCTCTACCCTTATCCATCAGTGCCGTAACCCTGCCATAGAAGGCATAGCGTTGTTTGGCATGATCTGACTTTAGTGAAGCCATGTTGGCTGTCACCAACCACCTGGATCACCTGGTGGATTTTGAATATTACTGAAAAGACACAGCGCTGGGGAGCTCAGAACTTGATGTTTATGGCCTTTCCCTATGCTGAGGGAAAGGATCACCTCCTTCAACCTGTTGGCAACAGTCCTAACGAAGCCCAGGGTACCACTTGCCTTGTCATTCATAAGAGCACGTTGTTGGCTGAGGTTTACCTGGTCTCTAATCCATGGCTGTCAGGATCTCCAGGTCCTTTCCTGCAAAGCTGTTTCACATCTGGTTTGTTCTGGTGGTGTGTATCAGTGCCTGGGGTTGTTTCTCTCCATTGTCAGGACTTGGCACTTGTTGAAATTCATGAGGTTCCCAGCAGCCCATTTCTCCAATCAAGGTTGTTCAGGATGGCAGCACAACTCCCTGGTTTATCAGTTGCCTCCCCCAGTTGTCTGTGACCAGCAAACTACCATCTAGGTCTTTAATGACGACATTCAACAGGATCAGACTCACTATTGGTCCCTGGGGTACCGAGCTGGTTATCTACTTCCAACTGTACTTCATGCCACTAATCACCATGTTCTGTGTCTGGCCATTCAGTCAATATGCAGTCTACCTTGTTTGCTCATCCAGCCCACACTTCATCAGTTCATACTCCTAGTACTACTGGCACATTATGATGATGATGAAGAGTAAATAAGAACATATCCGCTTGGAGAAATCAGGCATGTCCTGTCTCTTGTTATAACCCTTATAACATTCTGTAGCTCCCAACTTCTTCAGGGTCAGAGGAAAAGCAACTGTCCAGCTTCTCAGCCAAGAGATCTTAAGACAGGGTCTCTTTCCTAACAAGCTCTGTTAAATAAGCAAGGAAACACACCGTATCTATTCCCACTGATCACAACTGTCCTTCAGTATTGTCAAATTCTTGCTGGAATAACAACCAACTAAGAAAGCAAAACTTCTGGATGAACACAGAGCTCAGAAAAAATAAACCTATAGATGGGAGCAAATAGAACTTTTTTTTCTTTTACATTTCAGGAGTGTTGCTTTTGGGAGAGATCAGTAAACTTTGATGGAATGCAGGCGCCACCCACTGTCCTGACATCACAGCACAACTTGGCTTTGGATGAGCTGCCCTCATGGCTCAGCATAATTCTCCCCTTATACCTGATCCTCTTCTCCCGCAACCTCCTAGTTACCACTATCCCCTCAGTAAGTTGCTTTACCAGTTCCTCTGTCTCATGAGAGGCTATTTTCCCTTTTCCCAGTCTTAGTCCTCCTTCACCACTCAATTCCTTAACACATCTCCTGACTACTCAGACCTACCACCACTTCTCTCACACCACAATGTACAGTGACATTAGTATCATACTGTTTCTCCAGTCAATGACTCTCTTCTTTTACAGTTGACATTTGAAGTTTTAGAGCTACCTACCTCACCTCAAATATACAAATTATATCTTTATTCAGGATCCTAGTAACGACTTAACCAAGAGCTTAGGATCAGCACCCCATCCTTACCTTCAGTTAGCAATCATGCTCAGTATGTGCGATCATGCTGCCTTTAAAAAAAAAAACCCAACCTGTTCCTTGGCTTCCAGAATCCTTTCTTGACTGCTTCTTTAGTACATACCTGGAGGATCCTCCACACATACTCCTCCTCTATATTTATTGCTCTAATCACCATTTCTTCAGTTCAGCTACTTCCTTCTGTGGGTTCAAAAATATGCAAGACCTCTCTTCCTCCATGTAAACTAGAGCTTCACTTAGTGCCACTCCCTACAGATGCTCATTCAAGTACAGCAGGGCTGAAAAGAAAGCTCTCAAGCCCTCACCTTCCTCCAACTGCATTTTTTCAAAACTGTGGCTAATACCACACTCAGATGTTCATTCAACTGGCATCTTCAACACCCCTCTGAAATTCACAACCAGATTCAACCATGAGGGTATTTTTGTATTATTTGAGTGGCGAGGTCTTTCCAGTTTATGCACATGGCTGTAAGTCTTGTTCAGAGTAATTATCTTTGAGGTCCCAATACATTGCTTTCTCCCTAAGTCACACCTGTACATTCAGAGGTGCACTCAAGAGACACCACTGACATACCAAAGTGAATAGCTTCATCTTGTAGCTAAACACAAGGTGACAACAAGGGTGACTTTCTTATCACTTTGACAGGCTGAGGTCACTGTAATCACAACGTACATAAAGGAACAGATTTTTACTAGAAGAACTATCATTCATTCATTGTGCATCACACTGCAGATGCTCACAACCATTCATATTCAGTCTTTGGACAATGGGGGCTGGGGCTGTGACCTGTCTGCAGTCATTTGCAGTTTATTAACTGAAGGTCTGGACAAAGAGACTGGGGTTGGATGTGGCAGTCATGTGGGACCTCAACATCCATAACACCTGGACTGCTGAGAAGGCAAGCTGTTATTCCCCACATCTTCTGCAAAGTAATTCTTTAACACTTCAGAAATTCTTGTGCAGGCTCAGGTAAAGAAAAGGTTTTTGGGATAGTGGCAGGAAGGGAGCTTCACAGCATTTATCAGAATGAAATAAATTCCTACTCTTCCCAACAAACCCTCATAGAAGGTGCATTCAGTAGTATTTAAACATGCAACTAGCAGATTGAAGACGCAGGCTGAGAACTCCACTGGAGCAGCCTGGAAGCAAACCTTAAGGGGTCAGAACTTACTAGGCAGACAACAATAGGATCTATCACATTGATTTTGACAGTCTCATAAGACACCCTTGTCTCTTGAAAAGAAAAAGAAACACTCAAAACCCCCTTATTATGCTTTATATGCTCCTCTTATTATTAAAAAGTCTGTTTTGCATGAGATCCTTCAATCAAATGAGCTCTTATTTGAACATGACTGCAAGAAACCCAGTTAAGCTAAAGCCATAAATTCATACAAAAATGACTCAACCAAGCAGCTGTGGCATTCCTGTCAGTTAGGATGGCTGTGGAAAAACCCAAACCTAACACCACCTTTGCACTCACTGTCCAGCACTAGTTAAAAGTATAAGCTGTAGCAGCAGTCTTGAGTAGGTATCAGGTGTCAAGACAGTAAAGACAGTAACAGCAGGTTTCTGCATGCTACAAGCTTTTGTTTTTCAATGTATTTAACCAAGACACTGGCCACTCTCCCAGCCCTGTGAAACCACACCATTAATATGCATGACTCTCCTGTTATGCCTTCAGCATCAAAGAAAAAAATCCATTTTTTGCATTTATAAACTCAGCAGAAGAGAGCAAATAAGCATAAACCTCTTGCCTGCTCTTTTCATACCTCAAAGGAAATTTGTGCATCCAGTCCAGCTAAGGTAACATGCAGGTGAGACCTTACAGCAGTGTATGCAGGAACCTGCATTTTTATGTATTTCAAAATGAATGCTTGTACCACAGCTCCCACAGCAATTCTGCTGGTGTGGTAAAATGGTTCCTGAGGTGCAACTGTCAGAGACAGCCACAATCCAAACACAATGCAGCTGCTCACAAGCCAGTGACAGCTCCATGGCTCCATGAAGGTGATTCAACACCAACAGCTATCTTACATTTTTCCAAACAATTTTCTGTGGTAACTCTCAACTTATTTGTCCCTCAAGAATAAGAGCCATAGGCTTGAGCAAGCCTCAAAGCAAGCAGTTCTTGTTTGTATTTCCTTATATCCAACCGTGTTTCTGTAACAGGATGATGTGTTATACCAGTCCACACAACTTTCAGCCCTCTAATACTGGTCTCACCACACTACAGATTGCAAAGGCTTGCTGAAGCTGCAGAGCCACCCAGTGAAGTGTGGTATGCAATGGCTTTGTTTTTTTGAAAAATCCAAAACTTTGTAGACTCTTGATAACAAAATCATCCCAGTAAGCAGCAAACCTAAGTGTATTACGAAAACTTGGTATTCTAACATTCTTTTTTTGTTTTGCATTCTATGATTCTAATACAGGAGCAGCTCTATCTAGGTGCCACTCCCTTCTGACATGGACTGAAGATGGGAACTGATGGCAGCTCAGGACAATTCTGATCCTTGCAAGTGTGCCAGGAAATAGCACCAACCAAAGGATTCACGTGCAATCCCATCACTGTCCTACTCCAAGTATTATTTTGTTTTATAACCATTGCAGGCATAACTCAAGTGATCAGCCACAATGATTAGCCAGCCAGGAGGTTAAAGTGTGGGGTCTCTCCATCATGCCCACCACCATAATGGTAAATTAAATACAAATGTAGTAAGTTTAAAAACCGCCTGAATGTGTTCCTGTGTGACTTGGCCTAGGAGACACTACTGTGGCAGGGGGATTGGACTAGATGATCTTTCTAGGTCCCTTCTAATCCCTAATGATTCTATGAGTCTATGAAAGAACAATGAAACAAGGGTTAGATTAGGAAACGTCTGCAACAAGAGCATTATAAGGAGTATAACTGATGCACAGAAAATAGTTAAATCAAATTCAATCACTTGTGAGGCAGTGAATAATGCAACACTAACAAACCACACAGGCAGGGAGCCAAAGTACCCTTAATACGATAAAACAAGCCGTTCCCCTCTCCTCACCAAATCCCACAACAAATGGTACAAGGAAGGAAGTCCCTGCAGTTAACACTGACTTAGTTAAGTTAGCTGCCTTGAAGTTACTACCGTCTCTCACTTTTGCTCCAATAAACAGGCAATGTTCCCAAAGCCAAATCAGCCACCACATTTAATATAAGAGGTATAGCTATCATTAATCCATCCAGGAATTTCCACACACTCTAGAAAAACATCTCTAGTGGGAATCAATGATTCAATGTGTAGCTTCATGGATAACTGCAGATAAAATTGCTTCCCCCAGAAGCCAAGTGAACTGCACTACTGAAAGAGATAATTCTGTGATTAACTACACCAAGAAATGGTATGGCCACTTCTGCCTAGGAACCACATCTCCATAGTCCAGCTGGAAAATCTAGACCAGTAGATACCTGGGGTGGCCAGAAGACTGTAAACACCCTTTCCGATACAGAAACACAAAAATCAATTCCAGCTCAAACTTTTTTTTTTAGGAAACCATTTTGTTTTCCTAACTCTTCCCCTTTAATCAGTCGATGCCAATCAACCATTCAGTTCTAGCACTCCACCACGGGGTAGCTCTCATACAACTGCATCAAGACTAGCAGTGCAGGTTTCCGAGAACAGTCTGGGTTTTTTTTCTGAAGAGTTAATTCAAAGAAGTAACCCTGAAATACGCACTCAATTCACAAGCCCACAAAAATGCCACTAGGTCAGGAAAAGCAGTAATGTATTTACAGAGGATCATCAGGTCTCCTAGGGAAACTTTACATCAAGATAATTTAAAATACTGAGAAGTCTTAAACAACTGCAGGTACCAGTATAGCTTGGGGACTGAACTGTTGGAGAGCAGTGTAGGAGAAAGGGACCTGGGGGTCCTGGGGGACAGCAGGATGACCGTGAGCCAGCAGCGTCCTCTTGTGGCCAAGAGGGCAAACAGCATCCTGGGATGGATCGGAAGCAGGGGAGGTTAGCACATCAAGAAAGGTTCCTCTCCCCATCTACTCTGCCCTGGTGAGACCACATCTGGAGTATTGCATCCAGTTCTGGGCACCTCAGTTGAAGGAGGACATGAAGCTGCTGGAGGCAATCCAGTGTAGATCAACGAGGAAGATGAAGGAAGTGAAGCACCTCCCTTATGAGGAAAGGCTGAGGCACCTGGGTCTCTTTAGCTTGGAGGAGACTGACAGGTGACCTCATTCATGTCTATAAATATTTGAAGGATGGATGTCAGGAGGATGGAGCCAGGCTCTTACCAATGTAATCTAGTGATAGGACATTGATAGAAGGGCAGTGGGTGTGAGCTGGAACATAGGAGGTTCCGTGTTAATGTGAGAAGGAACTTCTTCACAGTGAGGGTGACAGAGCACTGGAACAGGCTGCCCAGGGGAGTTGTGGAGCCTCCTTCAGTGGAGACGTTTAAAACCCACATAGATGTGTTCCTGTGCGACTTGGTCTAGGTGATCCTGCAGTGGCAGGGGGATTGGAATAGATGATCTTTCGAGGTCCCTTCCAACCCCTAATGATTCTATGATTCATCTCAGCTCCAGTATTCCTTTGCATGCTAACTAGCTAGCTCAAACCTCTCTGTCCTACATAAAACCAGTGTGACCATTTTAGCCTACCACTACTTCACATGTGACACTCTGAAGAACTTAAAATCTTTCATTCCTTTTTTCTTCCAAACATATGCATGAGCCATGTGCCAGGAAGATACCTCTCACGTGACTGGAAGCAGTCAAGAGAACAGAGAGATACTCTGAAATGGTGGTTTAGCAGGGCTACATTCATTTCAGACTCAGAGCAAACCAAGGAAAGCAGATTCAAGTACAAACTGACAAAAAAGCACACTAGAGCTCCAAACAGTTTCTCTTTAAGTAGAATGGAATTTTCAGATTGAAAGCAGTGGATCTACTGCTATAATAAAATAAAGGGAGGACAGTTTGTTATATTGAATAGAAACACTTCATTAAGTTTGGGTTCTAAGCTTGCCCCAAGCTAACTGACTTTCTGATCTTTATTTTTTTGCAATAGTAGTAAAATACAAGAAGCATCAAGCAATAGCTTATGTTACCAGTGGAGATGTTCAATTATTTTATTGTAAAGAATGATCAGTTTACTGGAAAAATGGCAGTTGATGTTTACACTCTACCTTTTGTGGTGTCTGAAATGCTGTTCAGCAAGGCACACATCATGTCTCCATCAATATGGTGAGGATTTAGGATGTGAGCTGACCGCTGGGTCATCTTGAATTGACTTTCTAGTTCCAAGAAGCTTTTGTCTCCAGAAAGTATAGTGAAAGGAATTTGTTTGGGCAGGAGCACATCCAAACGACCAGCCTGCACAAAAAGAAATGATAAACGTTTAACTGAGATAATCTTTATCTCATGGAGTTTACTTGTATTTTTGTAAAATGGGTTTTCACAGGAAGGCCTTCTACAGCAATGCACCTCTGCTTTTACCATAAAGAAAAACCCCACAGAATATATTGGGTTGGAAGGGACCTACAAAGGTCATCTAGTCTAACACCCCTACAACAAGCAGGGACATCTTTTAACTGGAACAGACTGCCCAGAGCCCCATCCAGCCTGACCTTGAACATCTTCAGAGATGGGGCCTCCACCACCTCTCCAGGCAGCCTGTTCCAGTGATCCACCACCCTCAGATTGAAGAGCTTTTTCCTCATGTCCAGCCTTGATCTACCCTTTGCTAGGACTATACCACTGTGACAGGTTAATTATTTCACCCATTTGACCTTCTCTGTATTCTATATATAGGACAATAGAGAGAGGAAGTGGCTACCAGAAGAGGACTTATAGAGTATAAAATAAATTCTTAAAAAGCAGCTTCTCAGAAGCATCCCCACACAAAACACATGACCTGTGCAGAGCATTTTAAGAATCAATTAAAGTGTTATGTCTTATATCAACACTGTTGTAAAACATGCTTACATCACATGATGAGATTCTCAAGTAGTTTTATCTGGTGCATTATGCACTTTGTTAAGAACTGAGTACCCCGGCATCCCAAGTCCCGGCCCTTCATGTGCACCTCTCCCAACTCAGCTGAAGTCATAGGTCTACTGAGGAGAGGCACTGCTCTGTCAGTCCAACAGTGGATTTGCAGCCCACCCAACTTTATCTCTAAGACTTGGGCTACTCAAAGGGAGGCAGGAGTTAACTTGTGTCTGAAACAGACATTGTAAGAATTTGGGATTATATTCTCAGTACTTCATATCCCTAGCAGGTATCACCTGCCACTCCCCCCGGGCACAGAAATATGACAGTAAAGCAGGTACTAACTTACGTGAACACAAAGAGCAAAGTCTGCAGCTTCTCTTCTGGTACTGCAACGTGGATGAAGAAAGAAACATCCGATCCTCTTAAGATAATTGTAAGTTTTGCACTGCACTGGAGGCTTCCAGTTGCTGTGGCCTCCTAAAGAGTGATGAATAATAATTTAAACAAGCAAAAACAACCTCAATAAAGAATGCTAGAAGGCAAAAAGCACTCAAAGCTGGCTTTAAAGCCAGATTTTTTTTGACCAGTATGAAAAGTAAAGTAAAACCAATCAAAACCCCCAAAGAACCCTGTTTTTGGGTTAGAAATGAAAAAGGAAAAAAGCAGGTAGGCTGATCCTATACAAAACTTCTCATTCCAGTTTGTAGGAATTATTCTTCTAATCGTCAAAAACTTATCTGCTAGGTACCACCACGCTTATTTAGGTACAAAGTTGTACTCCAGTTTAAAGCACAGTTATGGTCAATGTGCAGCAGCAGAGCGACTCTGTGATTGTAGTACAAGAAACATAAATGCTTGTATTAACATAATGCCCAAGATTACTTAAAATAGGCTCTATCCAACATATGACATATGAGAACTCTTACAAATATCCACAAACTGGAGCCACTGCAAGCACCTGAATACAGTCAAGGATAAGCAAGATGAAGCTACAATTAAGGAAGAAGTGCATCAATGGTATTCTAAAAGATGTGGTTCCTGGCTGAAAAAAACATCAGGACAATGCAGACAAACTGAGGAACAGGCCTGCTACAGATAGTAAGAATAACCAGGCTAAAACAGATTTCAAGGGAAAGGGAAGGAGCAGTGAGTCTCTCAAGAAGACCAGGAAAACCAGAGGATCTTGCAGTTACTGTGATGATCTAACAAGACTAACAAATGAAAGGAATGTTTTAAGGGAGTCAGTAAGAATTTCATGGCACCCCAAATTACTAAGCAGTAATGGGTTTGCAATGAGGAGGGAAAAAAGCTGCTTTACCTGCCACTTGGTTAGAGTGGCTAGCTGGATGCTGAAGGATTTTGAAAGGACATTGAAAGCAACCACTAACAGCATTTCATGTGAGAGCATGTGAAACTAAGGCTCAAGACAACAGGCTGAGAAGAACTATGCACTTCAACTTGTCCACCCCCAATCTGATAAAGAAATACAATAATCTTCAGTATTACTTACAATGAAACCAAATCTCTTTGTTTGATTGGAGTAGGGTTTTTTTAAATCCCCCTTTAGCCTAATGGCTACAGGAGAGTATCACAAATTACCTCAGCGATTTAGTAACAGACACAATTCAGGCATACCCATTCACAATAAAAGCGGCATTTGCAGTTTGTTCTCAACTGTTGGTAAGCCTGGGACTCTGCAGTTTGTGAAAGACCTCACGCCAATCCTAGCTTCGGGCTGCATCAATTAAAACACCTGGACAGCATAAGCAGTGACACTGCATTTACAATGACAACTGCACTTACTCTGGCAAACTTAGACCACAAATGGGTAAAAGACAAGAGAATATTTGAAAACAGAAACAATGCAGAGGCCCAGGCAATACAACAGAGGAACTCAAAGCAGTATCAGCCGTACTGCTGTATCAGCAACAAGAACAACAGAAACAATGCAGAAGTCTTGTATTAAAATGGTTACTTTTTAAAGAGCCAGAAACATTTGGGAAACACAGAAAAATCAACAAATAAGAAACAAGAATGCTGTTGTATTCTCACAGGCTAAATAGAAGTAGCATGCATCAAATAACTGTAAACCATGACTAGGAGAGGTCACCTACTCCAGCTGTGCGTGGGAGCCTTAGCGTTCCCTGGCCCTGTAACAACACAGTTGACACTAACAAACTGCTGAAGTGTTCTCCACCAACAACACGACTCATTTTAATCACCATTAATACTTTATCCTTGGTTTTTCAGTTCAAGCACTCCAGGAGTTGTGCCCACAAGGCAGACTGTGTGCAGCAATCCCACTTGGCTCTGTGTGCTAGCGAACACGCACAGCATCAGAACTGACAATGAGGTACTTCTGGGTAAGACTACCGTCATAGGGGTTCTTAAGGCAGTACTAAAGATTGCTTAACTTTCTTAGATAGGTCAGAGAAGAGACGTTTTTGTCAACAATATAGTTCAAACATTCTCAGGGTCTCTAGATTTTTTCATGCTGTACCAAAACAGGGAGTTTTAACTAGAAAACAGTAAAAGCACAAAAGACAACTTTGTTGGTGACATGGCCAGTGGATTGAAGGGCACTCTCAGCACACTCAGCAAGTTTGTGGATGACACTAAGCTGTGTGACCCATCTATAGCAGGGAGGTTGAAACTGAATGATCTTTAAGGTCCTCTCCAAGCCAGACCATTCTGTAATTCTATAAGGCCCTGTTGTAACAAACAATGAAAGCCAAAGCAGTTTGGAAAGCAGTCTATAGAATAACAAAGTATGACTGAAAGCAAATGTCTGAATTCAAATGGGGAGGGAGAGTTTGACATAATTAAAGCAGTACTCTTTAGTAAAGAGCTCTCTATAAAGCCCAGACAGAGCAGCTTTGGACTCTAGATGTCAAACAGGCCTGACATTTCTTCATAGCAGATTCCTATTTCCAGTTTTTTATTTTCCTCTATATTCAAAGAATAAAGTTTTCCAAGGCCATGTGGATGGAATAACTGTAGAAATGAACAATCACAACAAACCTTCAATCACAAAAGCCCTAGGAGTCAGGGAGTGCAGAGGTGAAATGAAATTGGTCTAAAGGTCAAGCTGGGCAAAGCCTCACAAAAGACACTAACAACAGGTTGTTCAGTCACACAGAAAAGAGAACATACATTAACAGATCAGGGAGGCAGCAAGGATGAAACAGAAATCCAGGATTATTAGGTACAGTCTAGACCAAAGTTTTAAGTATTGTCTGTAGCTTTGTGTGCAGGCACAAGAATACTGTTGCCGTGCAGAGAGGCTAAAGGCTTGGTAATGGCTGCCCAGAGAACAATACAGAAGCAATGCCTGAGCACAACACAAAACTCAGAAGCATGAATGACTTTGAGAGATAACACTAGAGGATTCACCCCAAGAACTCCTAATAGCCAGGCTCTAATAAAAGCATAAGGTAGACAAGAAGCTGTTTCAAGAACAGTCAGATAAGGAAGAGTATAAAGCAATGCTGTTGGTAAAAAGTTTTCTCATAAACCCAAAGCAACGTGAGTTCCCATCAGTCACCTCATACTACTACTGCTGTCTCCCAGATGCGAGACACACCTATTGCTCTACAGGTTAACCAGCTCCTTAAGAAGCAAGCCAGAGACAGAATAAAATTAAAATATGAGAAGAGTAAGTAATGCTTTTTGGAACTGAAAAAGAAGAATGTTATAAAAATAATCTCAGCGTTATGACTGTCCTGAAAAAAATTATGACAAACTAGTATGATATGGCTCAAGTTCAGCAAGGGAGCCAGAAAGACTCCTAAACCACTCAACAATTCTGGAACAATATTCTACGAGTGCTAGAAGAGCAAAGGAGGTGAAGATTGAGTTAGAAAAGTTTAAGTATATTTCCGTAACACAGTCCCTGTGACACTATGACTTAAGTGGCTGCTTGTTTCTATTCTTCATTCTCTCAGAGAACCTCTGCTCAAGAGAAAATTAACAAGTCTACACATTTCCTTAAACCACTTTTACCTTGAAAGCCCCAGATAAATGTCCCTTGGTTCAGGTTAGCTGGCAGCTGCGTGAAGAAGCTTCCCCAGTTGTCCAGATCCACCAACACTATGTGAGTCATGGTACTCAGGTAGTCAAGATCAGGAAGTTCACAATCTTCAACAAGACAAAAAGGATGCATTTAAAGTTCACCTGACTTTCAGGTCAACCAGTAGACATTGATGCTTTTGAAAACGTATGTATTTGATTGTTCTATAGCTAAAAGTTACAAAACAGGGTTCTATCTGGGGACTGTATTGTTTTTGAACCTGTCACTAACAGTTAGTAATGCACAAAACAGACAAAAGAGAGTAGTCTAGCTATATGTTGGCTTAGAACTGGATACTTCTGTGGTGGGCACAGAAAACTGGCTGCCCTGCAGTGACAGATTGTAGTAGTCCACTTATTATTAAGCTGTGCACTCCCCACTATGACAGGACTGTGGTGCTGAATCACTGACATGTAGAATGTTGAGAGAAATATGCTTTGCTGATATAAATGTCAGTTGTTAATTAGAAGCATTGTGACACTGTAAGTTATTAAAAACACTTGAAATTTTTGGAAACAAATAATACCTGCGGCATTCTTGTTATTAGAAACACTTAATGGTCTAGGCTGGAACAAGTGGCATCAACTTTAATATTTGCACGCTCAAGGCCCAAAAAAAACCAATACATGCTGATAATATAAATTCTTAGCCGATTATTGCTTGGCAAGCTAAGGAAACTGGGAAGATGGTGCTGTAAAAGGAGCAGCCACACAGAAAGCACTACTAGGCTCATGCATTTTATACATTTTCTCTTAAATGCGTGTGCACCATAGACTGCTTTTACACTGCTAGAAGTGAAATCTGTATGGGGTCCTCTACTGTCCTTTTTAACAAGTTAAGTTCCCAAGTAACTTGAGAATTGCTTCAGTCCTAGGAGGATCACATCTGCATATTTTTGTTTTTTAAAGACTTTGTGCATATGGCTTACAACAATAAACTGTTGAGTCCAGGTTCTGGAACCTGAAATACAAAGAACTCAATATGCAGCTTTGAGAAATAACAATTGAATTCTGAGCTGATTTGTAAGTTGGTTGTAGGCAAATAGTATGAAACCTTGAAACATGGACACATTGGAACAGTGAGTGTGTTGAAGAGAAAAATATTTTTCTAAAGTTAGGAAAAAAATAAAACACCTAAACTCTACAAACCTTCACCAGGTTTTTCAGCCTGTGCCAAGTCATCTTTCCTTCCTTTCTTCCCCTGCATTGGTCCCTTCAGAGGAGACAAATGTCGCCCTTCCTGAGTCTTGGAAGGAGCTGTCAGAAATTTTTCCTTGTGAGGTTTCCTGTCCGCACAAACCCCACTTGCTGTGAAACTGAACACAGTATTTTCTGATTTCGATTCAAAACTGGATAGATCAGGTTTCTGCAAGAAGCAGTGTTTCATGTGATAATGCTGCTGTGCACTCTGAAGACTGTCAAAGTTTCTGTTGCATGCTGCACACCTAACAACATACATCTCCTCCTTATGCTTCCGTTGTGTGTGCCTGCTGAGGTGCCTGTCCAAATCAGCAACACTCTGTGCAGTTGCAGAACAGATGCAGCATCGAAACCATAACCATCCTTTATGCAGCATGGCTTTCTGACAATTCTCATAATCGTTCCTCCTGTTTACTGTGGAGATGTAAGTTGTCCAGCAACCACAGGTTAAACGGTTTCCTTTTTCAACTGGAAGGAAATCCTCCTCCTCTTTTATTGATACTTCCTTCTGCTCAGGCACAAATGCATAGTCCATGCTATGAATCTCCTTATAATGGATTAGAAATTCTTCTTCTGTGTCAAAGAAGAGATTACCACAAAGACCACAGAAATACTTAGTCTGCATCTCCTGATTATGATGCTCTTGGAAGTGTCGCTGTAGTGTTACTACTTTCCGAAAGTGATCTCTGCATAACCCACAGCTGAATCTGTGAAAAGCATGGCTTTCTAAGGACATGCAGTGCTGCTGAACGCTTTCCTCAGTGTCAAACATCTCCTCACAAACGCGGCACTGCCATTTTCCCACAATAGGGCTTTTTTCAGTGGAGACTTCCTCAGGACTAGGAACACACCCTTCCCTTTTAACTGCAGAAACGGATGCCGCATCAGAAGCAGATGGCATTGGTTCATCTTCAGGAGCTTCTTGCTCACAATAGTAACGATGTCCAGTATGATATTCAGTCACATGTCCCATAACGTCCTCCTCTCTGAGGAGATCTACACAGCATGCTCTGCACCTGAGAATAAAATTAGTCAAGTGTGCTCCACCATGGAATCGGCTCATATGCAGGTGGATAATGCTTGCATTTTCAGCAAGCTTTCCACACACAGCACACTTGTGACAGATCCTATTCACCGATAAAATGTGCTTTTCTACTGCCTCCTCTGTAAAAAACTTCTGAAGGCATTCACAGACCCAGGCTTTTACTCTGCAAGCACTATCTTGACTTTGGTTTGCTACAGGACCTTCGCTTTTATCTCTTAAATCACTCCTCTGTTTTGAAGGAATAGATTCATTTTCACAGGTAGACTCACTTGAATTCAAATGTCTTTTGAGCAGTGGTCTTGACCTATCTCCAATATGGCAAAGATTAAATGGATTTTTGTTTTTTCCATTGATATGGCAGAACATCAAGACAGACTCTTCCATTGTAGTAAGGACTCTAACGTTATGTTGAGTGGTTTGCTTATGCTGGGTGATCTGATTGTTATCAGCAAATAGTTTATCACAGTTCTCACAGTGACCTTTTGTTTTAAATATCTCTGCAACTTGGGCGATGCTCTTCTTTGACAATGCTACAGGCCCAGAATTACGGCAACGAGTTCTGGAACGGATTAAAAAAATAAAGAGGTTATTTTGAAATCTGAAATATTCTTAAACTTTCAGATATATTTGGAAATATTACACTAATTGCTGTAGCAACCAGGTGTGGAAACAGCACCCACTCTGTACTTAAACTCACCTAACTAGCTTGCGACAAGAACATGCAATGACTAGTCTCTGCATTTTAAAGAGAATTAGGTGCTAATTTCCAAAACTACTATTTAGATCAATGCTGATACTGTTGATTCAGTACATTCTAGTAATCTAATGTTGCCAACTTAGAAACACTAGGACAGAGACCAAGTTCTGTTGTACTATCACAGAAAGTAAAAAAAAGGATACACATATTGGTCAGCATTCTACAGGGGATTGTGTGAGGTAAGATGGTAAAAAACATTAAAGGTGCAGGGTTTTTTCCTTAGATGGGCAGCAAGAGTGTTTACTCAGCAAGTCAATATTCATATGGTCCTACAGGCTCTGAAATCCATTACCACCACTAAGATCATGTCTGCCCATTATTAACCTATAAAAGTTGATGTTAAAGACAGCTGTTTCCAACAAACCTGAAGTGAGCTGTTAATTCCATATGCGAGCAAAGTATCTGATGGCAGGATATACACTTCACTTGGAAGGGGACTTCCTTGCACAGAGCTATCAGAAGGTTCTTTGCATAGGATGGGAAAGGTAGTGGAAGGTCAGCCTTCATTTCATCTGTAATATGGAATGGCAGAAAGCACAACACCACACTAGAGTCTTTCAAGTATAATAGTAACTCAGAGCTGAAATACTGTAACTGTCACAGGGTTCAGAGAGCAAGTTACCATGTGTCAGCTGAATCATAGCAATTGTGCAACGGAAGCTTTAAGTAAAACTGTGTTAATTTCATAAACTGCTCTAACTACTCCATATCTGAGTCTAACTGCATTTTGTTTTTTCATACTCAGTGACTGACTCTACTTTCCTTGTCCTCCTTGTACAAAGTCTGGTCAGAAGGCTCTTTTAGGAAGCTTCTTACTGACCTCCCTTCCCCCCATCACCACCTGTTTAATCTCACTACATCTAGTTCTTTTTAAAGCCATGGCATGCTTAAAAGAAGAAAAAAGTGATCTCATGTGCAATCAGGCAAGTATGGTTCAGGATGTTACCAGTTCACAACATATCAGTATTTTAGCCTTGACCAGCAATGTGGCCAGTGCAAGGCATCAGACCAGCAGCCCTACATTTGAAATTATATGGAGAAGACACTTTCACACGTCTTCTCCATCAAGAATTCTAAGGACATTAACAAGAAAATAGGTTCCAGCAGACTTCTGATATTATAGTAGGGGACAGAACATCACAGCCAGTCTGACTGGGACTGAAAAGAATTTTACTGCGTTTTGGACTGGAGTTGCTAAATGTAAACTTATTGAGGACAGTAGTTGCAGAGTCACTGAAGGATTAGCTGATTACAAAAGTGACCTTACAGCATGAGCTAAACAAAAGTTTGCTTCTTGTTACAGCAACTGTGATCAAATAATTATTCCTACACAAGAAGTATGAATGTCAAAGCATCTCTACTTACAGAGCTATGTCACATTTAAGATCTTAAAAGAAAAATACAAATTCATTACAAAGTTTAAAAGCCTTAGCTTTTTAACACAGCAGAGAAATCTAAATCACTTCATATCACAAGGATCACTGATCAGATGATTCTGTGATTCTGTGAAAAAGCAGTGCACTTAGTACCAACATACCACTATGTTTAGAAACACTGAGGAAGTGATTGTTTTCTGCCATATGCTGTGAGCATTCGTCTCTCTCGGTGAAAAAGAGGAAGCACTTTGGACATGCAAAACATTGAATGTGCTGAGGAGGGAGGCTTTTTTCATGTCCATCATCGTCATTGAGCTGGAAAAAAGAATTATCTAGTCAGGAAAAACATGAAGTCATGAAACACAGTTCTCCCCTTGTGAAATGAGTTCTCTCTCTCATTTCTCCCTCCCCTCTGTTGCATTTTTTTTAGGTTTTCGGCTCCAGATTCGTCTTTATTTACAGACTACCCCTACGCAAATGAGCTTCTGAGGCAAAGTGCTGGCGAAACTGCCACCGTCAAACTTTGCTAACTCATCTGTACTACACTAGCAACTTTTCCATTCCATTCCCTTCCTCCACCACTAGGAACAACCACTTTCCCCAGGACCTATGGACTCCATTAATTCTCAGCTAGTCCTTTTACCCAAGCTCTCAGAAAAACCTCTTTCTGTCACTAACACAGCTGTTGTTCCTCATGTCAGTTCTTCCTTAATTTTGCCAACATCCAGCTTCTTAAAATGTTGTTCCTCAGAGCAGCTTTACAGATCCTTGACTGTTATTGCTTGACTGCTATTGATCTCTAGAGGTCCCTTCCAACGAAGATGTTGATTCTATGATCAACATCTTCCCTCCCCCTTGCCTTCCACACCAACTTCAGATCTCTGCCATCAGAGCAAAAATCCTTTAACTTTCTTTCTGGTGGTTTCGCTTACTCCTTTCTAACATCATTCAAACAATCTTCATGATAAGCTTATGCTTCCACAGCTCTGTTTAGAATTATCCCACCTTCTTGCCTATAGCAAGAGCTACTTCCTCTTCACAACCTTGTCTCTAACTCCTGCTAACAGAATCACAATTTTTTGGGTTGGTAGAGACTTAAGATGAGGAAGTCCAACTAATTAGCACTGACAGGTCACCACTAAATCATGTCCCTAAGCACTACATCTACCCATCTCCAGGCTAAACAACCCCAGTTCCCACAGCTGCTCCAGACAGGATGACCCTGGACACACCACAGGCACACAACTTGGAAGCAATGGAAAAAGCTGCAACGGACTTTGACGCACCCTTTCCATAGCACCAATAGAGAGCCAAGAGGTTCACACGACAACTACGATCTCCTCCAAAGCACACTGGTCAGACCTAACAGGAGCGCTGTCAGAATACACTAACTGGGTGCTTGAAATACAGTAGAATAAGAAAATCTAAATTAAAGACTAAAAGAAGGGAGGAGAAAGAGGATTAAAAAAAAAGGAGAAAGTCAGTGCATAATTATACAATTGAACAAAGCAAGTTTTTTTTTATCCTTATGATCTTGCCTTAGATAAAACATGCTCGGTGTACTGCTGGGTAGTTGAAAATCTTTTGCAGCATATCACACAGGCAACAGTGTTACTTGGGGGGCCGTGTATGGTGACTGTTGGGTCGCAAGGAGAATGATCAAACCTAGAGAGGAAGAAACAATTAACAAAGTAGTTCCCTCTAAATAGTCAAAATATTTTTTAATGGTGAAAGTTCTCTTTAGAAGCTGCTGGATGAAGAACTACCAAATCAAGCTAAACTGTCAAATCCTTCACTTTCCCTATCACTACCTGTAGTGGCTGAAATATCCTGTACAGGATTCTTCGTGCAGCTTACATAGCATGATGACCACTTGGCAAAGAAATCACATTTGAAGATCAAGAGAACTAACAAAGCTTCATTTCCTATATAGGGACTTCAAAAAAATTATCTCCCTGCAATAGTCCTGGCTGGAATAGTGTTAAATGTCTTTGTAGCAGCACATACAGTGCTGTCATTTGGCTTAACAAACAACCCTGATGAGACAGGGATGTTTTACATAATGCCGAGCAGTGCTTGCACAGCACCTGGCCCTTCTGTTTTTTCAGGCTGCCTTGGCAGCATGTAGGCTGGGAGTTAGGTGAGAAGCTGGGATGGGACACAGCTGGAACAGAGATCAAAGCATGTCCCACACCATTTTGCTCAGTAATAAAAATGGGGTGAAGGAGGAAAGGAGATATTCAGAACAATGGCGTCTGCATTCTCCAGTATCCATTCTGTATGATAAAGCCCTGCCTGCCAATGGAAATTCTATAATCTGATTTGCTGGTAAGCAGCTCTGTGGAGCCAAACTGCCTACTGGGGTTAACTCACACCACTCAGCTTCTCTTCTTACCACCTTCCCCATCGCTCAGATTGATACCAGACACAGCAAGTGCTGACTAGCAATCACAGAATAGCTTAGGCTTGAAAAGATTTTCAAGATCATCAAATCCAATGATGAACCCAGCTATCCCAACCCACCACTAAATCCTGTCCATATCTACATGACTTTTAAACACATCCAGGGACAGTAATTCAATTCCTTCCGTGGGCACCCTGTTCCAAGGCCTGATGACTCTTTCCATAATGAAGTTTGTCCTAATGTCCAACCTAAACTTTCTCTGCTGCAACCTGAGGCCATTTCCTCTTGTCCTATCACTCTTTACTTGTGAGAACAACCATCACCTCTCTACAACATCCTTTCAGGTAGACAGCTCTAAGGTAACCCCTCAGCCTCCTTCTCTTCAGACTAAATAGCCCCAGCTCCCTTATGCTCTTCATAAGGCTTCCTCTCCAGACCTTTCAGCAACCTTGATGCCCTTTCTCTGGACCCATTCCAGCATCCCAGTTTCCTTCTTGTATTGAGGGGCCCAAAACTGAAGCCAGTATTTGGTGTGGCTTCACCAGTGCCAAGTGAATGGGGACAATCACTTCCCTGCTCCTGCTGGCTGCACTATTTCTGATAAGCAACAATCAGATGATTGGCCTTTAGCTCTTGTTCCTCTTTCCCATCAGTAGGGGCACCTTTTAATCTTGCCATTGAGTTGTTAGCCTTTCACTCATTTTCAGGTTTGGATGAAGTAGTAACAGAACTAGAGAACGGAAATCATGTTTCTCAAAAAAAACCCAGATATAAAAAAAATGCTCAAGAGGAAGACATCAATTGTGATTTAAAAAAAACCAGACTAAGAAGACAACCCAAACCAAAAAACAACCAACCAGGAAGCTCATCACATCATCTACAAAAATTCTTTAACGTATTAATCTGGTCTCCAAATGGAACTTTGTCACTACAGGCAGCTTAAAGTAGACTTGACACTGATGTTCTAAGGAGAAGCATATTCTTTGGTAATTACTTTTTGTATTATGTTCTTACCTTTGCAGGTGACCAAGGAGAAGATGTCTATTATCAAACTCTCTGTTGCAGTGCATTACAGGACAAGATATAGGACTGCTGTTGACTTGCGTCTGACTCTTACAAATACCTCTTCTTCCACTGTTAACAGTGCCTGGGTTAAGACCTGTGATGTAAAACAAAGCACTTAACCAGAATGTGAAGTAAAGAGGCTTAAGAAAACAAAGAAAATTACACACAAGCCCTAATGCATTTAAAAATCAATTTATCCCGATTCTTAAAAGCAAGCTAACAATGCACCACAACTCAGTCTTAATACACAAAGCTGCTTCTTTCAGGAAGACAAGGTGTCTCTTCAATCCCCAGTAGGACTACTCTCCAAACATTTAGACAACCTTCATCCAGGTCCTCCAAGCAGTAATTTAAATTGATTGAACTTTCTGAGGTTGTATGTACCTACGTAACCATTTTCCTGAGCAACATTTCAACAGTAATACTTTCCCTTCCAGCAGCTTTGCTTACAAAAGTAGTTGACATTGCCTTAATGGTTCTTAGACTGTGTATTCATTTTTCTAAGCAGAAAACCCCTAGAAGAATAGCTTTTCTGGAGATCAGTGCACACGTATGCCACGTTCTAGCAAAGTTAATATTGTAATGTTTTGGTATGCGTAAGAGGCACCTGCAAGCTGAACAACAGTATTCAGAAATGCTGACAGTCACTACTGTGCTCTGTTGTTCCTGTTGAATACAACGCTGTGTTCTGTTCTGCAGTGCCCCTCAAAACCACACCACTGAAACTTAGCTTTCTGTTTTTACCTGGCATTTTCAACCACTGGGCCACACATAATCTTGCAGCTTCAGTGTCACTGTGTTCCCGAATAAATTCTAGTTCTTGCAACCCTTGAGCATATTGGGAAGCAACTTTCTCCTGAATGAGAAAAATCATATCTGTTCAAGTGGTGATCAAGTAACTCAAGACAAAAAAAATAATTCAAGATTAAGTATGTACACCTTAACTGCAATGCAGGCCTCTAAAAAAAACCCACCAAGAAAACAAAGAGGAACAATTAAAAAAAAAATCTTAATACTTGTTTGACTTGTGTAACACAATAAAGATGAAATGCAATAGGAATAAACCAAGTACTATTTTTGTGTTCTAAAGAAAAGCTACAGCTTAACTAATTTACTTGTACTGCACCCACTGAAGTTCCTGAAACATGTACATAACAAGGAAGACTGAAAAGGTTCTAAAAAAGAAAACAATGGATTTTAAAAAGGAGACACAAGATGTTTACTGAAACAAGAGCGTTACTTTGCTCCACCACTGAGGAAAGAAAAGGCAGTTTCACTTGATCAAGAGCGAGGAACTGCCCTGCCATAAAACATTCTTCATTAACAAATGGGTTTTTCAGCCTTCTTTCTCAGACTATTTTAAAAGCTAGGCAGCTGTCTCTGACTGCACCTCACAGTTGGAAAACCGTGCAGAGAGTGACAGATAACCCAACTCTAACTGGAGGAGACAGGAAAGGTATGTAGGTCTCTGGATTTCAAGGCTACCTTGGTCCCCTTTACTCACACTAGTCTACTGTAGACTGTAATAAGCTGCTGTTATAGTACAATTTTGTAGCTTTAAAAGCCATCAGTGTTCAGAAAAATCAGACTGGAAAGTCCACGTATATTTGATCTGCATTTATCCCAACTGAATTTCATAAGGTTCTTGTAAGCTCATCCCTTGAAGCTGTCTAGCTCCCACAGACAGCAGCCCTGCCCTTAAGAGTACCAACTGTATCGCCAGTTTATAGTAAAAATATTAAATCCAGGTCCTTCAAATGGCTGCACAATTAAATAGGATTTGATTTAAAAAAAAAGAAAAAAAATCACAGAATATTTTGGGTTGGAAGCATCCTTTAAAAGGTCATCTAGACCAATCCCCTCACAGTAAGCACAGACATCTACAACTAGATTAAGTTACTCAGAGTCTTATCCAGCCTGATTTTGAATGTCTCCAGGGATGGGGCCTCCACAACTGCCTGGGCAACCTGTTTCAGAGTTTTACTACCCTCACTGATTATGAGGAAGAAGTTTTTCCACAATCTAAATCTCCCCCTTTTTAGTTTAGAACCATTACCCCATGTCCTGTCATAACAGGATGTGGAAAAGCCTGTCCCCATCTTCCTTGCAGACTCCCTTTAAGTACTAAAATGTTGCAATAAGGTTACCCTGGAGTCTTGTTTTCTTCAGGCTGAGCAACTCCAACCCTTGCAGCCAGTCCTGATAGGAGACATGCTCCAGCCCTCTGATCATGCCTTATACACAGAAACAACTTCTCCATTGTAAAATACCACCTGAGATTTCATGTGGCAAAGGCTTTTTCAAGTATCTCGGACAAAAGGAGGTTGGTAACGAGCTTTGATGCATGGTTGTTTGTGACAACTGCTAGTTTTCAATTACTTAACCAGAATAATTGACACTAAGGTCCCTCTGCCCTATATACAGGCAGAACAAATCTTCTGTCACTGGCTTGCATGAAGTTAGGGGATGGGACTGTTTCTTCCCCTTAAGAACTGCAATAAGAGTGGTAAATTTATCAGTTAGAAGTCACTGAAGAGAAAGTCTATACGGTGTTTCAAATAATGCCTTAGCAAAAATCTGTGATTGTAATTTCCAGATGTGAGTCACTAATCTTTCTACTTACTTAGCAGTGAAAACACACACACTGATGACAATGCCTTCATTCTGCAATTCTAGCAAAACAAAATAGGATCAACACAATACCTTAAAGGCTTTATTTTTCTCTTCCTTTTGCTGTTTCTCTACTTCAACGCGGCGTGCCAGACGATCTAAGGTGGATGCAACTTGTTCTTTCTGATAGTCAATGTGATCTTTACGTTTAGTATTCCTCTACAATTGGGAAAGAGAAACTTTTATTTGGTAATTGTTAACGAACAGTAAAAAGTGATTCCCAAGTATGAGGATATAATTCTGTACAGATAGTCTGATCCTAATTTCCTTGATCTACCTTGCTAGCTTCGTCTTCTTATTTACCAGCATATGTAACTCCTGATAAAAAAAAAAAACCCAAACAGAACCACCCCACATCCCTCCAATAATGAAGGTAATTCAACATCAACATTAGCCTCACCAAAGCACTAGAAGGAACATGGATGACTGCACTGGGTGTCCTAAAAGTCTTCAACAAGCTAAAAAGTAAATTCTAAGTAGATGAATAAAATTCCTTAAGATTTCAAGGTAAAAATGCAACTCATGTGAAAAACCCAGAACTCTTATCATTCTTGCACTAAGGCAACATTGCCTAATACGTTCAGAAAGGCAGATCATGAACTCCTTTGGGCGCAATGGACAGGCCACACACTGGCCAGAAGTTTCCTCCTACTACACTATCAGCTCATGTAGAGAAGACCCACATTTCCATAAGAACCACATTTATCACACACATCCTCTACAGCGAAACAGGGAAACAGAAGTCAGAAGATGGACACTGCTACCAAAACCAACTCTAGTAGAGATAGTCTAGAAGAGATATTGTAAAATGGTATTTTTCTTGCACACACTTGCTAAAACTACTGAAAGCCAATCAGAAGTTCCAAATCCATTTCAAGAATGCAAAAAAAGGTCTCTGGAAAATAAAGTATTTGCATTCTTGACTTCACTCAACAGTAGGAAAAAAAAAAAAAAAAAAAATCAGAGGACATAAATGTTTATTTGTTTATTACCTTTTAAAAATACTTCTATTGAGTTGATTTTATGAGTAACCGATGGGAAAAAACACTGATTATTTTATTCATCTGAGAAGTCACAAAAATACGTAAGAAACTCACATGAATGTAAGAACTGCTATTAGGTTGTTCATCATCACTGCTGACAAGATCAATGCACTCAAGTACAGGTCTTAAAAGTCCTTCCTGACAAAAAAAGCATTTAACAGTAAATACAACAGCATTAAAACATCCTTCCTCAGAGATAAAAGTTGGGTGCATTACACCAGTGTCAGCATCAGCAATACCTGAAGGAGAATCTCACCAGGGTTTCAAGAAGGTACAGCAATGAGATTTCTGCATGGCAGCTTTTCCGCTTAACAGACTATTCCACAACTTTGGTAAAACACACAGTAAATGTTCACAAATAATTTGAGTATCAGCTTAACATACAGATACCAACTAGGAAAAAAAAATAAAAGTCAAATTAACAGTGTTGATTGATAACTTTATTCTCTTTACTTCAATCAGTTTAGGTCTTGAAGATACTGGACTTGCACCACTAGTTCAATGTGAAGAAGGCTGCAGGCTGTTATCCAGAGACAAACAGTCTCAGATTTCAATAAGCAATGCTAAATACTTTGTTTTCAGCATTTCCTTTGGTTTGCTTTTTAAAAAAAAAACAAACCACAAAACCAAAATTCCAATTCCAGAAGTGTGGTGGCTTGACCTTGGATTGACACCAGGTGCCCAGTAAGCTTTATCACTCCCCTCCTCAGCAGGGCAGCAGCAGAAGAAAATACAATTGGAAATACTCTTGGGTCAAGATAAAGGGAGTTTAAAACAGCAAAAGCAAAGGCTCTGCATGAAAGCAAATTAGCAGGTGATGTCCAGGCAGTTCCTGAGAACTAAGGTCTTTGCATATCATAAGCTAACTAATTGGTATAGTATTCCTTTGACAAGATGAAGAGGCAGAAATTCCACTAACAAGCTTTCTCTGAAGGGAAAAAGAAACAGCCAGAAGGATGAGAAAGAGGATTAGTGTGATCTGTTGGAATTTCTTCATTGGGTGATGTTTAGATTAGTAGAGAGATGTGTCAAGTGGAGATTATAAATTGTTGGTAATCTGTAAATTGTCAGGAAAAGGGGGGGGAAAGCATGCTATTGAAAAACTTCAAACCTCAAGGCTTCTATGAGATGACAAGCAAAACTCTGCCAGTTTCAGAGGGTGGTGAGAGGAATTTAGAATTAATATGTATGACTCAAGTAGATATGTAAATTAGAAACCCTATAAACTATCCCAATCTGTTGTAAACTGCACTCTCAAGGTGTCCCACATCCTTGCCAGGCACAATGCTGCACTGTAAATAAATCATTCCAATGCTTCACAGACTTTTTGCCTTGGTAGTATTGAAGGTACTTCTAACATTCCTGTTCACTTCCATTACTATAATATTTCTTACAACAAGCTTCTGGAAGGCAGAAAAATGCTGGCACATACATGAAAAGCTAACAGAAGAAAAGCCTAAGTCAGCAACCCAAACTAAACTTATAAACACTCTGTGACAAGAGCCTTTGGCTTTTAAAGGCAAAAAAAAGCAGCACGATGTCCACACCGTCTGAGACACGTAAAAAAGATTCCTAACATGCTATATCATCACCTACCAATTAAATAATTAGTACAATGAACATGAAACAGAATTACTTAAGTTTACTCCACCAAACAAAACTATTTCCTGATGTCTCTAATTCTCTTTCATGGTCATGTGAGTACACATCTGCAGTGAACAGCACAGCTCACTCACATCTCCATAGGCTATTACAAGCTGCCCATCCAGATTCTGAAAGTTATTATTGGCAAAGTAAATAAACCCTTAAAACCATGACCCCCTCATCCTACTGTTCCTTGCCCTTGTGAACAGTTTTTCCCAGCCACCATACAGGACCCTGTAAAGGATTGGAAAGTAGCTATAAGGTCACCCCAGAACCTTCTCCTCTTCAGGCTGACAAATACCAACTTTCTCAGTCTGCCTTCATCAGAGAGGTGTTCCAGCAGTTTTGTGGCCTCCTCTGCACATGCTCCAACAGGTCCTCATCCTTCTTGTGTTGGGGGCTCCAGAGCTGGATGGAGCACTCTAAGTGAGGTTTTACAAAGGCAGAATCACCTCTCCTTATCTGCTGGCTATGCTTCTTTTGAAGAATGATTTTAAGGAATGATTTTTTCATTCCTTTCATCATTTTCATTCATTTCATCAATGATTTCATCACTGGTTCCCAAAATAAGCCAGAAGTGCTCTTCAGGTTTGAAATAATAACAAACATCCATTTGCAAAAAGCAAATGGCTGCTTCATCTCTTCCAGGACAGAAAACAGCTGTACCCATTGCTATGAAGTGGGGCCAAAACACTGTACAAAGTTGCAAACTGTATGAAGTATGTTTGGCCTTCCTACATCTCAAACTGAAATTGGTTTAGCTATTAGAGTTATTATTGAACAAGGCCTATGGAGGTGTTTTCTTTGTAATTCTAAACTGTGAATTCAAAGTATCACCAACAGTGAAGAAAATGTGGCATGAAGAAAACAAAAGTAACTTTTAAATACACAAGTTCTCACTTTTCCAGTGGGGTTTTCTTTAGGACACATAAATCTTTATGTGTAATTTACAAACTTTTACAGAAAATAAACACAGACGCCAATGTTGCAAGTGTCTGCCACTGTGACACACAAGAGGAATTGGGAGGGAATTAATATTTTATAAAACTATGATATTTTTGAGGTACCTTGTAGTGTAACAAAGATAAGCAAAACCCCCTGCCAAGGGAAGCCATCAACCTGATCAGGAATAACTTCTATTTTTGTAAAAGAGCAGCATGATGACGAAGCTCATCTTTAAAGAAGCAAGTTAGAAAAAAACAGGAGCCCATGGATAACATTAAAAAAGACACAACAAAACCATTCAGGAGGAGCCTAATGCTTTCAGTGCAGACTGTGGCAACCTATACCACCAGTCTACTTAAGTGGATCTGTGAATCTCTTGACTCATGTTCTCCTTCCAAAAGGAACATATTCTTCTGTTGGTATGCAAAACTTAAGAGTGTGATGACTTTAAGTGGACAAAACATGGTGTAACACAGATTTAGAAGATGGAAAAGTATAGAAGAGTCGCACATTTCCTGGACAAGCATCAGTCTGACTGTAAAAGGTCTAAAACTCTAGCAGCAGCAGAGATTGCTTTTGGTTCATCAAATGAGGACTCACAGTCCTGCACTAAGAATTCAAACACACTAAGTCAAGTGATTGAAATGGAAAAGCAACCTGAAAGAAAACCAAAGGAAATCCAAAACCATACAAAAAAAAAAAATAAATCAGAAAAACACCAACCCACTCCTCCAAACTTTCCATGAAAAAAAAAAAACCTCCCCACAGAGATCACACGGCCTACAACTGTTAAGTTTTCTATCAAAATGAGCATAGGTTGAGGTAGTCAAGTGGTTTCTCCAATTCACGCAGCAACATCTGGTGCACTGGGTCCTCAGGACAAGCAGAAAACAGTAGTTGGACGATCAGGTAACACTCACACACAACATTTACGTTCGTTCTGTGAACATCTACACAGTTGTGTGGAAACTCTGATCTAAAGGAAGCCAAGTAATTTACACATCCATTAGATCAGACTCAGTATTGTACTGTAGCTATTACAGGACTCACAATTTAACAAGTCTGTTTAAAGCCTCTAACCCATTATTTCCTCCCTCTTTTTCTAAACAGGGCAAGTGGTTTTGACACTGTTCTGCAGAGCAAACAGTGCTCTGGTCCACTACTTCAGAGGGCCTATTCATGAAGCAAAATACTACCAGAAAAGTAACCTGCAGTGATTCCTTATGTATCTCACTGATCACTGTGATCCCTGACTCGCCTGCTGTGTTTTGGATTTCCTGTGAAAATGTTGATAACACACTGAAGTTTTAGCTGTTGCCAAGGAGCGCTTATCCTAAGTTAAGGACTTTTTGGTTTCCCATGCTCTGCATGAGAAGCCAGGAGGGAGTTAATTATCCTACTCCACCCTGCTAAGATGGGGGTAAGAGTGAGGTAACAGGTGCATGTTTAGTTGCTGTCTGAGGTTAGATCATGACAGATACTCAAGTCTATAGTCTCTGTCTAGGACCAAGTGACAGAATCTTACACCCTTCCAAAGACAAGACACAAACCTTTACACCAAACTTGCCTTCCACAGAGACTCACAAATTATCCTTAAGCTAAAGCACGATGCTTTCCTTCAAAATACAATCACAGATTCTCTTTGGTTCGAGGAGACCTCTAAGATCATCAAGTCTAACTCTCTACCCAGCACTGCCAGGTAACCACTAAACCGTTTCACAGAATCACACAATCGTAGAGTGTTAGGGGTTGGAAGGGACCTCTAGAGATCATTTAGTCGAACCCTGCCCCTGCCTCACCTAGATAAGGTCACACATAGCTGCCTTCAGGCAGGTTTTGAAAGTCTCCACAGAAAGAGACTCTACAACCTCTCTGGACAGTCTGTTCCAGGGCTCCATTATCCTCATAGGAAAAAAGTTTCTCCTCATGTTGAGGTGGAGCCTTCTACGTTTTACCTTATACCCATTACTTTTTGTCCTATTATTTGCCACCACCAAAAAGACACTGGCCCCTTCCTCTTGACACCCACCCCACACATATTTATAGATATTAACAAGATCCCTAAACAGCAGATACACACATTGCTTACACACCTCTGGGGAAGAGAACTCCATTACTGCCTTTAGCAGCCTGTTCCAATGCTCAATGACATTTTGAATAAAAACATTTCTTCTCGCATTCAGTCTAAACCTCCTCTGGTACAACTGGCAGACAATTCCTCTAGTCAAATTCATCAACACAATACACAGAGACCCACTCCTATTTTACTGGGGTACCCAGAGCCAGTTTACTACAAGGAGCAGTGTGTTTTCAGCGCAGGATCTATTTACCCCAACGAACTCGATCTCATCTTCACTCGGCGATTCGCTCTCGTCCGTGTTCACAGAGTTACTGGACTCCATGATCTAAACGGAAACAAACCAAAACACGCTTCAGCACTTCAGCCTCTGGTTGCTCTGTAATGCTACAGGACTTTCCGCCTGGCGCCTCTTTTACGCTCTAACCGACCTGAAGAAGCTTCGGAAGCCACAACAACTGTGTCTCAACCACCTTACTGGATTTTTGCGTCGTAACTCACCCAAAGCTCCCCCCTGGCCCTCCATACACCCCCACCCTCTCCCCGTCCCCGGCACTAGCACCCCCCCACCCCGCCAGCGACGCTGCTGACTCACGGTTCT
>JAOXOE010000256.1:55826238-55872877 GCA_028565055.1 Phoeniculus purpureus
GCTTTGCTCCATTGCCCCTAGTCCTGTCGCTACCTGATATCCTAAAAAGTCCCTCCCCAGCTTTTCTGTAGGCCCCTCTCAGATACTGGAAGGCCACAAGAAGGTCACCTCAGAGCCTCTTCTCCAGACTGAACAGCCCCAATTCTCTCAGTCTATCCTCGTAGGAGACGTGCTCCAGCCCACTGATCATCCTTGTGGCCCTCCTCTGCACACACTCCAGTGTTTCCACATCCCTCTTGTAATAAGGGCTCCACAACTGGACACAGTACTCCAGGTGGGGTCTCACCAGAGCGGAGTAGAATCCACTATAGAGTAGTTTTAGAATTAGGCTAGGTCTTAGTATCCTATAAGTATCCACAGGATCTTAGTATCCACATACAGTTGGAATCAATGTATAATATCTTTTAATATCTATATGTATAAAATATCTTAAAAACATAAATACATGGGGGTTATCAAAGCTGCAATTGCATGCAAAAATTCCAGTGTCCTTTTCCTCAGTACTTTAGCCTTGCAAAACAGCTTCTTACAAAAGAACTTTAAAATATTCATCAATAGCATCCTGGTTTTAGCTGCCATGCCCCTGTCAGACACTATCCTGTGACTGTGCTGCTGGTGTCTATTGTTGCACACAGTCTGTAGAGTGACAGAGGTGGTGTATGATTCCATCTGGAGTAGAGGAGTGAGATCTTACTGACTCTCTTGAATACCGCCTGTCACTACGTACAGAAAGGTGTTTCAGTGCCTAAATCTTAGAGTTTGTCTTCTTTGAGTTTCTCTTAGAGCTTCTACATGGGCATTACAGTTTCTTAAACTTGTTTATGTTCTCAGTAAAAATATTGGGTGCTTAGGATTATTTCAATCCTTAGAAGATTCAAATAATTTACCTTAGTCAGGTCTCAGGCTGGCAGCATCTCCTGATGAGCTCTGTTGCTGTAACTTCTGCACTGTAGTGAAGCATTCTTTCAGGAAGATCACCTTTGGTATGGATTTGAACTTTGAGCATGAGATGAGAAGAATTTCACTTTTGTTCTTCTTAAATAAGCATTCTGCAGGGTGACTGGATTAGAAGATTCTGACATTTCTTACAGCGCAGCGATCGAAACCTTCAGCAGCTGTTTGGAACTACACAGATACAAACAGTGTATGAATGGAGTCTGTCATTGTTGATACACAAACCTACCTCTGGATGAGGGAGGGCATTTCTGTTTACTCTTGTTTGCTGACTTTTTGGCAAGGACCTTTAAATGTCCTGAAGAAGTCCTTTAAGTCTTCTCAAAATGTCCTTTAAAAGTCCTCCAAAAATACTTCTGCTTCATTCCTAATTAGACCCTATCATATAATTTTATTTAACGAGCGATGTGGCCAAACTACCTTTGCTAGGTCTGCCCATTGCACTGTAAGTGTATTAAATTGATAAAGGAGGCCTGATGTTGTAAGTCACCCCCTTTTTCCTTAGCTTTCGCTCTAAACTTACCGTTGCCCAGTTACCTCCATGTTGTATGGTTCAGAAGGGATGGATGGAAGGAAGGAGATTAAATGAAGGTGCTTCAGATTGGAAAACTAAAAAGTTGAATTCTGAGTCTTAAAACTGCACAAGGTGATGTTTACACGTGGTAAGATTCTCCTAATACATATTGTCATGTAGAGCAAAGAAAGAACTGGAGAGGCTTCGTGAAGCTAGACTGTGAGACAGTCAGTTACATTCAGCATAGACAAATGCACACTAACCTGCTTTGGAAAGAAGATTTCGTTTTCCAGCCATCTTACAGAACATCACATCTAATATTCTAGGTGTAGAATATTATTCTAGGTAGATATTATTCCGTACGAAGTGGAACCAGAAGGGGTATGATGTGAAAGAGTGCTAAAGGGTATAGGAAAATGACAAAGACAGACTGAACTTGGATTTGGAAAGATAAAGAAAAGGAAACCTAATAAATGAACTTGAGTGCTTGGTGATAAAGACATAGGAAGACAAGCAGAATTCAGGAGTTGGTGAAACAGGGACAGAAGACCATTCATACTGGTGATACAGTTTTTTCATGCTGTATGTAATTAGATCTGGATATTTGCTCCAAGATAATGCAGGAGTCTCAAAGACATCAGCTATTTGTTCCTCTTACACTTCACTACTAAATACAAGTATAGTCAAGGCATATCAATCGTGTTTCTTAGTGAGTCTGTGCAAAGAAAAGTAGACTTGAGGATAACAAAGGGTTACTGGGCACTCAGAAGTCTATTGACTAACATTTCAAGGCTGGAAGCACCTTCTTAGTATCTGGGGGGTTTAAGTGTTGTTTGCTAAGGCTGCCAGAAGACCTAAACTAAAATGGCACAAAACATTTAGTGCAATTTATCATAGTGCTGTGGTAGAATGAGTATGAAGTAGAAATACATTTCTCCAAAAAGCTACTAAACAATTTACTTGAAATAATCACAACTTTCTCTGAAAACTGTGTTCTGTGCTTTCCAAAACTGCAGTTGCTGTAGCACAAAGAATAACGTGATACATGGTTTGCACATACTGCATATGGGAGGATATTTGCCTTCCGGTCTCATCTGTAAAACAGTGAACAAGAAGCAGACTTCCCTTTCCTCCTGCCTTCCTACACTCCCTTCTATTCCTTTCCCCTGCATACGTACACCGTGCTGGAAATAGCCTGAAAAGGAACAGACCTGTAGCTGTCCTGAAGAACAGGTATAAAGGTTAAACTGGTGCAGCAGTCTGCTTTCAGTGGAGAAACTTGTGACCACTGGTTTGACACAAACTAGTGGTAAAAGTCCACTTCTGTGGAGAAACTTGAAAAGAATTAAGTAGATTTATATGTATTTATAACTTATTTGTATGTTTTCAGGAGCCCAGGCTTGTGTTCTTGTGTTTTCTACAACTGACAGAGAGTCCTTCAAAGCAATCCCTACATGGAAGGAAAAAGTTATGACTGAAGTCGGAGACATTCCCACAGTTCTTGTGCAGAATAAGATTGATCTTCTTGACAATTCTTGCATAACGAAGTAGGAGCTTGATCTTAACTGTTTTTAAAGAACAGTCTATGCCCCCTGAGTACACACGGTTAAAAAAACCTCATCCCTAGGCGTTTCTTGTGAAAAGATACCTGGGTTGTCAGAGCTGTGTTCTGCATCAGAATGTGCTCTGAGAGCATAGAGATTGCTGGATGAGAGCAGCAGTTGCTTGGGCAGCTGTGCTTGCTGAGCTGGAGGCTTTCTGCTTGCTTCATGCCACCTGCCAAAAACCAGACAAACAACATGAAGGGTTTGGTTGTGTCATGATACAATTCTCTTTTTTTTTTTTCAATCGGAAATTGTACATTTTCTTTCCTGAAACGAAGCAGTTACTGTTAAATTGCACTGTGCATCAGTGAAGTTAGTCTGGCTAGTGGTCACCAGCTAAAATGATGAAGACGCATTAAACAAGTCATTTGAAAAAGTATCTTCATATTCTTTGCTTTGCTTTAATTTGTTTTTTATTGCTCATTTTAATCAAAGCACTGTAAGTGTATAGATACCTGTATCTGGTGCTACTCTCACGCTGCATGGTGCTGATCATTCTTGACTGGGATTTTCTTTACAAACGTGCCTTCTGCCTTTCTGGGGGGTTGGACTAGATGATCTTTCAAGGTCCCCTCCAGTCCCTAATGTTCTGTGATTCTGTATGACCAGTTTCATTGTTGCCATAAAACCAGCTTACAGGATGCTAACCATGGCATATCATGCAGGAGATGTTGCATGATGAAGTCAGTCATTCTCCACTTGTTTCTACCATCTTGCTGAGAGATTGAAGTTCTTTCTTCTTTTTGTTGTTTCCCACTGCGGCTTTTTTTGTTCTTTGTTTGCTATCATGAATCAGCTTCTACTCACTCTGCAAGGAATACTGAGGATTTTTCAAAGGAAAAGCAAACTTGCATGTGAACTGCTCCTTTACTCATGGTATGTCATTCGGAGTATTCTGAGAACAAAACCAGTTTGCCTCAGTAGCATCATCTTTATGATGATGATGTGATTTCCCTTGGTGAAATTTTCTTAACTTTTGTCAACTCTTCCTTAAAATTCTGCGCAAGTTCTGAAGAGTAATTCTTTATCTCACCTCTACATTCACCTGATTGCATGGTCTACCGCTTTGTCAAAATGTGCTTCAGGATCAGTGTTTCTTGGGTGTTTTGACTGCAGTGGTAGTTACTCTGATTCTGGTGTTAATTACTGTCTCTTTCCCTTTGGTTTTACTGACGTTTGTCTTTTAACCCTTGGGAAATTCTGGTTAATGAAATTTCAGTAAGTACTGAAAAGCAGTTACTTTTGGCCATAAAGAACCTGCAAGTAAAAGGCATGTTCATAGTGGAGATAACAAAAATTAAAGCCAGCTCTTTGTTTGCCTGCGTTTCTTGCAGCACTTTGCCGTGTTTAACTCACCGCAGAGCATTTTATCTGTAAGAGTAAATGGTGACAAAGAATGCAAATTCGTACTTACAGAATCTTGTTCTCTTGTGCAGTGAAGAGGCAGAAGCGTTGGCAAAGAAGCTAAAGTTAAGGTTCTACCGAGTGTCCGTGAAGGAAGATCTAAATGTAACTGAAGGTAAGAGAAGAGTAGGTGCCTGTCCTGCACTCTCCTGCATCTCCCTAGTTCACAGCTCCTCTGTTACTTCTCGTGGTGTTGCCTGCTGTTGGCACTGCTGTTTGTATTTGTTAGCAGCTAGAATGACTCGGTATCAGGGTGTTGGGCCCCTTTCTGTGTCTACATCTTTGCTTCCTCTTCCATAAACAGTAGCAGCAATGTTTACAAGTGCAGTGTGTCGAGGCTGCTTGGTCCTAATGACAGTAAGCACTGAGCTCTAGAAAAAATGATGTAGAAGTTCAGTTATTACAATATACAAGTTACTTCTCATTATTAACAGTTAACAATGTCTATAAACAATTATGTAGCTGCTTGGCTACATTTATTAAACCATTGAATCTGTTGCAGGCTTGCATCTACTGGTGATACTGGTTTCCAAGTAGCACTTTGTAGTGTACATGTGTATAATGTCATAAGAGTTATGTTATAAAATTCAGGGGGTAGGTTTGAATAATCATGAATTATAGTCTCAGAGAACTTAATTTTTGTTTAATCAGGCAGACTTAACGAAGAGTAAATGTTTCTTCTCTCTTAGCATCATTCACCTTGGGAAAAAAGCCTGCAAGAGAAAGTGTAAAATGTTCCTGTATGGTCCTCTCATGAGTAATTCATTGGAAATGTAAATAATCACAGCTTCTGAAAAGTCTCCTGTAGTTGTATTCTTTTTCAGAATCCTAGGTAGGATTTGAATACCCCAATACAAACCAGGGTGGCATTAGTTAATTAGAAAAATGTTGCTGCCGCATTTAATCGGTAGACTTACCTAATGTGACTACTAGTATTTTAAGGGTTCTTGCAAAAATGTGTGTTAAGTTCCCAGGTAACTTTTAAAAATTGCATGAATTGGGACACTTGATGCTATGGCTTCGTTACAGGAGTAGTGAGAGGAGTTTCTGTCTCTGTGCCAGACTTGAATCCTGCAGACTTTGAGCTCTGGGTAGACACTGGACTCAGGTACACAGGGCTGCTGAGAGACAGTCACTTAGGTATGGTGCTAAGCCTCTGCTGTTGAGTGTGCTGTTGTCATCATGCAGCCTTTTGGTGGTGTTATTGATACGCAGATAATTTGTAAGCCTTCTCTGATGGCCCTTTTTTCTCCTTAACCTTCCAGTTTTTAAGTATTTGGCTGATAAATACCTTCAAAGGCTCAAGCAGCAACCAGCAGAAGATCCAGAAGTAGTACATACAAGCAGTAACAAGATTGGTATGTACAGTGTATTAAGAGAAACACCCCAGAACCAGTATTTTGTGCCATCAAAGCTTGTGGTCTCATCTGTTTCCTTAGGCAGTTAGAAGTAGATGCATTAGGGTAAGTGACAAGACTGCTAAAGCAATGCACAAAGTTTCAAGCTAACATTCAGCAAATGCCCTTTTATTGAATTTGTTTAAGGAAACGTTATGTAAAAACTCAAGAGAAGATACTTGTTGGTTTTTTTAATGCAGTTAGTGTGAGCGTTGCTCGTCTTGGTGTGGATTTACAGGAGACTCATGGTGAAAGAATCTGGCATGTAACCAGCAGGGCTTTGTAAAGCAGCTTTTGTAAGGGCGTGCTGAGCTTGTGCAGTCCTTCCTCTAGGAACTTGTAAGTTAGGACATTAATTTTCCTTACAGCATTCCCTTTTTATTCAGGTTTTTTCCTTAACCTTTATCTCAGCAAAGTTTCCACTTTGTCATGGTTTTGTTGTATTACTCAACTAACTATAACTTGGTTACCATGCCCTTAGTAGCACACACGCAGAGTGCTGCCCTTCAGTTACAGAGGTGTATCTCAGCTTTAAATTCTGCCTGGCTGCTGGGCCCAGCGGGCTCTACTTCAGCTGTAACACTCACCCTGAGCTAGGTAAAGCTTTTCAAAACTAGAGAATGTATTTCAGGTGCACTGCTGTGCTTTAGTAAGCGTTACGTGGTAATGTGTTGTGCTGCAGGAAGTGAAGAAGGAGAAATGCTTTTCTTGCCCTTACATTCTGCAGGTGTTTTTAACACAGCCGGTGGAAGTCACTCCAACCAGAACACTAGCATTCTTAATGGTGGAGATGTTGTCAACCTGAGACCAAACAAACAGAGGACCAAGAAAAGCAGAAGCCCTTTCAGCAACTGCAGCGTAGTCTAGACCACTTCTAGAGGACAGCAACCAGGCCCAGTGAATCGGATGAAGTTGTGCAATCAAGTACAGAATAAAGCCAGTTGTAGAGGTATTTTTGCCAGTGCTCTAGCAAATCTTGTGCCTATGGGATCCTTGACAGAGGGTGGATTTATACAGACTCGCTGATGTAGTAGCTTTTGGTGTGTGGAGTGAGACGTCTTGTGGCAAAACACAGACCCATGGCTGCCCCATGGACTTTGTACAGATTAGGCAAGCTTCTCCTTTTCCAAGGATCTATTTACAGAACTACGAACTAGGTGCTGCTGGATTGCCAAGCACATTTAACAATGTAAGGATAATCCTTAGAAGTATCGGTACAGAACGTAACACTCTATGGCCCAAGGTAGGATAGTGACCTTGCAGTTGCATTTCAAACAAAATGTTTGAATTGGTTAGTCAGGAGACTAAGACGACAAACGAAGAGCAAAAAGAAGACACTAGTTCCGTGCCTGACTGTATCAATGCAGATTCTGTCAGTGCAATATGCATGTAGTATAATAATGAGTGCTGAGGCATCTGTGTAAGCATTTGGTATGAGTCTTTAGGCTAAGTCCCAGTGTACATGTTACTTGGAGATCCGTTACTGATCATAAAATAGCATCTTACCCGAGAAGGTTTCCTTCTAAAGTGTTGCATTTCAGGTGAGGCTTTCCCAGCCGCCACTGTGTTTGTTTAACTTGCTATACTCTGGGCCTAAAAGCTTTGATTTATGGTGCCAAAAATGCTCCTTCTTTTTACCCAATGCTGTGTGCTGTGGATGTTTCTGTAAATGGTTTTCTTCTCAGTCTTAACAGGTTGAACAAACAGCACAGCCTTCGGCATTAATCACTGTTCAGAAGGAAAATATAAACATATTGCACCCTGTGTTGTCTGTGAAAAAGGAACTTGCCAAATGGCATCACAAAATACTTGCCTTCTCTGGAGAAAAAATTCGTAGAGATCATAAACTAAATTACAAAGGATCCAAAAAAATGCAGCTGATGACAGATTACACAAGTGAGACATTCTCGAATGTTGTCTCAGATTCCGAGTTAGCTGCTGCTTACAGAAAATAGAATTCTGCAAGAGCAGAGACGTGGCAAGAATTTTTCCAAGTGCTTAAGTAATTTTAAAAGAACTGATTTAGATGTTCAGGAGCCCAAATCTGAATTCAAGTTATTCGGACTTAGGCTTCTAAATCACTGCGGTGCTTTAAAAATGCTGAGCATCTCTTACTGACCAAAAAGAACCCCTGTAATCCTCTTCAGGAGCACGCAGGGTTTGTAGAACACGGCCCTCTTGTTTACACGGTTTTGTATGGTGTGATACCATCGGAACTTTCTAGGATTTCTACAGCAAACCTGCCAGTGAACAAATGCAGTGCTGCTTGAAAGAATTCAGAGTTTTAATAGTTTTTTACACAGTGTACAAGAATGAGTCAAATGACCCTGTATATTTTTGGAGGAGGGACTTTTCACTGTGTGAATTCACGAGGACGTTTGACTTTGTGTCTAAGTCAGTGAGTGTGGAAGCTGAAATGTGCTTTTTCCCCACTGCCTGCAGGTAGCGAAGTGGGTGGCAAGTTATGCACAAACACTAAAGATCTCTGAACTCTCTATTTTTAAAGTCTACTCCATTAGATTTCTGCCAAGTACCGCTGTTTCTTCGACAAGCTGTTAGAGCATCTCCTAGTGCTGGCAAGAAGGTGGCCTTCCAGGTACCCAATGCCCTTTGCTGATGTAGAAAAACCGTGTGGTCTTCACCATAATGTTCCCTGCATTTCCTCTTTGATAAAGGCCTTTTAATTTTTAACAAGTGCATTTAATATCTGTCTGTCTGTTTGTGTAAGTGGAGTCGAGTCCTGTCTGTCTGAGCAACTGAAGAAGTGAAAGTTCTTGTAAGACTAATGATTGTGCACTATGGGGCCACCTTGCAACTTCAGAACGTAAGACAGAGTGTATGGATGAAGATTTCTGACAACTGTTTTTGATATGGAAATGTTTACATTTTGTTGGCTGTCTGCCTGTTCCACATATTTTCAATCAAAAGAAACCCACAAAGTATCTGAAACATCTTTTCTGGGCTGTTTGACTTTGTGCAGAGTACTGCAAAATGAGTCTTCAATGTGTAAAACGAACATGTGTGCTGTCACGTGTTGTACTGCAGGTGTGGGACTATTTAATAAGTCAGTCTAAAGGACTGAGTACCCACCAGAAATGTTCACAGGCAGAGACTCTACAGACTTGCTGAATTTAAAGCACGTTGACATTTCATACATGTACTTCAACGTAGGAGCATGTATTTACACCACTTGACTAATGGGGAGTTTGCATCTCATTCCCATCTGAAACTAAAGCGTCTCGCTCTTTGTTGTGACTTTGCACCGCTTGTTGTCCCATGCAGCTGAGATGGAGACTGTCCACATCAGCATTTTCTGGATACTCTGCATAATGCTGCTTGAGAATTTAATTTTTATCCTCCTAGGGCGGTGTGTAGGAAAACCAGATGCCTTGTGTGATGTAAGAATCCTGAGGTATTCACATCACTCTTCAGTAGGGGCCACTTCTGCCTTCTGGAGATAGAAAACATGCCTGTACATTTCGCACTCACACTGTCCCATGAGAATGATTTGTCTTACAGATGTTGCCCCATTCTCATTAAAGTATCCTAATTGTTAGTTACCAAAACGTAGAGGTGCAGAGCTGATGATAAAAATACCCCTCTCTGCGGGAGAGGACATAGCTCTCTGTTACAGCCATGGCAGATCAGCACCTGGCTCAGAGCAACAGATGTGCCTACCACAAGACCCAATGTTTTGTTTGCGAGACTAAGCTAATTGCACTCCTGTTTCATCTGTTACGGTATCCCAAGTAGCTCCTTGGAGTCTTGTCTGAATCTTGCTGAAGTCCCTTGCTTTCAGCCTGTAACGTTACCACTGGCAGAAGCCTTCAGTAGTTGTTAGTGCCTTGGTGAGTACCATCCACTGCAGTACAACACTTGAGTCTGTGTCCTTCCACGCTGTATCCATTCAGTGAATGGGTGTTCTCCCAGTTAAGTGGGGCATCACTTGGTGCAAAGCGGTAATGCTAGGCAAGTATTTCCAACTGGAAATAATGAACCTCAAACTTTTAAGACTGATCACACTAAGATTTGTGCGCTTGTGTGTGTGTTTAATTAAAAACAAATAATTTCACTGAAGACAGCTTTGGAGCTCTCTTACTTTCCGTGGTTCTTAAGGCAGTGCTTACCTTTCTGAGTCAAAGTGCCTGAGCCACTGGTTTCCTGTTTTGTTTTTTTATGCTTCAGTAAAATTTGTCGACTTTTTTCTTTGTCCTCTCCTGGGCTGCAGCGTACCCGACACGTTGCTTCCCTCTGCGTCACTGCTGTAGAAGTTACACTAAAGGGAACTGAGCGGCTGGACACATTGCACTGCCTGGAGGTTACGTGTGGGTAGGTAAAACTGCCCTACCATCTCTTTGAGGAAGCAACAACTCATACTCAAATAGTATCAACAGAAGAAAATACTTCTCTCTAACTAGACCAACCAAACAGATAATTGGAATTACAGAAGAAAAAAGTGCAGCAATGCTCAGATTGCAGGTGAAAAGTGGAATAAGAGAAACTTTGAAAGAGTTCTGTGTCAGTGTTCTGTGTCAGTCATCTCCAAGCCAGGTGAGTCCTAGTGCTGAACTACTTGCTCCAGGTGTCATGTAGGATAATACTGACCAGATACTCTGGGTGTCGTGCAGTAGGGTAATACTGGCAGATACTCTGTTCTATAAATTTGGTTCAGCAGAACCAACTGAAGTTGGTCAAAACAAGGAACAACGAATCAAACGGGAAATGTGAGGATCAAGATGTGAGGGTAGAGAAGCATCATTACTAATTAATGACTTATTTGTAAATTCACATGAAACTGAATGATTAAAACAGATAGGGTACAGAACTTGTTATCACCATAAAGATCTCGAGTAAATGTAGTATATTTTAAAAAACCCAACGTTAACAGAACTTACCGTTAATCCTCAAGTGGAAAACTAAGTATAAAAAACGGAATGTTATGTGTATGCTGTTCCTGTAAAAGCCCTACAAGTTATTCTAAGCGGCATCTGTTGTATCATGCAGCTTAAACGCGTTCACTTGGTTACTGTTTGGTCTGACACGAGTCGCTGTTTGTGTGGTTACATTAACTTGTCTATTAAATTTTTTAAAATTGCAATAACTGCAGCTGTGCAAGAATCTCAGTCTGCTTGAGAATCCCATGTGCCTGATTCTAGTCCAAGTGTAGCAAACAGTTTCAAAGCAGCACATTAGATACCCTCAAAGCAACAAGTGTGGACACTCCAACCTAATGGAAATGTCCTTTCTGCAGTCTTGCTTCTGATTCCTTCAGCATAGCTGAAATACAAATTGTGGATTCTGTTCAGCTCCTTCTTTTAACTTTATCTTCCACAGAATCCTGCAGAACAGTAGGGGCAGGAAGGGACCTCTGGAGATCATCTATTTCAGCACCCCACATTAAAGCAGGATTGTGTCCAGGTGGGTTTTGAATGCCTCCAGAGAAGGAGACACCACAACCTCCCTGGGCAGCCTGTTCCAGTGCTCTGTCACCCTCAGAGCCAAGTATTTCCTAAGGTTTAGGTGGAACTTCTTGTGCTCCAGTTTGTGCTCATTGCCTCTTGTCCTGTTGCTGGGCACAACATAAGTCTAGCCCCATCCTCTTGGATGTGCTTTAGAGACTGATATGCACTGGTAAGATCCCCTCTCAGTCTTCTCTAGACTGCAGAGCCAGGTCTCTCAGCGTTTTCACATAAGGGAGATGTTCCAGTCCCCTAATCATTTTTGTCCCTCTCCCCTGGGCTCTGCCGTAGTTTCTTGTCTCGAGCTGAGGAGCTCAGATCTGGACACAGCACTCCACATGTGGCGTCACCAGGGCAGAATGGAGAGGGAGTGGAAGCTTGCCCCTCTGCTGGTCACACTGTTAATGTACCTCAGGATGCCACCGGTCTTGGCTCCAAGGCCACATTGCTGGGTCATTGTTAACTTCTTGTCCACCAGGCCTCCCAGGTCCCTTTCAGAGCTGCAGTTCAGCAGGTGAATCCAGACAGCACTGGTACAGGGGGCTGTTCCTCCCCAGGTGTATGACCCTACTCTTGCCCTTGTTGAACTTCACTAGGTTCCTCTCTGCCCAACTCTCCAGCGTGTCCAGGTCCTGCAGCCCAGCCCTCTGGTGTGTCAGCCACTCCTCCCAGCTTTGTGTCATCAGCAAACTTGCGGAGGGGGGCGCTGTCCTCTTGTCCAGGTCATCGATGAAGATGCTGAACACGACTGGATCCAGTAGTGACCCCTGGAACACCACTGGCTGCTGCCCTCCAACTAGACTCTGCTGCTCATCACAACCCTCTGAGTTGCCATTCAGCCAGTTCTCAATCCATCCTGCTGTCCACTAATCCATCTTATGCTTCCAAAGCCTCCCTGGGAGGACGTTAGGGGAAACTGTCACAGGCGCTGCTGAAGCTGAAGTAGGTGATGCTCACTGCCCTCCCTTCACATACCCAGCCACTCTCACTATCACAGCAAGCTGTCAGACTGGTCTGGCACTATTCCCCTTTGGTGAACTCATGCAGACCACCCTCACTAAACCTCTTTTACTCCCCTTGACTAGAGATGATCTCCAGAATTAGTCTCCATTATTGGGCTGGCTAACGTAGCCGTAAGGTTTAAATGAATGACTGCAGACACAGGCAGTGCCATTACACTGACACATTAAAGATCCCGGATGCATCTTCTGGAAAGAAACAGGTAAGTAGTCACTGGTGGGTTTTGATGGATTTTGAGGGGTTTTTTGACTTTAAGAAAGCACAGCTCAGCTTCTAGGGTTGCATCTTCAGCCAGGTATTTCAGGAATGTGGGAAGTTACACCCTCCTGCTTCTTGCATGTTGTGTACACAGAAAAACAATGTCCTTGCTTAACACCGAAGTAAGGACTAATTAGAAATGTTTTAGGCAAGAAAAAATGATCTTGGCATATGAGACAGCTCGTGTCTCTTATGGTCACATATTTTTAGGTCAGGGAAGTGCTTAACTGCAATTAACTGAAGCCCTTGAGAAAGCTGAAGCTGTGACCCTACTCAGCTGGGAGTTATGTACTGTGCAGCCGTACTATGTTCAGCATGGGGAAGCTGGGTGGCCGTCTAATAGGGCTTCTGCTGCCAACCCCAGGACAGCTACTGCAAATCCCTGGCACCTTCTGGCAGCTCTGGGAAATGTTTTGTTTCCAAATGAAAGCAAAATCCCAATCCCAGAGCTGTTTGTGCCAAGAATCAAAGTGCAGCCTATGCTGGCACTTCTTGTCACACCTCCTCCTGTGTCCCACTGCCCTCTGCCTGCCTCTGCCTTGACTTTGCACAACATTTTCAGAAAGTGAAAAACTTCACTCAATTCTTTTGTTAACGTCCATCGTGTGTATGATGCCGGTTACGTGTTGCTGGTTGAGGTTCGTTCATGTTTAAGGTAGCTGGTACCAAACTGCAGTTACAAACAAAAAATGGGTCTTTTGAAGAGTCTAAAAGGTCTCTTTCTGTGAAAGAAACTTCCAGGCCACTATCATTGGTTTGAAAATTGGGTTGTTCAAGCCTATGGGCTCTTTACTGGAGGTGGCATGTTGGTGTGCAACCTTACAGCACAGGCCAGGGCAGTGATGGCTGTGCTGCAGCCCTCCTGGAGGCAGTAACACTGCATCTAGGAAATTAGGAGGCAAACAGAAGAAAAGAGCTTTGAAGATAAACCAGTCAGTTAGGTCAAAATAAATCTCTTACCTGTTAACTCAGCTGTAGATATGCAGGTGGTGATCCCTCTCACTCAGAGACCAAAAGGCACTTGTACAAGTGCTATAAAATACTGATTTAGCTGTCGTGATGCACAGGAGCATCTAAACAGGAAAACACAAAACCAATTTTCACCTGAATAACCTTATAGTGGCCATAAACAAACAAAATATGGAAGGAGTACTCTAAGCATCAGTAAGATGTGTTCAGTTTAAATAACTCACCGTGTTGTTGCTGAGAACCACACACACAGAACATTAGGGATTGGAAGGGACCTTGAAAGATCACCTAGTCCAATCCCCCAGCCTAGATGAAGTTGCACAGGAACATGTCCAGGCAGGTTTTAAACATCTTCGGAGAAGGAGACAGCCCGCATTGTATTTCATCGTCTAATAGTTTAATGCTGTTAAAGAGATGAGTTCATGAGGATCTAAACCTTATGAGAATAAACTCAGCAATTTTGAAACGGAATTACAGCATTAATCTCACCACATTTTAGGAACCTTCCACAATCTCAAAGCTGAGACACTAGTTATTTCAGAAGTACCTACCTGAAGTGTCATTTCTGTGAATAAAATGTAGTGATGGTGACTCCACAGCTGCTGAGGCTTCCAAGCAGCAGTCAGTTCCCCTGCAAGGGAGTCTAAAGCCACAGAGCTCCAAAGCTGCTGTTGTGCAGAAGCCTGAACTGAAGAGCTCCCACCTTGGCTTGGTGCTCCTGAGAGCATCCAGGGGTGATGTTCAGGCTCCAACACTAGTCAGCCCATTGCCACAAAGGTCCTGTGGTTGGTGATGTCACTCTAGCCCTTCCAGCTCCCTCCTGCTGAGCTTTAATCTGAACGAAGTTCAGAAGGCCAGGGGCTGAGCTGCAGAGCCTCCTGTTTGCCCTGGCTAACCACCTTGGTGAAATAGTGCAGAACTGACACACTATAGGGGTTGAAAAACTCCAGGCTCCCCTTAAATCTGCAACTTTTGACCCAGAGCTTGGTGATGAGGAGCAGAAATTATAAGGAGAGAGTAGAAGAAGACAAAAAATCTGCTCAAGGAGTGAGTAATGGTGAATGTAACAAGCCATTACTACACAAGAGACAAACACCACAGAACTGGTTAGGTTGGAAAAGAACCACAGAATCACAGAACGTTAGAGATTGGAAGGGACCTGAAAAGATCATCCAGTCCAATCTCCTGCCACAGCAGGATCCCCTAGATCAAATTGCACAGGAACATGTCCAGGAGGGTTTTAAATGTGTCCAGAAAAGGAGACTCCACAACCTCCCTGGGCAGCCTTTAAGATCATCAAGACTAGCCATTAACCCAAGTGTCCCAAGCTTCCTGCTGAACCATGTCCCTAAGCTCCACACCTACATGACTTTGTGGTCTCTACCAGTTGAGATTTGAACTGCTCTGCTCCCTGGCTTCAAAGATGATGATGCAGAACAAATTCATGAAGTAGCAGCTGATTAGATGTAGTTCCTCTGTCTATTGCCTTTTTTCAACAATACCCAGCAACCTCAAAAGGACAGCTGGATAGTGGGAAGCAGGATGGATCACCGGGCCAGTGTGAAAGGGTGTAGCAAGAGCTGGAGCCTTGATTTCTAGCCTTGGTTGTGCCTCCAGATGGATGCGTTGCTTTTCATGTTCTCAGTTACTAACTGGAGGTACCTGTCTGTCTCCTTAAAGTACTGTGATCTACTTAATCAACCGTGCCAAGCCCAAATGAGAGATGGTAATGAGCAGGACAGTATGTTGTTTACGAAAATACCATGTACAGTTTATTAATGCTTTCAATTTATTGCCATGGTTTGCTTTGCCCACAGAAGTCTGGCTCACACACTACGTTTATAGCAAAGAGAAGCTGAAACCTCACAGTGTGACAGAACTACGTTAGTTCCAGAAAGCACCCAGGAGAGCGGAGGGAAGGGTAGATGTAGACAGTTTCCCACCGTTCAGCAGCAGTACAAGTACGCTCTGCCACTGAGCAGTACCGGTTCTACAGGAGAGCTGCTGACATCCTTTACAGCCAAAGGAAATTCTCAATGCTACGAACACCCACTAAATGCTCCCACCTCACAGCCTGAGGAACGCTGGTGCGTGCGCATGCGTATCTGTATGTGTGCTTTTACGGAGAAGGTTTTCCTTAGCTTCTGTGTGCTTTGTGTGGAGATCTGCTCATCCCACAAGCTGCCACCAGCGGCTGGGAGGATAGTTTAATCCTGTTTGGTGTTACATGGCTGTCGAACAGATGATTTCTGATGCTCCAGCAGTGTGATTGACTTTTCAGAGTTTTCTAGGTTTCTGAGCAGAGTCTCTAGTCGTCTTTTGATCTTCTTCTGATCCTCAATGGCACAGCCAATGACCACCGACTGGAATTTCTGATCGATGGGTCCTGCTGGCACGTCAGACGTGCATGCGCCGTAAAGCGACATTAGGCGGATTTTGGCATCTTCCAAATCATCTAGAAGTTTATTGACAATTTCATCGATCATCTTCGTGGCATGCAGTAGCGATTCCTGCTGTTGGGCATTTCGGATGGTTTCTACAGAAACCTCCACAGTGAGGGTTCGGCCCATCAGACGATTAGCGGTCAAATTGAGTTCTTCTCTCTCACCTAAATCGAGAAGAAAGGATTCCAGGTGATAAGCAAACACTTCCCTGTGCAAATAACATCACCAAGACCATCAAACCGCTACACCTTTGCAATAAATAAGGCTGTTTCTTTAGGTATTCAGCAGTCAGCAAGATTTCCAGGGGCAAGAAATAAGGTTTTTGCATTTGCCGAAGTCCTACGGATTTCACAGAAGCTGGTGCTGGTGTCTTCTGATTTGAAACGAGGCACTAAGCTCTGCTGAAAAGGTAAGCAGTGCTTTTCAGCTGCGGACACACCACTTGCTGCATCATGTTAATGCAAAGCACAGTGTAATCAGGAACACTGTTAACAGAACATTAGGGACCTTCTGTTCCACACTGTGAGGGACAGATACTATTAGAGAGCACCCCAGAAGGCCATAAAGAGAAAACTGACTCCTGACTGTTGGAAGCGATGAAGGGCCATCAACAAAATGGGTTTGTTTTCCGAAAAACGTTTCTTTTTCCTAAAACACAGCCAACATTTGATGTGAAGGCTTTAAAGAGCCACTACACCAGCAATTTGAAGCACATAACAGAAACCCTATAGATTTAGGGAGTACATTTAAAGCCATGTATCACACAACCACGCCAATAATCCTGATGATTGAGTTCTTGCCGGCTGTTCACTTCAGAGTGCTTGTGCCTGTCCAGTAGTCACTAAAATGCTGTTTTTACAACTATATTTAATCATCATCATCATCTTCTTGTCCCCAGCTGAACTATATTAACCCAGATGCTGAAAATACATCAGTGAGCTGAGCACAGACTCTGACATACACCACACTGACATTCAGGGTGAATCATCCATCTGAGCAGCGTCAAGGAAAAGGGGGTCCCAATGTAACAGGTAGCACTTGGCCGGCTCCGGTGCCTGTCCCTGACCAGCAGCCGTCAATCAGATGGAGCTGCTCCCTAAGACACACGCTGGTTTGACTGTGGGTCTGCTGGGAGGGTATGGCAAAGCAACTTCTCACCTTCACTGATGTGCCTCATATCCTGGCTGTTCTGGATGTTGTGGATCATTTCTAGCAGGATTTCCTTCTCTTGTTCCATAGCAGATGCTGCGTCACGGAAAGCCTCTACCCTGAACATGGTTGAACCAAACAAAGTGTTTAAATAATAAAATAGCTGTTCACCCCCATAGCTGCTAAGAACTGTTATTTCAAACCTTCAGCTTAAGAAGTACAGTTGGTTCTTAATTATCTATGACCCAGACTCTGACTTCATGATCTTATCCCACATATCTTCATGTTTCAAGACTCAATATAATTCTAAGTAAAACAAATGAACGCAGGGAAAAACATCCCAAAACCAACAGTAATTCAATCAGACTTAACTCTTTGATTGTACTGACAGTGCTGTTCTATCCTGCTCTGCTGTCACTATGGGTATCCAGAGCCTGATGGCACCACAGCCCCCTGGAAGGAATCCTGTGGCCGACTGGCACCCTCAGGCCAGCACTGTAGAACCTCTAAAGCCAATCCACCTGCTATGCAAAAAATACTCCAGAAAACTCTAACACTACCTTGTAGCCAAACAACCCCTTTCAGGAGGGAGAAAAATGTTAACAAGACAAAGGCTTCCCCACCAAGCCAAGTGCCTCAGTCACCCAGAGGAGATGTGATAGGGGCTCGCAGAAGACTTGTCAAGTTGCAACTGGCTGCAAGAGTTGTGCCAAAATCACCAGCTGCACTCCCAGACCCGCCAGGAAAGCAGAGGGTCATGTGAAACTGGTTGAGGGTGTCACAGGCTTCCACTGCACAGCTCGGGAGGTCTAGCTGCTGCAAGCAGCGGGGAATCCAGCTACCCTAAAATGTTTATGAAAGCTGCCCAGAAAAGGGGAGCAAACCAAAACACTGCTGAGCCTCTTGGATGATCTGTGCTGCTCAACGCCACTGGATGCAGCCCCACAGCGGTGGTGGCTCTTTGCTGCTTCTGCAGATGAGGGCTTATCTCTTGAGACTGACATGGAGCCTCTGCTCCTTCCTGTAGGGCTGGCAACTTTGGGGGAGAGAGGACCGTGCAAACAGGCGTGTTTGAGGATAAACAGTCCCACTTCACACACAGCCTGTTCACAATACAGTTGTTTTACAAAATACTCTGCCTAATTTAGTTGGTGAAAGCACAAGCTTTGGGCCTTTGCCTTTAATGTTCATCCCGAGGAGGAGTGGGAAAAGGTAATGCAATGCATTCCTGCCAAGAGCAAATAATTGTAATTATTACTTGGGACTGGTTAGTAAGTGCAGGGAGGCAGGTGGGGCCACCTCAGGTGTCTGCACTTTGTAATTTAGCAAGTCTAGCAATATTTTCACAGATGCCTCACCATGCCTGTGGGAAAAACAACTGGTATTGTCACCACTTAAAAAATGTGTTGTGGTCCCTGGAAAGCTGAACATGACAATCTCCAGTTTTAGGAGTGGTTTTGCTCTTTTTTTTGTGCCTCACTGTGCTGACTCAAAAACTAAAGCTCTGCCTTCAGATTGGCCCATGATCTCCATTGGCTTCACATAACCAAATCCTGAGAACTATTTTATTTGCAGTAATTGCTTCTTGGGATTTATTTTCATGACTTTTTCAAGTGCAACACAGCCTGACACACAACTAAAACCCACTGGGGTTTTAATATTCATGTATTTGCTTTCATAAAAGGCAGCAAAGGAGGGTCTCCCTACCACAGCACCTCTAACAGCCTGTGAAAGAGGCACCCGAAACAGCTCCTGCCACTAGGGCAAGGTGACAGGGAGGCAGCAGCACATTAGGACTGGCTGCCGCACCCATCTGCTACCCCCTCCTAAAAATTTCCATCTCAACCATTAGCTGCCTGACGGGACTAAAGAAGCCTAAAACCAACTCCTTGAGGGCAGGGTGAAGGCACAGTGCAACAGCACCGAGTTCCAGCAGCAAAGGCAGCAGCAGCTCAGCATTTGAAGGAAGCAGAGAGTAACTGGCCTGAGAAAGGCTACTCCCAGGGGAGCAAAGGACCAGCTGTTACTGCTAGGGACCTGGATCACATGGAGGTCAAAACAAGGGGACAGGCTCGTTTCAGAGCAGCACTCTGGCGAAAAAATTAAATAAATCAAGCCCTCAAAACAGCCCAAGGAAATCACCCACACCAGCCTCAGGAAAGCAGTGCTCCAGAGACGAGGCTGGGGTCTTTATCAAGGTGAAGCTCCTCCAACTGCCTCACCCTATTTTGCTGCCCCAGCTAGTTCTGAGACCTCCCAAACCTCTGTGCTGTGCTAGGTCCCACCAGGTCCTCACAGTCCCCTGGCCACAGCCCCAGAGAGCCCCCAGCCCTGTCAGGCTTCTCAGGTCCACACCTTATGGTCAGCTCTCAGGACACCTGCCTTAACAAGCGCTTGAACTTGAAGAGTTTGTGTAAATCTTTCCCTTCTTGAGGTGAACCACAAAAAAAAAAAAAAGAAAAAGAAAAGAGAAGCACTCTAGCAGAGGTGACTGCCATGGATAAGGGTGGAAATACAGCCCAAGTCTCAAAAAACAACCAGCCAAAGAATAGAAGGCAAAAAGAACAATGAAATACTGCTGTCTAGGACCAATTATCTGGATACAGCACCACAGTCTAACAGATAAGAACATCCAGTCATGGATACACTTTGAGCGTATTTGTCACTCTGGACATCAGCTAAATCATCCACACCTAAGACTAAATAAACATTCCTTACTTTTGGTTCTCTGTGGTTGGAGAGCCACCAGCACACAGTGCCTTTTTCTCCTACATACCATTTCCATGAGCAGAGCATTCTCCCACGGAACAGGTGGACCAGCCTGTGCTTTTGTTTCCAGATGAGAAACTCAATCCCTGCTTCCTCATAACAGCTGCAATAACTGTGTCCTTTAAACCCCTGACAGCAATGAATGGCTTGCTAGCAAAGAGCATGTGCTGTGGGCATGGCCAAGTTTTCACAGAAATGGCTGAAGCTGGAGCAGCTCTGTTCTTGCTGAGCACACTGGGCAGGGACAAAGCAGGGGGCTCCCACCCTGGCATCTTCAGCTGCTTCTGCTGGGGTTCAGTTCTCAGGTGAGAAGTCCCATGAACATGTGAATGAGCGGTGGGGGAACACGGCTGTTCCAAAGGGTAGTAGGAGAAAGAGCACAAAAAATTAAAGGGTTTTTTTTTAAGTGCAGGAGCCTGATTGGCGTCATCTGTCACCACACCTAGGCCTGTATGTTCAGCCACCAGAACACAATGACTCACAAACAGAGACTCTGGACCTGCTTCCAGCTGCTCCCTGGCATTTACTGGCAGTCAGGGCAACACGAAGGTCTAAGCCCTTACAACGGACAGACGCATCACACACTCCCCTTGCCGCCCCCGCTCAAGGGTAACTCTTGAGGTGGGGGGTAACTCTCTGGCAGACAAATCAAACCTCCTTTCCTGCTCACTTTCCCCCTGCAAGAGGGAAGTTCTTCTGCAGACACTCCGTGGGAAGGTTCAAAAACACCCTACTACTGTTGGAAAAGCAGCTGTTGCTGTGGACGGGACAGGAGAAAAGGGAAGGTTGTCCAAAGCAGGGTGCTTCCTAAGGGTTGATGGTTGAGTCGGTGTTCAACCGACCTCAAGCAGCTTGAGAACTGGAAGTTACTGAGTGGTTTGATTAGAAGCTGTGATTCTGACAAATTAGAGACTGATACATTTTCACTTACTATATTTACAAGCAACATATCAAGGGTCTTTGGTTAAACGAAACCAGCTGGAGAAGGAAGAAGTGTGGAAGCTCTTCCTCCTGTCATCCAAATAACTCTGAAGCGAGGCACGCTGATTAGCTGTGCATGGGGAAAAAAAAAACCACCCAACTGACTTTAATCAATGTAATTTGACTTTTTGGTAACTGTCCTGCTTTTAGAACTACGTCTGCTTTAAAGAATCACAGCAAGCTGAGAAGTTTAATTTGCAGCTTAAAACCTGGATAACCAAACTTTGTCTGGTTTCAGAGCCTCTCAGCAGATCTGAAACACGTTTTTTGCATATTCTGCTGCTCACCTGGTGATTACACATTCATGCACCAGACCTGGATGTGAGCAGCAAGACCTGTTTGCAGACGGCGATTTTGTTTAGTCAAATTGGGAGAAGTCTGCGAAGGACTTCAAGGAGGTTTTAATCAAGCTAAGCGGAAGGTGTAGGTAAGAGCACACGTGAAGTCCACCCCTGAATAATGCAAACTAGTGCAGGCAGAACAGAGAAAATGCAACCCGTGTCCCACAGGGCTGTTTTAGTTACGGGAAAGTCCTAGAAACGTTCTGGGTGGTTCTGCAAGAGCCACTGCTCAATGGGCAGCTGTGATGGGAGGAAAGGCTGTGCTGAAATAGTCTGGCAGGAGGTGAATCCGTGGAACCCCCGTGGCACCCTGCACATTCATCTACCCCAGAAAGGGCATGGGGCAGTGTGTCAGAGCCATGAAAACAAGGAATATGGTTAAAGGCAAGGAACTGGCTCTAGTGAGGTCAAACCAGGGGAGAAAAACCTACAACTGGGGACCGTCAAGTAGCAGGAGGAGACAGGACACGTCTCAGCACAAGGATGAACCACGCGTGGTGTTCAGTTACTTCAGGAAACGCAGCTGCGCTGCAGAATGCGGTGCCGTTCACTTCACAGACACAGGGTTGGTTCAGTTCAGCAGAGAGGGGAACAGGCACACGAGAGACAGAAGCATCGACAGCCAGGACTAAGCCGGGGGTTGGCTGGGCACTGCGGCTGGAAGGAGGCCCCAGCGCCTCAGGGAGGGCGCGGGCTGCGCTCGGCGGCTCCTGCCCGGGCTCTGAGGGTTCAGCGAGGAGCGGCGGGCACAGCCCGCCCCTGGGCCCGGCCTCACCAGACCCCGGGCCGTGGCCATCAGGAGCAGCCGTATACGCTGCCCGCGCCCCCCGCTCGCAGGCGCCTCTTCACCTGCGCCGCTCGCAGCCTCAGTTGCCCTTCTACACCTGCCCCGATGGCGGGGACCTCTTCACCCGGTCACCTCAGGCAAGCGTCGCTCCCGTCCCCTCCCGCCCTCGGGCCGCTCTGAGGGACCCCCCACTAGTCCCCGTCCTTCCGCCCGGGTCTGGCCGTGTTCGCACCTGAGCTCCAGCTGGTCGAGGTTCTCAAGCAGGCGGCTAGAGCGGTCCGCCATGGAGGTGGAGCGGTAGAAACGACCCCGGAGCTGCCCGCCGGACTGCGGCTGCTGCTGCTGCTGTTGCTGCGCCCCCTCGCTGGCCTTAGCACTGATCTTGGCCTGGGCCATCGCACCCGCCCGCTGCCGCCGGCGGAACCTGCTGCGGCCGCTCCCTCGCCGCGTCCCGCAGGCGGCGGCGGCGGCCGAGCCCCGGCCTCACGCTCATGGCCAAAGAAGGAGCCCGCCCCGTCGCCGCCGGCCCCCCCGGGCTCCTCCGCCCCCTCGCCGGGCTCGAAGCCGCGGGCGCCGCCTCACGCCGGCACGGGCAGGGCCGCGCTCACTTTGTGTCGCTGCCCCGGCAGCAACCGCGCGCGGCTCTGCGGGGCTCAGAGACCCGGGGCTGCCCTACTGTGTCGCCTTCGCGGCAAGACTTTAGTGATAGGACACGAGGGGCTAAGAAAGGGCACTTTAGATTAGCTCTTAGGAAGAAATTCTCCACTCTGAGGGTGCTGAGGCACTGGTCGGCTGCCCAGGGAGGTTGTGGCTGCTCCATCCCTGGAAGTGTTCAAGGCGGGGTTGGATGGGGCTCTGGGCAACCTGGTCTGGTGAGAGGTGTCCCTGCTCGTGGCAGGGGGTTGGGGCTGGATGATCTCTCAGGTCCTGTCCATCCTAAACCATCCTATTATCCTATGAAAGCAGCAAAGCCTGGGCCGGCCAAAAGCAGCATGAACAAGAAGCAGGAATACTGAGGTTTTCAGTACCTCTGTTAGCTTCCTTTGAGGTGGTGGCCATTCATAGGAGGGTTTGCTTTCCTGAACTGTTCTATATGTTTGGTTCATTAGTTTGCTTTTTCACTGAAGAAAACAATCCTCTTTTGTATAACACTATTAATAAGTGAGCTACAAAGCGAAAACACCTGAAAAGACAAGAAATCACAGGATCACAGAATGTATTGGGTTAGAAGGGACCTCCCAAGGTCATCTAGTCCAACCCCCTACAACAAGCAGGGCCATCTCAAAGTAGAACAGATTGTCCAGACCCCATCCAGCCTGACCTTGAAATGTCTGCAGGGATGGAGCCTCCACCACTTCTCTAGGCAACCTGTTCCAGGGATCCCACATCCTCAGATTCAAGAACCTTCTCGTGTCCAGCCTAAATCTACCCTTTTCCAGCTTAAAACACCATGACCCTTCATTGAGGAAAACAGTAAGTGCTTTAACAATCCAGAAGCCTGTTTTAGAGGGAGAGCAAAGTTGGAAAAAGTGAACCAGAAACAGCTCTTGGTGTAAGCAGAACCTGAAACAGCATTCCTACCAAAAAGGGATTTTAGGTACTGCCACTGATAGCCCATCTTTCTGCTGCCAATTGTAAGAGCTCCCTGACTCCCTATCAGAAAAGAAGCCATTTGTTCCACCAGCCGTTGTTGTCTGAGATGATACAAAAAGCCTTAGTGGAAAGAAGAGTGTTTAATGTTCTCTCTGTGTGTCTGGTAGCCCGGGGAGCAGATCTGCATTGAGCAACAACTAGTTCCAAGGTTCTGTTGAACTCAACTGTATGAAACATTGAAAGCACCCACTGTACTAACTTAGCAAACAACTCCACAGAATGCCTTGTCCTGCAGGTTCCTGCTTGGAGCATTGGTTCCTGCAGTTTGAGTCACATGTGAGCTTTACTTGCCACCACTGTATTTAAAAAGGGTTTGCTTATTATAAAAGCCCAGGTTTGGGCAAACACCCCAAGACCCTCTAGCAGACCAGTTTTTGGCAGATGGCTAAGAGGGATCTGGTCACATAGGGACACATAGGCTTTGTGTGCTTATCCCACTGTCACTCACACTAGTTGTTTTCTCATGCCTGTCCATTCCGAATGACATCATGTCCCAAGCACTCTCGTTAAATTAATTGCCTAAGGTTTTGTTTTACGTGGCTGTATAAGTAGGGCTTGTTGTCTGTGAGCTCATGGAAATAACGACACTTGAACAATTGTTCCATCCATCTCTCTACACTCTTTATAAAAGATAATTAAAAGCTGCATCCCTCCCCAAACAGAAACCATCTGTAGCCATCATGACACATCATTTGTAAGCATTTCCTTTCTCAGCTCCTTCTATTCTTCCCTTGCCCATTCATTAACTATCGATTAGATTGGGCTTGAATGGCAGAAATCAAGATAGCTAAACAGCTATGAACTTTTTCTTTGCTTGCACAGCAGTTTGTTCCCACAGAGGTAGAAGCTGCGATGAAATGGACATGCAGAACACTGGCAGATGTGTACTAACGTAACACCTATGACTTGCGTTCTTTAAGCAAAAGGGGACTTTACCCAAGACGTGAGAATGGCACAAGTTGTGGAATCAAACTGCAAACATGATCCCCCAGGACAAGCCTCAACATTGCTGCTTGTCGAGCCCCAGAGATTTTCCCGTTTGGAAACTTGGAATGATGAAGAAAACCACTTTTCGTGCTCCCAGAGGGGTAGACTGTCCCCTGCCCCCTCTATTTCTTGCTGGTGTATGTAAAGGGGCAGTTGTCATCATTTTCCCATAACAATAGATGGCTGGGCTGGAAAGACAGGAACCCCTCTCTGAAGGAAGGGAACTGACTCACAGCTGAATTGTGAGAGTTTGGGGACACAAAAAGCAGGAACTGGATTCTTTTCAGCCACAAATCAGTGGGTAGAGGAAGGACAGCAGATTTCATCCTTCTCTTTGTGGTCTGTACTGAATAATGGTGATGGCAGTCAGAACTGCCAGTGCTGCCATGCCTGTGTCCCCCTCTGCATCTTCCCTACAACTGTGTTCATGTGGTGACTGACTCCACAGCCCTCCTCTGGCTGTGGGCATCAGTGAGAAGGGTGCATCTCCCATGGCTTCTGTACTCCTGCGGCTTCTGTACTCCCACCTCAGCAGCAACACTGCTGGCTGTCTCTTATTTAAACTACAGCATCATAAAAAACAGGCACTACCTGCAAATCAGAAGAGTCTAATTCACATATACAAGGTCCTTTGAGGGAATAGAAAGACCAGCGTTCCCAAGTCTGGGATATGTGATGTATCTGTAGAAGTTCCAGAGCCAGGGAGATGATCGGCACCAAGAGCACTACAAATTGTTATTTAGTTCCAGCTGTCTTGTTCCAAATTCTGACAGATACCTTGTCACATACCCTAACACTTATACATGAGCTGTCATGGAACAGGATCAAAGACAAAGTCCACACCCAAGAAACGCGATGCCAGATCATTTTCCTCCCTGCACCTACAGGAATTTCTTCTGAAGAACCTTCTTTATAGGCAGGCATTATGGAAACACAACAGCTCCCATGCATAGCACAAGGATGAAACCAGGGCTTGGGCCAGCCAACCAAAGACAGCTTGCAGTCCCCCAGCACTACGATGACAGCAGTTAAAATGGGCCAATGTGTTTTTAGGATGTTTTCCACGAAATCACCAATCTGATATCACATGAGGCCGCCCCCTCTCTTAGTACCTGCTGAACCTGCGCTACTGTGGGTACTGCTATTGCTACCAATGCTAATTTCCCCTGGCCCTGGCTTTGCCTATACTTGTTGCAGTCATTTCACTGTGTAGGCAAGCCCTAAGGTCCCAAGCTTGTCAGAAGTCTGAAGGAAGTCCTCTATCTCAGAAGCAATCTAAGAAGCTAGTATGACCGTTCCAGGGCACACAGCAGTTCATTCTCATGGACAGAAAAACTGCTGAGTAACCAAGGCAGGGAATCCTTGGCTGATTGTCCATGGAGCACAGAGCAAAAAGGCAAACAGAAGGACTTCCAGAAATTGGGGTACTACAGCCAGTGAAAGTGAACCTGCACAGATTTCCTATGGGAAGGTCACAGTAAAATGCCCCTTCATGCAGAGTTTTGCTGCCTGAGCGCACACTTTGTGTCTACTTGCCACTTGCCATCAGTTTTCTGACTCATTTACATCCACTTTTAGACTCTCTCGGACCATATACTTTGACCCAGCTGGTCACAGCTCAGCAATAAACCACTTGAACTAAGAATTCCTACAGCAAGCCTTAGAAGATTGAGAAGTACTAAAGAAATATATAGTGCAGACATTAATAAAGCTTCTTAGCTGGAAAGAATCACCAGAAAGTATCTTTGTGCTAATGTCAGCCAATTTTTCCAAATTACTTTTGAAACAACTTGTCATCTGTCCTCCTCACCTCCTTCCAATTTAGAGCAGTTATTGTAAACACTGCTGGGACAGCACAAGGCGATGATAAAACCTTTTCCTTTTAAGAAAGAAAACAGCATAACTTCATACCTCTGTAAACCTCACCATATTTGGTAAAGATTCAGTAACAGTCTGCGTTCTGGGGTTTACCAAGAACCTTGAGGAGCTAAGAAAATTAATCCATCACCCCGAAGCACATACAGAGCAAGTAACTTACCATAAGCTAAGCTCAAAGGTTTGTTTTCATTGTTTTTTGTCTTACAAAGCAATCAGGCAGACACCACATTTTAGTGCTTCAGTGACTGCCGCAGCAGTTACACTGATATCTTGTCTCTCAATATGACTGAGAAGGGATGATGTTTGGTGTGAAAGAATAAGGCACGCAAAGGACCAAAGAGGTCAGGGCCTTGTACAGACCTCAACTCGTCACGATCCCCGTTTGTAAAAATAGACAAGCCACACAGACAAGTTGGAAGTGCTGAAATGAACTGCTGGTGGTAGCCCAGGTGGAGATTGGGCATTTTCCTCATTAAAGAAAAACTGAAAAAGCACCACAGGATTAATTTACACTAATGAAAAGGGAACTCAAACATCACCACAAAAGCAAATTCTCTTAAAAAGACAGAACAAGTCACTCTTACTGCAAATGTATAGGACGCTGAGCAAGTTCCTCTTAACAGATGAGTAGTGCTTGTAAACGCCGACAAACCTCTCAGTGTATGCATAGCAAACCTCAAAAATTTCAGCCAGTTAAACAGGATGCTCCAGCCAGAAATATTAAATTCTGAAAGACATCCATTTACATGACACCTTCTCCAGCTGAAGAACAAGATGCGGTACCACGAGATGCTGGTGAGTAACAAGTCACACGTCTCTACATGCAGTGGCTTAAGAATCCAGTTCTCTCAGCTCTTCTGGAAACAGAGCTATCACAAGCCTCTGATGGCAGAAAACTTCGCACAGAAAAATTTCAGACTTAGGAGAACCTCAGAAAGACCAAAGAAAGTGAGGGCAGATGTTGACAGTTCTGGAGACTACTCTTAACATACAAATAATGCAGAGACTAGATGTAATTGCTGGTTTATAAAAGCCACAGCAGCAGTGGTTGCAATTTGGTACTTGCTTTGGTAAGGATGGGGAGACCAATACAATAACTGGAGCTCCAGCTATGAAGAATGCGTGTGCACACTTTTTAATGCCACAGATTAAGTCACTGCCCATCAGGTCCAAGCAAACTTTGGACTTACAGTACTCAAGCATAATGAGGAATAAATCACATGGTCAAAATCTGATCTTGAGAATTCCATCCACCCAGGTTCCAAACACTTGTTCAGCCAAGCAAGTAACTTTCTCAAGGTGAAGTCCAATAAGGTGAAAGGAATCTGCATCTTTAGGGCCAACACTGAAAAAGAGACGCAACTGCCCACAAGCCTCTGTATCTTGGATGATATGTTGAAGGACGAAAATTGTTTTGTCTCTAATTCTGTCCTTGGGGTGAAAAATTCTGAAAGTGATTTCACTTGAGCCAGTAACTAAAGGCAACTCAGAATCTTCCAGAATCTGGCTTCCTTAGCAGCAAGACCAGCTACTCACCCGCGTCTGAACAGAGTGTGATTAATCCAGGGCTTGCACTGGCAAAGCAAGCAGCAGGCACAAGAGAGAAGCAGAAAGAGGCCCTGCTCACTTTAACACTCAAGTGTCAAGTGCACCGGGAGGTGTTCAAATGATTCACTGCCATCTGAGGAGTTTCTCCAAGTGGTATGATTGCAAACAAGCACTGAGATAATTCACTACATCCTTTCTCAATTCTACTTGTTTCAGAAACAGCAATTACACCAGAATCATAATTGGAAATAAACCAGTGCCAGTTATTCTCCTTTTCTAAGCAAAAGGAAACACCACTCCAGTTATTTCAACTCTTTAGACGGAGAATAAGAACAATCTGGCCTTCCCCTTGTCTTACTGTCCACAAAAGGTATCTGTGTAATACTTAGTCAGATTTTTGTTGTAGTGTGAATTTGGTGGGTTTCTTAGCCTGAGGCACTGAAAAGTTACAATGGTAACTTGTGACAACTGGTACAACTGGTTTGGAGCTCCTGTTTTCTGGCTCCTCCTTCACTTGGTTTTCATCTGTTTGTTTGGAAAGGACAGACATTATAGATGAGTTGGGCACAGCAGACATCTTGCCCTAGGAACATGGTGAATGGAGAGATAGTGAATGCTGGAACTCTGGAGATGAGCTGAACAAGATTCACTCATTCGTTATTTGCTGAAATAATGAGAGAGTATTTCACTTGTTCATAGTCATAGGAATTGGTACGTGGAAAACTGAAGACTGGCTTGGAAGCTCATAGAACAGAGAATTGGACTTTAGAACACTCACTGACACAGAGGGATTGGAGCACGGACTGAATGAACTCCACAGTTCCACAAGGAAAAAGAACTGCGGGAAGTGTTTTCCCTTTTGAGGAGATGGAGACAGCAGTCTGGCCCAGTAAATAAGAACATAAGATTAATCTCTATCTCTTTGTGTCAAATGAATTAAATGTCTTGTTTTTTCCCTAAATCAAGTTAGTTTGGGTTTTGCCTGCAATTTAAGTGGGTTTTGCACCCCCCTTGTTTTTCATTTTGGCCCATTATCACATTAACTACATTAATTGGTTAATTTTGTCTCAGGATTAACCTTTGACAGATTTATAACCGTTAAAAGCAAATTTAGACTCATTAATAATAATTTTTTAAGAAACTCAAGCTGGCATTTTATTACATTGAGATTTCTTACCGACTGACAGTAACCCATAAACTGATGCAGAATGGGCAGGTAAAGCTGAACAGCTTGCATATGTATTTTTAAATGAAGGAAGTAAGAAAGGTAAAACAGATGATTTTAAACACACAAAAAATTGTTCACCTCAAAACAAGGAAAACACAAAAATATTTAACATATTTACACTCATTTATCCGAGACTACACCTCTTCATGAGCAGAAGGGAGCAAAAACAACAGTAGGTAGGAATAACACAGTTTAAATTTTCCAAACAGGAACTAGAAAGTTTATTTGGCTTCTGTTCCCTTAAAAAGTTGTTCCTGCCTCAGATCAGGGAGAGGAACTGAATGCATCAAACCGAAAGCCATCAAATCAAACACTGCCGTGTTACTATTGAAAAAACATAAACCTTTATTTTTATAAAGCTAACAAACCGACTGTACAGCCTGCAGTTCCCATTCTGACATTGACAACAAATACCATGTTGACAAAGTTATGGTCTATGAGGTAAGACTGGCTACAGGCAAAAGTTAGGCCACACGTTCAAATCACAAACCTGGGATCTAAGCTTCTCTTTATAACAAGATTAGCTAGGCAAATCTGAGATAACTGGAGTTTACTGTTTTTACCTGTTGCAGAGACCAAATGAAAAAGTAAATAAAGACAATGACAGAAAAATTAAGTTTTTCTCTGAAGAACCAACACAGAAAAGAAAAAAAAAGTAACTGGAACCGCCAAAGTATCTAGTAAGACCAGCCTACTAATTAGGCAACAACTTAAAGCTAGACTGGAGACGCTTAGTCATTATCCATTAGAAATGGAATATGCAAAGGCTTAAAAAGTTATTTTTATCATATACAATATATTGCATGGGATATCCATGAACTGCAGCTGTTGATCAGCCATGACAGAGGATATCAGATTATAAATCAAACAATTCAAGATACAGACATGTTTTTGAAATGCAGGTTCTGAACCTTTGTATATAAACGAACTCGTTTCCATTTCTGTGAGCAGTTCTGATGACATGATGTTCATATACTGAAGTATCTTCATTTACATTTCCTCAAGGCTTCTCTTGATTCCTTCTTTTAATTCTTCATCTTGCTCTGTATAAATAAAAAAAACCTGATTAAAATATCAAACTATGCTTGGTAAGACATGAATCTGCTTGAGCAGGTCCAGAGGAGGGCCAAGAAGACAACTAAAGTCTGGAGCACCTCCCTTCCGAGGACATGCTGAGAGAGTTGTGGGTTTTTTAGCCTTGAGAAGGCTCTGGGGAAACTTTCTGGCAGCCTTCCAGTACTTGAAGGGCACCTGCAGGAAAAACAGGGAAGGATTCTTTCATAGGGGAGTGTAGTGATATCCTATGATAAGGCATAATAATTTGAAACCAGAGAAGGCAGATATATATTAGAGGTAAGGAAGAAATTCTTTACTGTGAGGGTGCTGAGGCACTGCAACAGGTTGCCCAGGGAGGCTGTGAATGGTGCATCCCTAGAAGTGTTCAAGGCCAGATTGGAAGGGGCTCTGGACAACCTGGCCGGGTGAGAGGTGTCCCTGGCCATGGCAGGGGTTGGAACTAAATGGTCTTTAAGATTCCTTCCAATCCAAAGTATTCCATGCTTATTACATAAAGCAACAAGATTACTACTTTGGGCAAAGTAAGCAGACTAAAGAAAGGCAGAGCAACAGAATGAAAGTTCTTTTCCTCCTCCTTCAATTTTATACCATTTCTCCAGCACTTTAAAATACAGAAACAATCCCTGCAACCTTCCACTGTATTATCCAGAGACAGCCCAAAAAGAGCATAACACAACTCCACTTTAATGGTTCAAAGTAATCACACAGAATCACAGAACATTAGGGATTGGAAGGGACCTCGAAATATCATCCAGTCCAATCCCCCTGCCACACCAGGGTCTCCTAGATCAAGTTACACAGGAACATATCCAGGCGGGTTTTAAACATCTCCAGAGAAGGAAACTCCACAGCCTCCCTGGGCAGTCCGTTCCAGTGCTCTGTCACCCTCACTGTAAAGCATTTCCTTCTCCTATTTATGTGGAATCTCCTGTGTTCCAGCTTACCCCCATTGTCCCTTGTCCTATCATTAGACGACAGTGAGAAGAGCCTGGCTCCATCTTCCTGACACCCACCTTTCACATATTTATAAACATTAATGAGGTCATCCCTCAGTGTCTTTTTTTCCAAGCTAAAGAGACCCAGCTCCCTCAGCCTTTCCTCATAAGGGAGATGAATACCTAGAATCAAAGAGTATGCATCAAGAAAAAAAAAAGTACTGAAACGAGAAAGAGAAACATAAGCACAGAGGTTTCAGTGTTTTAGCTGCAGTCTCTTATTAGTGGATATTCCTTTATCTAAATTCTAACTTGACATCACTATTGTCACTCTTCCTAGGAAGGCCAGACAAAAGGACAGAAAAAGACCTGTCATCAGTAAGAACAGGGCTGTAACATTTCTGGTGGTGTGTGGCAAGCAGAGTGTTAACAACCTGGATGAGTGCACTGCAACCTCTCGTCAACATCTTTCCTAACACTCAAAAAAGAGAGTACATCTGCATTACATTTAGATTGTTTTGGCCACTAAGTGTTTGGTGTTAGTGAATTAAATATCACATTAGATGAGTTTCATATAACTAGAAAATATTTATACCAGTGGAAGAGCTAGAAAAATTAAAACAGCTTTGAGACACCTGTCATTCTTGAGTTGTTGGAGGACACAAGAACATACTTTTAAAAAGGTGTCTGTTCTCATGACAAAGGAAATACTCAAAATATATTAACATAACAGATTTCAAAACTTAAGTTATTGTTGGTCTGTTCTATGCATGGCCTAGGTTAGGAACAGAAACAGTATTAATCAGCTTTTTTCTCTCCTGTCAGCAAAGCCACATTCATTCACCTGGACTCGACTGTTAACATCCAGCACTACTGGTAAGAGATCAGTTAGTTCCTGAAAGGAAAACATTACATTGCCACAAAAACAAGAGACTTTCTGAAACCAAAATAAAGCAGAAAGATATTTGCAGACAACTGCCTGCAAGCAAATGCTAGGGGAAATTCCATGGGACAGGGCACTGGCAGGTAAAAGCACCCAAGATAGCTGGTTAACATTCAAAGATCACTTCTTTCAAGCCCAAGATCAGAGCATTCCAACAGGAAGGAAGTCAAGGAAGGGAGCCAGAAGGCCTGCATAGTTGATCAGGGAGCTGCTGGGCAAACTGAGGAAGAAAGCCTATAGGTCATGGAAGGAAGGGATGGCCATTGGGAATGATTATAAGGCTCTAGGGAGAGGATGTAGGAATGCAACTAGGAAAGCCAAGGCCTCCTTGGAATTAAACCTTGCAAGAGAGGTCACAGGTAACAAAAAGGGCTTCTTCAAATACATTGCAGGTAAAACTAAACCTAGAGGCAATGTAGGGCCCCTGCTGAATGAGGTGGGTGCCCTGGAGACAGAGGACACAGAAAAAGCAGAGACCTTCTTTGCCTCTGTCTATACTTGTGGGAGATGTCCTGATATCAAACCCCAGACTGCTGAGGCTCCAGAGGAAGTCAAGGCAAGAGAGGAGCCTGTCTTGGATGATGAGAAATGGGCTAGGGATAAGTTGAGCAAACTGGACGTGCATAAACCCATGGGCCCTGATAGGATGCACCTGCACGTGCTAAGGAAAGCAGTGGAAGTCATTGCTAAGCCACTCTCCATCATCTTTTCTAAGTCCTGTGGATCAGGAGAAGTGCCTAGGGACTGAAGGATAGCAAATGTCACTCCAATCTTCAAAAAGGGTAAGAAGGAGGACCCAGGTAACTATAGACCTGTCAGCCTCACCTCCACCCCAGGAAAGGTGATGGAACAATTTGTCCTGGATGTGGTCTCTAGGCACATCAAGGACACAAGGGTCATTAGGGACAGTCAGCATGGCTTCACCAAGGGGAAGTCATGCCTTACCAACCTGACAGCCTTTTCTGAGGGCATAACCAGGTGGATAGATGATGGCAGAGTGGTGGATGTGGTCTATCCTAACTTCAGTAAGGCACTTGACAGTCTCACATAGCATCCTCGCAGCCAAACTGAGGCAGTGTGGACTGGATGACTGGGTAGTGAGGTGGATCATAAACTAGTGGATCATGATAGAAGCCAGAGAGTAGTGGTCAATGGGACGGAGTCCAGTTGGAGGCCTGTACCTAGTGGAGTTCCCCAAGGGCTGGTGCTGGGACCAGTCCTGTTGAACCTACACATTAATGACTTGGATGAGGGATTAGGGTGCACTGTCAGCAAGTTTGCTGATGACACAAAACTGGTTGGTGTCACTGACACCCCAGCAGACTGTGCTGCCTTTCAGCGAGACGTGGACAGGCTGCAGGAGCTGGGCAGAGAGCAATTTAATGAAGTATAACAAGGACAAGTGTAGAGTCTTGCATTTGGGCAAGAACAACCCCAGGTATCAGTATAGGTTGGGGACTGACGTGTTGGAGAGCAGTGTAGGAGAAAGTGACCTGGAGGTCCTGGTGGACAGCAGGATGACTATGAGCCGCAAATGTGCTCTCTTGGCCAAGAGGGCCAACAGCATCCTTGGGTGGATCAGAAAGGGGAGTGGTTAGCAGATCAAAACAGATTGTTCTCCCCCTTTGCTCTGCCCTGGTGAGACCACATCTGGAGTATTGTGTCCAGTTCTGGGTCCCTCAGTTCAAGAAGGACAGAGAGCTGCTAGAGGTTGTCCAGCATAGAGCCACGAAGATGAAGGTTGTAGAACACCTCCCTTATGAGGAAAGGCTGAGAGAGCTGGGTCTCTTTAGCTTGAAGGAGACTGAGGAGTGACCTCATTAATGTCTATAAATATGTGAAGGGTGGGTGTGAGGAGGATGGAGCCAGGTTCTTCTCAACATCATCTACTAATAGGACAAGGGGCAATGGGTGTAAGCTGGAACAAAGGAGGTTCCACATCAATATCACAAGGAACTTCTTCACAGTGAGGGTAACGGAGCAGTGGAACAGGCTGCCCAGGATGGTTGTGGAGTCTCCTTCTCTGGAGATGTTTAAGACCCATCCGGACATGTTACTGGGTAACTTGGTCTAGGTGATCCTGCTGTGGCAGGGGAATTGGACTAGGTGATCTTTCGAGGTCCCTTCCGATCCCTAATGTTTCTATGATCCTATGATTAAGCTGTTTTTATCTCAACCCATGAGTTTTATCTTTTTTTTTAATCTTCCTCCCCATCCCACCACTGAGGGGAGAAGTGAACAAGCACTCATGTGATACTTAGGTGCCAGCCGGGATTAAACCATGACACTCATAAATATGTGCTGCACTTCAGGAATTAAACAAGACTTCCATAGGTGCAGGTCCATCCATACTGTCTCAATCTTGGGCATGTGAAGACATACAAATCAATTCAAACTGGAAAGGATGTTGGAGTGAGGAGGGGGACAGCCTTTTCTCCCTGGTGGCAAGCAATAAGACAAGAGGAAATGGCCTCAATTTGTGCCTGAGGAGTTTTAGGCTGGATGTTACTAAGAATTTCTTTGCTAACAGGCTGCCCAAGGCAGTGGCAGAGTCCCCATCCCTCAAGGGACTAAAACATTTGAACTTGGTGCTTAGGGACATGGTTTAGTGGTGACCTGGCAGTGCTGGGTTGAAGGTGGGACTTGATCTTAAAGGTCTTTTCAAATCAAAGACATACTGTGTGTTATTCTGTAATTCAGCTATCTTCTCGTGTATCTTAGCAAAGCTGTTATCAAACAGAACCAAGAAGGATAATTTTAATTATAGCCCTATAATGACAATTAATTGTTTTCCCATACACACTTCATACATATTTTCAGTAAGTCAGCTATACTAAAAGCTTGATGAGGCTGTGCTGGACCATAAAATAACCCCCTAACAATAAAAAGCAAGTCTGAACTCTAATATTAAAGTAGCTGCCCTTGAATCAAGCTAATTAAGAAATTAACTTCTATTAACATAGGAAAATCTGCTCACCCTATTACAAACCCATCTTTGTAATGCTAAGCTATATTCACACTACATAGTGTTCTTCAGAAAGACAGACTGCAACCTCATACCCACAACCTGTATACCTAATCTACTTTCAGCACCTTGGCAGTAAGTTGCTAGTTTTCTAGAAAAGGTACAGCTCGATATAGAAGTAACTTATCACAACACAGACCTGGCAAGGCTTGTTACTTTTCATAAGCTGGTTTTCACTTGGTAAAACAAACCCAAGCGAAAATAACACTGGAAAGAACTAGCAGTGGCAGATGAAAGACATTTTTAGCTCCAAGGATACAGAGCCTTTGTTCTGAAGTCTGTGGTACACTCCAGTTCCTTATTTCCCCTTTCCCTAGAATAAACCTTGTTGTACAGCTTTGAGTGCACTATTACATTGCTTAATGCAACTTACTTACCATATAATGAGCTCAGAAAAGTGTCATCAATTGCATTTATCAAGAAAGCCTTGACTATTCTTTGGAAGTGCACATAATGGTCACAGCGAGATACTGGGAAGAAAGCAACATAACCACAATTAAACATAAATAAATAAAAATGTAAGCAATGTTAAAAATCTTGTAAGAAGAGGTTTTTTCCCCCCACTACTGTAAAACTTAGAATTTAAAAGTAATTTATATATGGATTTAAAGATAATTTCTATGTATAACATCCAGACCCTTAAGACTTTGTCTTTAAACAGTCTCTCATCCAAACAATTTTAATTATCCCAAAGTCACATGTCCTTTCAGCAAGAACTCAACAGTAAGGGCTACAAACAGTAAAATAGGAGAATAATTTGTTCTATAAATAGCAGGAAATAATGTAAACCACTGGAGGCCAGGCTGAACAACAAAATACATAAGAACATTAGCATAAAGTTCTGTTTGAAACCTCTACTCCACCCAGATACCAGCCTTCATAGATCAACCTGAAGCTTCTTCACTCTGTGTAGTTCAATTGAAATTGCCTGAAGAATTCAGAAGACCCTACAGCCTTGTGCTCACAAGTCTCACTGCCATGGAATAAAGATACATTAAAACTCATGGCAAGACTTTTACATCACTCTCCATTACACAATTTGGCCAGAATTAAGACAGCTAGTCTTAGCCTATGTCATAAGATGGCAGATCTCACAGTCTCCACAGTAATGACTGCATCACAGGTAACCTACTCATCACCTTAAACCAACTCAGCTTACAAAAACCTGTACAACACAGTTTCTCTTCCTTTCTCCAAAATTATACCTTCCCTCTAATAAGATACAGAAAGACCACAGAAGTTTATTGTGGAAATCAAAGTACTCTCACAATAAGCTAAAGCCTTTTAGGTATCTGCTTTTAATCCATCAGATCCTTTCACACAGCATCTGCATTTACCATCCATTAACACTTACTACAGCACTACAGGGAAATTAAGTGCTTAGAATTGTCACTAGTTTTGATCTTACAATGTGGGACGTAGTATGCCAGCAACTTGCTATTTGATGTGTTTAGCAGTTCCTTCTTTTGTGCCACATGCTCCATGTTGCCATCACCATCATCTTCATCTTCCTGTACTATAAAATCCTTCATGCTGCCACTCTCAGTTTCACTACTTTCTGTTGGTGTGTGGGGCAAGTAATAGACTGGGTCCTCTTCTATTTCTGCTTCGCTATTAGAATCCTAAGTAATTTTAAAACACAGTAATTTTGATTATTTGCACTGATTAAATCCTATACAAATCTTATATAAACCACATACCAGGTAAGATTTTTTCACCTTCTACTAGCACCATTTGTTCAATTAACAAGAAACAGCATGTTAAAAAGCACCCAACCATCATTCTGTACTAGATGACAATTACTGACAGCTTTAAATCAGCCATTCTGTCAGTTTGTGTAGAAATTAAGCTAACAGGAGACCTCTAAGTTACCTCAGCAAGTATTTTACTTCTTGATAAAAACAATTTCACAGTCCTCTCACGTATCTCTTCTTTATGGAAAAAAACGAAGGTTTTCCCTTTCTGGCTACAAAAAGGGCAGATACCTGCACTTGAAGCTGTTTCATCATCAGAATGCCTAAAAAAAGGAAGTAATTTCTTAACTCCTCAGTGATTAAAACTGAAGTCAACGTAACAATATTGACTGCTGAGAAATTTATCTATCAACAAATGTTAAAGTATGAACTGAACTACTGATTTGTCACAAATACAGACAAAAAAAATAAAATCCCACTGATCTATATCTACTAGTCTTCGCTCTCCCCATCATTCAGTACTTTCTCCAGTTGAATTTGAAAGATAAATTCCAGACCTCACAATTTTCACTGCTGCAGGATCTCACACTTGCTCTTTGTCTTGCAAGTTCTTTCAATTTTGCAAACACTTTCTGTTTCCTATCAGTAGAACTACTTTCTGTAGGAGAGGTTTTATTAGCTTGTTCTTCAGAACTGTCGTCATCCATTATACAGTGGCGTTTAGCAAAAACTTTTCTAACAAGTATATCACTGTCTTCACTTTCATCACTGTCATACAAGACAGAGGAATTAAACCTTTTACGCTTCCCAGGGACAATGCACTCATCCTCACCATCTTCTGTTACTTCCCCACTATGGCTTTTGTCCTCATGGTATGGAAGGCTGTTCTTCACAGGAGTGTCATCTTTTTCATCCACTTCATCTTCTGATGTGGTAGTCTCTTCCTCCTCAGAGGTACCTGAGGACTCATTGCTGCTGTCAAGTTGTATGAGCTGTCTCTTAGTGCGTCTCCAGTCCACTCGGGATTTGTACACAGAGTGTTCTGTGGCTGTCGTCCTCTTTCTCGTTTCGTATCTTCGGACATTGGTTTCTTTCTCCATTGTAGGGCTGTGACCACACACCAAAGCGGAAGTTGGTAAAACAAAGCATTTATTATAGTTCACCATTAAAAACCAAAACGGCACCAGTTGGTGTAGATGCTGTTACACACACTGACGGCTTAACGGTGTTGAGAGACGCCAGCAGAAAAGAGCAGCATGTATAACCAACCATGCGCATACACTTGCGCAGCACGGGCATCTCACTACAAACCTGCCCAACAGCAGAACCGGCCCTACCCAGCAACAATGAGCCGGAGGAACCAGGTCTGAAGCGCAGCTACAGAACCTCTCGCCCCTCCAGCGCTGGGAGCCCGCACAGGCCTGAGGCGCAGAGCTTTCCACGCGTCAGTAGCTGCGCTCCAGACCACCGCTGACCCTTACTGAAGCGCGGCCTGGCGTCCCCAGCCGGGAAGGCACCCCCGGGCCTGTCCCCACCTGCCCGCCACGGCAGAGTCGCCCCGAGCCTGTCCCGCTGATTCAGCGGAGTGGATTGATCCAGAGAAACAGAGCTCACCCACGCACCCGGACGTGCGGGCACAGAGCGACAGCTCGGGCCCGTGGGGGTTCCTACCGCTGCCGTTAACTTTCCCCGCCACCATTCGCGCACTTCAGCGCCACGGCCGCGAGATCCCCGCCCCCCGCGTGCCGCGATTGGCCGCCGCCCCTGTCACTCAGACGCGCGGTATTTACGGAAGTGCGGGCAGGCCGCCGTAAGGAGGGCGGTGAGTGTGTCACGTGGTGTGGCCGGGCGGCGCGGGTTGGTGCGTGGCGCTGGAGAGGACGAGCCCGTGGGATCGAGTCGTGCGTGAGGCAGGGGGCGTGGGGCCTGTTTTCGTAGTTCTGGTGCAGTTGTTAGGGGGCAGTGACTGCTGTGTGACCGCGTTTTTTCTCATCCTAGGAGCGTTCCTGAGGAAAGTCTGTGTGGGTTTGTGGGGTACAGGGCCATCCTGAATAAAACCAGAGGCCTACCCCCACAGCAGCTTCTTCAGGGCTGCTCAGTTGTGCGGCCTTGGGAACACACTGGCTGGTTTTACGGCTTCGAACCCTAGGCCATGTGGGAGGTGAAAGCACACTGTTGTGGCGGCTGTAACTGTGGAGATGTTTAGGGGGTGCCAGGTCAGGGCCCAGCCAGAGCAGAAATATCTGTGCTTTAAAAGCCTCTGTGAGAACAGGCAGCCTCCATGGGCCTCTTAGAAAGCCCTCAGTGTTTGGTGCCTGTAAAGCACAGGTGGGTACAGGGCCACAGGTGTGTGTGCCTCTGTTAGCCAGAAGCATGGGCTCCAGTTCTCTGCAGCAAACCGGAGAGTGGGTGACACAGAGACTGTCCTAGTGATGTCCAGAAAGCCAGGCAAGCTTGAGATGTGCCAGCTTGAGATAGAAAACAAATCATCATGTGCCATCTTATCTCGTTACGAAGAAGAGTCATAACAAGTTACTGGCAAGAATGAGCTGTGGAGTCTTCTGTCAGGAACAAAGACTGGCAAAACAAACCCATCTGCCTACAAGGAAAGCTGCAAAATAAGGAGAACGATGTAAACAAGTCAAAGGTGGAAAAGAGAGATCCAAAACTGCTGTCTTAAATAAAGATCCCCACTTATGGGAGCCCTCTATGCTCTGCATGTATGTAGTAAAATTTAGGCACACTACCAATTGAACTGGAAGTGAGGGACTAGTTCTGAGGCTTAGCTTTTCGATAGGGCTTGTAGTCACAGGTAGAAACTGGAACATGCTAATTTGCATTGCATACATAAATGGCTCTTTCAATGATTGGAGACTAACTTTGTGGGATACTGTCCCAGCTTTGTGGAAACCTGTAATAAAGGAGCACACTTTGAGTTGGTGCACGTGTTGGCTGGCACACTGAGCAAAGAATTTGGGATGATGTTCAGCTCAAGGAGAGAACAACACAGGGCTCTTGGTTGCAGCAACTTTGCAGCATGCACTAAATCATTGAGCGTGGGGGCTGCTTTCCGCTGGGGCTGGCTCTCATGTGGGGAACCCCAAAACAGAAGGTTAGAGTATGAGAATGTGGCCTGAATGTTTTCTTGGTCACAGGGGAAAGTGGGAGTAGTTGCAGCAGAGGAGTTTGAGAGATGGAGGGTACGATATGTTAGTAAGTTGCACTGCTTTTGCAGCTCAAGGAACAAGACATTTTGTATATCCGTATATGCAGGACATTACATACCATGACGCACTTCCATTGTTTTTCTAATTAACATATCTTGAATAGGATGATGAATTTGGTTCAGAGGCAATACTTTTGCAGATGCATTGTAATAACAAGATTTGTGGCAGCAATTTGCTCTGCTTTGCTTGGTATGTGGTAGGAAACCAGTGGTACCTCGGAACTCATGACATTTTTGTTACTGTTTTAACATTTTCATGTGTTTCTGTAGAAATAGATGTTAATGAAACCACAAGGAGAGGAATTACCTGGAAATGAAAGACAATTCTCATCTAATTTGCATTGCGCTACTATAGTTTTCACATGGTGAATAGGTGTGGACAGGTGCTTATGTAAATCGTGGGTTGAACTGCCACCAAAATGTTTATATTGTAAGGATTAGAATGGTTATAATTCAAAGATTAGATTGCATTAAAAGGGATTTATAGTTAGTCTTTTTCTTTATATTGCTTTAAATGTAAAATCTATAGGTGAATGTTCAAATCATAGATCAGAGTTTGCCCATGATTTAATGTTTTCTGCAGGCTGTGGTGTAGATTACCACTTTCGGGTGCTGTTCCGTCCTGGGTCTTCGTTGTGTTTCTGGCTTCTAACATCGCCACCTGCTGATGCAGAGCATGAAGAAAAGCTTGGGGTTGTGCTGCTACAGTACAGGAGATTGGAATAAGGTACTTGCGATCAGTATCTTGTACGTAACTGAAGAAAATACATAATAATGTGTTTCACCTATGAAAACTGGCTGATGAAGGACAAGTTATAGGATTTTCTTGTGTGTACTGCTGAAAGATCTTGTCCTGAGTTTTGTGATGATTTTTCAGGCAAGTTTCCATCCCAGGGGAGTCTGCAGTGTGGGGTCACATTGTGCCCTCAGATTTTAGGAGCAGACTTCCAGTCAAGAGACACAAGCTTTCCAAACAGGCCAATTTTTCTCAAGGCAACTTTCTAAATTTCATAGAAAATTTCCTACACGTTAAGCAAATGCATCTGTGACATAAAAAAAAAGCACAGTTGATTCTTAGGTGTACCTGTTGCAGAGGCACCCACAAGACAGACAGCAGTAGCTACAGAAAAATGCAGATTTATTGCATTCAAAGTTGCCTGGCACTCTGACAGACCACAGAGTCAGGTGTCAGTCAGGAATATATGACTGCATAACAAGTTCCTAGACTCTAAGGAATGCTCTAAGAAATATAAACCAAAATGTGCTCACACTCACACACAGATGGGAAAATTTCTTACTCAAGAGTACCCAAAACCAAGGGGTCACTCACCAAAGTGGGGAGGAGACAAGTAATTAACTCAAGGATATCCTGAATAATTAGTTCTCTCACTCACCAAATGTGGAGGGGAGAAGCCATGAGGGCTCATTTGATCCTGATTGGTTTCCTTGGACAGCATCCCCATCCATGATGGAACACTGCAAAACTCACTGCTCCAAGGGGAACTGTCTCCAGTTCTACTCTCCAGCTTGGCTCCATTTATAGCACAGTCGATTCTAAGCTGTGGCCATTCTAACTGGTTGGGGGTAAGCGCAGACCAAGGGCAGGCTGAGGGCCCCAGACAGTGAGGCACCAAGTAATAGCTGTGAGGCGTCAGCCACTGATCTTTATCAGGTGTTTCGGCAAGCTCTGGTCTTTGTCAGGGCCTTGCCAGGGGGACTGCACCTGCCACCTTAACACAGGCATTTTTTACTGGGCTTGTGGAATCTCTATGCCATAGGATGGCTACAGCATCTGCCCAGTACCAAATTTTCTATTTTACTGGGGTATCCCTGTTCCCTAGGATTGTAGTTAATAGATAATATATTGGAAACTTGAATTTGTCTTAAGTGGCAACCCTCACTAGACACTTCTGCTGTGAGCTGCTTTCACTGCTGGGTGCTTGCTGTGCTGCTTCCCAGCTGATCTGGTAGTTGTCCTGCTATTGCTATGTTCACATTGCTGTTTCTCTGAAGCTTCAACTCTTCTGGGATTCAGCAAAGTACAGGGTTATACAGACATCCCCTCCATAATACAGACCCTTCCTGCTTGGGGTATTCTTCTCTCCCTAAGGTAAGCAATGGGAAGCTCAGACCCTGCAATTCCCAGGGACTTTTTCTTGAAGCAGTGTAGCATTTGCAAATCCTCTGTGACTCCTAGGCATACTGAGTGTTAGACTGGCTCTTGACCAAATAATAATGCTGGCATTTACTCCAACTGAAAAAAAAGAGAAAAAAAGATGTTTTCCATTTTTTAAAGAGGAACGCACCAATGACTCACGACGAGTGCATCATACTGACTGGAAGGAGTACAACTACCAAGATGGGCTCACTTTCCAATAGATAGCTTGTGAGAGCAGGAACAGTAGGTCACCTCTGTGTCTGACCACAAGAGGTTTAGCCAAGGAAGCCCATGACAATGAGCTCTAATGCTTTTGAAATAGAGTTTCGGTCGGCACAAAGGTTTCAGCATTGCGGTTCCTTAGAAGGATCTGTTTACTGTTCAGTAGCTTATGTCAGGAAGCACTCCCCATCCCTTCACCAAACAAACTGCTCAGTCTGTTTATGTCATGCATGAAATAGAGGCATAAATTAACCAGAAAATACTCACAGGGAGGCTTCCAGATTAGACTATGCCTGGAGTGCAGGCAGGGGGATTGGACTAGATGATCTTTCAAGGTCCCTTCCAATCCCTAATGATTCTATGAGTGTAGAAACTGAATATAGGGACTTCTTCCTTTTCGCCTTTCTTGTTTCTGTTGAACTCAGTCTCCTTCAGATCACATGCTGAGAAACTTACAGGAGCTCTTTATCTGGCTTTTCTCTGCCTCCTAGTGCTCATCAATGGAAGACAGTTTCCCTAATTTTACAGAAAGTCCCTACAAATTATGGCAGAAGACTCAGTGGCTGCTGGCTGACTTTGACATGATTCTTACCGTTATTTTCCTCTCACTGCAGCTAGTACCAACAGACATTGACCTTAATAGTTACTATTTCTTAGGATAAAATATTTTAAAATGTCATTTAAATACGTATTTTGAGGAACATTATCTCCATTTAGAAGAAAAGGTTTTTCAGAACTATGGAAAGTGTTCAAGAGTGTAGAGTTTTCAAGCTGATTCTGAATGTGTTTTTTTAAAATTTGTAAGATGTGTACTTTTGTGTGCTCTCCCCAGAGGCTGGGGTTCATTTCTGCACAGAAGCCTTACATGAGGTTTGTGACTTACACAGATACAAAGATCATTAGGGGTTGGAAGGGGCCTCCAGGGGTCATTGAATCCAATCCCCCTGCTTGAGCAGGATCGTAGAACCTAAGACATTACACAGAAATGCATCCAGATAGGTCTTAAAAATCTCCAGAGATGGAGACCCCACAACCTCCCTGGGCAGCCTGTAACCCTTACAGTAATTAGATTTTTTCTCATATTGAACTGGAACTTTGTGTGCTCCAACTGATACCCACTGCCCCTTGTCCTATCACAGGGCACAAGTCGAATGAGATTGTCTCCTTCTTCTTGACACCCAGTCTTCATGTATTTATAGACAGTGATTGAGTCCTCTGGTAACCTTTTCCTCTCCAAGCTGAAAAGTCCCAGATATTTCAGTTTCTCCTCGTAAGGCAAGTGCTCCAGTCCCCTAAGCATCCTCATGGCACTCTGTTGAGCTCTCTCAATCAAGTCTCTATCCCTCTTGAATCGGGGAACCCAGAAGTGGACACAATGTTCCAGACGTGACCTCACTAGGGCAGAGTAGAGAGGGAGAAGAACCTCCCTTGATCTGCTGGACACACTCTTCTTGATCCATCCTAGAATTCCATTTATCTTCTTGGCCACAAGAGCACAGTGCTGTTCCTTGGAGAACTTATTGTCCACAAGATCTCCAAGATCTCTCTCCACGGAAGTACTCTCCCGTAGATGGTCTCCCAACCTATGTGGATGCATTTCATTACTCCTTCCCAGGTGCAGGACTCTACACTTACTAAACCTCATCAAATTCCTCTTTGCTCATCCCTCCTGTCTGTCCAAGTCTTCCTGAATGGCTGCACAGCCATCAGGTGTGTCAGCCAGACCACACAGCTTAGTGTCATCAGCAAACTTGCTGAGCACTCTATCCCATCATCAAGGTCATTAATGAAGATATTAAACAGGTATCTCTCGTGTTAACTTCAATCTCTCAAAAATAAGGGAGAGTGGAAGAGCAACAACATCAGCTAATTCTGTCAACATTCTTGGATGCATCTCATCAGGACCCCTAGATTTATGTGTATCCAACTTTTGTAACTGGTCACTAAACCAGTCCTCTTTAACCATTGGAAAATCTTCCCTCTGGCGTTCCCAAGGGCTGGTCATAGGAGTAAAAACTGAAGCAAGGTTGTTATTTAGTTCCTTAATCCTGATTTATGGATCTCCGTGCAGGGTTGAATTTCATGGAAAAAGTAGAAGGAGGCCACTGAAGTTAACTTTTAATCTCTACTGAGACCTTTCTGGTCTCATGAGATTCTGAAGTTGTGTTCCATACACAAAACTTTTCTTTGTGGTCTTGCAGACTCTATTGTGATTGCTAGATGACTTGTGTGTTTCTGTTGTCTGCAGTGCCTTTGGGAGAGCCTTAGATAGTCTGCTATCTAAGAATCCTAATCATTGATAAAGTGCATCATTTACTTAGCCATGTGTGCGTGTAAGTTACATTTTTTTTATCTTCAGTACCTGAAAGATGTTTTCACAGAAAGGGTGGTCAAGCACTGGAATGCTTGGGATGTGGTGGAGTCGCCATCCCTGGATGTGTTTAAAGATTGTTTGGATGAGGTGTTGAGGGATACGCTTTAGGGGTGAACTTGTAAGGTAGGGTAGATGATTGGACTTGATGATCCCAGGGGTCTTTTCCAACCAGAGTGATTCTGATTCTGTGTGAAGTCTATGCACGCTAATGCTAGGAGAGTACAAGGCTGACTGTAGTGAAGGTTCATCATCGCTATATGATCACTTGCGTTTTGGACCAGTTCAGCTCCAGTAATTCTATTCTGTTTTAAGATTTCAGAAGTACCCTTGTCTTTCTCAGTCATGTGAAGCATTCTTCCTCTGGCCAGCAAGAATGTGATGAGTCACAATGTGTGACTGGAATAGCTGTGCTATTGAAATTGCCAAGAGTAGATGGCGTTCCACCTGTAAAACTGTGCTTAGCTGCTCTAATACATTTGACCTGGGACAGCAGAAACAAGGAACACTCAGAATAAAATGCAGTGACAATAGAGTAAATGTGCTTTACTTTTTACTGCCGTGTACCAGAATCTCTAGTCCTGAAGAGAATTGCAACGGTAAATGTAGCCTTCATTCTTGGCCTGGTTTGATTAACAGCCATTAAAAGCCTTCTGGAACAGAGGAGGTTCCATGTAAATTTGAGAAGAAACTTCTTCACGGGGAAGGTGACAGAGCACTGGAACGGGCTGCCCAGGGGGGTTGTGGAGTCTCTTTCTCTGGAGACATTTAAAACCCGCCTGGACATGTTCCTGTGCGACTTGATCTAGGTGATCCTGCTGTGGCAGGGGGATTGGACTGGATGATCTTTCGAGGTCCCTTCCAATCCCTAATGTTCTGTGATTATGTGTCAGAAAATATGTGTACGAAGAATGTATTTAAACTGTAATGAAGAAATCGTCTGTCTGGTTCATCTAAGCTGCATGTACTGCAAGGAGAGTACCAAAGTGTATGCAAATAAACTGACACCCCTACAAATAATTTCTTACTGCACCATTTATTTCTTATTTAATAGAAGGAATGAAGGTGAGGTAATCCTGTTTGTAAGGAGGAGGCAATTTACATATTCTAGCCATAAAGGTTAAAGATCTATTGAATTAATTTGCATGACGGCAAAGTCAGAATAAAGGATTGTTTTCTCTCAGGGCTAATGGTTCTTCTCCAACATTTACTATTTAAAAGGTACTAAACCATCCTTCATCTGAAGTTATTGTTTGTATTCAGATCCTTGGCAGGAGGAAGAGATAGAAACATCAGAACAGTTGAGTGTTGGGTCTTAACCTACTGCCAGTGGAGCCAACAACAAAAGCTCAGCTGACTTCAAGCCCACGGACTCATAGCATGAAAGAAGAACACAGGAAAAATGTAAGAGAAAAAGGTCTGCCTTTGAATAGATATGTATCTTGAAATTTAATATGTAGGTATCTATATATTAAGCATATATTAAATATATGCAATAATATTTAATAATTATTAATTTACCAATATTTAATAAGTAGAACAAATATTTAATAATTATAGAATATATTTAATAATCATATATTTAATATATTACATATATAGTTAATATATAGATATCAATATATTAATATGTATTACATCTCT